>CM055099.1:33791849-34391849 GCA_029204225.1 Diphasiastrum complanatum
AACTTGCTGAGGGACTAGAGCTTTTCTTGATGTCACAAACAATATTATCCGACTTGAACTACCAAGGGGTCAAATAAAGATATTATGGAATGATTCTGTTAAACTTGATGACAAATTTTGGCTACATGCTTGGTGGATAAGTAGTGAATGGCCCCCACACTTGAACACTCTCACTCACTATTATATTTTATTCACGCTAACTCTCTCTACTTGAACATAATCACCAAGCCACCCACCAACAAATAAGTACTTCGAAAAGTACCAACACACAAACTCACACACGCACACACACAAGTGCTACCAAAAAGCATACGAAAACACTAATTTGGGTTTTTAAACGAATGTGTCTCACGTGCTATATTGGAAACATTTCAAGAATGAAAGTAGTGTATAATAGTATTTTGATGTTTAGTATTGGTGCCTAACCGTGCTTGTAGTAACACTTGGTTTTTCAACCTAACACAAAACTCTATCCAAAAAAAATTTCTTTAGGCCTACGATTTTATATGGAGAAAGTCTCAAAAAATTTCTTTCAAGAAGGCTCAAATTTTCTACACACACATCCTTAAAATACGTTTATACTTTTTTCATTAGGATTTCAATTGATTCAAACCTTGGGTCATTGTTTAGAAAAAGCCAGCAAAAATATAGGAATGGAATCAACATTCTCTCAAAAAATTGACTTTGTAGAAAACTTATGAGAAATTGATTTTTAAATAATGGACAATTTTTTTGAGATGCAGGAAAATTTTTGTTTATTGTTTTCAAATATAGGAATATGTGTAGTAAAGTAGGCTGATTCATATAAAGCTTATGCTACATAGCTTCTATCAAGTCAACTAGAATTAGTTATTAATGTAAATTTGTAATATTTAGCCTGCAAGCAAATTGAGATGCAGGATTCCAGAAGACAAGATTTTTGAAAAATCGACAACTTCTAGAAAACAAAAGACATTAGGGTGATGCAATAATCAAAAATCAGAATGTTAAATTTGCACATTTTGATATATATTAAAATTTAATAACGATTAATAAATACTTGTATGATTTTTGTATTAAAAAAGAAGTAAAATGACATCACTTTGTTAACACTTTATTATGGGCCACTCAAAGTATGTATCAAAGCCTAGAGTCAAACTAATTGTTTCTAAACTATTAAACCTCAATTGTTTTATATGAAGTAAAAGCGTTATTTTGATAGTCATAATATTTGATAGGAATCCATGTATGTTATGAGAACATACAAAAATTATCTTAAGTAAGAAAATTAAAATCTGTAGACTTTTTTCTATAGACTAGGATTTTGGCAAGCACCTGGTGGCACACCTTGGCAATATGTAAATACAGATATTACTAGTTGAAACAATGTAATTTTTGTTTTTACTACAAATAACGGCTGCAAACCAAAAACCACATCTTCCAAAGAAAAAAATCATGCTATGTGAGTTTAGTCGATTCAGAAGTGAAAATTCTCATCCCGAATATGGATAGCTTATACGTAATAACGTACACCCTTCAAAATTATTTTTGAAAAAAGAAGATGCTCGAGCTGGCTAACCTTTTCTTCGTAGCAGCTGTTGAAGTAGAAACAGGGTTGCGATGTGCTTAAATTGGAAGAGTTGGTCGTCAAATGGAACACGAGGCACAATATCGTTTCCGTACACGATCCTGAAGTTCCGATTTATGGGATCGTTGAGCTTGTTTTCCATGTATTCTGCAAATCGCTTGTCACCCACCCGGGGTTGTCCAAAACTGTAGATTGCCGCTAGTCTTTCTAAAATGTGGGTCTTGTTTTGATAACAAAGAACGGCTGCAAAGGTAATTGCCAGAGCTCCTCCAAGACTATGCCCGGTTAGGTATAGCTTGGCGTTTGGGTTCCGGTTCAATATTTCCTCGATCTCCCAGAAAACAAGATAGTATGCGAGAATTTTTTGGCCGTGGCAGGCAGACGATGCAGAGTCTGATTCTTTGTCCAGTTCTTTTAAAAATGTACCAAGATCGTTACGATCACCAAGACCTAAAGCCTCAAGGAAGCCAGCGTGAACCCGTCCTAGACGAGGGATGTCGAACCATGAAAAATCGAAGTCAATGTTCCAGTCACGAGCACTGAAGGGCTCTGTTCCTCTGAAAGCAACGACAAGTGCTCGGGCATCTTGCTCTCTATCCGTCAACAACAAAACTCGAGTGGAATCCTCTTTTTTATTTTCTGCAAAGCAAGAAAATGTTCTTATCAGCGTATTCTAGAAGAAGCAAATTATCACATGATGGACTACCTGGCACATGTGCAACTAGTCTTGCAAGAGTTACTACCCAGCCAGATTTTCCTCTACACTTACAATGTTGACAATAGTACTTGCTTATACTGCTTATGTTGTGTATCTAGTCTATAGCGCTTGAAAAGTTTACCGTTCCAACAGTTGTGTGCTTCCACATAGTGCATCTGCCCGGCCAACCAAACAAAAGTATGAATATGAGAGAGAGAGAGAGAGAGAGAGAGAGAGAGAGAGAGAGAGAGAGAGACTGTTTGTGCGTGTGTATTTTTCTGAAGGAAACTTACATGCCACCTGTCCGTTACAACCTGCCTCATGATAGCTCTGTTCTCATAAGCTAGTTTGGACGCCATCATACAGAGATCAGCCTGCGGTCTAAAGTCCCCATTGGAATTCAAGAAGGAAGCAAGATCGTCCGTGTCTGAGTTATCCTCGTGCGCGAACAGATCCAATCGCGGATCAAGATGTCCGATAACAGTCCAATACTTGTCCGAGTCCTTTTGAGGAATTTCAACACCTGTCCAAACCATGACACAGCAAAACTTGCTCACTACATTGACATTTTTTCTGAAAATCATCGAACCACGATTTGTATTTTATTAGATGGCATAGCATCAGGAAAGAAGATAAATACCTTGACCAGTCAAAAGTTTGTAGATTACGTTCGTAAGGCCTCCATTGGCAGAAAGAGTATTAAGGAAAACCTCCAAGATGTCTCCTATTTTTGCAAGCGGAACCGAAATGGATAGCATCAGTTTCATTATCAATATAGAGAGTTTCGCTCTCCAACTATCATGCACTTTGTGTTGCATGGATGGAGAAGATTTGACGCTGGAAATTTGATGATTCAAGAGCACAGATAATGCATAATGGAACACGCCAGTTTCTTGAAGATCTACAATAACGTACTCGCTATCCATTGCAGATCGAAGCAGGCCTTCCGTATTAATAAGCAGACGAACAAGATCTTGCACGATAAGGAATCTTTGAAATACTATCGACAGTACTGTTATAGTTTAGCCTCAGCTCGAAAGAATCTCTTCGTTTTTGAGTTGAAACAATACTCCTTAATCTGAATAATGAAATGTACAGTGTTGTCAATGTACTATGAACGACCTGAGACACCACACTTACGTCATACAAACCAGCGCTCTGTTCTTTATTGCAAAACGGTGATAGCTATAAATTGCACCTCTCTTCAAGAGTTCAGTGCTAGCTAAGTCTTACAGAATTGCTGAAATGAAAACTTTCAAAGCAACATTCCGGTAGTCTTACAGGCTAATTGTTGAAACATATTCAAAGCAAACACTTACAATCTTACAACTCGCACCAAGGCTAATTGTTGAAACAGGAATATTCAAAGCCAAACACTTACAATCTTACAACTCACACCAAGGCTAATTGTTGAAACAGGAATATTCAAAGCCAAACACTTACAATCTTACAACTCACACCAATAGCTAAGAAGGAAAAATGTCAAAGCTCCTTAACTTTGCTTCTTCAACAAACAAACTATGTTAGCAACAAATCACCCAGTCACATATTTTATTCTAGCGTGTAACAGCTGTTTCAGTGCCGTAATTTTTACAAAATCAGCTTTGAAAATTTATTGCGAACAATGTGCCGGTAATGAGATATGGAGACATAGGTTTGACAGTAATAACGAGAATCGAGATACATTTTATGCTTTCAGCTCGATGATAAGGGCTAGATTGACAATCTGGATCCTGCGGCATGCAAACTATGAGAAAAACTATAGGAAGAACCTTCCTGTTTTTGGAATAGGAAAGTGGAAGTAGGAATAGGTTCTATAGGAAGAAAAGGAATATACATTAATTGGAATTGGAATAAGTGGGAGTAGGAATAGGTTCTAGGCTCCGCTGACACCCCTGCTTTTGCCGTGTCGTAAGTGCCCGACTTCCTCCGTGTACGACCCAAGAGACACCAAATCACCATGACTTATCTTCTATCTAAACTATCATGAGGAGATTCTTTGTTGAAAGGCCTTTTAGTATATTCTAGACACCATGGTCAAGAAACACACTATTCTAGAGCTAGGGCATTCAAGAGTGGGTAGAAGGACCCTTTGAAGTTTGAAGTCACTATTAACTCTCTCATTGGGAGAGAACTTACGAAAATATGGATGGATGGATGGTTTCTGGGCCATGGGGCATGGCTCTTGGAGTTGGGCGCCTCCATTATTCAATGGTGGCCCAAAGGGGTTGGCCTAGTTGGTTAACTTGGCATCCAAAGTTTCTTTGGTCCCAAGTTCGAGCCTCCCTTGGAAACCAAGAAGCATTATTCAATGGTGGAACATGATCTATAAGTGGCATTTGCATATTTGGAGGACCAGATCAAAGAAGCAGATTCCTAATCTACATTGAGGGTGCAAGTTGGCCCACCCCTGTTTAAAGATCCAGACCTTGAAATATTTTATTATAATTCATGGCGCTGGACGTAGTCCTCTGGATTGTTGGATGAGGGTGGGGCCTTCCCATGTACCCTTAGTGCACACATGAGAAGTACGTAGTATCTACAGTCTTAATCATCATTGAGGGCTTCTCCATTGTTAGATCATACTTGTGCCCTACCTTGTTTCACAACACGCGATTAATATCATCCAGTGTCTAACTACACTTTTTATCTATTCATTCCAGGTATCTATGCCTAGGAAATTGTAGAATGCTCCGAGTTGCAATATGTGTGATGCCCTTCACATGCCTTCTATGCCTTTAACAAAAAATAACATGCTCTCATTTAAAAGGGCACTTTAAAGAAAAGATCAAAGAATTCCTTTTTGTGGAGCTAAAATAGAAATCCTTGGTGAATGAAAAGTCATCTCCTTAAAATCTAATGGCTATGTGAACCATGTCCATAATACATGTGATCTAGAAATTAAAACTAATTTGTCAAGCAAGTTGAAAAATTGATAAACAGATCTTACAATTAGGGTGGTCACAAACTACACTGCCTACTCGAGGAACTTGTCGAGGAGGGAAATATGCCCTAGGCATGGCAGATTGCCTTCTACATTGTTTAAAGTTCTAAAGGAGGGGCTTTTCCCTTTGGGCTTGGGCCTGGACACAACCCATAACTTTATCCCATACTAAAGATCTTGTTATATGTCATAGCCAAGTGAAAGTAGGTATTACTTCAAGGCTTAACATATTCATTAACAACCAAACATGTCAAAGTTATTACATTTTATTTATATGTGTCATTATGAAAAGCAAGGATGATCATGATTCATGATTCATCACCATAATGCTTCTTGGTTTTCAAGGAGAGGTTCGAACCTGAGACCAAAGAAACTTTGGATGTCAAGCTAACCAACTAAGCCAACCCCGTTGGTTTCATCACCATAATGAGGAACTTATATATCAATTGACCTTTGAGGGTGCAAGCAAAGTTACATTCTCATCCAATATAAGAGCACACAAAGTGAAATGACTATGTATTAAATAATAGACATTTGGAGGAATATGTGGAATGGCCCAATTGATGGCCATTCCCTCACATTATTGTCTTTGGCAAGCAATATGTTGCCACAACTAGATCGCTGACCCTCGACAGTTCACTCACGTGCATCCAAGGAAGGCTACCTTTGCCCTCGTCCAAGGCTAGAGGTGCTGTATCTCAATGACAAGAGGATTGCTAGGGGTTTGGCAATCTTTTACTCAATTTTTATGCTTTATGTTAAAGATTGATTTTCGCATCTCTCTCTCTCTCTCTATATATATATATATATTTATATATCTCGTGCACGTAGTGTATACCAAAGAGCAGAATAGTAAATTACAGATAGGATAGGCCGAATTTTTGGGGCCTTAGATTTGCAAGATCATAGGCCCCAGAAAGGCCTAAAACTCTTGCTTGCCAACCACAATTACATATTCATTTTCATGGTGTAATTTACAAAGCTCTCCTCTCAATGCAACCCTACACAAGGAAAAATTTGAGGTTAATGAAGCATGCAGCTCTATTGGACCCTAGTCCCTCGACTCTAGCTCAAAATGGCAACTAAATAAGTCCTTGACAACTCCGGAAGTCCTCATGGCTAAAACCTAAAACTTAAGAAAGACATTTGGGTCCCAACATTGCATCAGCAACTGTGATCTTACTAGCTAGTTATTAGAGTTGAGATCACCAGCTAACTCTGCGTTGTTTCCAGGTGACCTATCTCTTCCCATGGCGTAACTCTTTCTGACAATTGATTCAAAAACGTGGCATTATATGAACGTTCATCACATAATCCAACCATGGACGGCTCTAAGATAAAATGGGTTCCCCGTTCTGCCGTGCGCTGTACGGAACTTATCTAAGTTAGAGTGTGGTTGAAGGCCATCGTACGTACTGACTCCAGACGTTTTGTCAGTTTTCGGCCAAAGCATTCGTTCCATCATAAAATAACAAAAAGATAAACTATAGTTGCGATCTTTCAGGCTACGAAATCATGGGCACGCAAGCTTTTGGGTTGCGTTGCAGCCCATTGAGTTTCCTTTTGCTTCATCTTCAACCAAACGTAAAGAATCTCTTCATCTCTGGCCTTTTATGTCCATCGTTGGACCTTACAAGTCTCACATGGATTAAAATCATATCTGTTCAATCATATCTATTGTTGGGTCCAGCTTACATGTGACATCCCAGGACTCATGAGCTTTGTCTCTCTCTCTCTCTCTCTCTCTTTCAAATTTTCACAAGCCCCGTGGATCGAGCTGGAGGGCACATGGAAACTAAAAAACCTACCAATAGAATTCGTAGCGTTAACATAAGATAAATAAATGAGTTTTACTGCCTAGTATCTAAAGCTCTTGGAGTTCTTCACCGACCATCTCATAGATCTCAACGGTATGTGTACGGATATGAACAAATTGTTTTGCAATGCAATATACAAGAACAATTCTTTTTCAGCCTCTTCATCAAGCTTTTGATTTGCGCGATGAAATGCATATCAAAAGGCTTATTTGTCAATCAAAGAAAGTTAAACAATTCATCAGAGTGTGAATTGAAAAACGCAAAATTATAATTTACCATTATGTTTGAAATCTGAATTTAAAAACTCAAATTTCATCAAGGCTTGAAATCTAAAAAATTGTCGTAGATTACAACAAAATCTCATGTTTAAAAAGGCTCCAACCTCATTACATTTTAATATTAAAAGTAACCTTGAAACATCCATATTATATGAACGTTATTAGACATTAAAAACGCTTCAATGTAAAATTTAAACAAAAAGCATTGCTTTAAAAAAAATTTGTATTTGCAAGAACACTTCCGTGGACATAATCAAACCTACTGAAAATAGAGCTAAGTAAATGCATTTTACAAATCTATAGAATGTGTTTATTATTAATAGGCAGAGAAACGCACCTTACAAATTTGTAAAGTGTGTTTATTACAAATAAAATGTGAAAATTTCTTACATTTTATTAAAAATAGGCACTTTTTTTTAAAGAACTTTTTGAACGATGTGTTACGCCAAGGCTCTCAAACGGGGGCTTTCCCCTATACAAAACATTTGTTAAAAAAGAGACAGGGACTTCATATTCCCATGCTACTACATAAGTAGATGGAAGATTTAACATAATTTTACTTTTACTCTTCATACAAGATGATGCTCGTGATTGTAAATTTTGGCAAAGGTAAACAACAATGTTATGTATAAACATTTACAGGGGGAAGGTGGCCTCCAAGGCCATTTCGCTAGGGAAGGGCCTTTGGTCGAGGGCGGTAGCCCGAGGTTGAAGGCCCTTCCGACGACATGATGACTTAGAAGGTGGGGGACCTTTCTCGATGTCAAAACAATACTTTTTATTTCCGTAAAAAAAGATACACATTCCTTTCAAGCAAGAGGTGTATGTAAGAAAAGGTGAGACACTCAGAATGTGCGTGTTAAAAAAAGAAAGGGAGCATGTATTCTTTTGTAAAAAAAAAGTTGTAGATTGTTTAACATGCATCGCCTGCAAAGTGCATGTCAAAAAGAAAGAAAATAAAAGAAAGATGCATGCATTCCACCCTAAGGAAGTGTCTCTACTCTTTTGTGAAAGAAAAAGTCAAAACTGATAATATCTATAGGGGAAGGCTTCCTCGTCGTAAAGCAGTGTCAAAAAAATTTACCTTGTAAATGGAAGGTTCTAGACTTTTCATTTTTTTATTCTGCTTCGATTTTTACGCTACTTTGCTTTTGTATTCCTCGCTTGTTGTACTTTTAGTATCTTCTTAGGTTCTATTATGGCGATCTCCCATCTAATATATTTAGATTGATATTAAAATGCGTTGTGTAGGGTGAGTACGGATAAGATCCACTCAAATCATTGTTCTCTATTGGTTGCCTAGATATCTTCTATGGCGGTCTCCCTACCAGAAGATGTAGCAAATTGGAAGGAAATGCTAAGTTCACTATGGCTGTCTCCCAACTAGAAATTTCCTACTTAAGAAGCAAAACAATCCTACTTAACTCCACAAGGGGAATGATAAACAAGGTGAGAGAGAGAATAATTCCATAAACACATTCACCATAAAACATAAACCAATGGGAAAGCCTAGTGGGGCTCGAGCACCTACCACAAGGTATTCATTCACGAATGGGAACACAAGTTAGCATAAAGAGTAGTCTATTATAGCATTAGCTTGTACAAGTGTTGTTGAAAGCACCTATGCTCTAACATGCTTATGGGACTAAGTCTAAGCCTAATGCTAATTAACTTGTAAAGTTACAATAAACTTAGAACTAAACTTGAACTTAGGAATTAACTTTGAACCTAGGAATTAAATTTTAAACTTAAACTTTCTAAGTTAAACCATTAAAAATGGTTGTTTGTAATAATTAAACTTAAATGGTAAAAGGTCTAAGTATAAGGTTTTTTCTAACCCTTATTTGAATCTACTTGTGGGCTTACAAAACACATGCCACAATAAATTCTTAAAACTTTAAAGGACCTTGGGGCCAACATTATCCCCCTCTTTATTGGATTGGCGGTCCCACGCCAATGGCAGCTGCTCTTTGCCAAGCTGTTTTGTCGTAGGTCTCCTTATTGAGCATCACCCTGATGGCATGCAGTTCTTTACCAACGTGCTCCAACATCTGCCATCGTAGCTTATTTAAAAAGGGTCGTGGGACATAACAATGGTGCATGTTCTGGTGAAAGCCACGCGTTTGCCAGATTTTCATCATATCGATATAAAGGGCGCTTGTAATGGCCGCACGATAATAAAGCGGAGCCACGTTGAGGTGATCCACTCGGTAAATGATCATTGAAAGGAGATCTATTCTTAGGAAGAAGATCGTTCTTATGATGGATCAAAGTTCTATGGTCAAAAACTATGCTAGGAGCAAGCATGTTGAGGTGCAATATCATTTTGTGAGGGAGCAAGTCATTGCAAAGGAGGTGGAGCTTCAACATGTGTCTTCAAGGGAATGTGTAGCTAATATCTTCACCAAAGCATTGGGAAAGGACTTGTTCATGAAGCATAGGACATCACTTGGAGTGTTATCAAAGTCCATGCTAAAACTAGTTGAAGAGGGAGTGTGAAAGATTCAACTAGTTTGATCATATTTGCTATATTTCCATATTTGGCATATTGAGGCCAACTTTGTTTTTAGACTTAGAGATTGACTTTTCAAAGTTCATTAGTCTAACTGTCATTTGAATAAACACTTTTTGAAAGTGTGGGAAAGTTAGAAAGCGAGTTTGAGTATATTCAAATTTGAATGTTGGGTACTTTGAATCTAGACCCAGAAATAGTAGGGTTAGCATTTTGGAGGGAAAGCCAAGTGGCCAAATCAGGTTTGGACCTGTTATAAAAGGATGTAACTCGTGGAGAGAGTCATCTTCTTTCTTCTCTATCTCATTTCATGCTTATACATGGTTCTCTTGGGTTCTACTATCCATTGGTGCACTATACTTGTGATTGCATGCAATTTTATGTGTAGAATGATCTATAATTGTTATTTTCGGATCCACATGTGTGAAATACAGTAATTCAAGTTTGATCAAGTTCTATTAGTGTTTGCATCTCATTTTGTGTGTAGATGCTGATTTTTCTACATTGGTGAGATTGGTAGTGTATTTCTCTTTCTATCCAAAGATCTTTCAAGTGATTGGATCTTAAGGATCTGAAAACTTTCACACAGAACACAAACAAGACTCGCACAGGCTTCTAAGGTTTCAAAAAATAGTTGACTCAGTCTAGGGCACAGCGTGCGAGTTTTGAACCTCAATATTTTGATAAAAAGTCAAGGTCCTTGTGGTTCAGACATAATTTTTTTTCAAAACTTTTCTAGTTTCAACCTTCAAACAGATTTGCCTCACTATGTGCGAGTTCCTAAGGTTGTCTGTGAGTTTTGAGAAACAGTCCAGATAGGTGTGTGAGGTCTATTTATGAAAAAAAGGCTCTTAAAGGTACATAGAACCAACTTTCTTGAGAGAGTAAACTCGCACAGGAGGGTACTAATCACATGAAAAAGTACTGAGGATTCCAAAAATGGTGTGTGCAAGTTTTAGTTCAGGTCCTCAGTATGTGTGCGAGTTTGCTTTGACCAAAAGTGGCAAGAATGTTGTTAACTGGTCCAAATTCAAACTTTTTTCATTGTAAGGAACTTGCGAAGGGTATTAGGAGCTCGTGCAACTAATTTTGGAGTCATAATGACAATGTGTGAGTTTGTTCTTGAAGATTTTTCTTAAAAAGTTTTGTTTGAGTTGATGTTTTTGACAAGGGTTAGTTCTAGAGAGCTCACACAGGGGTCTGATGGGTTTGGCACTGTGGGATATGTACTCCAGATGATGGGTGAGTTTGTCTGATCTGATTTGATGTGGAATTGTTGTCAAATAGTAGGCCAAAATAGCTGATTGGTCTACTTTTTGGCCGTACAGAAACTCACACAAAGGATATTCAGAAAGCTGATGTTCTGTTTAGATGCTGTGTGCAAGTGGGCGAGTTCTGTTGGTGAGGTTTCAAATCCTAGAACCTATACACTAGCATGGCATTTACAATGAGCGGCATTCAAGAATAATCATTGCAATAACTTAGAAATAAAGTAAAACATCCTACTTTACACTTTACAACCATCCACACATTTGCACACAAAAGAGAGAGAAAGAGAAAGGAGGAAAGAGTGAGAGAAAGAGAGAGAGTTAGAGAGGGCATGGAGCTAGAAGAAGAGAGGAGGGGAAGGAGATGAGGGTGTGCCACATGGAGGAGGAGAGGAAAGGGGCATGGAGCAAGGGGGGGGAGAGAGAGAGAGAGAGAGAGAGAGAGAGAGAGAGAGAGAGAGAGAGAGAGAGAGAGAGAGAGAGAGAGAGAGAGAGAGAGAGAGAGAGAGAGAGAGATGCATGCTCTACTCTATGCAGCACCTACTTTATTTATGTAACATTTGGGCTTACTGCAAAAGTCTTTTGCTGACTTTTTAGAATTATCCATGTGGTTCCCATAATCGGACAACAGAAACTTGATAGAGATTCTTTGAAAAGGTGATTAATTATTGCTTTCAAACATTTGATCCCAAGAAACAAGGCCCTCTAGCTATCATACTCGTGATGGCTGACCTCTTTTTCAAACCAGCATTTTCCCTTGCAAATAAGATTCATCTCATAAAATTATGGAACACTACTAGGCGCTACTAAGTTTGCTTACTTATTAAGCGACCGAACCAAAAATTTAAGCTTCCAAGTAGAGCTCTTGACCATGTATAAAAACCTAAAATGAAAAATTCTACACTGCTGCTTTAAGAGTGATCTAAAAAGAAAAATGAACAAAGTTGGACACATTACTAAGGATATACCCTTGCAAGGTTGATCATTGACTCTAAAAGTAAGCCCATCCCTAATATTAAGGTGAAATCCTTACGGTCATTGTTATTCAAACCTTTAAAATTTGTTGGTGCAACGTATAGTTTCCATAGCAATAGGCACTTTATTCTTCCCAAAAGTTCCCTTCTAATGTTATGAGTATCAACAAAAGCAAGGAGCTTTCAATGAAACATGACACCATTTCGTATTCCATCATTTAGCTGACCATGACACCACATTGCCACTGTATTTGTGCTAGCACACTTAACTATACTTTGCCATGTATATAACTTGTGCACTTAAGATTTAAATTGAAATTTTCAAAAAAAAATGGGCTAGTACTAAGTGCAAAGAAAACTCATCTTGTTCAACCTTTTTGAACTTGAGAAAGGCAATTGAAGGCGTACCATAACTCCAAGTGTGGGCATGAAATGTGCATTGCTAGATATTTCTTGGAGCAGAGAGAAGGTCTTACTCGGTCATACATGAGCTTATAACTAGTAAGTTGATGGAGGAACATATTACATATAAATAGCAAATTGAAGAACCAAATGAAATTTGTGCATGAAACTTTTTAGTATCATACAATACCTGATTTTGGCATTAGCGAATGTATCATAGCTTTGCTCATTACATGAGCTATGAATGGTGTGCAGACCTTTTTTTTTCTCTTTCACTTACGGAAACATATACCATATATCTGCAAGTACTGTACTGTTGGTAGTTGATGGAACATGTGAACCTTGTTCATGGCAATTATGCAGTTTTGAGGTAGTTGCAGTTCATGCTCTGAAGAACGCTATATTTCAGAAAAAACAGTAGCAACTTGTACCAAATATCTGATTGATTGGATTCATTTGCACCTACTTACGCCTTAAAAAGACATAATTTATGTCGGTCATGCCTTCCAAGTGCCCCAATGGAATTATCACGCTCCAGCACAACCACACCATATATGGCAGAATAGGAGCTTATTCACCTCCAGTTTCACAGAAATTGAAAAATTGTCCTCAAATGAATATTTGCACTTTATATCCACGATATACAATATGCACATATCTACAAGTCAATGTATTTGCAAGAATACTTTTGACAACTAGGTTGTTGAAAATAGCATTAAAAAATTTACCTAGCCATTATTTAGGATATCTATGTGAGGCAAAAGCTTTTGCCGGCGGTTCCAAGCTGAACCAAAAAAATTGTAAACCTGTCCCTTTTTTTTGACGACGACTCAGCTCTCTAGTCCACAGAACGTGCCCTCAAAACTGAATTGGTTCTTTTTCATTTGACTCATCATCCTGTGGGCCCGCAGAACTAGCCTTTTTATAACCAGTACCCCTCACATGATGTGTTGGCAAGTACCAGATATCAATGCTAATTAGTAATTCCTTAGCCTTGATACTTCACTTCTTTTTCTGTAATAAAGCATGGAAGCCATCTGGAATGTTTTTTTTGTTCGAGAAGCTCATAGAATTCACCCAGTTACCCAAATCTACTTACTTCAGTCTTGCGGCATTGTTATGTGCCTTGACATGTTGCATTTCTGATTTTGCCTTCTGAACAATCTCTTGCATCACTGCCAGATGTTCTTCTAAAGTTTTTATGATTATTCTGGACTGCCTAATCTGGTCCTCCTTTACATGATCCTTCTGATAGAAATATCTCAGTGAGCCCCAGAGTGGGGGAGTTTCCGCTGATAGTGGATATTCATCTTCAACTTTTGAAGCCATATGCAAGGCCAGTCTTTCCAAGGTTGCTTCACGTTGTTCAAGCTCATGCTCGGTTTCGTCAAGTTTAAACTCTAGAGAAGCATACAAAATTCGTAGTACCTGGTTTTCCTCCTCTTTTTCGTGCATTTGTCTTCTAGCATCTTCTAGTACTTGAGCTAGTTTGTCAATTTCCAGTGATTTTTGTTCGACCACTTGTTGAAGCTCAGTCAATTTACCATGCCAATGTGTCAACTGCAAAATAAACAAGGATAACCTATTGAGGTGATCGATGACATCATAAATATAACTTTGACAGAGATACTTAACATTCTGCTTCACATCCAGCAAGGATTGAGTTGAATGCATACCTCATTTTCTTCACTTTGTGAGAGCACAAGTAGCTCCCTGTTCATAATGGCAAGTTCATTGGCGCACTTGCTTTTTTCCACTGACTTTTTATCCAAATCATGCAATCTCCTCATAAGTTCAATGTTTTCAAACGCGGCTGCATCTTTTTCATCCTGAATGGCTTGAACTTTCTGTTTGAGTTCGTCAATCAGCACCTCCTTTTCCTCTGAATCTTTTGCTAAAGGCACAAATTTGGATCCGCTCATTGAAAATACTTCCCTTAAATCATAAAATTGTTTCTGAAGAAAATCTGCCTGAAATTGTATCTTGATTAGAAGCACATCTAGAAAATTGACAATCACTGACCTATTTTTGGGTTTTAACGGGCACGAGGAAAGGTACCATACAGTATAAGCCTACACACTTAGTTGACAATCCTTGAAGAGAAAATGCTGACAAGAATCCCGACGCCTCATAGCAATCATTACCAATTTTAGCCAAATCCTGGACATAATAGTGCTAATTCAAATGCTTGATAGATTTTGCAGAAATTGCAACAGCGTAGTTTAAAAAACACAAACTTTTCAGCTGGTTATCTTGCAACCTGTATAACAGAGAACCTTCACAAGTATCAGGCTTCTTTCGTTCCTTGTAGTAGTCTGATGCAACAAGAACTCATCTGACGCAAGATGATGGAATAAAATGGAGTAACTATAGGGGTGGTTCACAAAGCATTCTAGCTCGACAGCATCCATACTTGAAAGCTTAGGTTTAAGAAATCAGGATGTTAAAATAGTGGATCGAGCATGACCTCACAGGTAAAGATACCATGTTAAAATATGGTGGAGAATCAAAGCTAAACTTGGATATACAAGTACTAATAAATGTAGATCAATCAATATTGAATATGATGAAAGATTGGTCTAGATCACACAAAGAAACTACATCAAAGATAATGAGCGTCACTATAGCTTGAAGAGAGTATGGTGCAGACAACAAAGGAAACTCTCACTAAGAATCAGAAAATGATTCAAGCTATCATTAAAATGATCACAATGGATCAACATTCTTCAAATGAAAGAAACACATGCAACACCCCCATGATATCCACCAATCTCCAAGTTAGGGATCTACTTGCTACAAGTGTTCAATGACATCTCAAGTATATGGACACATAACTAGTGTAAGTTCTACATGCAACTCCTACATGCACATGTGGGTAAACTATCACATGCGAGATTACCTATGTATCATTTGTACAAGTGTACGGAGATCAACATTTATCACTCCTACAGGGAGAATTTGCCATGAAAACAGCAACAATGTAAGAAAACATAAAATAGCAAGTGAACTTTTAACCCATGACTGATTGAGACCGACTTTGTGGAAATCGAATAAGCCTAAAAGACGAGAACCTGCTTGATGGGTTTGAGGTCTTCAAACTAGAGTCAAAGAAGAAGAGAAAAATGTGTTTATCAACTTGAGGCAGAAATACATGAGACAAAAGAATTGAGAAGGTTTCATCTCAAGAAGTGTGGCTCTCAAAAAAAATTGACCAATCATTTTTTAATCCAATTTTCCAAACAATGGAATATGAGAGCTAAATGGAAAATTTGAGGACCAACTACTTGAAAGCCATGCACTAATGCGGAATGCTATTAGAGTGTACAAAAAAGTTTAATGGAAAATTTGAGGACCAATTTCTCAAAATCCACGCATTGATGCAGTGTGTTATTCAAGTGTACAAAAACAAGTTTTTGTAACCTTCGCGATTGTTTGATTATGGTGATAGTTGCATTTGGTGTATCATCTGTTTTTGCTATGCATGCTCACAAAAGAAAACTTGTTTCTTTCTTAAATGGACCAGGTCTTCAAAAAGGTCAAATAGGTATAGAGAATCTGAAAACTAGATGAGTTAGATTCATGCCTTGGGCTCCACTACTTAAGAGACTACTAAGTGGCCTGGTTGCACCAACATTGAGCACAAATCCTTATGATTAATCCTTATAGGGCTATTTCCTTCTTGTGTGACCGAGTGAGTCTAACCCCAGACTTCAAGGAGAGCAAAGGACGCTTTCACCAATAGACAACTTATTGGAGGACAATGCTGGAAAACTATTACTCGTTAAAGGGTACAAAATCATGAAAGAAATATTTCCTGATTTTCTAAGTCAGATTGAATAAAGGGATGGCACATAGAGAGAGAGAGAGAGAGAGAGAGAGAGAGAGAGAGAGAGAGAGAGAGAGAGAGAGAGAGAGAGAGAGAGAGAGAGAGAGAGATTTTACTCCCTGTCCCGCTTGTTTACTGGTTTTACTTACAGATGTATTTTGTAAGAAAGTCAAATGGCTAAGTCACCGACCTGTGGTCACACTTGTAAAAGAAATGTAAATAAATGGTTATCTGTGTTACTGTGCCTCTGAGTCGCATGCTGAGCTTTGGTATAGGGTACTGGGTCATTAATTAGGAGTGGCTAGACTGCCCACCTATTTTGTAGGAGAGGGTTGATTGGTTAGCTGACACTTGTCATATGCTCACTGGGACATTTGGTCAAGTGAATGAGTGACACATGTCAAAGTTGACCGGTCAAACAAGACACGTGGCATATGCTCACTGGGACACTTGGTCAAGTAAATGAGTGATACATGTCAACCTACGTGCTATGTGTCAAGTACTGCCGAGTGGCGAACGTCGAATGTGCATAGAATTGCCCATGTGTCGACAATAGGAAGAGTCAGGCTTAAGGGGTGCTTGAGGGTCATGGATAAGTGAGCCTAGAGAGATGCATTCCTCATCATGATCTATGTAGCAAAGGCTGGGAGGAGACGACGCAGCCAGCTCCATTGTGTTAGTGTTTGATGCTATGTGCTTATTGGGAATCAGAAAGGTTTGAAAATTGTCGCGGTAAGTGCATGTTTTGGACGGGTGTCGGTTTGAAAATCAGGGAGAACCTGAGAGAGAGAGAGAGAGAGAGAGAGAGAGAGAGAGAGAGAGAGAGAGAGAGAGAGAGAGAGCCCCGAGTCCAAATAGTGTGGCAAAACTGGGAACCCTGCTATGTCAAGCTCAATAAATTGAGTCCAGTAATAGTCGGGTTTAACCACACACTATCGCCTCCAAGTACGATCGAGATATGCCCGATATAAGACGCGCCTGATATACTGATGAGTACCTGAGGGGAGCTCTGTAATGGAGATACCAAATGACTCAAGGAGGAAGTGTGATGCCTGGGAGAACCACGACAGTCGATAGCCCTGGTCATGAAGTGAGTGTGTGAGGAAACAAGTGTTGTCTGTGTATATCTCATATCAGAGAGAGAGAGAGAGAGAGAGAGAGAGAGAGAGAGAGAGACGCCGCATGCAGATTTGCTTGAAGTTTAGCTTTGGCTCATCCAACAGTCTTACAAGGATATGTTATCATGTAACTTTTCATGCACATTCCACAGTAGTAGGCTGCCATAATAACTTATCGAGTCGACAATCTGTTGTCCATCAGACAAGTATTTGTGTAGAATGTGTCTAATCCACAAATAGATTAGGCATCCACAAATTTGATAGAACTACGATGACATAATCTACATAATGTGGCCATATCTCATGCTAAAACAATTTCCATTAAGAACATTACTGAAGGTGTCCTTTCCTCTGTTAGACGTCAAAAGCAAAAATTATGGTTAGTACAAGGCAATGAGAGGTGTGGTCAAAAGGGCTTCTCCAATCCTTTTATGAACTAATAAGTTGTCAAAAAATTCATGAATTGCGATTTGCTTCAACTATGATACATACAAAACGTATATGAAGTTTCACTAATCAAATGAACCAAGGTGGTAAAAGGAAACAGGGAAGTGCAAAAGAGGGGTATAGGCCAACAAAAGATGACTAGGGCAACAAAGAGAAAAAAATGGGCAATGGAAGCACAAAAAAATAAAAACTAAAAGGGGGCGTGTGAGGGTGAAAAAACAAGCACAAGAAAAAAAAACGAGAAAGAAAATGGAGGGTGAGAAAAGTTGGGGGAGGGGGGGGGGGGCAACAAAGAGGCAAAAAGAGAAGTGGAGGGGCAGCGATGGAGAGCTAAGAAGAAAAGGGAGGGGCAATGGAGGACTAGGAGATGTGACTATTTTTAATAGAAAATCATTTTTTAAGCGGCTCTCGCGATCTCTGCGTAAGGCAAGCATAATTTAATGTAATATATTCTACATTCATTAAATTTGTTTTGCTCATAACAAATCTTTGTTTATACGGTGCCTAACTACTAAGAAACTGACGCAATTAACAAAACTCAATATTGAAAACAAAATAACTATGGCGAAAAATGTCTATAGAAGGTTAGAGAGAGAAAAATGACCGGAGAACAAAGAATCTCTAGAAAAAAAAAATCAACAACTAGAGAAGGCATAAAAGTGCTATGACACCATGTTATGATCTCAATCACAGATATTTGGTATCAGATGAAGCATAAGATAGCAAAAAGCATCCACAAAAGCAATCTCCAACTAAGAAAACTTGATGATCAACAATGGATGTCAATATCTCAAGCAAATCTCCAACTAAAATCTCAAAAACATAAAGCTCCCCTACAAGAAACTCAAGACTCTAAACTCAAAATATGAGAAATGGTGGATCCCTATCCCCTATTTATATTGGCATGGCACATGTCTGGAAGGTTCCACATGCCACCTTCTTGTAGAATTACCAAATTAGGATTTTCACTCTTATCCATTGAAAATAGTCTTATCTAATTAAAGGGGTTTAAAAACAATAAAATGGGCCTGAAAAACAATTATGGGACTTGTTACAACCTCTTCAAAGCATATAACACCTAGGTGAGAGTGGTTGTCTAGTTTTCAAAAACTAGATGATGGATCAAATGTGAACTTGGAAGATAACTACACATATGATATAAAAGGAGTTGGAAAAGTATAGGTTCAACTACCTTCAAGGAAGTTTGGAGACATAAAGGACATGCTTTATGTACCATGAATAAAGAAAAACTTAATCTTAGTATCGGCTATTCTGAGGCAACATATGGTTGTAAAGTTTGATGAAGAATGGTGTCTCATCAAAAGGAATGACAATGAAGTAGTAGCTAAGGGCTTACTTGTAGGAAGGTTGTACAAACTTTAGGCTTAGGTGGTGGGTCATCATGAAGTGTTGCGGATATTGGATCAATGAGTAAGTTATGGCACGAGAGGTTTGCACATCAAAATCATAAAAGTCTACAAGTCTTGAGGAAATACAACATGGTTATTGGTTTACTTCAAGTTGTTTCTAATCACAAGGTTTGTGAGGGCTGTGTCTTAGGGAAACATCATACAAGAGTAACGCATTCAAGTATTTCACATGGTTTAAGACACAGGTGGAGAAAGAAACAGATAGACAAGCTAAGATACTTCGCTTAGATAAAGGGGGAGAGTATCTCTCTACAGAATATCAGGTGTTTTGCAAGGATCATGGTATAAAGAGATAATTTGCGAGCACGGAAAAAATGTTTGGGGTTAAGCAGTTAAGACGGCGGTTTATCTTTTGAATAGAAGTCCTACAAAGGTTGTAGAGAATCGGACTACAGAGGAAGCTTACAATGGTCGGAAACCTGACATGAATCATTTGCATATGCTCAGATATGTAGGGATTCAAGAAACAAATTGGATTTAAAGGCAACCAAGTGTTTAATTATTGGGTATGATAGTCAAGGGAAGGGATACAGGTTGTATGACTTGGAGGGTAAGAAAGTCATCATAAGTAGGGATGTGATCTTTGATGAGGACGGATCTCATAAAGATACATAGATATTTTATGATAAAAAGCAAGATGGAGGAATTCCCATCTTATGTGACAAGTCATTACGGGAGCCTGAATCATACCGCCTACTGTCGGGGAATGAAATACAAAAATTGGATCGGAATGATCCTACTACTGCGCGAAGGCAGTGGTCAAATGATTCCCTCGGTGCGTGCACTACTACAACAGTAGGCGAACACAAAATAGAGCTTAATTGTGTTTATGCGGAAGCGAAAGAGCAGACAGTCACACAAAGCAATTAGAGAGTCAGACAGAAAGCGGAAAGCATGCAACACTGACAAAATCTGAACGCAAAACCAGACAGTAATTTATTCAGATTGAATGTATAAGTCAGATGATGCTGGTGAGCACAAAACAATAGCGGACAACACCGCGTGCTCACAAAGCTAACTACGATCTGTAATAGCTATGAGCTTATTCTGACAATCAGTCTGAAGGAAAGAATCAATGCTTGAAAGCATCTACTATGTTTGTCTCTGATAAGCTCTCGTCTCGGCGTCTATGAGCGCTCGAGCGTATATGAAATCAGCCTATCTAGTCTGGTTGCAATTGGCATTGGCATAATTAATTGATTATAATGATCAACTATATACAATTTACATTTGTGCATATGTATGTACAAGAAGGTGGCATGAAGCTGTTGCGCCGTTTGGAATACATCGTCGTCGTTGTTGTCATTGTCCAAGTAATTGGACAGTACAAGAAGTGGGCGTGAGAAGGCTTCGACTATTCGGAGTCGAGCGTTTCGCTGCCGATAGTCAATGGAGTTGGGATAGTTGTTTGACGGTCCTCGACAATGGTCAGTTGAGTCGATAACTCGGGCTCCCCGATAAGTCGGCCAACTCGGGCTTCCCCGATAAGTCGGCCAACTCCGACAAGTCGGGTAACTTCGACAAGTCGGATTGCCACTCTCTTGTCTGTCTTCAATAATAGAAAATTTCTGCAGACTGTGCGACAATGCGTGTAAAACTGCAGCAATATGAATGGAACTAGATTAAAAAGGGATTTAGGAGAGTAGAGGAAATAAATTCAACACCTACAACAATCCAAGTACCTAGAGTGACCATTGATGAGAAAGGAAAAAGGAAGGAGAGATCAAGTACATGGGATACTGATTCACCTCCTACTTCATCAGGCAGGAAGCATCCTACATCAGATACTAGAAGATTGCCTAGATGGTACTATGAAACTATCAAGGATAGTGTCATTCTAGAACAGGGAGAGTCCAGACACAAGCAACTAGGAGATTTTCCAAACTTGAAAAACATCATGAGGATCAGGATCGACAGGAGGATCATCATGAGGATTTTGCATATATGGCCACGGTGTTGGAAACTAAGGATCCATCTACTTTCAGGGAGGCTGAAAAAGAGGATATTTGGAGGAAAGCTATGGATGAGGAGTACAGCTCAATCACGAAGAACAAGAATTGGGACTTGTTCAATTACCTACAGGTAAAAAGGCCATTGGTTGCAAGTGGGTCCATAGAACTAAATACAAATTAGATGGTTCTATAGATAAACATAAGGCAAGGTTGGTTGCAAAAGGGTATGCTCAACAGGAGGGATTGACTATGAAGAAACTTTTGCACCAATTGCTAAGTTAACTACTATGAGGACAGTTTTGTCATTGGAATCTTAGTTTGGATGGGATTTTCAACAGATAGATGTGAAGAGTGCATTCCTGAATGGATTTCTAGAGGAGGAAGTCTACATGGAGCAGCCAGAGGGATACATAGGTTTGCAAGTTGGACAAGGCATTATATGGATTTAAGCAAGCACCCAGGGCATGGTACACAAGGATTGACACATACTTTGAGGAGCTTGGCTTTTAGAGGAGTAGCTCGGAGCCTACACTTTATGTTTTGATCAGGGATGGTCATAATGTGATTGTAGTGATATATGTGGATGATCTGGTTATCATAGGTTCGAACTTCGAATCATGGTGTGATTCAGAATATCAGAGTTCGACATGAAAGGTCTTGGTTCACTACAATACTTCCGTGGGATTGAGGAGGAATGGAGCGTAGCACATGGGCTATTTATTTCTCAATCTAAGTATGCTCATGAACTTCTTGAAAAGTTCGATATGTCAGAGTGCAAGCCTATTTCTACACCATATGATAATAGATGTAAGCTTACTAAAGCTGAGGATGATCAAGATGTAGATGCACCATATGATAGTGGATGTAAGCTTACTAAAGCTGAGGATGATCAAGATGTAGATGAGACGTTATATAGAAAGCTTTTTGGAAGCTTAATCTATCTAACTACTACGAGACCAAATACTGCTTTTGCTGTTAGTATGGTTAGTCAGTTTCGGGCTAAGCCTAAGCAGGTTCACAGGAGAGCTACTAAGCAAGTACTCAGATATATCCCGGGTACATTAGGTTTGGTATTCTCTATAGGAGACAAGATGTTTTGCAATTACAGGGATACGTGCTTGTTGATTGGGTTGGAGATGTAGAAGACCGAAGATGTACTATAGGTTATGCTTTTAATCTTTATTTTGGTGCTATATGTTGGAGTTCAAAGAAGCAACACACTATTGCAATATCATCTACAGAGGCAGAGTATCGGGCTACTATCAGTGTGGCAAGTGAAGCAATATGGTCATGAAGGATTCTACAGGATCTTCATATGGTATAGGATACACCTATAGTACTTCAGTGCGATAATCAAAGTTGTATTAAATTGGCAAAGAATCCAGTTTTTCACAACGGGACAAAACACATCGAAGTACACTTCATCAGAGAGAAGATTCAAAGTGGTGAAGTGGAGCTTATCTATTGCCCTATAGAAGAGCAAGTTGCGGATATCTTTACCAAAGGACTTGGCAAAAAAAAGTTTTAGAAGTTGAGAGAACTTCTAGGAGTAATAGATAACAAAGTAAACAATAAGGGGGAGTGTTAGAAATTAATGTTTACTTGCCCCCCTAATGTTGGTTGGGCCATGCCTGCAAGCTATTTTAGGGGCCATTTTCTTTTTTTAGTAATTCCTAAAGTCAATTTAGTTGTTCATGCATGTAGGTGGGCGCACTAGTTCTAGGATAGAAATTGGTTTTATTACTTAGTAATTCATTATGGGTCTTTACCCAAAATAGGTAGCAATAATAGCAATCAGCTTTTGCTTTATTTTTTTGGCTTTTCACAAAGAATAGAGAAAGTATTTAAGTAGGCTGGCACCCCACCACAAATTCATTCCATTGTATAGAGCTTTGCTCATTCCTCTATAATCAGAGTTCTCTTAATCTCTTATGCTGGTCTTGATGTGTGTGAGTGCTAATACAACTAGTTAACTCCTATCGAGAATTTGTAGATCAAATTCTGACAACAAAATCGCCAAAGATCACCTTGAAGCCCATGGCCCTGCTCTATTATATGTTCATGGTGTTTCCACCATTTCTAAACCTTTACCTATTGTTCCATTGCCTGTGGCTGTTGTATTACAAAAATCTCAAAGCATGTTTTTTCGAGCCATCTTCATAACCTCCTCGTCATGATGCATTCATAGTATTGATTTGCTTCTCGGTTCTGCTCCCTTTGTATGACACATTAGGAACACTAGGAAATATACATGCAAACAAATAATGCTGCTAAATAAGCGGCATTCAAAGATTTTGATTCAAATCCAAGCCTTAAGAATGAAATGCACAATCATATAAGCATAAACAGCACACTAAAAACTATGGCCCGAAAAAAACAGACGCAATGACATTCAAGTTCCATAAAAAAAGGCATTTGCATGATTGGA
This sequence comes from Diphasiastrum complanatum, assembly GCA_029204225.1. Taxonomy (NCBI): domain Eukaryota; kingdom Viridiplantae; phylum Streptophyta; class Lycopodiopsida; order Lycopodiales; family Lycopodiaceae; genus Diphasiastrum; species Diphasiastrum complanatum. Next base: position 33,815,510 of record CM055099.1, read on the forward strand.
GCACTAAAATAAGTCAAAAAACAGGAGCACATGACAGTGAATGCTGAGACAAAGCATTAAATAGAACTGTTAAGTTGCTTTCTCGGTGGAGCAAGGGGGGTGGGTTCAGATATACATACGCTTTGCAGCATCCGCGCTGCCAGCAGCCCCCTCAAAGTGATCCAGGCCACACAGTTTATCAAGTGTGCAGCCTGGATTACGTCTTGTGGGTGGCTGTCAGCACAGATGCTGCCATCTTTGTTATGTATATCCGGAGTCCAACTGTTATTGGCTACATAAGCTGAATAATCGAATAGCAAAATAAAGCAAAAACAGCATGGCACAGAGCACAACATAGAGAGCCTGTTAGGAGAAAATTTTATCCATACAGATTGGCAATATATATTTGGCCAAGTACATGATGTCAAGAGACAAACTGAAGCTAAACTGGATGCACCTTCAATGCTTAATAAGTTTTGTTGAAACTTGATGATTCATGTCAATGTAGAACTATCTAAACGATAGGGTTTCAGGCCTGAGGTTGTCAAAATGCACAGATAGTCAATAATACTCACATCTCTGGATGAGCTATTAAGCTCTTCACCAAGATCACGAAGCTGTTTGCAGATTTCCAGCAGCACATCCGCATACAACTGGTGCAAACTTATTGAACTATATATTTGTTTAGCTTCCTCGGTTTTGCCACTAGCTCTGTCACCTTGCAGCTTACAATCATATTCTTGGTATGCACAAGAGAGGTTCTCAATTGCTCCTTTTAATGCTAGTGTTTCACCTACACAAGGACGTGGAAGTCTCAGCTTGTCTGAGCTACTAAAAGAGTTGATAAATAAATTTGGATCTTAAATTGCCAATAAAAAAGAGCATTGGATGTTATATAAAAGAGTGGCGAAGCAAAAGTTCATGTTTCATGGATAATGCCCTTAAAGTGCATAAGAATACTCTTACTGCTCACTATGCATGTTTTAGGTTCATGCAGAGAAACCTTTGAGCTCATGCCCTGCTCACCCACGACATTAGCTGCTGCCTCAAAATTTGTACTTTTAGCTAGTTCACCTTGCGCTAATGTTTTTTTGTTCAGTATCACATTCCTGCAATTATACGACAGCTCAGACACCAGTCTGCTCCAGAAGAAAGCTCAAATGATCTCAAATACCGGTAAAAATGTCCTTACAACTTTATCCCAAATACATAGATGGAAGCTGAAGCAAGAGCACTATGAAACATGTTAGATCTTGTCCTTTATTCGTTTGTTGCTGAATCTATGCATGACAATATTCTGATTGAAGTTAATCGGCAGTTGAGTAAGGTTTCAAACTTGACAAGAAATGCATGTTTCTTTAGACTTCATCAATGCAGGTTACATGGTAGCTGGCACGAACATGTCCCAATTATCAAATTTCAGCAACTTCTGAAAACTTGAGTGCAAAAATACATACACATTCTGATCCACATCGTACTCATGCACATGCCATCATTTTTCTGAGTTCAAACTTCAAAGCACTCACCCAGGCACAGGAATTAGAGCATTTTTTTAATTTGAAAACCAATGTTAGTTGATTAAGAAACGCATTGAGAATGATCCGCTGCAGTTTGATTTGTTCCTGCAATTACGAAATACGAATAAAAAAGATACAAATTTGCCAAGTTTTGGTTCTAGGTTTATCCAAAGCCCATAAACGACCGTCTTTGATCAGCAACCTTGAATGAATGTTGTTGCTTATAGAATGTATTACCTTTTGACAAAAACCGGAATGTCCCTTTCCGGAAACTCTGCAGAAGAATCACATCGCCTCACAGAAAAGCTGTTGACATAAACTTCTGGGTTGGCAGAATCTGATGCTGTGATTGGATACTTCATATACTCACTATCACCAGCATTTTCACTTCTGGGCCTGTTGTTCAATGCAAGGCTTTGTAAGTTTTCTCGGCCAGCACAATTTACTAATGGGGTACTAATGTGTTCAACCAGCTGTGGTTCACAAAGCTGGGACCACCATTTAATCACTTTGGAAGATTCTACACTGTTGTTAAGTACTTGATTATTTTCTCTATAATCTCGAATATGTGTGTTTGCAAAAGTGAACCTTCGCATCGAATTTAATGAGTTTCCGGCTTGCTGGCTGAAAAGACCACCATGTAGTTGTTCAATGGGCTCTGCTAGTTCTGTAGACCCGCAAATACTGTCTTCTCTTGAGGATATTTGGCATCGGAAAGCTTGTATCTGCAAAAGAACATTCTTATTTTGAGATTAAAGATGCTTGGACCTTGAAAGATCAGGCTTTTGAAGCTTAAACGCATTGAATTATAAGAAATAACCCTAAAAGTCTCATTCATATACTGCTTAAAGAGTAAAGATACGTGGATGGATCAAAGGGATATGAGGCTTTGAAGCAGATTCTCAACGAGTGTAGTATGGTGAACCTCACAGACGTAGCAAACTTGCACTTGAACACATTGGCATCAATCTAAAAATTTATTATCACAGTTGAAAAGCCAGGCACTGATCAACCACTCATTCAACTGATCCACCAAAAACAACAACCTCAAAATAGTGAATTATTTTGCTTGCTATTTTATCAGCTAAATGACGATACCAAAGTACGATATCTTGATAACATGCTCGGAGGAAGCACAACATTTGCAGATAAATTGTTACATATGCATGCTCGGAGTATAATTACAGATCGCTGAGCATACCACATGGGCTATTTATTTCTCAATCTAAGTATGCTTATGAACTCTTGAAAAGTTCAATATGTTAGAGTGCAAGCCTATTTCTACACCATATGATAGTGGATGTAAGCGTACTAAAGTTGAGGATGATCAAGATGTAGATGAGACGTTATATAGAAAGCTTGTTGGAAGCTTAATCTGTGAAGCAATATGGTTACGAAGGATTCTACAGGATCATCATATGGTACAGGATACACCTATAGCAGTGCGAGAATCAGAGTTGTATTAAATTGGCAAAGAATCCATTTTTTCACATCGGGACAAAGCACATCGAAGTTTCAAAATGGTGAAGTGGAGCTTATCTATTGCCCTACAGAAGAGCAAGTTGTGGATATCTTTACCAAAGGACTTGGCAAAGAAAAGTTTTAGAAGTTTAGAGAACTTCTAGGAGTAATAGATAACAAAGTAAACATTAAGGGAGAGTGTTCGAAATTAGTGTTTATGTTCACACCTAATGTTGGTTTGGCCATGCCTGCAAGCTTTTTTAGGGGCCATTTTCTTTTTTTAGTAATTCCTAAAGTCAATTTAGTTGTTCATGCATGTAGGTGAATTGGTTTTATTACTTAGTAATTCGTTATGGGTCTTTACCCAAAATAGGTAGCAATAATAGCAATCGGCTTTTGCTTTATTTTTTTGGCTTTTCACAAAGAATAGAGAAAGTATTTAAGTAGGCTGGCACCCCACCACAAATTCATTCCATTGTATAGAGCTTTGCTCATTCCTCTATAATCAGAGTTCTCTTAATCTCTTATGTTGGTCTTGATGTGTGTGAGTGCTAATACAACTAGTTAACTCCTATCGAGAATCTGTAGATCAAATTCTGACACAGGTTCTATTTGACACTGGGTCCTCTCATAATTTGTTGAATTCAACTTTGGTACGGATGTTAGGTGTGAGCACTCAACCATCCCAGTACCAGTACATGATAGAAATGGCTAATAGAAGGGGTACATAGATTTGGGATAAGATGGTTGTGGGCATTCCACTAACTATACATAATTACACATAACAGTCGGATTTTGATATAACACGACTTGCGCAGTTTGATGTGGTGTAGACATATGTTGGCATGCGATGTGGAAGCCACAAATAGTTCCAAATTGATGGTGTGATGCATGTGAGCAGGATGTGCCTCCTGAACCGCTTGTTTTAGCTACACAGTTGCGTAGGATCCATTGTGAGTACATGTGTGTTGATATGTCTACTAATACTAGTCAAAGTAGCATGCAATGTGTGCGAACCAGTACTATTGCCAATTTGGATCAAGAGATTAGGAGGGAGTTTTCACATGTGTTCACAAATGATCTTCCATCTGTTTTACCTCCTAAGAGGAATGTTGAAAATAAGATTGAATTAATACCCAAATCATGTCCTGTCAATAAAAATCCTTACAGAATGAGTCTTAAGGAGGAAGAGGAAGTGAGGCCGATGGTCGATGATTATCTTGCCAAAGTGCCAATACGACCAAGTGATTCCCCTTCTGCCTCTCCAATCATTCTTGTAAAAAAAGGAGGATGGTGGTGTATGTGTATCGAGGTTTGAACAAGATAACGGTTAAACATTGATATCCTATGCCACGTATAGATGATCTGCTTGATGCCTTGTCAGGTGCCACTGTGTTCAGTAAAATAGAGCTAAAGAGTGGATACCATCAACTTAAGAGTTCGTGAAAAGGATGTACACAAGACTGCCTTCAAAAATCGGTTCGGTCACTATGAGTATCTTGTGATGTGCTCAGACCATATATGAGTAAGTTTATCGTAAACTTTGTGGATGACATTTTAGTGCAGGTGAGGTCAAGCATATGAGTCACCTTAGAACTACGTTGTCTACTTTGAGGGAGAACACTTTATTCGCCAATAGTAAAAAAAGTGAATTGTTTAGAAAGGAAATAGAGTATCATGATCATATAGTGTCTGCTGATGGAGTTAGGCAAGATTATGGGAAGGTTGTTGTGATTGTTGGTAGCCTGTGCCAACCGATTTGACAACATTGTTCTTTTCTTGGATTGGCAGTATTTTATAGAAAGTATGTTAAAGGAGAAAGCTTTGATAAGCTAAAGCAAGCTATCGCTAAGTGCGCCACTCTAAAGATTGTAGACCCTCAAAAGCCCTATGTTATAGATACGGATGCGAGTGACATTGTTGTGGGAGTAGTTCTGACGCAAGCGAGTAGGCTTGTGGCCTTTGAGAGCAAGAAGCTCAACCCTGAAAAAAAAATCATCCAACTCATGAAAAGGAGTTGTATGCCATAGTTCATACATTAAAGTCATAGAGACATTATTTGTATGAATTGGAATTTGAGGTATAAACTGATCGTGATATCTTGAGATAGTTTTGTAAGTAGCCAGAGCTTAGAGGCCGGCAAGCCAGATCGTTGAGCTCATGCAGGAATTCCTAATGGAGATTCGGTACAAGAAAGGTGTCAAGAATTGTGTGGCAGATGCACTAAGAGGAACAGGAGGTTAGTCATGGCCATGTAGAGTCTCAAGAGGAGAGCTCTTCTACCTTGGTTAACACTTATCTTAAGTATTCCATAGAAGATGGATAGTGTTGAGAAGTGGTAAGACTCTTATTCCAGCTTGTGAGGTGCGCGAAAGAGGATCTTACATCTCTATCACGATAGCCCTAGTGTCAATCATCCTGGTGTGAATAGGACCTATGAGTTAATATGCCGTAACTTTTGGTGGTCTAGACTTAAGAAAGAAGTAAACCATTATGTAACACATTGTTTAAGTGTCAAGTTAATAAGGCTCAAAGGATTAAAGTGCTTGGATTATTACGCCCATTACCTATACCAGAAGGGAGATGGGAGAGTATTTCCATGGACTTTATTACATGTTTACCACATACGGAGCAGCAACATAATGCCATCCTAGTTGTGGTTGACAGGCTCACTAAAAAGGCTTATTTTATCCTAACTAACAATAATAAGATTGATGAACCTGGTCTGGTGTATTGTCTTTTCAAGATACAGTAATGTTATGATTATCGAATTTTTACCACCTGTCGGTGTGTAATTTACCGTTTTATTTTTTTGCATGAATGTTGACTGATCTTAACTGCTTACCATACAAAGAATTGATCAGGTATGCCTAGTCACCAACCTTTCAACATACAAAAAGATTATTAGGGTGCATACAAATATGTCAGATAAAATCCTAGCAAAAATTAGCACTGCTGCAGGTTAAACAGGAACTATGATCTCTTCGTTTGAAGCATCATTGATTCTTCAAATCTTAGCAAACAGAGGCTCACTAACACCACCAGACAAGGAAAAGACTTATCTAATTCATTAGACATATGACAGCCACTGGTCTACTTTTACAGTAACCTGTTTAATTCCTTGAAAAGAGCAAAGTGCAATAACATAGTTCAGCAGTCTTGTACTTTTTTGCTTGTCTAGATATTATCAGGTGTTAAGAGAGGAGTTTAGTGAATACGAACAAAGCTACCTTTTCATTCCTAAGATTGAACTTGAAGACAGTGGGAGTATGAAGTCAAAAAAGGACAATATGCCATTGAAAATAGAATTTAAATGGGCAAGTACTGCAGTGCCTAGTATACTCTATCACTACTGATAACAAAAAACGTCAAAAGTTAAAAAACGATAGACTTTAAAGAGCTGTATCTTAGTTTCAAATGTCTTTGATGCTTGCTGCCATCATTCATGACAAGCGTTGCTCCCACAAAAAATGTAACAGAAGTGTCCAGCAGACCGCAGGCTTTTCATGAATAAAGGTCACAAATTATTAGGGCTTCCCACAGATTAAAACCTTCCAAGTCTTTCAAAATTAAAACCTTCCAAGTCTTTCAAAATTAAAGACTTGTCAATTATGATCATAGTTTTTGGTGTCTGCAGTGCTAACCTTTTCATTCCCTTGTTCAAGCTGCTTGCACGAGTTTTCTTTTGCTTTTGAACCTCCAGGATTTAACTCCCCAGTTTCAGCTAACAAATTTGACATCTGACTCTCTTTTGATTTCTCCCAGCCTGATCCCTCTAATAAAATCTTCTGATTCTCCTGTCTCTGCCGCTTTTCAGCTGAAACCAAATCAGCTTTTTTGTGATAATCCATAGTCGACTTCCATTCTTCGAACAAAGGTGATACATATATCCACGGATAACCTTTTGGGCAATCTGCAGTCATTCCATCTACCTCCAGCTTCAAATGACTACTTGCCAGGCTATGAATGCTCACCAATTTAGCCTCTTTTTGCAACAAAGAGTCTTGTAGTTTCACTTTTTCAATCTCCAGCATTGTCAACCTCCTCTCAAGTTCCCGAATGGACTCTTCTGTTGTCTTCCACTTGCGTTTTTGGTCATCAAATAACATCTTCATCTCTACTTTTGCTTCTTGTTTCCACTCTTTTTCTATGTGAATCGTGTCAGAAAAAGTAACCTTGTCAGGAGACACATGCCTATCGAGCAAGTTTGTGTCTTCTTTATTCAAACTATCACCCAATCCAGGAAAGTTCTTATGAAGCCTTTCTCTTCCACTGGTTCGGGAGATGATTTTTCCAGAATCGGCCGCAGCATTTTGACTCTGAACTTCAAAAGATGTCCGTAGTTGCTTCACAGAAACATATTTTTCATTGCTCATTGCTGATAATTTTCGTCTTCCTCCTCTTCTGTTTTTCCCATCAAACTTCACAAATGTCTAATTCTTCACTCATGCTTGAACAAAGAAGACTACAAGATGCATGCCTCTGCCTGTTTCATCGCTCCAGTTTTTCTTTGTGTATTTGAGGTCTGAAATAGGTATGAAGTACCAAACATAAGGGTAAGCATAGCCCAACTGACTGAAAATGCTATTTCAAATTATGAACTAAAAATGTAATAAATGTTACAAAAGAAAGATTTTTGAGCAGCAAAGCCTCACGGAACTTCAAGAGTTATTTCAAATCTATGTGTTGGACTTGAAAAAAGAGTTATATAAAAACCAAAGACAGATAAAAACCAAACACAGAGATCCCATCCAACAAAGTTCGAACCTGCAATTTTCACTCAATTATTAAGGCATACATTGATATCATGTGCAGGTTTGAAAATATTCTGACAACATCCCTGGAAATTCAGCCTCCAATCCTATTGCTGCTTGCTTACCTCTAAGAACTATATTTTCTATGGATGTTAATAGAAACCAAACTATGGTCTTTTGATAGTCTATGGCTTAACTATTGCTCACTATGATCTTTCTAGAAATAGACTGAGTGCCATGTCCTTGAAGTGTGACATGTCATTAGGGTTTCCCGGAACATGCAGTAAATAAACAAATTTCAAAAACACAGAATTGTGTGTGAGAAATTGTTTAGCCAGTGTCAATTTTTTCTGCTACTAGAAACATTTTTTTTTAAGGCGATTTAGTGGGTTTTTTTTAAGTTTCATGAAAAAAATTTATCAAAAAAAAAGCGATCCGGACAGCGTTCCGCTGTCCAGAAGGCTGGCGATCCAGAACGCTCATTCCGGATCGCTGTTGCAGCGGAATGCGATCCGCTGCAACATTGGAGCCTGCTTTCATATGCTTCCATTTTAAGGTCTATAGCTAATGTGTATGAATCTCCAATCATGTGAAAACTATTCTGTGCACATTCTAATGATCAAAGGAGTCCAATCTTGCATTTTCCTTCAACACTTATTCAAATGCATCATCTATGCATAGTAGTTACCAGGCTTTGACTACCACGGGTTCAAACAATAATTCCTACAAGACGATATTGAGATTGGGTGTTTTGGGCATTATCAACTCCTCTAGACTGCATGTCTTGCACCAAAGCCTGCTCAGCCCATTTCTCAGCTGAGCTACTTGATTCTGCGTATCCATGTCAAAATCATATCTCCAACCTTCAACATGATGCTAGCATGCAAAAAACCAGCAGCAATAAGCAAAGAAAATGAGCCCTAGGAGGCACAAAAAGCGGTTGAATGCTGCCCAACTTAAAGTGTTATTGCCTCAAAAAATCAGAACTGAATGAAAACTGGTGTTTGTGTCAATTACTTGCCTGAAATGAACATGATGAGCCTGCAAAAAATCAGCAAGCAATAAGCTGTAAGGATGGACCCACCGATGTCTTTTCAAGGGCTAGAGATTTTCTGAAAGTGGAGGGCATGTTGTAAACTCAACATAGAATGTAAATGGTCCTAAAAACTGACCAAAACTTGATTCAAACTTGCTGCAGAACAAGGACTGGTGAGCTACTCTGCCAAAACCAACAAGCTATGTCCTGGAACCACAGTTGTCAAAATACAAAAGTATTTTCAATATGCCACCCCAAAAATGTTTTCCTCTCTAATGCAGATTGCTAACCTGGCTGAAAACCCTGAATAACCCCAAAACACTCTAAAACATTGACTACAACCTTAGAAATGCACTGAAACGCCTTGAAACACTGACTACTGCCTGAAAAGGGCCAGAGTACGGCTGAAAAATGGCTGGAAAACGCTTTGGCCTTGGTATACGAATAGTGTTTTCTGGCAGCTATGGTCAAAACACAAATTAAATGCTGCCAAAAGATCTCCACATCTGCCTGCACCCAACTCTCACTGAAAGTGTAACCAAACAGTGCGACAAAATGCATGTAAATGAGCCCTTAACAGCCTGTAAAATATCCAGCAAATATCCGACATATATGGGATGAAAATGTCTTTCTTCTTGCTCCCAAAAATGTATCTAGTCAAATGTCAAGATTCTTGCCAAAATAAGTTCCTTTAAAAAAATAGAGCAAAGAAGTGGCACGATCCACCACTGACCAAGAGTCATGTGAGAATATGAAGTGTATTGATGAGTTTTGGAGATTCATTTTTTTGGTACCCTTTTGTATGCTTTTCAAGATCTGATTTTTCAGATATTTATGATTAGCTTTTTGAAGTGGAGGGGGGCACCAGCCCTCTTCGCAGATCAGTGAAATTCTGCTCTTTTTGGTAGTTGTAGGAAAAAGGATTCTAATCCTGAAAGTGATCAAGAATCAGATTTTCCATTTTTGGAAAAACAAGATGCTTGTGGAAGTCTTGAAACTCAACTTCTCCATATCCAAATCAAGATCTGTAAAGTGAAATTGGAGACCCCTTCTATAGGAATATCAAACATATTAGAATCTCCATACAAAAGTGAAAAATTCGAAGCACTAGCCAAACATAGATCCCTGGCGCCTCACCTTCTACCAGTCAGAATCAGAAAGTTCTTACATATCCTTGGCACCCAATGGCAAGGAATCCAAAAACCCAAACGAAATGTAACAAAAGCAAACCGTGCCCAAACCTACGGAAAGTGCCTTGATACCAAGTTATAAACATGATTGAGCACGGCACATCACATAAACAAAGCAGACAACAAACTGAAGATCAGAGAAGGATCTCCAACAAAGATCATACTACAATCGTCAATAGTACGCATCCATTTTACAAAGTAATTGTTGTATGAAAGAACTCAAGAGCATCAAATCAATCATCCATGAAATACCTATAAGTTACTTCACTTATACTATTGTGGAGGCCTTAAAGCGACCTTCTAGGAAGCTACCAAATCAGGGCTAGTGGATGCCACTGTACCACTTGATCACTGGACTAGTCAATCTCAACTTGTCCACTAATAAATGAAACTAGGGAACATAGTTGCAACTAAAAAATGACCATGTGATTATTAATGAATGAGAGGTCATATGATGGGCCCCATATCGTGTGTTTACTAATCCTACTCCTATGTCCATAACTATAACGTAGAGTGACTTTTCGTATGCCTACTAGACCTAGTGAAGGGGAAAGGTTGGGTGTTGCTATTAGGGGACACTAGTATCTCCTAAGTCTTGAGCATAGCTTGAAGGTAAACAATATCGATGGCTCTATGACTCAAGATTGAGTTTGAAAGAATCTAATTTCATATTACATAATCAGGTGCTAAATTGGCAGAGGGATGTTAACAACCACATTGGCTAACTTCTTGGTGCAGCTTTGATATCTCGTCATCCATAAGTATGTCGAAGCTCGAAAAAGAGGAGTTTTATAAGTGTTTGATCTTTTATAAAGAGGTTTGATTTTTCTAGTCAAAGTTCCTTTTGGTGCTCCTATTTGTCAATAGCAAGGGAGGGAGAGAGATCTCCAAACATCAATATTGTCAAATGATGAGCACTAGTGGCTATTTCTATTAAGACTAGAGGGAAATGCAAATATTCAAGTACTGGAGCCCTAATTAGGGACCATCTGACATAAAAGTCTTGGGCCTATCTAACATAATAAAAAGTGCACGTCAAATGCCAACAATATTAAATAAGGTGCTAGCACTATAATAATCTATCAATAAAGCATGTGATGGCTGACAAATTGGCACGTATATCCATAACAATCATGCATACTAAAAATGTGATGTGAGCTCATAGAACCTGCCTATGGTTTTGCTCTTTCCCTTGTGCTACCAAATTGACTTGACCTATTGCTTTTGCCTACCCACACTACCCTAATTTAAGGGAAATATATGCAATGGTTTTAAGACCATACTCTTATTGATCATGTTCATGCCCTTGTTGATGCGCATATACTATTTATGCCATTGTGGTGCTATGCCATTCCCAACACTTGTACTATATGAGCACAGCTTTTGCCCAGTGCCCAAGCCTCTTCTATAAGTGGTCATTTTGGAATCCTTGATGTGTGTCAACTCAAATGTTATAAGATTGAATGGTGGAAATTAAGCTTGGTGGCCCCATTATCCCACAATAACATTATGCCCTTTTTTCCTTACAATCTCATGGTTGTAACTTTTAATATTGTTGCCCTAAAAATATGGAGCTCCTAATGAAAAGACAAAGCCCTCTTGAGGCTTGGATGAAATCTAATAACATGAAGCCCTCTTGGATGGAATGTGAAAATATGAAGCCCTCTTGGATGGAATCTTTCAACCTCTCTCTAGACGTCATTGACAAGATTTTCACAATACATATTAAGCTTGAAAATGTGGAATTACGGCTTGAGAACTATTGTGGCTAAGTGAGAAAACTCACCAGTAAATTCCATAATATGCATCTATACGCACATTATCTAGTTCCTAAATCTTTTGTCATCACACATTATTGCCCTAGTGTGAAGAAAGCCTTGTCTCAGCCTGTGCAGTGTGTATTCACGTACTTTTACGCCAAGAACCAGTGCTCCCAAGATCGTCTATAGTTGCCAAAGTTCATCCCCTCTTATATTTCCCACTTACCAGCGTACCAGTGTAATATAGCAGCAACAATTTTTCTATTTGTGTATAACGTAGATGAATGCATGTTGTAATTGAATACACTCTATGGCTGTCTGATCGCGCTTGTTTACTCACTCTGATCAGAACACGGACGTCTATGACTCTTCAGTTTCTGATCAAACGATGGTGCCTGAGGAACTCGCGACATCATGCTACTCTTCCATTTATTTCAGAACCGCTAGTACCTTCAGAGTTGAATTCCATCACATACCAATTCCTTCATAATTCCATTCGTTCATATGAAAATCAGCATGGATCTACGTACTGTACCACTTACCGCTCACAATCAAGATCAAAATTTAAAGTTTTTACTTCTCAGCTCATACAGTCATATCAGCATGCTTTATAAAAACAGGGTTTTATTTTAAAATCCCTTACCTCGGTCGCCTGAAGGTCCTGACAAAACTTTGTGCAGAACTGCAGCTCCTTCTCAATCTTCCTCTCGACTGTTATGCAATTCCTTCCTAAACAATAGATAGTGCACGCTCCATGCCAATCTGGTCATTTTGATCGGAATGATACTAAGCTACAAGAAAAATTTGGGAAAGTTGCAGATGGGAAAATGTGGAACTGTTGGTAACTATAATGGATTGTATGTTAATTTAAAGTCGTAGTCGCAAGGCTTCAAATATAAAACAGAAACGTTTGCGAAATGATAAATCTAAGCTAAAATAAATGATTATCGTGTATACAAATCTACACAATGATAATCGAAGCCAAGAAATTTGCTTGATCAAATATTGCTTGATCAAAATTACAGTGATAATAATAGACACAATCTGGAAATAATGGACAGGTAAATTATTCGCAAGTAGTCAATTAGATATTTATCAAAGCTTAGGAAATTGATCCTAGTCTAGGAATTGTAGGGCAGTAAGCAAGGAATAAAAACTGCAAAACGTAATCTCCGCTAATGAGCTGGAACAATGATTGCGTTCAATTCTAGCATTAGATGACAAGCGACATCGCCAATCCAAACACGCGATACTTTAAAGCTTGAAGATTAAAAATACAGCAAACTGTGTAAAGCTCAAATATACTAAAATCGATAGCATCCGATGAATATTCTTGTTACAGAGGTCAAATATTAACTCCAGATCTTATCCATAAAATCTGTTTACTAGTCAATTCTCTATTGAAGAACTATACGAGGCAATAGTTTTTGTTCAATATTGCGACTGATTCAGGCAAAACAACCCAAGACGCGTCTGGTTGACCTCTTGGTGAGAAAGCTTCAACGGAAGCATTATCACCAAGGAAAAAACACCGAGCAATCCGTGCAGGAATCCGAAGGGCAGCACCAAAACAAGCTGCCAAAACGAAGGCGATCAGCAAATATATTGGAAAAGATAGGCAAAAAGCAAAAGCAAAAGAGAGGAAATAGATGGATGGGGACGTAGAATTGGAAATTGGAAGGAATAGAGACAGAGATGGAGACGGGAATAGAGAGCAGGGGAAGGGGAAGGGGGCCCGGCGAAATCCCAGGACCAGAAGAAGCAGCAGCAGAAGAAGAAGAAATGGGGGGGAGAGGAAGGTAGCGAGGAAGCAGACCCGAGGCTGAGGCCAGGCTGCAAAGCACAGGATTCACATGAGATGAGTTGGATTTGGCCAGATTTTTGGGAGTTGCAAAGTGTACCATGGGATTCAGGCTTGCCCACATGAATCCCATGGCATGCTCACACTAGTGTATTGCTTTTTGGCTTTGCCATCCATAGGCAATACTATGTGTTTGAACTTAGTATCTTTCTTTGGCTTTTTGCCTTGCATAGACACGTCTACAAGGAGACACCGCATCATACTAATATACTCAACTCAACATATTTAACCATGACAAAGGGTACAGGCGAGGTCCCTGGCAAAAATATCATGATTGCTATCTTCTATGCATGCTTACCCTAGAAACAGGTGCTTAAAAGGTTAGGAGTCTGGAGTCTGGGGGCCTAACTTGAGTGATATCAATGTGTCCAAGGCTTTGCTTTTCAAGGAATTCTTTGCTACCACCCCCTCTCAAAGGGTCTCGACAATTTTAATGAAGAAGTCAGATCCATAGTTGTAGCAATACATCGGCATCAATGGAGCAACTAAGATGTTTCCATGTATTCTTGTTCATTGTGTAATGTACACCACCAACGGGATATTATAAATTTGTAATTTTTGCTCTCTGTCTATATCATATACATTCTAATGAATGTCTCATAAACATGTGACCTTCCCCATGCAATAGCAATAGGAATAATCAAATCTTTGTGTGATGTCAAATAAGGAACGTGTAATTGGAAAGCATCCATTGATATAGCTCTAGAATTATCGTCTTTTTTTTATTGTATTCTTTTTCTTTTTAATATTGTCTCTAAATCATAAATTGCAACAATGTATCACATGTGTACATTGGGGATGTGGTGCAAGTTAATTAATTTCAAATAGCCCCTTTTCAATTCTCTACCTCCAATCATGTTGAATCCATCCTTGTGGGTTGTAATGGCTATTCATCAAATTCTTATCGTTATTGCTAACCTTCATATATGTAGTGTGACTGCTTGAATAGAGCTTCCATAACTGCTACAACCTTGTCTAACATACATAAGCAAAACAAGGAATCAAAGACTTTTTGTGTGGACATTCAGGAGTTCATTACATTTCAAAAACAACAATTCATATGTCATCAGTCTCTTAGCGAAAACTAGTAGAGTTTAAGATTGTGTAAATACTATAATTTTTTGGTACTTGTATGAGTTTTACAATGAAAATGCAATATTCTTTTGTGCCTTGTGTGATCTTAGAAAGCCATTGTCATTAATGAGTTTGTTATTTATAGAGGAAGTATACAAAAATACTTTGTCAAGTCTCATAAGAATAGTGTGCTAGAAAGTTTTTGGAAGTATTGTAAGGAAAAATAGTAATTATTCTTCCACAGAGAACACGATGAAAGTTCGAATAAGTCAAACAATATCAGTGTCTTCAATCGGGTCTATATATGATCTATGTACTTATAGAACAGTTTTTGCTTAAATTGAATTTGTGTGCAAAAATAATATGCGGAATTAAGAGACAACTTAAGACAATTTTAGACAATAAGAAACTATTGATCAAAAAATGGATTTGTATAACTCTGAATCAGAATCAATATACATCTCTTGCTGTCTTATTTCGCTGTTGTGTCTCTGATTGAATGAGTTAGTTACAACGAGTAGTGCACATGTATTTATACTGCTACAGGACAAGTCTTTTGGCCTTTTATTTACAGGGCTTTTGGCCTTAGATATTCTGTAACAGTATATCTAACCATTTACAACGGTTGATATTCTGGTAGACGCTTGTCGAATAAATTTTGTTCACGAATATTTCAGGACAGTGCATCTCTTCGTCTCAGCTTCGTGTTTTGTGAATTATTCGCGACAATTGTCTCTTCGTGACATTTTTGTGTCTCGCAAATTGTTTGCGACAGATGAGAGTCTGAGCTTGAAGAAGAATTCAGAATATTTTGCGAATTGTTCGTGACAATTTCGCGACATCTGAAGTTTGAACAAAAAACAAGATATTTCGTGACAAGAATCTTTTGAGAATCTTTTCGAGAATCTTTCGAGAATCTTTGAGCCTCAACTAAAAACCGTTTCTAGAATCTTTCACGAATCTTTCGAGAATCTTTCAAGTATCATCAAGAAACCATTTCGCAAATCTTTCGAGAATCTTTTGCAAATCTTTCGCGAATCCTTCGAGTTGGTTTCAAGATAGATAAGATAGATTTCGTGAATCTTTCGAGAATCTTTCGAGTTGGTCACGAATGGAAATGTTTCGAGTTGATGTTTGTTTCTTTCTCATCCTTTGTCAAGTAAACTGCTCACTTTGTTAGTAATGTGTTCACCTTGGCGACAATAGCACACAAGCTATTAAAGGTGAAGGTACTGTAAAATTAAGCTTTGCAAATGATCAATCTAAGCTACTTTCTAAAGTCCTGTATGTACCAAATTTATCTACGAATCTGCTCTTTGTAAGCAGAATCATAGATCTAGTACATAGAGTAGATTCGAATGTGATCAATGCAAAGTAGTTGATAGGACATGCAAGATCTTAGCACTGAAAAGAGGCATGGATACTTGTATAAATTAAGTCATTGCTTTTTTGCCTCTAGTCAGGTGCTCAGTACTTCTATTCATGCAAATAAAAGTTTACTTTGGCATTACAGACTTGGTCACTTGAATCATGTTGTTGTACAACAAATGTCTAGACAAACTATTGTTCTTGATCTCGACTATCCTCGTGGTAAAGTCGAGTTACATGTCTGTCAAGATTGTCTAGTTGGTAAACAGACTAGGAAACCATTTAAATCAAGCCATCAGCATATTGCTAGAGGATTGTTAGACATTGTACATTCACACATTTGTGGCCCGATGAAAAATCCTTCGCTGAAGGATGCAAAGGACTTTATAACTTTTATTGATGAATTTTCTAAATGGACTATGGTGTAATTTATAAAGAAGAAATCAAAAGCCTTCAACTGCTTCAGAATCTTCAAGGAGCGTGCAGAAAAGGAGACTGGAAGGACGATCAAGGCCCTAAGGTCTGACAATGGTGGAGAATATATCTCTATCAAGTTTAAGGAGTACTGCCAAAGCCAAGGCATTGAGCAGCAATTCATCACTCCTTACAGTCCTCAGTCTAATGGCTTAGCCGAGAGGAAGACCCGTACCCTAGTTGAATAAGCCAAATGTATGCTAGCGATGCATCGCTGCCCAAGAGATTCTGGGCCAAAGCTGTCTCCACTACAAATTACGTTCAGGACAGATGTTCTACCAAGGCACTCTTAGGCAAGACACCCCACGAGGTGTGGACAGGCTCTAAGCCTTCTGTGAAGAACCTAAGAGTGTTTGGATGCGTTGCCTACGCGCAGATCCCAAAAGACACGAGGAAGAAATTGGACTTTCAAGATCTCAAGACCATCCTGATTGGATATACTTCATTTGATAATACATAAAAGTTGTATGATCTTGACAGCCAGCAAATCTTGTATAGTCGGGATACAATCTTTATCGAGGATTAGTTCGTTGACATCAAAGGCAAGGATATTGCTCCAGGAGAACCTTCATCACCTGCCATTGACATGACTGTTCGAGCTTCTGGCTCAAGCGTGTCCATTGTCGACCCACTTTTTGACAATGAATCAGATGAAGACATTGCTGTTACCTAGCAACAAGTCCCAGGAGTGGTTCATCAATCAAATCCTCCCAGAAGATCAAGCCGAGTGCGCACACAGCCCACAAGGTATACTCATGAGTCTGCATGCCTCTTGATACAACAATCGATGACAGTCAAAGAGGCACTCAGCCAACCAGATTATGATCTCTGGAGAGACGCTATGGACATAGAGTATTCCTCTCTGATCAAGAACCAAACGTGGTCACTAGTCAAAGCTCCTATTGGCTGCAATATCATTGATTGCAAATGGATCTTCAAGATCAAATACAATGCCAATGGAGCAATTGATTGAAGGAGGCAAGACTGGTAGCACAAGGATTCACTCAGATCCCCAACGTCAACTATAGTGAGACTTTCAATCTAGTAGTCAAGCATTCGTCAATCTGAGCCCTCCTATCTTATGCAGCAGCTGCCGACCTCAAAGACATCAACTTGATGTACAAACAGCTTATCTAAATGGAGTTATACAATAAGACATCTACATGATCCAGCCCGAAGGATACATTCTGGAAGGTATGAAGAATCATGTCTGTAAACTCCACAAAGCACTTTATGGCTTGAAGCAGTCAGCCAGAGCTTGGTTTCAGAGGAGCAACAAATTTCTCATCGAAAAAGGATTTAAACCAAGCACTGTTGATTGCAACGTCTATTCCAAGTCAGTGCAGCAATCCTTCATTATCATCACCTTATACGTGGATGATACGTTGCTCTTCAGCAACACTACCAATTTGGTCAAGGATTCTAAGCAGATGTTGTTTATAGATTCGACATGACTGATCTGGATGAAGCTCACTTCTGTCTGGGCATTTAGATCCATAGAGACAGAGTGAGACGACTGATTTACATCACTCAATAAAGGTACCTTTACAATGTTCTTAACAGATACAATCTAATGAATTGTAAATTAGCTCACTCACCGATGGATCCAAGCCTGCATTTGTCAATGGGCCAATGTCCTCAGACCAAGCAGGAAGAGGAGCAGATGAGAGAGTATCCTTATCGATCGATACTTGGATCTCTCATGTAAACAATGGTCTGTACAAGACCAAATATCTCTTTTGCAGTAAGCTCACTCAATCAATATATGGCTAATCCTGGCATTACCCATTGGAATGCTCTCATAAGAGTCATGAGGTATCTTCGAGCTACCATGGACTAGTGCATCTACTATGGAGATGTCAACAACGACAATCTTCATCAGCTCAGTGGATATTTTGATGCAAGATGGGGAGGAGATGTCGACAATCATAAGTCCACATTTGGATTTACATTCTTCTTCAACGGTGGTCCTATCTCATAGAACAGTCGTAAGCAAACCTCTATCGCACTTTCTTCTACAGAAGCAGAATACATTGCTGCTTCTCAATCTATTGAGGAAGCGTTTTACTGTCAAACATTAATTTGTATCAGTACAACCCCACAATTTTATTCTGTGATAATCACAGTGCTATTGCCTTATCGGCCAACCCTAGATTTCACTCTAGGAGTAAGCACATTGAAATCAAATATCACTACATCAGGGGCAAGGTTCTCAACAAGGAGGTGAGCTTAACGTATTGCAGAACGCAGGACATGGTTGCAGGTATATTCGCGAAGCCATTAAGTGTTAATGCACACAACAAATTTTGTGCATTGCTTAGTCTGAAGATCAAGGCATTCGCGGATCCAGATTAAGGAGAGGTGTTGGATTTATCTCCTCTACTCTCCTAAATCCTATTTTAATTTGCCTCCATTCATGCTACATTTTTACTCATGTTGTCGCACAGTCTACATATTTACATGAAAAATAAGACAGGCGAAAAACTTGACTGTCTACATAAATACAAGTAAATTTTCACAGGCAAAAAAGGCAAAAAAGACGACACTGTATTTTTACACGTGATTTGTGACAGGCGAAAAAGACGACACTGCCTTACAAAATGCTGAATGTGCTCTAGGAAAAGTGAAGACACCCTGTAAATCAAATCCTAAGGCATTTGTCAGAGTGTCACATTTTTTGTATCTTCAACATCGCAGCCTTCTCACGCTCATCCCATGCAACTGTGCAATCAGATTTGACAACGACAGTAGCCACCCATGATCTGCTACAGACAGCACATCCACTTTTTACTTTTTTCATCTACACATATGTAAAATCATGTATATATTTTGGATACCATCTGCGTATCCAGCGTGTGTGTGTAACAGATAAACGAGCATAATAGCATCAGAAGCTTATTAGAGAAAGACGAAGTAGATGCCCTCGCGCATTGATTCTTTTGTATTGTCAGTAATAGGTTCATTCCTTTTATAGGTTGGATTAGCTTTGTAGAGCACGCAGTTTCATCCGCTATTGTCTTGTGCTCAACAACATTATTGACATGTATATTTTGTTGTACTTAATCTGATAACAGTTCTGTTTTGTTCTATGTTCAGATTTGTGTCAATATTGCTATGCTTTTCTACATTCTGTCCAACTCTCTATTGCTCAATCTGGTAATCTGTTCTTAGCAGATTATTATTAGTCTAGCTGTTCGTGACTAATATTTAGTTTTGCCTTTCGCGAGTGATTATCAGTCGAGCTCAGTCTAGCTCTTCGCGAATCATTCGCGACTAATAATTTGTCTAGCTATTCGTGACAAATTATCCTGCTGATGTTTTGCTGCTTAATGTTTGGCTACGTAATCAGATCGACCATGATTTTTATCACTAACGTTTTGTTCGTTTCTGATAGGCGTAGCCATGCTTAGGGAAAGAATAATATAGCTCATTCCGCTGCGCACGAATACTTTCTGTTTGAGTTCCTTTCTTGTTCGAGTTTCGAATTTGCTTCTTTTCGTATTCGTTTCTTTTCGAGCTATTTTAGTTTCTCACACTCACACACCCTCTTTCAATCTCCCAGCAAGGTGTTCTAGTCATCTTGCCTTTAAGATAGGTTTCGTAGGTAGTTTGAATATCTCTACTTTTGATTTCGACTCGAATTTTCTGACTTTTGTTGGCTTGGTACAAGGCTTCCATGTTCATGTGACATAGCCTCTTGTGCCACAATATATCTGTTGATTCTTGAGTTTGATTGACTTGTTCGATTCTGGTTTGAATGTTTAAGTGATATAAATTTCCTTTTCTGTTGCCTTTAGCAACCAGGTTATCAGAATGTTCCTTGAACAATTTACAAGAGTTCTTCGTGAAGGTTACTGACATGTCTGTATCGACTATCTTAGCTACGGATATAAGATCTTTATCAAGATTAGGGACATAGAGAACTTCCTGTAGTTTCTTGTCTCCTTGATTCGTGTCCAGCCATAGTACACCGGTTCCATCAACCACGTGTTTAGAACTGTCTCCAATTATTATAAATCTCGAATAGTTGGTCTTCTTGTACTCAGACAATATTTGTTTCGAGGAAACAAAATGTGAGGTGGCTCCCGAATCAAGTACTACTTCTCTAATTGATTTAGATGAAAAGCATAGATCAGCACTAACATAAGCTGATGAGTTCCTTGTTGCCCTATCTTCTACTACTCTGGAGCATTATGTTTTGTCTTCGACATAGTTTGAATCTGAAGGTTCGTTTCGATTCTGCTCCTTGTATGCTGCACATTCAAACACACGTACGTATGATAGATCAAGCTTTCTACATGTCCACATTTCGTATGTTGTCTTGTCTTCCAGTGTTGTAATTGTAGATATGTTCTGCAACGACAACTATTGCCTGTTTCTGAGATTCTGATAACAGTCTACTGCTGCATGACCCCGTTTATGACAATGAATACATTCAATCTTAACACTTTTCTTCTGTGTGACCTGATCTTCTACATCTGTTGCAGATCTTCTTATTACCGAATTTTTCTGTTGTTTACCAGATTGTTGTTCATTTGTCTTAGACTCATTCCTTTTAGACGACTCTCTCTTAAACTTTGACTTCTTAGAAGATTTATTCTTCTGAGTAAATAGAGCATTTTCGGAATCAACATTATCATCATAGCGTTCACGAGCTTCTATTTTCTCTTTAACTTCGTCTATCGCCTTTTGAAGTGTCATTGTCGCATCTTTCGCCAATAAGGTTCGAGTTGTGTGGAATGATCTAAGTAGGGCTCGAAGAAAATAACTAAGCTTTTTTTCCTTTGAAATTGTATTTTCTACACCAGAATTCCTGTAAGGAAATAAACAGATCTTTAATCTTTTGCACGAATGTGTTCAGGTCTTTGTCGTCCCACTATAGGTAAGTTAATTGATCTTCCAAAAACATGATCTGATTACGAGATCGAGTCTCATTCTTGGTTTGCAATTCTTCCCATAAATCTTTTGCATTTGAAATTGATGTAAGATCTAATATTATATTGTCATGCACTGAAGACGCAATAATTGCTATAGCTTTGTCATTTTTCAAACTTCATTCTCGAAGTTCTTTGCCAGGAGTAGCTACTGGCTTCTCCTCAATTGGTTCTACCCATTGCCATAGATCTTTGCCTTTCAATAAGAGTGAAGTCTTTAATTTTCAAATCAAGTAGTTTGAACCTTTTGGATCCAAGATTGTAGTGATCTTTGCTTGAATGTTGATGATTGACGACATTTTCTAATTGAGATGGATACAAAAATAGTACTGTATCAACTCTGATTCGTTATGATATTATTGTATCAGTTTTGAACCTTGCTCTGATACCACTGTATGAAAAATAGTAATTATTCTTCCACAGAGAACACGATGAAAGTTCAAATAAGTCAAACAATATCAGTGTCTTCAATCGGGTCTATATCTGATTATGTACTTATAGAACAGTTTTTGCTTAGATTGAATTTGTGTGCAGAAATAATATGCAGAATTAAGAGACAATTTAAGACAATAAGAAACTATTGATCAAAAAAAGAATTTGTATAACTCTGAATCTGAATCAATATACATCTCTTGTTGTCTTATTTCTCTATTGTGTCTCTGATTGAATGAGTTAGATACAACGAGTAGTGCACATGTATTTATACTGCTAAAGGACAGGCCTTTTGGCCTTTTATTTACATGTCTTTTGGCCTTAGATATTTTGTAACAATAGATCTAACTGTTTACAACGGTTGATATTCTGATAGACGCTTTATTTTCAGGGTAATTTTGTTCGCGAATATTTCGCGATAGTGCATCTCTTTGTCTCAGCTTCGTGTTTCACAAATTATTCGCGAGAATTGTCTCTTCGTGACATTTTCGTGTTTCGCGAATTGTTCGCGACAAATGACAGTCTGAGCTTGAAGAAGAATTTAGAATATTTTGCGAATTGTTCACGACAATTTCGCGACATCTGAAGTTTGAACAGGAAACAAGATATTTCGTGACAAGAATCTTTCGAGAATCTTTGAGCTTCAACTAGAAACCATTTCTAGAATCTTTTGTGAATCTTTCAAGAATCTTTCGAGTATCATCAAAAAACCATTTTGCAAATCTTTTGAGAATCTTTCGCGAATCTTTTGAGCTGGTTTCAAGATAGATAAAATAGATTTTTCGAATCTTTTGAGAATCTTTCATGAATCTTTCGAGTTGGTCACGAATGGAAATGTTTCAAGTTCGCATTTGTTTCTTTCTCATCATTTGTCAAGTAAACTGCTCACTTTGTTAGTAGAATCAAGATCTGTCTGATCAGGTGTTCTACAAGTATTTCAAAAATCATGAAATATGTGTGGCTCACTCAACATTTAATTTGGTTAGAAAGATAATAAACATGGTTGTCAAGGCTTGGTTCCATTGTCTTGAAGATCATACTTTTAGTAAAACTCACAAAGGATATCTTGTAATCAAAAAATTTAAGACCTTTACATTGTTACAAAGATGCATGTCAGGGTGTTGACTAGATATGGCATGGAGGACTATAAACCGATAGACACACCTATGGATCCAAGATCCAAGCTGTCTAAAGACATGTGCCCCAGAACTCAAGCAGATCAGCAAGAAATGTGCAGATATCCTTATCAGTTTGTCATAGGATCAATAATGTATTCTATGATCTGCACACGACCTGATCTAGCCTATGCGGTAAGCACATTGTCTCAATACATGTCCAATCCAGGACTACAACATTGGAAGGCTCTGCAAAGAGTACTAAAGTACATCCAAGCTACAAAGTATTATGCTTTGAGCTATAACGGTAATACAAAAGCTGTACTTTCGCTGGTCACATATTCAGATTCAGATTGGGTAGGAGACGTGGACACCAAAAAATCCATATTGGTTTTCTTGCAGGAGGACCCATTTCGTGGAACAACACAAAGCAGAAATGCATTTTGTTGTCCTCTACAAAATCTGAATACGTTGCAGTTACATCAGCAGCAAAGAAGATAATTTGGCTCAGAAGGTTTTTTCCATGATATAGCACAAGAACCTTGAAATAGGAATGCTTCTTTCTTGTATTACTTGCTCAATCGACATTAGAATATCCATGTAAGATAAGATTATATGAAGCTGAATATTCAAGTATAATAGTTGAAAGTCCCTTTAAGATACCTTAGTACACACTTTGCCACTTTCCAATGAAATTCTTTTGGACTTGACACAATTTGACTTATAACACTGATTACATAGGAAATATCAGGTTGAGTATTAGTCACATTAATAAGACTTCCAATTGATTATCTACAGAGTGTTTCGTTTTACTGCACTTTCATCTTCAAAGTTGGGTTGTTTCATATTCGCTTCCATAGGTGTAAACATGTAGGTTTACAATGAAGCATATGAGACCTCTCCAATAGCTCTTTGAGATGCTTTGTTTGAGTGAGAAACAACTAGGATTTGTGATGCCAAATTTCACCAAGATTTTTTATGTCAAACTTGAGATAGACCTCATCTAATCTTGTCAAGTAAAGTGCTGCTTCTTTCAGTGATTATTGTTACAAATCAGAGCATGCACATAAGCAATCACACAAGAGAAGGGGAGAGAGAGAACACCATAGCCTGTATTTTAATAGAAAGCACAATACAATGAGAGTAGTGAACGTGAGAGAGATAGAGAAGAGTTTGTGTCCCCTCACATCTAACCACATCACAAATAGCCAGTTTCACATTATAAGGACCCATAAAATAGCATGAGGCAAATAGGCCTATTTCCCTAGATAGTAACATTTGGCACGCAGGCCCTTTACTAGTGAATAACCAAAAATGGAGATTACTGTTGGAGGGTTTGCGGATCCCAAGGCAAATCTAACCCTAGTTAATAAGTGAGAGGGATTTGGCACCCTGCGTGTGTAAGTCGAACCCGATGATCACATTTTGATTAATTAGAAAGTTAATAAAAGGACTTTAGGTCTTTTTGTGGGACTTTTAATGTCGCAGGGCCTAAATCTCAAGTTAGTGAATAAAGTCGAGTTTCTCTCCAATTTGGATGGTTCCCACTCTTTTTCAAATTTGAATAATTAGGGAGGCAGAAATGGACCAATGGGATTCAGAGGCCAGGGTCCTTCTCTCTACTATAAAAATGAATATCCTTGCTCTCTATCACTTTTCCTCCATCTCTCATGCTTTCTTTGGATTTTCTAATTGTTGGATCTGATTGTTATTGGGATTGCATGTTTCTCTACTTTTTATGAGAGAGAAAGGGAGAGAGAGAAAGAGTAAGCTATCTTCATTGTGGATCTAGTGTTAATGAATATAGTGTTAATGCTTAGTATTAATAAATGTAAGTTAGATGTGAATCTTTCATTCATGCTGAAATCTGAACTACACTATCGCTCTCATGGGAACAAATCTACGCGTGACAACTAACTTCATCTCCATGCTAGATTGATTAGATCTTGGGTTGAGGATAGGCAAGGAAAGAAACCCACTACAATTTTGGCACCATTGTCGGGGAGCTACGCCAATTTTTCAGTTTGCAGCATGTTTGTTGGACGGTTAGCTTGCATTAGGCATCTTGTCGTGGCATGAATAGTGTTAAATCTGCAATTAGGGTTAGTTTGGGAGTGATTTTGCTTGATTTGAGTGGATTTTCTTGTTTGAATTCTAATTTGATTGTGCAACATGGAAAGCTATTCAGATCACCAATCTTAAGATCCATTTGGATCTGAGATATCAGAAAAAACAACAAAAATCGGTCAAATCTACCAAATTTTGGTCAAAAGGAAACAAAAATCGTCATCAGAGCTGATAACTTTTTGTCCTCTTTCAGAAAATGTTCGCCGAGTTGCAAGCTCTTCAGTTTTAATCACAAAACCTTCAGTTTGAAGGGTGAACA
Source organism: Diphasiastrum complanatum (assembly GCA_029204225.1). Classification (NCBI taxonomy): domain Eukaryota; kingdom Viridiplantae; phylum Streptophyta; class Lycopodiopsida; order Lycopodiales; family Lycopodiaceae; genus Diphasiastrum; species Diphasiastrum complanatum. The sequence goes on from CM055099.1 coordinate 33,840,851, forward strand.
ATCCTTCCCAATAGATTTCAAAAACATCTAAAAAAACCATCAAAAAACACCAAAAATTACCAAAACCCTAAAAATATAGAAAAATGTTGAAGGGTTTGTGGATCCCAAGGCAACCATAACCCTAGTTAATAAGTGAGAGGGATTTGGCACCCTGCGTGCGTAAGTCCAACCCAATGATCACATAGTTATTTGATTAATTAGAATGTTAATAAAAGGACTTTAGGCCTTTTTGCGAGACTTTTAATGTCGCAGGGCCTAAATGTCAAGTTAGTGAATAAAGTTGGGTTTCCCTCCAATTTTGATGGTTCTCACACTTTTTTAAATTTGAATAAAAAGAGAGGCAAGACTGGACCAATAGGATTCATAGGCCAGGGTCCTCCTCTCTACTATAAAAAGGGACCAACTCGAGTTGTTCCTCATGTTCATTTGCTCATTTCAATAAAGCAAATTGGTTCTCTTTAGAAATGGATTGATGAATGTCCTTGCTCTTCCTCTCTTTTCCTCCATTTCTCATGCTTTCTTTGTATTTGCTAATTGTTGGATTTGATCATTATTGGGATTGCTATTTCTTATGCTTTTTGTGAGAGAGAAAAGGAGAGAGAGAAGAGTAAGTTTCTATCATTGTTGTGGATTTAGGGTTAATGGAAGTAGGGTTAATGGATGTAGTGTTAATGCTTAGTGTTAATGGATGTTAGTGTTAGATCCTCCATTCATGTTGAAATCTGAACTATACTATCGCTCTCATGGGAACAAACCTACGTGTGACAACTAACTCCGTCTCTTTGATGCTAGATTGACTAGATCTTGGATTCAGGTTAGGCAAGGAAAGATACCCACTACAATTTTGGCGCCGTTGTCGGGGAGCTACACCAATTTTTCAGTTTGCAACATGTTTGGCTGATGGTTAGCTTGCATTAGGCATCTTGTCGTGGCATGAATAGTGTTAAAACTGCATTGTAGGGTTAGTTTGGGATTGATTTTGCTAGATTTTGAGTGGATTTGCTTGTTTGAAATCTAATCTGATTATTAAACAGGGAAAGCTATTCAGATCACCGATCTGAAGATCCAAATGGATCTGAGATATCAGAGAAAATAACAAAAATCGGTTAAATATGTCAAATTTGGTCAAAAAGAGACAAAAAGCATCATCAGAGCTCAGAACTTTTTACCCTCTTTTAGGAAACCTTTGTCGAGTTGCAGACACCTTTGGTTTTATTTACAAAAGCTTCAGTTTGAAGGGTGAATATTAATTCCCAGCAGATTTTCAGAAACATCAGAAAAACCACCAAAAAACACCAAAAATTATCAAAACCCTAAAAAATACAAAAAAAGAACCTTCGCCCAATTCACTGTGCTTAGATGTGATTCAGACCTATCTACTGCCAGGTCGACGAAGAATAATACCAAAAATAAAAAGGTTTTCAGAGGTATCAATTGTCATATTGTTATATTTTTGCCAAAAAAGTCACTTTTTTGCAAAATTACTAATATTACTCTTGATCCTTCGCCAGAACCTTCGTCGAGTTTCCAGAACATTCTATTCATATAAAAATAGTATTTTTGAGTTCGACGAAGATTTATCTTGGTCAGATCACAAAAAATCTTGATTCTTAACCTCGTCAGATTACAAAAACTGTATTTTCTTGTGTTAGAAACCTTCGTCCGGTTTTCCATAGTTTTATTTGTGTCTCTGTCAAAATTTGGATCAAATCTGATATATTCTGAATTGGACTCTGAGAGATTTATCATTTTTTGAGAAGTATCGATTGATCGAATTTTGGATAGTTTTTCATCATATAGAATCAGATTCTTGAAAAGTGGAATAGAGCTAGCAGATCTAATCTGAGATAGTTTTTGGAAAAATCTATATCCAATCATATTATCAATTTGATCTAAATTTGTAAAATGGTTGCCCCTGGAGCTGCTCCTAGAGGTGCTCCACAGGAGGTCAATCCAATTATTGTTAGAAGAGCACCCCGATTGGATCTACTCAAATATAATGGATTAACATATCCAGTTAAATTTCTTCATATGTATGCTGAATTCTGTGAGGTCTATGGTGAGATTTATCCTCAAGATAAACTTAAGCTGTTTCCTATGGCCTTAACAGGCGCAGCACAAGATTGGTACTATAACCAAGATGAAACTGAGAGTACAGATTGGGAGGTTGTTAAACGAGCCCTTATCACATGGTTCAAACCGTGGAAGTTTATGGAAGACCCTTTCCTACGTTTAAGTAAAATTAAAATGGGAAAGCGGGAAATGGTTCGAGATTATATCGAAAGGGTGAAACGTCTTAGATCTGAATGTGAGCCTGAGCTGATTAATGAAAATGCCATGATTATGTGGTTTTTGTTAGGTCTTCCTAAACGGATCAGACGTGAACTGAAACGCCATAATGAGTATGCACTTTTGCAAAATGCGATGGACGATGCAATTCAGAAGGAGGATGGAGATTCAGATGATGAGCCGAATGTCAGTATGTTGCCTTATACAGCAGGGTAGACTACTACGTCATCCACCACTATTGCATCAACGAATGCCAATGCTACTGCAGAAATGATGCTCAATGAGTTCGAGAAACTTGGGAAGACCCAGCAGAAACAGATGGAAAAGTTGTAGTTGCAATTTAATGAGAAGATCAAAGCATTGAAAAATCTCCACGGAGAAGCGAACAAGGAACCTGAGAGGTTTGCAAAGACTTTTCCTACCAGAAAAAATGTCTGGTGTTCTATTTGTACAAGAAATCACACAATGAACGAGTGTCCTCAATTGAAAAAACAGATGGAAATCAGTGTTTGCCATCTGTGTAATTCACCTGACCATGAGACTGCCTTTTGCAACTTCAACCCTCGGATAATTCAGCAACGATATGCCCAGATGGGATATCGAGATCCACAGTATGGAGGCAATCCAACAGCAAGACTATGACAATATACTCTTGGATACCCAGAACGTCTAGCTTTTCCTGCCCCACCAAAATACTTTGCTCCTCCTGCCAATTTGATGGAACCAGAACCTTACGGAAGTGCTGAGCAATGGAGCTATGGTAATGATCAGGAAGGTAGATCTTCAGAACAGTATGCCATTTATGTTGTCGCTCAACAACAAGCCTCGAGAAATTGGGCCAGAGCACCACTTGGATGCTTTGCATGTGGAGAAAATCACAGAGTTGCAGAATGCCCAAATAAAGGAAAATTTGTACCATTCTGTCGTGACTATGGATATGGACATTGCTATAAAGACTGTCCAGCAAGACTGAAGCCGCCACCAACTACAGCACCTGTAAATTTGATAACAATCAAGCAAGGATCGGTAGCTCATAATAAACCAAGTGCACCCTTGATGGTGGTCACCAGAGCACAAAAGCAAAAAGAACCAGTAGTGGATTCAGTACCTGCTGATTCTATACCATTGAACGATACACCAACAACATCGAAAGTCTACCCAAATCTTAATGCAGAAAAACGAAGATATCAGGATATGAGACAATGGATTAAACATCTACAAGAAGAAGAGGAACTTGAAGCTACTAAAGTAACAGCTGAAGTTCGGTCTTCACCATTGCAGCCTCCAAGAAATTTACGTACGGATATGAATGATCAATTACATCATTACGAAGAACAATACAGAATTACTCATGAATATTTTGTCTAGCAAGATCAATTTTTCATTGGGAGAGCTCCTAAAGTTGGTGCCAAAAGCAAAAAAAGTCTTAGCGCAAAAGTTAGTTCAAGAAGAATCAGAAGACCATCAGGAGCCGCTTTTTTGTGCTGGATTTGAAGAATCTAACAATGTACTCCATGTTGGAGCAGCTTGGGAAAGTGAACAAAAGAATATCACTCTGTCGATACAACATAGACAATTTTCTAAATAAGCAACCGTGATAGATGGCGGTTCAGGAGTTAACCTGAATTCTACAAAGGTATGTACAAAATGGGGCCTTACAAAGATTAAGCCTGCTACTTTTGCTATTAAGCTAGCTGATCAAACGTCGGTTCGTCCACGAGGAATGGTGGAAGATATACCTATCAGGATTGCAGGAGTACAGTTCGTCATTACTTTCGTCGTGAGGGACTTACCAGAAGCACCAAATGTCTACCGAGTTCTCTTAGGACGTCCATGATTACGAGTTGCGCAAGTAATTTATAACTGGGGTACCGGCAAAATCACTTTTGAAAATCGTGAACGTGCAGTTAAAATTGATCCTACGACTTGGACTATCAAGCCAGTGGTTTAAAAAGCGGATGACGATTCATCAACAATGGATCACACTTGTGATCGACCAGAGAAAAAATTGGGAGTTCACTACGATTCTCAAACGGATACTGTCAATTGGAACGAAGCTCTTGCAACAATTGATTGTATAGCAAGATATATGTGTCAACAAGATATTCAATCAGAGATGAGCGAGATTTCCTTGTTAGATCGAACTTTGGATACGCCAATCACGTTTCCACTAAATGTGCCGAATGTGGCCTGGATATCAATGGAACCTATACCAGATCCAATTGAGGATGATCTCATACCAATGAGCCATGCCTTAACTTATGATGGCAATGCAAAACTTACGGATGAACAGATTCTACATCATATGGATCCGGCCAGATTTGGAGTGCGTAATGTTCCTGATGAACCAACAATCAAATCGTCCAAAGCAGTTATATTGAAGGGAGACAGGATGATAGGTTCGATGACGAAGAAACAGGCAAAGCAACATTATAATACGATCCTGAAATGGAAAAATCCCTCTCAAAAGATCGATTTAAAGGAAGTGCCACCTCTATTGGATAAAGACAAAGGAAAAGTCAAGAATGATTCTTCAAGTCAGATCTCCAGCAAGACATCATCGTCTAGGAAGTCTTCACTTGAGAAGAAAGATTTATCATCCCGAAAGTCATCACCTCCACGATCAATTCCTGCCAAGAAGACTAAACGAAGATCCAAGACAAGTCCTTTCGAAAAAGAACAAGCAAATGTAGTCCAACATGATATGCCAGAGCATTTTATACGTTATACACTGGATGATGTGGTTATCATGTTACCTAAAGCACATCGTGAACCTGAAGAACACATGCCGAAATCTAAAGAGGTTTACGATGGCCCAACTAGGACACAGCCAATGAATCTTGCCGAACCAGGAGAACTGGAAAAGATTGTACAAGTGGGATCGCAACTTACTCTTGAACAGTATCAAGCACTCCGTTTGCTACTTAGTAAGTATCGAGATTGTTTTGCATGGACTTATCAAAATTTGAAGGGTATTCTGACATCAGTCATTGAACATACCATACCTTTGGTACCTGATGCAATACCAAAGGTTACAAAGTTCTATCGCTGTAATCCTAATGTGGTAGATCTAATAAAGAAAGAACTTCAGAGATTGCTTGACGCAGATTTCATTTATGAGATTGAGCATACCGAATGGATTTCACCGATTGTCATCATTTCTAAGAAAAATAGGAAATTGCGAATCTATGTGAATCTCAAAGCATTGAATAAAGTGACACGGAAGGATCACTTTCCGTTACCTTTTACTAAAAGCATTTTGGATCGCCTTGCTAGAGCGGAAGCTTATAGTTTTCTGGATGGATTTAGTGGTTACAACCAGGTTAAGATTGCACCTGCCGATCGTCACAAAACTGCTTTTGCAAAAGAATGGGACACCTACGCTTACAAAGTAATGTCGTTTGGACTCTGTACTGTACCAAGTTCATTCCAAACAGTAATGCAATTTGCCTTTAAAGATTATCTACAGAAATTCTTTGAAATTTACTTCGATGACTTGGGAGCTCATAGTACAGATACAAACCACCTGGATCGATTGGAGAAAGTCTTTGAAAGATGCCGCAAATATCAGATTTTTCTAAATCCAGAAAAATGCCAGATGGGTTTCACACGGAGTGGTGCTTGGACATGTGATATCAAGACATGGTATTGACACCGATTATTCTAAGATCAAAGTTATTGTGGAATTGCCACCACCAGCAACAATTCGAGGAGCTAATGTGTTTATGGGTCATGCGAACTACTATCAAATTTGTATTATCTTCTTTGCGGATTTAGCACGACCTATATACAAATTAACTATTGTTCCTATTTGGACAGTAGAGGCGTTAAAAGCCTTTGAAAAGTTCAAAAAAGCATTATCTTCAGCACCAATACTGCGTTCTCCAGATTGGACATTAGAATTTCATGTTCATACAGATCTCTCAAAATACGCCATTGGATCAGTTTTGACGTAGCCAGGTGACTATAAGAAGGATTATCCTATACGATTTGCACGCAGACAACTTACAGATCCAGAGAAGAATTATTCAACAACAGAATGTGAAGCGCTAGCCATAATTTTTTCTGTTCGGAAATTTTGTCACTATCTCATGGAAACGCACTTTGTATTTTATACGGATCATCAACCGTTACTTTACTTGGTAAATAAGATGTGTAATACTGGACATATTGCAAGATGGTTATTATTATTGACTGAATTTGACTTTCGAATTGTGGTCAGAAAGGGGAAGCAACATTATCTAGCCGATCATGTTTCACAAATTGAATCTACACCAGTTAATACTGAAGTGGATGATGAACTGCCAGATGCTGCGTTGTTCTATGTGGAAACAGTACTCGAGTGGGCGGTAGATATTGTTGAGTACCTGATGCTAGGACAACTGAATGACTCTTTGACAAAAGTACAAAAAAGACAATTGATTCATAAGGCTCAACCTTATCAATTAATTGCAGGACAATTGTATCGTCGTGGATCAGATAATATTTTACTAAGATGTGTTTTACCGCATGAAGTACCAGATCTAATCATGTTTTCACATGATGGCATGGGTGGAGGACGCTTCTCTACAGATATTACTGTTCGCAAACTTTTGCAATCTGGTTGTTGGTGGCCTACGCTTCATAAGGACACAGAAAATTTTATTCAGACATGTGATGTCTGCCAGTGAGCACGACGACCTACTCGACAGAATTATGAACCCTTACATCCGGTTTTATCGCAAGCACCATTTGAAAAATGGGGACTGGATTATGTTGGTCCTATTCATCCCGCTGCTCAAGGTTCTCAGGCCCGATACATTATCGTCGCAACTGATTATATGACCAAGTGAGTTGAAGCCAAAGCTGTCAAAGTGGCTGATGCGAAATCTACGACCAAGTTTCTATATGAAAATATTATAATCAGATTTGGATGTCCGATTGAAATTGTCAGTGATCGGGGCACACACTTTGTTAATCAAACAATAAAGTGTTTACTGGAAGATTTTTTTGTTATACACAGATTTAGTACTCCCTATTATCCGAGAGGGAATGGCCAAGCTGAACCTTCCAATAAGATTCTCTGCACCATTATGACAAAGACAGTTGAAGCGAGTCGGTCTGATTGTTTGCCAATTGAATTTTTAATCCCATCTTTACGCATAGCAGCAACGAAACAATCGAATGATGATCAGTCTTTACAACTTTGTCATGACGCGTTGCACAAATTATGTGAAACCCGATTGATGGCAGTTCATGCCTTAGCAGCAGAGAAAGGTGAGTTGAAGTTTACTGGAGAAGGCCCGTATAAAGTGAAGGAAATCCTGAACTATGGCGTAGTAATTCTTGAGCACTTGGATGGAAAACGATTTGATACTCCGGTAAATGACACCCGATTACGCAAGTTTCAGTAGCTTGCTCCGCCAGTTCAGCAAGCTTGATCTCAATATATTTTTTCATTTTATTTGTTTTCAATTTTTTGTTTTCAGTATTTAATCTGCTGACTTTTTTTTGGAAAAAGACAGTTAGAAAAAAATAAAAATAAATAAAAATAAGAAATTACTGATGAGCAAAAGTCAGGAAGTCATCAGCATAAGAAAAAGGAAGCACAGTATTTTTATGGAAAATGACTTAGGAAACCTCTGTTTTGGACAAATTTGCCAATACAGTATCAGAAACCTTTGCTGAGCTCTCAGACTGTACATCCACCCTTGATTTATTTAAATTGAGGTGGGCGAAGGTTTCTGACAAGAGAAAATTTAATTTTTGAGTCAGACGAATGTTCAGTGATATGCCATTTTGGGAACCTTCACCGAGCATCACAACGTCATTATGAACCTTCGCCGACCTGCTAGATGATCTTAAAATTTCATAATTAGGTTGTCCATAGGTTCAGATTGTGAAAAAAAACATTTATGACAGTACCTGGGCGAAGGTTCATCCTTCGCCAGCCCTGAAAAACGTTCGTCTGATAGGATCAGATCCCTAGAAACCTTCGCCGAGATTTTTATAGCCTATTTTTACAATACTGTACATGCCTGCAAATTTTTGTTCAGAACTGATCAGCCCAACTACTATTCAGTGTAATGGACCCACCAAATTCACCTATAAGTTGGCTGAATTCGATTCATTCCTCACTTGTGCTAGCGAAGCTCTTGCAATTTTTTCTTGCGACCAAAGCCTTTCAAATTTTCTGCATTGCTTTCGGATACACTCTCACGCGGTTATAATTCCTTTCTGATCATCATGTCTTCTACTGATACTTCCCAGTCTCCGTGCTATACTATCCATCGTGATGTCCCATCTACAACGGACATCATGATTCTTCCTAGCACAAGCATGGTCACTCAATGGATGACCCTTGCAGAGCCTCTACTTACTGCAATGGGTATTCATGAGAGAGCCTTTTCGGAACGCATCAATATGGATTTTATCACTCTTGCCTTCAGTACGTGGAAGGAAGAGAAATCCAAGTTTTACATCACCTTCCAAGGAGCCACACACAAGGTGCGTGTCACTGAGGCCGCACTTGCAGCTATAGGAATCTCATCCGGTACGCAAGCCTCACCCAATCACAAGCACGCCAAACAGGCCATCAAGCCATACATTGACCTTGCCAACGATCTGTATTGGACTAATGATGGCTACCTTTTGGAAGCCATCACTGAGCCTTCCATCCACGCCGCTGTCCAATTGTTGAATCATTTTCTGATGGTTGGCAACCTCAGAAAAGACCGCATCACATCTCAAATCCTTCACAGGATAGTGGAGTCCCACATAAAGTTGGCCAAAGCCTCTTTTGAACCATGTAACTGGTTCAAGACTGTTTCTGGTGAGCTCAAGCGAGCTATTAAGGCCAATACAAAGCAGCAGTTCGCCGCTAGCTCTCTATTGTCCCTCTTAGTCGCTTCTCACTTAGAAAATAGAATCCATGGCTTCCACCTGAATTCTGTGCTTTCGGTTTACGAAGAAGCACCGGCCGAGTCATCTCACCAAGCCTCAAGTTCTCATAGTCATCGTCGTCCACGCAACATGCCGCAATTCTTCCCTTTGCGCCAAGAAGATGTACAGATGGATACAGGGGTTGATTCGAGCATGGACCAAGGGGGAGCTCCAGATCTAGCAGATCAACCGCCAACTATACCGGCAGTACAAGCGAGTCCATCCTCATCAAGGACAAGCCATTTATTCAGAAGGCCCATCAGCGTCGAGAACCAGATCCAGACATTCTTAAAGCAGCATCCACATGAGTCCTCGCGTGGTGGATGGGTTCTCAAATTTAAGACCTCTGAGATCGAGACTGGCAAAGAATTGGACAAAATACCTGCACTGGGAGAGTAGTCGGCATGGAGAATCACGATTTTTGAGAAAACTCGAAATCAATTAGGAGTTACGTTGCCAGCCCTCGCCAGTTGCAGGTAGATCTTTATTACGTGCCAATGCCGCGAAGACAAAAATGGAAAGATTTGGGATTGGCTATGGATAAAGTCACCATCCATACGCCCAATTGGCCAACATCCACCAAGCTTACAGCTGGAATATTTCAGTGGATTTCCACCGGGCCTTACAAGCATATCAGAGAGAGTATGTCCACTCTCTGGATCCAACGGTGCGACAATCGGCAATGTTTGCAAAAGATCTAACTCGGTTGGTGTCAGTGGCAACCAAATGGGACGATTGCCTTCCTACCCTGGCATTTGATCCCAATAAGCCGATGGCCTCATAGCAAATCAAAGATCAGCTGCCGATTGCTCGACGTATTTTCGTGCGGTTATGATGGGAGGCTCTTGGGAATCCCACTTCACCTCATGGACAACTTCCAAGTGGATTGCCGGAGCCCACCGTTGTTTCCTGTCGCATAATTTGGATTTCAATACTGCACGCCTTGACTTTATGGAGAAGGCGCAGTATCATTTAATTACGATTCGGCACGAAGCCAATAAAAGTCCCCAATAACTGCATATTGCAGGTGTCGTGGGACCGCCACCAGTTTTGGTGGGGGATACTGTTGAAGGGTTTGCGGATCCCAAGGCCACCCTAACCCTAGTTAATAAGTTAGAGGGATTTGGCACCCTGCGTGTGCAAGTCCAACTCAATGATCACATAGCTATTTGATTAATTAGAATGTTAATAAAAGGACTTTAGGCCTTTTTGCGGGACTTTTAATGTCGCAGAGCCTAAATGTCAAGTTAGTGAATAAAGTTGAGTTTCCCTCCAATTTTGATGGTTCCCACACTTTTTTGAATTTGAATTAAAAGAGAGGCAAGACTGGACCAATAGGATTCATAGGCCAGAGTCCTCCTCTCTACTATAAAAAGGGACCAACTCGAGTTGCTCCTCATGTTCATTTGCTCATTTCAATAAAGCATATTGGTTCTCTTTAGAAATGGATTGATGAATGTCCTTGCTCTTCCTCTCTTTTCCTCCATTTCTCATGCTTTCTTTGTATTTGCTAATTGTTGGATTTGATCATTATCGGGATTGCTATTTCTTATGCTTTTTGTGAGAGAGAAAAGGAGAGAGAGAAGAGTAAATTTCTATCATTGTTGTAGATTTAGGGTTAATGGAAGCAGGGTTAATGGATGTAGTCTTAATGCTTAGTGTTAATGGATGTTAGTGTTAGTTCCTCCGTTCATGTTGAAATCTGAACTATACTATCACTCTCATGGGAACGAACCTACGCGTGACAAATAACTCCATCTCTTTGATGCTAGATTGACTAGATCTTGGATTCAGGTTAGGCAAAGAAAGAAACCCACTACAAAAAAGAACCTTCCTCCGATTCATTGTGCATAGATGTGATTCAGATCTATCTACTGCCAAGTCAACGAAGAATAATATCAGAAATAGAAGGTTTCTCAGAGGATCAGTTGTCATATTGTCATGTTTTTGCCAAAAAAAGTCTCTTTTTTGTAAAAATACCAGTATTACTCTTGATTCTTCGCCAGAACCTTCGTCGAGTATCCAGATCATTCTATTTATAATAAATTACTATTTTTGAGTTCGACAAACATTCATCCTATCCAGATCATAGAAAATCTCTATTTTTACCCTCGCCAAACTACAAAAACTATGTTTTTTTGTGCCAAAAACCTTCGCCAGTTCTACCCTAGCTTTATCTGTGTCAGATTCTAAGTCTGAGAGTTCGGCGAAGGTTATTTCAATAGAATTTGTCAGAAAAGCTTGATTAGAGAGTTTTTTTTTTCAAAAATAGCATTGCTGAACCTTCGTTGACTCAATCTTCGCCTAGGAAACCTTCGCTAGTTCTATTTTTAGGTTTTGATTTTCCAGATCAAGTCTTTGTCAAATTTTGGGTCAAATCTGATACAGTCTGATTTAGATTCTGAGAATTTTTTATTTTTGAGAAGTATCGATTGGTTGATTTTAGGAATCTTTTTCTCAATATAGGCATCTGATTCTTGTCAAGTAGAAGAGATCTAACAGATCTGATCTGAGATAGTTTTGATTGAAAATCTAGATCCAATCTCAGTGTTTGCTTGATTTAAATCTATAAAGATGGCTGCCCCTTGAGGTGCTCCTAGAGGTTCTCCTCGGAAAGTCAATCCAATCATTGTTAAAAGAGAACCTCGTTTGGATCTACCCAAATACAATGGATTAACAGATCTAGTTAGATTTCTTAGATCTATTCTGAATCTTGTGAAGTCTATGGCCAAGTTTTTTCCCCAGGATAAACTTAAGCTTTTTCCTATGGCCTTAACAGATGCAGCACAAGATTGGTACTATAATCAAGATGAAACTAAGCGTACGGATTGGGAGACTGTTAAACGAGCCCTTATCACACGGTTCAAACCTCGAAAGTTTATGACCTTTCCTACTTTTAAGTAGAATTAAAATGGGAAAGCGAGAAATTGTTCGAGATTACATTGAACGGGTAAAACACCTCAGATCTGAGTGCGGACTTGAGCTGATTAATGAAATGCCATGATTATGTGGTTTTTGTTAGGTTTACCTAAAAGGATCAGATGTGAGCTGAAACGCCATAATGAGTACGCAATGTTGCAAAATGCTATAGATTATGCAATTCGGAAGGAGGATGAAGATTCAGACGATGAGCCAAATATCAGTATGTTGCCTTATACAACAGGGCAGACCACTACGACATCCACCACTATTGCATCAATGAATGTCAACGCTACTGCAGAAATGATGCTCAATGAGTTCGAAAAACTCAAGAAGAACCAGCAGAAACAGATGGAAAAGTTGCAATCATAATTTGATGAGAAGATCAAAGTATTGGAAGATTTCCATGGACAAGCAAAGAACCTGAAAAGTTTGCAAAGACTTTTCCTACTGGGGAAAATGTCTGGTGTTCTATTTGTACAGGAAATCACACTGTAAATGAGTGTCCTCAATTGAAAAAATGAATGGAAATAAATATTCATGAAGAACCCTTTAGGATGACTGAACCGGAAGCACCGCAAACAGAACTGCTCATGAATATTTTGTCTAGTAAGATCAATATTTCATTGGAAGAGTTTCTGAAGTTGGTGCCAAAAGCAAATGAAGTATTAGCACAGAAGTTTACTCAAGCAAAACCAGAAGTCCATCAGAAGCCACTTTTTTGTGCTGGACTCATCATGATCTTGTCCGCTGGACTCATCATGATCTTGTCCTTGCTCTTCCCTTTGACCTTGAATTTGCCTTTGATGAACATAGTCTCTTCTCCATCATGCTTGTCGATGTAGATCCACCTCTTGCTTTTAGCCTATACTCTTCAATCACCAACACTTCTTGCAAATCCAACAAGCTTGGCAAAGTCTTCTGTATTGCAAAGCTTTTAACAAGGTTAGCATGCTCATCCAACAATCCATTAAGACAACTTGCACAAGTTCTACTTCGTTAATGCTATCATCAATGCATGCTAGCTCATCATTAAGTGCTTTAACTCTCGATACAAAGGCATGAGCACTCTCTTCCTTCTTTTGAAAACTTTGAAAGATTTTTATTCTTAGGGTTAGTACCCTAGATGTAGACTTGAATTCATAAAGCTTCCTCAAAGCTTCCCAAGCCTCCAAAGATGATGTGCACTTACCTATCTCCTTGAGTAGCTCATTAGCATTCATCTTGATCATGTGTAGAGCTTTCTTTGCCCTCTTGTAAAACCTCCCTTGATCTTGTTGTGCCATGGGTCTTTCCTCCACACCTACAACAATGTCCATCAAATCATTCCTCTCGAGGAGAGACTCCATTCTAACCTTCCAAGTAGAATAATTTGTAGAGGTAAGCCTATCATTGCTCTCAGACATAAAGCCTCCATTTGTAGCCCTATTGAAGTGACCTGATCCTATCTTTCAACCTGTTCCAATGCACAAATAACTCTTTGTGTAAGGGAAGCTCCCTAAGATCCTGCTTACAAGACAATACACAATGGAAAACACACTATGGAGCAACCACCCAACCAAGTAGAAGCAACCAATCAACTCTAGAAGCATCAGCCCCAAGCCAAGGAATAAGAAGCATGAATGTAGAGTGAAACCTTGACAATGAATCAATGATCACAATGAGAAGTAGGGCGAGTTTGTCCTCAATATATAGAGCAAAAAGCAACCTGGGCACATAGCCATGCATGGCCCTAAGTTTTCTATGTTCCCTATTCACCTAGAATAGAGTCCTAAGCATGGACCAACTATTCATAGAATTGCTATTGATAACTCTACACATGCATACACTGTCTCAAACCTTGTCTAAATTCCATTTACTGTGTTCTGGGTGTCACAAGGATATTAGTTACTTTCGGTTCACATCTAGTATGATGTGGCATAACTAACAGCTTGATTTACTGGAGTACCGTGTATCCAAGACTAGGAGTATACTGAATCCTACGTACTGGTCATGGACATAACATGCTTCCCTCCTTAAACTGCTTCTATCCTTGGAAGCTCTCTAAGCAGGAACAGTTCTTTTAACTTTATATATCAACCTAGAAAATCATTATCCTTAGTCTAACTTTCACATCAAACAAGTACTCAGAGATAATCCTATTCTCCAAGTGATAATCTCTATACTGGAGTACAACTCAGGTTTGAAAAAGTACACTAAGTGATAAATTTCCCACTTGGGTTATATTTACCACATAACATCACCTTCATGTAAAGCATTTACATTAAACACTGGGTGAAATAATCTAACTTAAGAGACTAAAGTTAATGAAATAATAAAATAATTATAATTACAGTATGAAATTATCCACAACTTTGACAGATATTTCATAAGCTTATAAGTACAAATATCCTTAGAATCCAAATTCTAAGATATGAAAATTCATTCAATTAGAATCTCTAGGAGAATCATTAAGATAAAGAATGATGAAAGCTCAACTATGAGTATCCCAGATACTCTTTTGAGTTAAATGCTCATGTTTCTAGCACCAAATACAAGAAAAATAGCATTCATTCATCTTAATAGACTTGTTTGTCTCCTATGATAACTGGAGATCCAATTCAAATGAAGAACTGTACTCAAGCATCTACAGACCATAAACTGTAGCAGAATAACATCCACTAGATAAAATTAAATTCTCCACAAATAAAATACTTATCTTGTGAGAATGTATATGAGATCCATAGGTTCTCAAAATAAAGTACTAGAGTAGAGAGATTCAAAACACTGATATGAATTCTTACTCAATTAATAGATCAAGAATTAATCATCACACGTAAGAATCTTCACAATTCCATATAATCCTCTGACAATAATGAAGTATCTATTTATGATCCATCAATCATAAATATATTCGTATGATTTGTCAATCATAATCTCCTGGAATCAAAATCATACTTAATCATTTACAGGATACTGGAGTACATGTTCAAGATAATTCAAGAAAAGCAAGAATCATTCCAAAATCTTTCCCAACAGGATAATGCGGGATATTCAAGTTCTATAAACCATTGGTAATTAAAGACAGAAAGCATACCAAAATGACAATCATCTCCAACTACAAAAACTTTAGATTACAATCTAGAATCAAATCTAGATACCCAAAGCCCTGCTGAATATTAACTCAGATATTATTCTTGGATTCATTATGATTTTTTATCCAATTGAGTGCTCTGAGATACAATCACTAATGAGCTGAGTCTATTCCTTAACTAAGGAATACTCTATCCCAAGAATATTGTATATCCAATGCACATAATTTTAACTGATGAACACAAATGATTCACTAATCAATGTAATCCACGTATCAGATTCCACTTTCTAACATCACAATTGACATCCAAAACCACGGATAACTCAAGGGTTACAAAGATATCAGTTACGAATTCAACTGAATGAATTCTATATGCTTGATTGTAAAGCTGCTATCACTCCCGTTAAATCAAATTTGAAACTTCATTCAGCAAAAACAAAGGAAAATATTGATGAGACTTTGTTTAGAAAGCTTGTGGAAAATCTCACATATGCAATTATCACCAGGCTCAATATTTTATATGTTGTTGGTACTATGAATCAGTATATGCCAGATCCTAGAGAGTCACATAGGCATGCTACTAAGAGCATGCTACAATACCTTAAAGGCACATTTTAAATGGGCTTGGGTATGTCAAATCTTCATTCTTCATGGATTTTGTGACACTAATTGAACAGGTGACATAGAGAAGCTCAAGTCCGTTTCTAGTTATGTTTTTACTCTTGGCTCTACAACAATCTCATGAGCAAGCAAGAAGCAACCCATAGTTGCATTATCCTCTACAAAAGTTGAGCACGGGGCATCCATGAATGCAATGTGTGGATGTACTTGTCTACATAGATTACTTATAGAGTGCTAGGAAGGATGCAACACCAATCCATTGTGATAATTTGAGTTAAATCCAAATTTCTAAGCCTCCTACTTTTTTATGCTCACACTATGCACATAGAGATTCATGATCATTTTATCTGTGATAAAATTCAATAAAGAAAAATGGAACTCATCTATGTATCCACAAATGAGCAAAATTTTTACTAAGGGTCCTAGCAAAAAAAACCTGAATATTTTAGATATTTACTTGGGGTAAAACGAAACCCATTAGTCATTAAGGACAAAAATTTGACGGCACCTAATCCTAGTTGGCCCAATATATTATTCTCCATTTAGTATTATTTATTGCTAGTTGTACTACATAGATTGTGGAAGCCCACACGGCCCAGATGAGTAGATTAGCCCCTATCAGGATGTCGTCTTCAAGGCATTAGGACTTTGTAGTTATATCTCTTTCTGTTATATTTTTTTATTATTCAATTGATCAAAATGTTATTGAGTGTTGTGTGCTCTTTGGTGAAGATCCAATAGTTGTCTTGTTGTTGTGCATTTGTGGTTGCGTGTGTGAATAATGATAAGCAACCTTCAAAACCTATAGCATTTGTGTGTGTGTGTGTGTGTGTGTGTGTGTTTGAACCTAACAAATCTAAACAAAACTGCACATTATCACCACAATACCAAACATATGAATATTAATGTAAATCAAATTCGTATAGAGTCATCACAGTCAAACATATCATATTGACCAAACCTAACAACCAGCAAAAGCTCCGAGTTGAGAAGAATATGCTCACCTGCATCCATCCACAACAACAACCGTGTTGAAACAGGGACATTATTATGGGAACTACAAGTGTCTACACATACTCTCAGTTGTTATCCATATCGCAACAAGTAGTCATTGCCAAGTTAGGTGACTCTAATTTTGTCCATATCATGAGTAAAAAGTCGAACATTGTTTCAACTTTACTTAAAGTGACAAAGTTATAAGATTAATAGTGTATAATCAGTGCTTGAAAGTAACAATTACAAATAAGTACGACTAAAGTAGACAATTACATCCAGACTAGTTTTAAAGTAGAGTTCAAAACTATCGGCCATTATTCTTTTCAAAATACTTATCGGAACACCATCCCTTTTTCTAAGGAACAACTGTCAATTTCAAATTGTCAGGGCATTACCGTCCACAAATAAGTATATATAGACTTTAACAGACATGTCTAATCCAAGTCATATAACTAAACCCATCATACCATTTATATTAGAAATAGTCAAAGCGTAACCAAAGGTTTAAACAAAAAGTAGTACACTTCAAAAGAAACCTCGTTAATGAAAGTTAAGCATCAACGAGTAGTAAATTCATGATCATTTCATGGCACTTCAACTCTTCATACCCATTAGTAGCAGCAACCATATTAGGGAATTAGAAGACTGTTCACATGAATTTTTTTATTGCTAACATTCTGAGTGTTGTACAAAGTCCGATCAAAAGAACTCAAGACAGTTCGTCCATTGTGATCATAATGACCGAAACAAGCAAGTAAATCATGAGAGCATCTCTTAATTAGGTGTGTGTGTGTGTGTGTGTGTGTGTGTGTGTGTGTGTGTGTGTGTGTGTGTGTGTGTGTGTGTGTGTGTTATCATGCCAATCGTCCCACAGAACAAGATAACCACACTAGGTGATGCAACAGGTATACCTAGTGTCGTTATACCTGCTGCACACCTAAAACAACATAGGATGCTGAAATAAGAACCATGCAAAGACAATCATCCTAGGGGATAAGTTTCAAATATAAGTCAAGTATTCCTATTCAGGAATGTCAACAGATACTTACATTTTCTAAACAGCATCCTAGAATTGAGATAAACAATCAGAATATGAAAATAGCTTATCCAAGCCTACTTTTGAACTAGTCCGCAATACTTGCCAAATTTTACACCAGTCTAGAAGTAACATAACTGCATGAGAAGGAAAAGTCTTATAAGCATAATGTAAGCAAGCCGTATGGTTATCAAACCAAGTAATTGCAACTTGTCAATGAGCTGAATTTGTCCAATACCGGTTACAATGCCTCATGTAGTAAGGGACAAGACAATAAAAGATAAAGTGCATACCAGTATAGGATAGTAATGTCATGTGTACATTTGACACATTGACAAACTAGTATTAATGGCGAAATGTTACTAGGAAAATCTAGCCAATAGCATTCTAGAACCGAGATAAACACTCAAGATATAATAATAGTTTTTCCCAGCCAAATTCCGAATTAGTTCACAATACTAGCCAAACTTTACCCTAGTCTAGCAGTGACATAACTGCCTGAGAAGCATTTCTCAAGTCATACAACCAAAATGTAGGAAGCTATATGGTTAGAAAATCACATTTTTGAAACTTGTCAATGAAATTACCTTGTCCAATACACATTATAGTGTAGTAAGGGACACGATAATGAAAGGAAAAGTACAAACTCATGTAAGATGGTAATGTCAATAGTAACTTTGAAACACTGAAAACCTAGTATTGTTGGTGAAATGTTACAAGGCAAATCTAGCCAAGTATGGTTGGATTTTTGAGGGGAATCCTCTCCAACACATGAGTGGTGTGTGTGTTTTTGAACCTAACAAATCCAAACAAAACTGCACATTATCACCACAATACCAAACATACGAATATTAAAGTAAATCAAATTTGTATAGAGTCATCACAGTCAAACATATCATATTGACCAAGCCTAACAACCAACAAAAGCTCCGAGTTGAGGAGAATATTCTCACCTGCATCCATCCACAACAACAACCGTGTTAGAACAAGGACATTATTGTGGGAACTATAGGTGTCTACACATACTTTCAGTTGTTATCCATGTCGCAACAAGTAGTCATTGCCAAGTCAGGTGACTCTAATTTTGTCCATACCATGAGTAAAAGGTCGGACATTATTTCAACTTTACTCAAAGTTACAAAATTATAAGGTTAACAGTGTATAATCAGTGCTTGAAAGTCAACAATTACAAATAAGTACGACTAAAGTAGACAATTACATCCAGACTAGTTTTAAAGTAGAGTTCAAAACTATCTGCCATTACCCTTTTCAAAATGGAACACCATCCCTTTTTCTAAGTAACAACTTAGAAAAATGTTTATTGCACTGTCAATTTCAAATTGTCAAGACATTATCGTCCACAAATAAGTATATATAGACTTTAACGGACAGGTCTAATCCAAGTCATATAACTAAACCCATCATACCATTTATATTAGAATAGTCAAAGCGTAACCAAAGGTTCAAACAAAAAGTATTACACTTCAAAGGAAACCTCGTTAATGAAAGTTAAGCATCAATGAGTAGTAAATTCATGATCATTTCATGGCACTTCAACTCTTCATACCCGTTAGTAGCAACAACCATATTGAGGAGATTAGAAGACTGTTCCCACGAATTTTTTCATTGTTAACATTCAGAGAAGTCTGATCAAAAGAACTCAAGACAGTTCGTTCATTGTGATCATAGTGACCAAAACAAGCAAGTAAATCATGAGAACATCTCTTAATTAGATGTGTGTGTGTGTGTGTGTGTGTGTGTGTGTGTGTGTGTGTGTGTGTGTGTGTGTGTGTGTGTGTGTGTACAAACATTCACTAAAGAAGTTAAGAGTTTTTAGTTGCATTGTCGATGCTCAAGTTCCTAAAAAACAAAAGAAAAAATTTGATGTGTCAAGGGGTCCTTGGCATTTTGCAAATAAATTTTTCCCAGTCTGCGAGTTTCTTTCTTGCCATGATTCAACAAAAAGATAGCACATGGTGTGCTACATTTTTTATATCACGACTTGAATGTTTATTATTAAGAACTGTGGTTTAGTACATAGTTAAAAATCCCATAAAAAAAATTAGCATCCAAAGATGGCACATGGCATGCTAGGCGATTCCCAAAAAAAAAAAATTTGCTGCAAAAAAAATTCTATTTCACTAAGCATGTCGACGTCCTATCTTTGAAGGTTGCAAAAAAAAAAAAATTGAACGTTATCACTTAGCACGTCGGCATGCTATGTTTGGAAGCTGCAAAAAATATTTTGAAATAATGTTTTCACTCAAAATTTGGTTCTCAAATGTATCAAAATATCTTTTCTATTTTAGATAGTTCTAAAAAGTTTATTTATATAGGAAATATCATAGATGCAAGATAGAGGGTATAGGAACTGCATCTTTGAATCTAGGATTTTCAAAAAAGCTAAAGCTTGATGGTGTGTTGTATGCACCTAACATTACCAAAAATGTGTTCGCATGTTTGGACAATGAATTTCATGTTGAGTTTTATGTGGATCATGCTTGATCAAGAAGAATGGAGATATGATTGCAAGAGAGACAAAATTTGAAAGGCTATTCAAGTTAGATGTTCATGTAGAAGCTAACCATTTTGATGGTTGAGAAAGAGATTCCCAAGTGGAGTTATTGCATAAAAGATTGGCCATCCCAACTTTAAATCCATGGAATCCATGTGCAAGAAGGAGAAAGCAATTAGTTCTTCCAAATCCTTGTCAAAATGTGTTAAGGCATGTGAAGCATATGCTTTGGCTAAAGCAAACAAATTGCTCAAAGTCTCTTATTAACTCTACTCAGGTTTTAAAATTAGTTCATTCGGATGTGCACTTTTCAAGTACTAGAAGCAATGGAAGATCAACTATTTATAGATGACTATACACTTGGATTTATCTCTTGTCCTCCACTCCAAGTCTATGGTGTTTTTGGCTTGACCCCAATCCATCAATGATTTGGATAGGTTGCTAATCCAAGATACTTCTTCAAGATTACATTTTTTTTTCATGGAAAATCACATTTTTGCTAATAACAATTATTTTAGTAGATGAATTGTAAATCCTATAATTCCTATCATTGATGTAGGATTATCTTTAGTTCTAACATTCAATGGAGTATGCACAAAGCAATTGGATCCAAAGATTCACAAATGACTAGCATTTGGCTTCTTATTGAACAACGTTTTTGCTTTAACAAAAAGTATAAAACCAGCAAAAAGGAACCCTACAACGACTAGAAATTTCGAACCTAGTTGGGCCAATTCTTTCTCGAACTGACCAAAGATGTGACATTTGAATTGTACGATCTCAAATAGCAAAACTACAAGTTGTCTACCCTTGTATGCTCAAATGCAATGAATAATAAATGTATGCTCACAATAAAATAAATTTTACAGGCTTTACCTAACATCATCTTTCATAATGCAAGTCTTGAATATATCATCCTTAATTGAATGTTTTGAACCAACAAATATTGATGGAATAGCCTCCAACATGGAAGTAAAACAATCACAAAATCTAGGAAATTCTACGTCAAGCATCATATTGTGTGAAATCCACCCACACCATTATGTTTGTGACAGGTTATCTTTATGGGTGATCATACACGTGTCAACAAGATGTGGAATTTCTGCTACTAACTAGGGCCCAAGTCCCATTTTATCGTCAATATGCAACGATCCATATGGGGAACCAATCCCTTAATCAATATTTACAAGAATTTCAAGAGGTTTATTCTCGTTTTGCAACTAGAATAGACCCTCTTTTAGTAAAGTTGCATTTTACTTGGGTTGCCAAGAGACTGTTAGCTAGAGGTCATGAAGAACCAGCCTCTTACCCTCAAGGATGTTGTTCGCTTCGCTAGGATATATGATGATACTCGTATAGTGGCCAAGCCTGAGTCTGGTGTCTTGCCCGACGTAAAGGGTAAGAAGCCTTTCTTTCCAAAAACCGAAAGATAAGGCAACCAAAAAAAGACCAAAAAGAGAAGAAGCATCAAAGACGAACAACACACAAATCTAGGCTATTCACGATTAGATCCTAAGCTAAGATTTGTTGGAAAGAGAGAATGAAATGTCGATTCGATAAGTCAAAGATTGTGTTTGAACTATCGAACGCAACGGGACGAGCCTTCTTTCCTAATGCATGACTACGCCTATCAATAATTGAGTGACAAAGCTATAATGACAGAAGTCATGTTCAATCTTTTAGCAACTAACTTTGAAATCATTAACACTAAAGTGATTTCGTAACCAAACAATGATGTATTGAATATTGCAACGTTTTATTCAACAGGTCAAATGAAACAATAAGAGATTTATCAGTTACAAATAACTACAGAGAAGCATACAATCTAACATGATATTGAACGCAATAAGAAGATACAAAGTGCATGGGCAATACCGAATTGGGGGATGTTTATACACAATTTGCATTATAATAATCAATAGCATCAATCAACATATAAATAGCTAGCAATATAGTAGTATTGCAGAACAATCAATCCTTATCAATTCTTCAACCACAAAGGCTTATAATAAATGGTGAGGCAAATTTTCACTCCTCTATACATCTACAAGATGTTCAATTGTTATAAAAATTCACCTACTTGTCTAATCCTCTCAAGAATGCTTGAGGGAGTGACTGGTGGCTGATGGCTAGAGGAGGGGCCTTGACTAACAACAGCAGGTGTGGGAGCCATAGGAACTATTGTGCCTGACTGAGAGTAAGTCTCAATCATACGATGCTGCTCTGCCTCAAAAACCATGGGGCAACCGCATATGCCAATTGTGGCCCCCTCAGATGAACCAACAAGGTGAGCCCTCACTCTGGTGAGTGTGCTGGAGTAATCATAAAGGCAGAAGGGACATTTCCAGTGCTTAGCACCAGTTCCCCCATACCCTCCGTCCTCATCCTGTAAAAGTTGCACTTCACCCCAATATGACGGCCTAGGCATGATGCGACCTAAACCCAAAAAATCCCAGCAACTCGACCACTAAACTTGAAAAACAAAATACAAAACACAAAACAACAAAAAAACAAACAATATACACCAAACAACAAACACCGAACCCTAAAGTTTACTGAAACCCTAAAAAAAACCCCTATATTTTGTAGTGGGATTCCCAAAAATCTACAAAAACTTGAGAAAAGCAAAAATGAACAAGTTCACACACTTGTATACATGCGGAAAGAAACTAAACGCACAAACAAGTATCCAAATCCGATGCCTACAGCCCATTCTATGCCCATCAAACGAAAAAACTTCAAAAAAAACGATTTCGAAAAACTTACGAAATGGGATCACTATTGAATCCTACAGTTGATATGATGACAAAAACAGGACAGTGGATTCACCACCCAACTCATCCCCAAAATGCATGTGGGCGCACTTTTCCTGCTCGCTATCTGTGAAATGGTGAAATCGCGGGCTTTTATTGTAAACTAACTCGTTCCGACCCAGTACGTTCAGGCTCGTTTGGCTTGGAACGGGGCTTCTAAGGTTCTAACATTCAATGGGATATGCACAAAGCAATTGGATCCAAAGATTCACAAATGACTAATATTTGGCTTCTTATTGAACGACGTTTTTGCTTTAACAAAAAGCTAAGCATGAAACCAGCAAAAAGGAACCCTACAACAACTAGAAATTTCGAACCTAGTTGGGCCAATTCTTTCCCGAACCGACCAAAGATGTGACATTTGAACTGTACGATCTCAAATAGCAAAACTACAAGCTGTCTACCCTTATATGCTCAGTTGCAATGAATAATAAATGTATGCTCACAAGATAATAAAATAAATTTTACAGGCTTTACCTAACATCATCTTTCATAATGCAAGTCTTGAATATATCATCCTTAAGTGAATGTTTTGAACCAACAAATATTGCTGGAATAGCCTCCAACATGGGAGTAAAACAATCACAAAATCTACAAGGAAATTCTAGGTCAAGCATCATATTGTGAGAAATCCACCCACACACTTATGTTTGTGAAAGGTTATCTTTATGCGTGATCATGCCCGTGTCAACAAGATATGGAATTTCTGCTGCTAACCAGGGCCCAAGTCCGAGACAAAGTGCATGGGCAATACCGAATCGTGGGCTGTAAAACACAATTTGCGTTGTAATAATTAGTAGCATCAATCAACATATAAATAGCTAGCAATATAGCAGTATTGCAGAACAATCCTTACCAATTCTTCGCCCACAAAGGCTTAAAATGAATGGTGAGGCAAATTTTCCCTCCTCTATACATCTGCAAGATGTTCAACTGTTATAGATGTGGCTGAAATCCCAGCAGAACACTTCTAAATAACGTGCCAAAAAATGAAGACAAATTTGTACATTGAAATCACACAGCTAACCCAGTGATCAAAAACCAAAAACACATAATAATGAGCAATCAAGTAGTTGCCAAAGAACTAAAAGGCACCAATTCACATCCTGTAATAACAGCACAGTCGTGTACAAGTTGACCGCATGACTTTATACCTTGGCAGTCTTTCCATCCAATTCGGGTAATTCAAGCTCTGGTGCAGTTGCTGGGTATGTCACAGGAATGTCAAACTGCAACTCAAACTCATACTTCAGAAGATTGTGGACATACCAACACTTCCCTTTCCATTTTGTGCCTTCTGGATTTGCTGATATTCTAAACCAGTCGTTGTCGTTTGCTTTATTCATTTCCATATATTTTATTAATGCCTGCACAAAGAAGATTGCAAAAAACAGCTATAAGTCCATGCACAACTAGCTGTACAACACCACAGCACAGGAAAAGCTATTTGAATTATCTAAACTTTGGCATTCAAAACTCCCTAGAAAGGTTGTTAAGTAAACAACTACTTGCAGTAACAAATAGTAGCCACTTGCCTTTATAGAGCCAAGATAGTTCCTATTCTTGGAAGCTATGTGACCAAATGAGCTCCACAGGCCCTCGCAAGGTGAGGAACTAGTCCCCCAACTCAAAATGTGCATAGCTAGTAACTTGAGGTATCAACACTGTATCCTCCCACTGGAGTCTAGAAAGATGAGTTCACAACAAAGCTTTCACACAAAAAGACTTGTTTATTCCTATAAAAATCAAGCTGACTTTTTAGGGTTCCTACTGCATAAAATCTAGAGCTAACCGTTAGTTTCTAGTTTTAGTTCTAATTTCTCCTGGCCCTTACTTTGGAACTCAATTGAATGAAAATGTTTTTGCATGTAAAAGTGGGTGGTAACTATCCCATTGTGACTAGCATACTTGTTACAGTGCTTTAATAGGTCTTTTGAAGCTATCAAGTATCTGGTGACATATTGCAAGAAAATAATAATTTCAATTTATGGTGGTCACCACCTCACTATCCATGTCAATGACTGGAAAACACTTCCCAATATCCTTGAGGAGATTGTTTGAATAGTTGGCAATGCGAAAGTGGAAAAAAATGACGATGGATCCTATTGCCATGTTGAAAGATGCTCCACATTTGCAAGAAACTGCATATTCACCCTCTAGTAGAATAAATACCCATGTCACAAAGATTCACCTCTATATACATAGTACAAATGGGGTCACCTTTGCCAACATGGTCACGTCTTAACCATCGGCATGCACCAATTGCAAGCTACTAACATGGGTTAATAAAACAGGGTCACCTCACGCCAATAGAACATTGACACGTGGCACCCAAATGACAAAAGCTGAAGGTGCAAGAGGCCTTGGTAATATAGGTGCATCCAAGGATATTGCAGCAAAAGTTGGAGATCAATTTGAGAAGTTAGTCATGTCATAAGATAAAGCTTATAAGCAAATGTACATACAAGAAAAAAGTCAAAAGACTTATATCAACCAATAATATAACAGTCGAAAAAATTCTCTTAACCGAGCAAGTATTACTTATAGTCTCTTCATTTGCAAGATAGCAAATGGTTCATTCATGCTTGGACATGGCCACTGAAATAATAGAAAAGAAGAATAGTTGAAGGGCACTAGACTCTTACCATATCAAATTAGAAGAAACTTCTACTTTGAGTGAAAAGTAGATGTAAACTAGAGTATTAGCCCACAAACTGAAGCATAGTTGCACAGAAACACGTTTTTGGGCAAATGCATTTCTGAAAAAATGTTTCTGACATAGAAACTTTAACTAAAAAAAAACTTAATACATTTTTTTTTGACCTCCTCGGGGCCATAAACGCGCTAGTCGTGGAGGAGGTAAATTGTTCTACAGTGGGCTATCGGAGGCGGATGATCGCGTGTGAATAGTCGGCAGGCATCTGCTCAGTGTTTCGAAGGTGGTGCACACGGTGCCAGGGGGATCTGAGCTTCGTGGGGAGCGAAACCATCGACTTCTGATTTTTGGTAAGTGTATGCATGGTTTTTTGCAAGTGTTGACATTGGAGGCAATCAAATCGAGCGAAGTTTGGCTCTAGACCACCTTTCTTCATGCCCACGGTAGTTCTTACGGCATTAGTTTCAGCCGTTACGGCGAGTCTAGCAAGATTTGAACGCCACTCCAAATGCATGTGTATTTTTGACATTTTCACAAAATGACTTGTAGGCATCCGATTGAGGTGATGTCTGAGCCTAGATTGCATTTCCACATGCCTACAGAGACTCCTGTGACCTCCGTTTCGCCCGTCTTCATCCGTATCACAAATTTCAATTTCCATGCCCTAATTCCATATGTTTTAGGGTTTTGACGTGTAGCGTCGTGTAAGCATCTGTCTGAGGCGTGGTTTAGGCCTACACGGCATTTCCTTACGCCTGCACAGACTCCCACGCTAACAACATTCGCTCGTTATCGTTGTACTGAAATAATCGATCCCATGCCCTAATCCCATGTGTTTCTTGGCACTTGCTCTGATAGTACGAATTGGAATAATTGAACTCTATGCTCTGATGTTTTGAATTCAATGCAGTGTATTTTCTTCTGCTGAACATTTGCTTGCTTATTTTTGTTTGCCGGTTTGATCTCATGTTGACACGATGCCAGTGCGAGGCCAAGGCCTTTGGGCCGAGGTTGATCTTATAGAGGGGGGTGTGGCTACACACCATGGCACAGGAGTCCGCAAATGGATAATCATAATCCATGTGCACTCTCATCACTCTAATCATGTGCACTCTCTCATCACCTGTCTTCATGCTTGCTTTGCATTGTGGTGGGCTCTTCACAAAATCACTCACCTGGGTTAGAGCTCACTTATTGCGGCTCAGAGGGCCAGATGGGTGGGCATTGGGCATATATAATTGCCCCAGGATTCCTGATGAGGAGGCGCAGAGGTTGATGGACATGTACGGGCCTGATGGTACATGCACCCACCCAGTGAGACCATCACAGGGTTTTGGACAGGGATGGGTAGCAGGGGCAGCTACAAGCTCACAGGCAGGGCTCACAAGCAGGCAGGCAGGGCCTAGTACAGGTGCATTGCCTAGTACAGCACGTTCTGGGCATGGTGTAGGTGCAGTGCATGGTCCAGGCGAGGCCACTCCAGTTCCATCCGCAGCATCAAGGCCTAGATCAGAGCCACAAGCATCAGATGAGCATGTTGGATCAGTGGCAGCGTGTTACGAGCACGTGACCAGTGCCGAACCCTAGAGAACACAGAAGGTCAGATACCACAGTCAGGGTCGTGTCCAACGTACACGACCAACAGGGCAAGACAGTGTGAGTAGTGTGCCCCAGCACGGTCCATAGCCATGGCGGGCCTCACACAGTCTAGGGACCCTGTCAGCAGGACAGGGCCCCCAGTTGGGTCCCGACGTGCAGTCGGCCACGTCAGTGCCACATGATCGACACTTGGCAGTATGCATGCTACCAGTCCTCACACTGGGCTAGGAGGGGCTTACTCTATATCAGGGAGTAGGCAAGGTTGGGTGGATCAGTGAGTGTTTGCCCTACTGTGGTGTTAGGATCTATTACACTGGTATCAGAGTCATCTCCATCTTTGGGAGCTAAGTAGCAGCAGTAGGAAAAGCTATCAGAGGATAGGAAAAATCTCTCAAATTCTCATAAAGGAATAGAGGAGGAGAATCGCTGTAGGAGCAGCTTTCAAACTCTTGAATTTTGCTGAGAATTCACAGTAGTAGGAAGTACAATTCCTTGTACAGGTAACTCGCTGGAAAGGCAGCTGTCCATCTCTGATTTCGGAGACCTATTTCCTGATTTATGAGCGGGTTTGAGACAGGAGTATAGGCACAGATCCATCGCTGTAAAAGTAGCCCTCAATTCTGAATTTCGTATGAAATTTTGAGTAGGTTAGAGCTAGTTCTAATCTGAATTCGAGGAGCAGGGTCAGCGCTGGACAGGGAAGAGAAAGGGTGAAGATTCATCCCTGTTTTTAGAGATTTGTCAGAAGTTTGAGCCTCAAACTTGCTTGCCACAGATCAGCGACCAACCAGCTGAGGCCAAATCAGAAATTCAAGCGGGTTTTGAGCCTTAAATTGGACAAATCGGGCCAGATAGGTTGCTGTCCAATCAGCAAAGGCAGGGACATCAAAATTCCGGATTTTTCTTGCATTTTTCCGGTTTTTACTCGGTTTGTTGGAGCCCCACATTTGTCATCAGATCAGCGAGCTACTCTACTCAAGAAACCGGAAATATTGGTACCATTTTGGAGCTTCAAACTGGGATTTCCGGGACAGCAGGTCTGAAATTTTGAGTAAAAGAGCTGAGAGGGTTCCTCTTCGTATTTTCTTTGGAAGTACAGTCCTCAGAAACAGCTAAGTCTTCTTTCCCTCTTTGTACAGTTATAAATTAGTCTTTTTGACTTTTTTTTGAAAGGAAACGTCAGGCAATCTTTTTCTATCTCTGAAAATGACCACTTCTCCGGGACTTGATCAACCCCTGACAAGAGCCATTGATAAATTAGAAACGGAATCCCTGAGATTCAGTAAAGGGAAAGAACCAATGGAAGTAGAAGAACAAGAACAATTCGCCGAAGAACTCGACAAATTAGTTACCAAGGAGCAATTTCTCCACTTGGTAACAGAGGTGGATGAACTAAAGTTGGCATTAGCCAATATCAAGTCCAGTGTGGACGACTCGTTCGCTGAACTCAAAGGCTTGATTTTGAGTTCCGCAAAAAGAAGCCTTCCCTCCACTTCTCAGTTGTCCCCTTCTCCACTTCCATCAGTTTCGGGTGAGCCTATGCGGTCTCACCCCAGTGTCTTTAAAGATTTAAAGCCTCCTACTTTTATTGGGGAAGAGAAGGATAGAAATGCAGACATTCTACAAACCTTCCTCAGCAAATGGAAGAACATTCATGCTCTTAAACAGACCCCTGACCATTTGCAAGCTATTGAGGCCAGTCTTTCCCTAGGGCCCATGGCCTACAAGTGGTGGTTAAATCTCTAGGAGACTGGGTAGACTCCCCGGTCATGGAAGGCCTTTGAAGAAGCCTTCCTAAGAGAATTCCTACCAGAAAATGAACTTGATAGAGCCTGGGAAGCCTGGGAGAGAACAGTAATGGACAAGTCCCTAATCCAATATATCTCGCAATACCGAAAAGCAATTTTAAAAATTAAAAATATGGATGATTATCAGAAAATCAGAGGGTTTGTCTGTGGCCTCAAAGATGAATATAAGTAGAGGTCTAGAGAAACTCGCCTACTACCCTTGAGCAAGCTCTCAGATATGCTCAAATCTATGATGATTCAGTGGGTAGGAAGGGGGCGAGACAACAACCCCTTTCTGAGCAACCTCCTCAGAACGACTTTCAATTTAAAATGAAATTTTTAAAAAGAAAGAAAGAAGATAAAACTAAAGGTGAAGCTCCTCAGAAACGCCCTTCACTCATATAGCCCTTAAAACCAGAAGATTTTGAGAAAGCCAAACAAGAACGTTTGTGCTTTGTGTGCATGGGCAAGAGACACACAGTTAGACAGTGTCCCAAGGGGCCTTTCACTAAGAAAGATAATAAGAATAAAAAACAAGTTCATCTTGTTTAGACCGTAAGTTTCCCCAATGACTCGGCAGCTTGAGATCAAAGTGTATCATGAAAACCATGAACACTGTTGCCAGTTGACCTCTACAATGCTAGCAAGACCCTTCAGCTTTGGGCCGCATGACCTAGTACGTATGCATGGGAAAGTTGGTAACCAGTCAGTTAGAGTTATGGTTGATGATGGGGCAACCCATAATTTCATCAACTACGATCGCACAGACATTGTTCTCGGGAGAGATTGGCTCTAAAGTTTAGGACCTTCCCTCCACAGAAATTATCAGGAGAACACCTTCAGCTTTCAGCATAAAGGCCGAGAGATCCAGTTGCATGGGGAGCATGATGTTCCCAACAGTCCTATGGTCTGCAGTTCAGAGCTCTGTCAGCTAATCGGAGACGATGACCATCAGGTATTCTTATGTGACTTTCAGTTTATTTCTGAAGTTTCTATTTCCAATTCTTTACAGCAGAAAATCAGTAAATTAGAAACTTTATTGTCTAAATTTAAAGATGTTTTTCCTGAAGATTTGCCACATGGTTTGCCACCTAGCAGAGAGGTAGATCATGTAATAAACCTAGTACCAGGTACAACACCTATTTCTAAACCTCCGTATCGGGTCAGCCGAACAGAGGATGAAGAAATAACTAGGCAGTTAACAGATTATCTTGTGAAAGGCCAAATTCAGACCAGTAGTTCACCATGGGCCTCACCAGTCCTATTGGTGAAAAAGAAAGAGGGGTCTATGCGTCTTTGCGTAGATTACAAAGCTCTCAATAAAGTCACAATTAAGAATAAGTACCCTATGCCTCGGGCAGACGAGTTGTTTGATCAACTCGACGGGGCTAAGTTTTTCAGTAAAATAGACCTCAGATCGGGATATCATCAAGTCCGTATAAAGTCGGAAGATGTCCCAAAAACAACTTTTAGGACTCATCACGATCATTATGAGTTTAAAGTGATGCCATTTGGGCTCACAAATGCTCCGGCTACCTTTATGACCTTGATGAACAGTGTCCTCATATCATATTTGGGTAAATTTGTAGTCGTATTTTTAGATGACATCCTCGTCTACAACAAAACGAGGAAGGAGCATCTAAAACACCTCAGAAAGGTGTTTCAACTACTCAGAAAGCATAAGCTTTATGCTAAAAAATCCAAGTGTGAATTCTTCGTTGAAGAAGTAGCATATTTGGGTCACATTATCTCGGCAGATGGGATTAAGATGGACCCGAATAAGGTTAAAGCCATACTCAGTTGGCTGAGACCTCAGAATATTTTGGAACTTTAGATCTTTCTTCGTTTGGCGGGATAATATAGACAATTTGTCAAGGAATATGCTCAGATAGCAGTTCCCATGACAAATCTTCTTAAGGGGAAGGGAAAGGAGTTCATTTGGGAGTCCGCACAACAGGAGAGCTTTGATGCTCTCAAAACAGCCTTAGCTACAGCACCAGTTTTAAAAGTCGTCGACCCCAATCAGCCATTTGTGGTCGAAACAGATGCTAGCAACTTTGCAGTTGGTGTTGTGCTAACTCAGGGTGGACGACCTTTGCGTTCGAGAGTAAAAAAACTCGAGCCAACTCAGACTAGGTACAATGCCTATGAAAAGGAACTCTTTTCTATAGTCCATGCCCTTAAGACTTGAAGGCATTATTTGTATGGTGCCACTTTGAGGTCCTGACAGACCATGAAAGTCTTAGATACCTTTGCAATCAACCTGAGCTTAGAGGTCGGAAAGCTCGTTGGGCAGAGTTGATGCAAGAGTTTGATATGTCTATCAGATATAGACGGGGGAAATTCAATACAGTAGTAGATGCCCTTAGCAGAATGCCTATGATAAACGAGCTGAGATTTACTCAGATTCGTAATGAGTTACTCGAGTCCTTGAGAGGGAAGTGCCAACATGATGCACTCTTCTCTACCATCTGGAACTCAGTCTAGAGCAGACAGTTACAGACTCCAGAACCAGTTCCCGGCGCTGGTGCCAATTCATCCAAGAATACGGCAGCTTCCGTTGAGGATGATGATGAGTTCGAGTATACGTTAGATGACGTTGAGGATTATGAGCCTGTATTACCCAAGCAAACCCCAGTGGTTGAGGGTCAGTTGACTCAAGGATTCAAATGGAAATAGTATTCCATTCAAGATGAGTACTTGCTCTATAGAGATAGAGTATGTGTCTCCAATTCAGAGGATTATAGGTAGCAGGTCCTATATGAATGTCATGACAATCCTAGTGCAAGACACCCAGGCATACAAAAGACCTATGAGCTTCTTTGTAGGCAATTTTTCTGGCCCAGTATGAAAAAGGACGTCCAACAGTATGTAACCAGTTGCCAGAAATGTCAAGTAAATAAAGCAGAGCGTTTAAAGGCAGGAGGGTTGTTGCAGCCGTTAGAAATACCAGCTGGTAAATGGGAGAGTACCTCCATGGATTTTATAGTAGGCCTGCCTAAAACCCAAAAGGGTAATGACGCTATATGGGTCCCAGTTGACCGTCTGACCAAAATGGCTCATTTTATTCCAACCAAAACAACCGTTAGAGCTTCAGAGTTAGCGAGGTTGTTTGTAGACGGGCTATTTAAATTGTACGGTCTACCTTCCGGCATAGTCAGCGACCGGGACAGTAAGTTTAATGGAAATTTTTAGAGGGCAGTATTCCATCATCTCCATACTAAACTTAATATGAGTACCACCGACCATCCACAGACGGACGGTCAAACAGAGAGGGTAAATCAGGTGCTGGAGGATATGCTACGTGCATACGTCAGCAAGAAGCAGACTAATTGGGAGGAGTATCTCTCGATATTAGAGTTTGCTTACAACAGTACCAAACATTCAGCTACGGGATACAGCCCCTTTATGCTGATGTACGGTTTTCAGCCACGCTCACCCACAGCTGTAGGGTTTAAACAAGAGAAACTTGAAGCAGCCAGAA
Source organism: Diphasiastrum complanatum (assembly GCA_029204225.1). Taxonomy (NCBI): domain Eukaryota; kingdom Viridiplantae; phylum Streptophyta; class Lycopodiopsida; order Lycopodiales; family Lycopodiaceae; genus Diphasiastrum; species Diphasiastrum complanatum. The sequence goes on from CM055099.1 coordinate 33,873,560, forward strand.
ACTTTTTAGAAGACCTAAACCAGATGATAGAACATGCTAAGCGTAGCATTAGGCAGTCCCAGGATCGAGCCAGGCATTATGCAGATCCACACAGACGGGATGTGCAGTTCTCCGCTGGTGAGAAAGTCTACTTGAGAGTCCCAGTTGACTCTAAAACCCTCAAATCAGGAGTGTGTGCTAAGTTGTCTCCTAGGTATTGTGGTCCCTTTTACCATCAGTAGGAGACTAGGCGAGGTCACCTATGAACTAGAACTCCCACACAGTAGTAAGCTTTTTCTAGTCTTTCATGTAAGTCAGTTACGAAAAGCCTTAACCAGATCAGAAAATTTGGTAGGGGACAGTGTTCTAGTTCTCCCATTGGATTCTCAGCAACCTCCACATGAGCCAGAGGAGATTCTTGATAGTAGAGAGACGCAGACTCATCATACTCTATACCGAGAATATCTGGTCAAGTGGAATGATCAGCTTGTTGAGAATGCCACTTGGGAAAGAGGCAGCGTCCTTCGCAAGATTTTTCCAGACTTTGTCTTAGAGGACCAAGACGGTTCCTAAGGGGGAGGGAGTGTTACGAGCACGTGACCAGCGCCGAACCCTAGAGAACACAGAAGGTCAGATACCACAGTCAGGGTCGTGTCCAGCGTACACGACCAATAGGGCAAGACAATGTGAGTAGTGTGCCCCAGCACGGTCCATAGCCATGGTGGGCCTAACACAGTCTAGGGACCCTGTCAGCAGGACAGGGCCCCCAGTTGGGTCCCGACGTGCAATCGGCCACGTCAGTGCCACGTGACCGACACTTGGCAGTATGCATGCTACCAGCCCTCACACAAGGCTAGGAGGGGCTTACCCTATATCAGGGAATAGGCAAGGTTGGGTGGATCAGTGAGTGTTTGCCCTACTGTGGTGTTAGGATCTATTACACAGCGGGTCCTTCTCGTCCCTCCTCGTCATCAGCGGCAGATGCACCACACCCTTCTACAAGTCCTGCCAGAGAGAGTGACACACCTTTAGGATGATCAGACACACCCACAGATCACCCATCCATTCGGCGTGCTAGACCACAAGCGCCCTATGTGCAGCAGAGAGGGGTCAGGCCTAGACAGCAGACTCTTGATCGATGCGGTTGGCAGAGAGAGTTGCAGGCCCGGTGCACTCGACTTGTTGGTCAGTTCTTTTACGAGTGAGGCATTCCTTTTGTTGTTGCTGACAATTGGGTATTCAGAGAGCTCTGCACGCAGATTGCAACAATGGATGCTACATGCAGGCTTCCCAGGCGAGAGGCACTGTGAGGCAGGATGCTTCGTCAAGAGGAGGAGACCATTACGCGGGAGCTAAGTTCCATTCCCTCAACGTGGCAGACGTTAAGTACTTTGTCTCTTGAAACTCTTTGCTTTTGTTACATTTTGCCAGTACCGCACTTTTTGCATGTGGCTAATGGTTGTTTTGTGGCAGGTATGGATGCACAATATTGAGTGATGGATGGACCGACATTCGTCGGCGATCCATCATCAATATCTTGGTTTCTTGCCCACTTGGCACAGTCTGCGTGGCGTGGATGCCACTGGAGGTGGTGGAGCCATCACAGCCGACTTCATATGGGAGGCTGTGAGAGATGTGATTGCTGACATTGGGGTGGAGCACGTGATTCAGGTTGTCACAAACAACGCCGCAAACTGTAAGTAGATGGGAGGGATTCTGACGAGGGAGCACCCCACCATTGTGTGGACACCGTGTGCTGCACACTGCATAGACCTCATTCATGACCTATGTGCACTTCTATGGATCAGACATGTATAATTTTTTCCATTTGCTATGCTATCTTCCTTGACGCTTGCTCCATGCTACTAGACACATCTCAACAATTGTCTAAACTTTCTATTGGATGTCTGTGTTGCAAATCACCTCTCAGGCCATGCGCGTGGCCAGTTTCGTCACCAGGAAGAAGCGCGTGCTGGCAAGACGCACTACCACGGATGGTTTCTAGCGATGCGTTTGGAGATTTTAGAGGCATCAACACAGATGCGACATTTTTCCAGGCCACTGTGTTTGGAGATGATTTTTGGACACATGCAAAGGAGCTTGTAGGGGTCCTTTGACCCATTTTCTATGTGTTATGCCTGGTGGACAGTGAGGGGTGCAATCTCGGTCGCATTTACGAGTTCATGGACCGCATCGGCGAGGCGATTGAGACGTCAGCCTTGGACGAGGACAAGTATGACTCTCCAGTGTCTTGTTTGTTATTTTGATTCCCTCCAAGGTACATCAATTAGCTCAAAAGTACTTTGGGAGTCCTAGACTTTAATGAAGCAAAATCAAGTCCGAGTGTATGCATATCAATGTGTGCACTGTGTATGTATGTTATAGACATAGTTCCACCTTGTGCACCTGAGCGTCTACATGAATTCAAATCAGAATGCTAAAATTCTTAGATAGTAGTGAGGGTTGAATGCCACTGAATGCAAAGTGTCTATTACGCAATATTGGGCTACAAGCGATGTGATGTTGATGTGCAAAAGACAAGTAGAATGGGAGAAATGCATGTAGCTCGAAGTAGTGTGTATGGGTGCGCAAAAAATGCATTGAAAAATGTGATGCAACTCAAACAAAGAATTTTGATAGTATTAGATATGTGGAAAGAAGTAATCGCAATGACAAAACCAAGGAAATCGATCAGGAATAACATAATATATGATCACAGAGAGTCAAGTGAAAAACAAATCCAAAAGCCAAAAGTTATTACCCAACCTTTCACAATGAATAATGACCTTGGATATATAATTTATTCCCACTGGACTTGCTAGCAGATAGTAAAAGGGAGTGTTCAATTTGATCATCTAGATGGCCCGACTTCTTAAAGTTCATCTTGATAGCCCGTCTTTTAAAAGTTCATGCTTTGACACATTGCACCACATAAGGTACCCATTGGCAAGTGAAAATTTAAACCTTTTTTTAATGTACGGGGCGAAATGAGCCTACATTAGAATGCTCCAATTGTGCATGTACTAGCTAAACATTTTCCAGTGATGCGGAAATAAGTCAGCAATGTATACATTACTCTACCGTTTACAAAACCTGTTTTTTGACACCCATATTGAAAGAAGAAGAAAAAATTTGCGTTCAGGGGTCACGTTCCGGGACAAAATCCCGTCCAGGAACCCTCTAACCTCCGATAGGTATCAGGTATCTTTCACACTCTGACCCAAGATTATCTGCTACCAATTCCCTTCTTGTGGTGCTCTAACTTGCTCTCAAGGGCTTGGATTTTTTCTGATGCATCATCTTGTTTTACCCTTTTATGAAACTCTTCATTTTCTTTTGATAAAGCTGATACACCTTAAAGAATCACGATCTCCTTCTCAATCTTTTCATCTTTGGCAAATACCACTCTATGCTGTCTTTAATTCAATTATATTATCTCCATAGCTTGTACAACAGTGGTAGCAAGGGAATTCAAGTGCTGTCCTCTTAAGCCATTTTCTATTAAGAGTGACAACCTTGAAGAGTAGCTTGTTAGATAAATTATAGCCTGGAAAAATGAAGCTTAAAGTTAGTTTTAATAATATGACCTCAGTGAACTCGGGGCCGCTCATCATTTTATCAGCCCCTGAGCATGTCTTGAACTGTTCCAAAGAAATTCTCGTACTTCATTTCACTGTATCAACTTGGACTGCAGAAGAATTTTAAGACATGTGAACAGAATGGCATTTCCAAGTTTTTACTATTCAAACTGTTATAAATCCAATCTAATTGTGAACTACTAGCACACCCACTTAAAAGTTAACACCACCACCACCGGTCCAGTCAAGCCATTATGATCTGAATCCTCATATCTCTGGACCTGAAGGCAGAGCCCACAAACCGAGGGGTGTCATACAATTCATCATAACTTATATTTCAAGAATAGTCGGTTACGTTCACGCTAAGCAGCATTGACTTCGGATCCCAAGGGGTTATTTTGCCAAATGAGTATTACGAACGGACATCTCAATTGGAACCAAAATAAACTTACAGCCTCTTTTTACTACACTTTCAAACCTTTCTTGTGAAACACAGAAGCTGAGTAGTTAGAAAGAATGAAATCGACATAGCCGCTAATTCTTTTCAACAAATAGACAATTACAAGAAAATCTAACGACATGGAAATATCCAGAAAAAATTAGTGCATGATAGCAGGTTGGAATCATTTCTGATACGAAATCTAAATTCCTTTTGGACATGCAAAATTCAAGTAATTAAAATAATACATCCGTAATGGATAGTTGGGGTTTTTTTGCCCCTATTTGAGACTGCTTAAAAGCAGAATGGGAAAAAGTGCATCTATCTATTACGCAATGGAATGAGCCAGGGCAAAATGTCATCTGCCCGGCTTCTTCCATAATACGAAAAGCATCTAGTTCCACACAAGGTAAATTGACAACAATTTACAAAATTTTGATTTAATGAAACTGAGAGACGTACCAGGTACTCCTCCTTGAGACGTTGCTTCCATGCATCTCCATCCCGCGGACCTGCTCGAGTCTTGAGTAATGGAATCTTAGAGACCGTACTCTTGGTGGAGCTGTCCCAACCATCCATAGCGCACAAGCCTCGCGAGCTCCTTTCTTCAAACACAAGAGGAAAAGGAGAAGGAAAAGGAGGAGAAAAATAGAAGGCAGCAAGAGCCGAATGCAAATTTAGGTGATATATGATGTATCTCACGCCATGCCTTCCAAGAGGTGTGTACTTTTTAGGAATTTTTTTTGACAAATGTAGAGTACATAAAGGAAAGGCTATACAAGCCAAACTATCAACTCTCCCCAAATGAAGAAATTCTTGCTTATATGTAATAAATGATAGGGCAAAAAGATGAAAGTTCGTAAAATGATAATGCTAAATGGCATAAATCAATCATGCTTAAAAACTTAAAAGTACTTAAATAGTTATTAACTACTCAAAACCAACTGCTGGATGAATAGAAAGAGCCTATGAACGTTGCAATGCAATAGAAATTTGTTGACGGTAGAAAAAAACAATGACGAATTGTGAAAATTTGCACGTGTGGGAATGTCCTAATGTGTGAAATTGATCTCCTAAGCTTGGCTCATGCACTATAGATCATCTATTGATTGAAATCCAAGATCAATGACAAAATCTAAGGCAAAGAGACCATTCTGCATGCATACATTCATAACCGAACATCTCTCACATGTGTGGAAGTACTTCATGAAAAAAACTAAGTCCCAACAAGCTCCTCTCCTCGAGTAGAGAGAGAATAGACTTATTGGTCTCTGGTAGAGAGAGAAAGTACAATACATATAAGATCCAAACCTATAAATTAATCTTTGGTTACAAAAACAAACAACTCACCAATCTTGCCAATGTAGAAAAATCAACATTTACACTAAGACTGAGATGCAAACACTAATAGATCTTGATCAAACATGAACTAAAACATAAAGTACTATTGTTGTTCATAAAATTATAGTACCCTACTATTTTTCACACGTGTGGATCTGAAAATAGCAATTAATGATCATTCTACACATAGAATTGCAAGATATCACAAGTATAATGCACCAATGGATAGTAGAACCCATGAGAACCATGTATAAGCATGAATGAGAGAGAGAGAGAGAGAGAGAGAGAGAGAGAGAGAGAGAGAGAGAGAGAGAGAGAGAGAGAGAAATAGAGAGAGATTATTCTTTCTTTCCATGAGTTACATCCTTTTATAACAGGTCCAAAACTTAACTTGCCACTTGGTTTCCCTCCAATATGAAAAACCCTACTATTTTTAGGATTAGATTCAAATGTACCCAACATTCAAATTTGAATCTATTCAAACTCGACTTGTAAACTTTCCCACACTTTCCAAAAGTGTTTATTCAAATGCATTTAGACTAATATAACTTTGAAAAAACAAACTCTAAGTCTAATATGAAAATTGGCCTTAAATGTCAAATATAGAAACGTAACAAATATGACTAAACTAGTTGAATCTTTCACACTCCCTCTTCAACTAGTTTTAGCATGAACTTTGATAACACTCCAAGTGATGTCCTATGCTTCATGAACAAGTCCTTTCCCAATGTTTTGGTGAAGATATCAGCTACACATTCCCTTGAAAGACACATGTTGAAGCTCCACCTCCTTTGCCATGACTCTCTCTTGAATAATGATACCTAATTTCGATATGCTTGCTTCATGAATGAGATCTCGGATTGAGAGAGAGAGAGAGAGAGAGAGAGAGAGAGAGAGAGAGAGAGAGAGAGAGAGAGAGAGAGAGAGAGAGCAATGGCGCTTTGGTTGTCACAAAAAATGGTTGTTGGATGTGACTGTGCAAGGTCAATTTATGCTAGCAGGTGTCTCAGCCAAATTGCCTCCTTGGAGATTGGGCCTTGATTGCATAAAAATACAAATCCAAAAGTCGATCTTCTAGTATCAACATCCCCTGCCCAATCTACATCTGTGTATCCTTCTAGAATATTAGCAAATTGGCTGCCTCCATAGCATATGCTGAGATGTTTGGTTGCTTGGATGCACTTCATGACCTTTGTAAGTGCTTTCCAATGGGCTAGGCCTAGATTTGATAGGAACTGGCTGAGTGAACTGATTGAATATGCAAGGTCAGGTCGAGTGCATATCATTGCATACATCAGTGAGCCGATGATGGAGTGAAATGGATATTGCTTCATCTCCTCCTTTTTTGCCTCAGTTTGAGGAGATTGTTCCTTTGACAACTTCAGTCCAGGGTTGAGTGAAAAGAGACTTGGTTTGCAGTTGGCCATTCCATACTTTTCTAGCACATTTGTGAGATATTTTTGCTGGCTGATAAAAATTAGTCCGCTGGGTCGAATTCGAAAAATTTGATTCCAAGACAATAGTGGACTGGACCCATATCAGTCATTTTGTACTCCTTGGCCAGCATGCATTTCGTATCCTTCATCAAATTTAGATTGCTACTGAATAATAGTGTATCATCCACATAGAGAGTGATGATGATGAAAAAATTCGATATAGATTTGAAGTAGACATTTGAATCTGTTGAGTTTGGAATAAAACCATTCTTAATAAAGATTGCATTGATTTTCTAGAACCAAGCTCTAGGTGACTGTTTCAGCCCATAAAGTGTCTTGTGAATTTTGCACACAAGGTGTTGTTTACCCCTCAATTCGTATCCTTTTGGAAAAGACATAAAGATTTCATCCTCAATGGTCCCATTGAGGAAAGCGGTATGGACATCCATTTGATGGACTTCGAGATCTGCTATAGCTGCAAAGGAGAGTAATAGTTGTATCAAAGCATGCTTGACTACTAGACTGAAGGTCTCGGAATAGTCCAAATCTGGAATCTGGGAATAGCCTTTGGCAACTAACCTAGATTTGCATTGATTTAGCCTTCCTTCAACATCATACTTCGCCTTGAATATCCATTTGCATGGACTTGGATTTCTATCCTTTGGTAGCTTAGTGACTGTCCAGGTTTGATTCTCCATCAAAGAGTCAAATTCTGTGTCCATTGTTGCTTTCCAATGTTCAGCATCAGGTGTAGACATTGCCTTTGAAACTGTATTTGGTTCCTGTACAAAGTAACAGGCTACATCATCCATAAGCTTGGATGGAGGTTGTCTAGATCGATTTGACCTTCTTGGCTGGATTTCTTCCCTCTGTTGATCATATTCATTTTCAAAGTTAGTATCAACTTCTTGATTTTTGACCCTACGGTCAAAAGTTGGTTGTTCCACCCATGGGTCGGATTTTGATTGTTCGACTCTTGGGTCAGAATTTTGTTTTCGACCCTATTTGGCCTGGCAGCGCTGCCTTATCGCCATGGAGGATTGCCAGGCAAAAAGCTTTTGGCCTGACAGTGCTGCCTCATCGCGATGGAGGGTTAACTGCCAGCCAAATTTTTTTTGCCTGGCAGCATTGCTCGCCAACAACAATGCTGCCAGACAAATGTTTTGCTTGGCAGCATTGCCTCATCGCCATGGAGGGCTACCATTACTACGGTGCATAATGAGGTCTGCTCATTACTACGGTGTAAAGTGATTCGATTAAGCTGTGTATTGTTGTAGTTTTATCCACATCTTATCTTGCACAATATCAACACCAAGGTTTGAAGCTACGATGTGATCTCGAAAATTTTAAATGGGTAATTTCTTTAAGAAAGTAGCTTTACGTAACCCTAGAATGCTTGTTCCATATTGCATGGGATGATGCTATCTCATGAGGTTTGAGGATCTTTGCAACTTGGGCAAAGGATCACCAACGTATTGAAGTATTTGTTAATGCTTGATTGATACAAACTGATAAAGTAATGTCCGATCGATCAAATATTTATCCCATGCAGAGCCAATGCATACAATATACTTCCGTAAAATATAAGTTGTATAGTATTTCTGAGTTTGAGGGTATATACCTTTTACAAACTGACATCAAACCTTATAAGTTTCTGAGTACAACTTATATACAACTTATACCTTATTGTATAGTATAAGTTGTATACCCATGCAGAGCCAATGCAAACAATATACTTACGTTTGATGAAATGGAAAACTTTTTTTTGATAGTGATCACGTTGAGAATATAAATTCTACAGCAAGACAATGTATGCTGGGAACTTTATTAGTTGGAATATTATAGAGCTCCACAACCCCTTAAAGAAATTGGGTCTTTAGAGATAGAATAAATGTTAATTCTGAAGATAGTTTATCTTAGTTATAGTGTTTCAAGAAATGGAACTGCATATTTTCATGTTTATTCTACTGATAGGTTCCTCAAAGGCTCTTGAAACCATGTCATAACTGCAATAAACAGTAGTGGAGCTGGTCTTATGCTATTCATTCTCTTATTATAAATAATATTTTGATCCTTCAAGCAGATTTGTTGAAGTCATAGTTGAGCTGGCTTTTATTTTGCCATTGCTACATTATTGCTTGCCCGTGAGAGCAGATCTGCTATTTAACTTAAATTTAGATAACTCTATCCTTGTCGGTGGTTATAAGCATTACACACGAGTATAGAAATTCTTTGATTCCATGAAAAGGCCTTTTACAAACTGATATTAAACCTTATACAAACTGATATCGGACACTAAAACTTAGAACTACTATACAACTTATATTTTACAGCAATTTAGAAAAGCTTATACAAACTCATCATGATATGGGCCACATACAACAGCTATCTCCAGTCTCGATTCGTTGCGCAATTACACCATTGATCAAGCTTATTTCCTTGAGCAATGCTGCCAGACAAATTTTTTTTGTCCGGCAACCCTCCATGGCGATGAGGCAGCGCTGCTAGGCCAAAAAAAAATTTGCCTGCCAGCATTGCTCGCCGACGAGCAATGCTTCCAGGCAAAAAAAGTTTGCATGGTATGGCGATGAGGTAGCGCTGCCAAGCCAAAATGTTTTTGCCTGGCAACATTGCTCACCGGCGAGCAATGCTGCTAAGCAAAAAAAAATTTGTTTGGCAACCCTCCATGGCGATGAGGCAGCGCTGCCAGGCCAAATTTTTTTTGCCTAGTAGCATTGCTCGCCGGTGAGCAATGCTGCCAGGCAAAAGAATTTTGCCTGACAACCCTTCATGGCGATGAGGCCAAAACTTTTCCATCCGTCGCAATGGTTGGATGCTAACTGCAAATGAGGAGAAAAAAGATGGGCCATGGAAGATCTAACATGTTTGCAAACGCTCCTCCATATTGAAGCTAATCCTCTGTCGCTCCTCCTCCCAATAGAAGCTCCTCCTTCATCGCTCTTGAAAAGTGCATTTGCTTTCACCAAGAAGAACATAAAGTGCTTTCACAAAGAAGAAGAAGTGCTAAAACCTCAAAACCCTAAAATCTAATCACCAATGAGCCCGTAAAATCTTGCGCATAGTTTGAATGTGATAGTAAGGGAAAAAAGCCCATCAGGTTGAAAGGTAACGGTGCACCTCGGATTCCAAGCATAACTGTACAGTCCAACATCTGTTCAAGGTTTAAATGGAGTCATTAATGGTCTGTGTGTTGGGCTCAGGAAATGCAATATAGATATTCTTAGTTTTGTTCTCCCATAAATCGCTATAATTGATCTTCTATTTCTCAATATATCCAAGAATTGGACTAAATCGTTAACTTAACAAAGGGAGGAGCAAGTTATTCATATCATGGGTGTATCAATGGGTCGTAAGATAAATTTGAATGTCGGCACTTTTTTATATAGGGTCTAATTCTTGATGGGATTGTATAGCTCTCTTGGAAGCTAGTTTGTGACAGTTGAAAGTGGCTGTCATATTTGGCAGGAAAGCCCATTCCCATAATAATGTAACCGAATTTCATTTGTCATCTGAAGGAGCAATGATGACTGGTACTGGCATGGAAATTTCCTCCCTCTACAACAGATGGAGCTTTATTGGTTGATAAATGATGGAATGCGATTCACACACGGTTGAAATCATGGTTCTCCAAATTCTATACCAAAATTTCCATTTCGTGTTGTTCCATCTGCAAGAATCAATCCATCAACAAGCATGGATCAATAGGTCAATTTAACCTTGACCACTCTAGTGAAGATGAGAGTACTGCTCACATCACAAAGATGAATGTGGGTGAAAATTCTGTCGGCCAGCCTGCACTATCAATTTTACAACTATTCCAAAATTTGCATGTGTCAAGCAAGCTGCGAAAAATCGTCGAGCTTTGTGGAGCCTTGGTGCTCTCTCTTTGTTTATGTTTTATTCATAGTTGAAAGCTTGTAGAACTTAGAAGGTGGACGACCGGTCTACCACTATACTATGCACGAAACCTTCTTTAGACCTAGCCATCGTAGTGGAATAGAAATACTTCCAACATTGGCGTCGTTGTCGCTTTTTAAGTTTATCTACTTAGCTTTTTGGTCCTCCATTGCATTTCTAACGTGCTTGTGTGTATGCTTGATTGATTTTATCTTTCACACTCCAGCACAAGACTTCTCTTCAGGTCCTAAACAAGCTGCTGAGCAACCCATCAAGCCGGAGGGAAGCAACATAAGTGTCAACTTGGGCATTTTCTCTGAAAGAAGTGACCCAAGTGACATTTTTTCTCCACCAATCAAGTATATCAAAATTTGTCGAGCTGTCCGCACAGACCCTGATCTTTCATCCTATCACCTCCACAAATTCTGACCCTACTTTGATTTTCTGAATACACCTTGATATATTTCCAAAATTCTTTGTTTTCCAACCAAATCTTGGTTTTAGAAATTGCCGATTTTACTAAGGCTAGATCTATCAAGGATCAGTCCTTCAATAGCTCTGCAAATTCTATCTCAAAGATTTCACCTGTTTTCTGTCAGAAAATCAGCTTTTTTCACTATTCTCCTAATCTATCAGAAAAACTTCAGTATCAGAAATCATCGACCATACCACGAAATTGCCCACAGTCTGTACGATTTCTTTGCACCCTTTACGAATTCCATCCCTTAAAAAAAAAATTCTCCACGATTTCTGTTACTCCATAAAAGTCTAGTTTTTTCTCCAAAATTTTCCATTCTACAAGAAACCTAACTTTTTGACCTTTTTTGGCCAAGACTAGGATGTAGAATTCCATGTATCGATGCACCAAAGTATTGCACAAGTACGATGGAGAATCTGACCCAGTTAGATTTCTCCAAGACTTTGATAATGCATGCCGTTTCTATGGAGATACCTCTGAAACCGAAAAGCTCCAACTATTCGCGATGGTACTCTATGGAATAGCCAAAGAGTGGTATCTTGACCTTGAAGCTACTGATCTTGCTTCTTGGACTACCCTCAAGGACGCTCTCATCAAGCATTTCAAACCGTCTAAATTGACTCAGAGCCCATTCATCCAAATCACCCATATTAAGATGTGTCACAAAGAGTTGGTTCGAAACTACATTGAGCATTTTAAATGTCTCAAAGTAGAATGTATTGACGACAATATCACCGAACGTATGGCTATCAAATTGTTATTGGTTGGACCGCCTAAAAACATCCACCGCGAGCTGAAACCAGTTGACCTTTATGATCAGCTTAAGGATGTAATGATCGATGCCATTCGTGAAGAAGATGAGGGTTTTGATGACGGCTTTGACAATCGTGAAAAGAAATCTAGGAATCCTAACACTTTAATCCGAAGTATGAAAATACCGCCCAATCTTCCAAACTTCTACATCGAATGGAAACCTGGTAGAAAGCTCAACAAACTCATATGGACGCTGCTAATTTTCAAACCGCCATGAAACATATTGTTGATAAACCTTTTCTAGCAAGAGAATGTTTGGTGTCCGATCTGTTCACAGAATCACACTACCTATGAATGCCCTCAATTGAGAAATCATTTTCCATTAGCACCCAAACCCATGTATCGAGCATACCTCCCCTACCCTCCACAACAACTCATGCCACGACCAGGGGTGTACCAACCATGACCAACTGCACCAAATCAGTACCAACCACATCAATAGTTTGACGTTAACCCACCCGCTCCACAACTAGTTGTGCACTTCGTTGAACCTAACACCATTGATTCAGCAACTTATTATGTGGACGATACTCTCAACTAGCATACTCCTCTGATCAAGTTGTCTATTATCTGTATGATCCTAATGCTCAAGCGGTTGACCCCAATGCCCAAACCTATGATCCTAACCAAGCTGTGTTTTCCACGCATCAACTTCCAGCAATACAAGGATGTTTTATCTACGCAGGTAAACATCCTAGTATTCGCTGCCCAAATAAACTTCCTTTTCACCAGCTAGTGAAAATTGCGACATTGAACACCATGTGAAGGATTGTCCTTCCCGATTTAAACTAGCTGCTCCTGTTTGTTCCATGCAAGTAGAAACATTGCCAGTCTAAACTCATCCATCACGGGTCTTGACTCGTGCACAAACCCAATGCCCCTACCGTTGCACCCAACAAAACCCAGCAGCATAATGTACCTCCACGTGAAGGTTTGACACCCATTGTCTATCCTCACCCATCCGAAGAAATTAGGTTGCATCACCAGTATCGACAACAAATTCAAAATGCAGACCAACACTCTTCCACCTTCCATAAAGTGCCTCACACACCTTTTTAGAACAAAACCCTTGAATAAACTGAAGTCTGGGGGGATCTATACAAGCTAATGTGACTCTCCCTTTCTACATTCTCTAGAAACATGCGGGTAAGTGGAAACAACAAATTCAATCCACCGAAACCACCACCCTTGATGGGCTACTCGAAATGCCATTACACCTCACAAATCCGCTCAGTGAAAGGGGCAATATCAAGATTCCAGCTACTCATCGCCAATCTCACGAAGTCTTAGCTGTACTAGATGGTGGCTTAGGTGTCAACATCATTTCCACATCCCTCATGTTGGAATAGAATCTGAGAGACAAACTCACCAAATCCACTTGTCAGCTCATGATGGCTGATCAAAGTGTGGTCCGACCTACCGGTTTCCTCCAACAAGTTATGATTAAACTAGGAGGCCTGAAATTTTCTATAGACCTAGTCGTACTCGATATCCCTACTAATGCCTGTTCCTACGAGTTACTACTTGGTCACCCATGGCTTACCAATGCAAGAGTCGTTCATGACTGGAACAAAGGACGACTCACCTTTGGTAATAGAGACAGCTCTATTACCATTGATTCATCTGTCAAACTCAAACCCACACTGTTGGAGGGTTTGCGGATCTCAAGACAACCCTAATCCTAGTTAATGAGTGAGAGAGATTTGGCACCCTGCGTGTGTAAGTCCAACCCGATGATCACACAGTTATTTGATTGATTAGTTAAAAGTTAATAAAAGGATTAAATGGGCCTAAATGTCAAGTCAGTGAATAAAGTTGGGCTTCCCTCCAAATTTGATGGTTCTCACACTTTTTTAAATTTGAATAAAAAGAGAGGCAAGACTGGACCAATAGGTATCAGAGGCCAGGGTCCTCCTCTCTACTATAAGAAGGGACCAACTCGAGTTGCTCCTCATGTTCATTTCCTCATTTCAATAAAGCAGATTGGTTCTCTTCAGAAATGGATTGAAGAATGTCCTTGCTCTCTATCACTTTTCCTCCATCTCTCATGCTTATTTGGATTTTGCTAATTGTTGGATCTGAGTGTTATTGGGATTGTATGTTATTATACTTTTTATGAGAGAAAAAGGGAGAGAGAGAAAGAGTAAGCTATCTTTGTTGTGGATGTGTAGTGTTAAGGGATTGTAAGTGTTAAGGAATGAGTGCTGTTAAAGAGTAGGGTTAATGGATGTAGAGATAGATGTGAGTCCTCCATTCATGTTGAAATCTGAACTAAACTATTGCTCTCATGGGAACGAACCTCTGCGTGATAACTAACTTCGTCTCTTTGATGCTAGATTGACTAGATCTTGGATTCAGGTTAGGCAAAGAAAGAAATCCATACAATTTTGACACCGTTGCCGGGGAGCTACACCAATTTTTCAGTTTGCATCATGATTGCTGGATGGTTAGCTTGCATTAGGCATCTTGTCGTGGCATGAATAGTGTTAAATCTGCATTTTAGGGTTAGTTCGGGATCGATTTTGCTTGATTTGAGTGAATTGGCTTGTTTGAAATCTAATCTAATTAATAAACAGAAAAAGTTATTCAGATCACCAATCTTAAGATCCATTTGAATCTGAGATATCAGAGAAAATAACAAAAATCGGTCAAAACTGTCAGATTGGTCAAAAAAGAGGCAAAAAGCGTCATCAGAGCTGATAACTTTTTGCCCTCTTTCAGGAAACCTTCGCTGAGTTGCAAACACCTTCAGTTTTGTTTACAAAACCTTCAGTTTGAAGGACGAAGATTAATTCCCAGCAGATTTCCAGAAATATCAAAAAAACTTTCAAAAAACACCAAAAAATCACGAAAACCATAAAAATACAAAAAAAGAACCTTTGCTCGATTCACTGTGCTTAGGTGTGATTTAGATCTATCTACTGCCAAGTCAACAAAGAATAATACCAAAAATAAAAAGGTTTTTAGAGGATCAGTTGTCATATTTTTGCCAAAAAGTCACTTTTTTGCAAAAATATCAATATCACTCTTGAAGCTTCGTTAGAACCTTCATTGAGATTCTAGAACATTCTATTTATAGTAGAATACTATTTTTGAGTTTGGCAAAGATTCTTCTTGATCAGATCACAAAAATTCTTGAATTTTACCCTCGCTAGACTACAAAAACTATAATTTCTTGTGTCAGAAACCTTTGCCCAATTTTTCATAGTTGTATCTGTGTCAAATCCTGCACCTGAAAGGTCGGCAAAGGTTATTTTACTAGAAATTGTCAAAAAAGTGTTCATAGAGTTCTTTCCCCAAAATAGCACTGATGAACCTTCGTCAAGACAACCTTCGCCAAGTGAACCTTCGCCAGTCCTATTTTTAGTTTCTGATTTTTCAGATCAAGTCTCTGTCAAAATTTGGATCAAATCTGATATGTTCTGAATTGGATTCTAAGAGATTTATCATTTTTGAGAAGTATCGATTGATCAAATTTTGAAAAGTTTTTTATCATATAGAATCAGATTCTTGAAAAGTGGAATAGATCTAGTAGATCTAATCTGAGAAAGTTTTTTGAAGAATCTAGATCCAATCTCATTATCTATTTGATCTAAATTTGTGAAGATGGCTGCTCCTGGAGGTGCTCCACAGGAAGTCATTCCAATTATTGTTAGAAGAGCACCTCGATTGGATCTACCCAAATATAATGGATTAACAGATCCAGTTAGATTTCTTTAGATCTATATTGAATCCTATGAAGTCTGTGGTGAGATTTATCCTCAAGATAAACTTAAGCTGTTTCCTATGGCCTTAACAGGCGCAACACAAGATTGGTACTATAATTAGGATGAAATTGAGCTTACAAATTGGGAGGTTGTTAAGCGAGCCCTGATCACACGGTTCAAACCACGAAAGTTTATGGAAGACCCTTTCCTACTTTTAAGTGAAATTAAAATGGGAAAGCGAGAAATGGTTCGAGATTACATTGAACGGGTGAAACGTCTTAGATCTGAATGCGAAACTGAGCTGATTAACAAAAATGCCATGATTATGTGGTTTTTGTCACGTCTACCTAAACGGATCAGACGTGAGTTGAAATGCCATAATGAGTATGCACTCTTGCAAAATGCTATGGACGATGCAATTCGGGAGAAGGGTGAAGATTCAGATGAGGATCCAAATATCAGTATGTTGTCTTATACAGCAGGGCAGACTACTACACCATCCACCACTATTGCATCAACGAATGCCAATGCTACTGCAGAATTGATGCTCAATGAGTTCGAGAAACTTGGGAAGAGCCAACAGAAATAGATGGAAAAGTTGCAGTTGCAATTTGATGAGAAAAATCAAGGCATTAGAAAATTTCCATGGGGAAGCAAACAAGGAACCTGAAAAGCTTGCAAAGACTTTTCCTACCAGAAAAAATGTTTGGTATTCTATTCGTACAGGAAATCACACAATGAACGAGTGTCCTCAATTGAAAACCCGAATGGAAATCAGTGTTTGCCATCTGTGTAATTCACCAGATCATGAGACTGCTTTTTGCAACTTCAACCCTCGGATAATTCAACAATGGTATGCCCATATGGGATATCGAGAACCACAATATGAAGGTAATCTAGCAGTAAGACCATGCCAATCTGCTCTTGGATACCCGGAACATTTAGCTTTACTTGCCCCACCAAAACACTCCGCTCTTCCAACCAATTTGATGGAACCAGAACCTTACGGAAATGTTGAGCAATGGAACTATGGAAATGATCAAGCAAGTGGATCTTCAGAACAATATGCCATTTCTGCTGTTGGTCAACAACAAGCCTCCAGAAATTGGACCAGAGAACCACTCGGATGCTTTGCATGTGAACAAAATCACAGAGTTGCAGAATGTCCAATTAAAGAGAAATTTGTACCATTTTGTTGTGACTGTGGTTACGGGCATTGCTATAAAGACTGTCCAGCAAGATCGATGCCACCACCAGCTACAACACCTGTAAATTTGATAACAATCAAGCAAAGACCAGTAGCTCAGAATAAACCAAGCGCACCCTTGATGGTGGTCACCAGAGCACAGAAGCATAAAGAACCAATAATGGATCCAGTACCTGCTGATTCTATACCATTGAATGATATACCAACAGCATCAAGAGTCTATCCAAATCTTAATACAGAAAAATGAAGATATCAGGATATGAGACAGTGGATCAAACATCTGCAAGAAGAAGAGGAGCTTGAAGTTGCTAAAGCAACAGCTGAAGTTAATTCTTCACCATTGTAGCCACCAAGAAATTTACGTACGGATATGAATGATCAGTTACATTATCTTGAAGAACCCTTCAAGATGACTGAACCAGAAGCACCACATACAGAACTACTCATGAACATTTTGTCTAGCAAGATCAATATTTCATTGGGAGAGTTCCTGAAGTTGGTGCCAAAAGCAAAAGAAGTCTTAGCACAAAAGTTAGCTCAAGAAGAACCAGAAGTCCATCAGGAGTCGCTTTTTTGTGCTGGATTTGAAGAATCTAACAAAGTACTCCATGTTGGAGCTGCTTGGGAAAGTGAACAAACGAATATCACTCTACTGATACAACATAGACAATTTCCTAAAGAAGCAGCCGTGATAGATGGAGGTTCAGGAGTTAACCTGATTTCTACAAAGCTATGTGCAAAATGGGGCCTTACAAAGATTAAGCCTGCTACTTTTGCTATTAAGATAGCTGTCCAAATGATAGTTTGTCCACGAGGAATGGTGGAAGATATACCTATCAGAATTGCAAGAGTACAATTCGTCATTACTTTCGTAGTGATGGACTTACCAGAAGCGCCAAATGTCTATCGAATTCTATTAGGACGTTTATGGTTACGATTTGCGCAAGTAATTCATAACTGGGGTACCAAAAAAATCACTTTTGAAAATCGTGAACGTGTAGTTAAAATTGATCCTACAACTTGGACTATCAAACCAGTGGTTCAAAAAGAGAATGACAATTCGTCAACAACAGATCATACTTGTGATCGACCAAAGAAAAATTTGGGAGTTCATTACGATTCTCAAAAGAATACTGTCAATGGAATGAAGCTCTTGCAACAATTGACTGTACAGCAAGATATATGTGTCAACAAGATAATCAATCATATTTGAGCGACATTTCCTTGTTAGATCGAACTTTGGATACACCAATCACGTCTCCACTGAATGTGCTGAATGTAGCTTGGATATCAACGGAACCTATACCAGATCCGATTGAGGATGAACTCATTCATGTGAGTCATGTCTTGACTTATGATGGCAATGCAAAACTTACGAATGAGCAAATTCTAAATCATATGGATCCGACCAGATTTGGAGTGCGTAATGTTCCTGATGAACTCACAGTAAAACCGTCCAAAGTAGTTATATTAAAGGAAGACAGGATCACAGGATCGATGATGAAGAAACAAGCTAAGCAACATTATAATACGGTCCTAAAATGGAAAGATTCCCCTCAAAATATTGATTCAGAGGAAGTGCCACCCTTATTGGATAAAGGCAAAGGAAAAATCGAGGATGATTCTTCAAGTCAGATTTCTAGTAAAACATCATCGTCTAGAAAGTCTTCACCTGTGAAGAAAGATTTATCATCTCGAAAGTCATCACCTCCACAATCAATTCCTGCTATACTCTCTGAAGGATTGTAGGAATGATATAGCCGGCAATGACCAGCGATCATATCTGAATTCCTGACGAACTGATCTTGTTCGCGAATCCTTTCGCTTCGTATTTCACCTCGCTTCGCGATGGACTTCTGGATCTACAGATCCTCTACAAAATTGTCTTGCACAAAGGCAAACTTGTATTCTGTATTTTTTGTCTTCTGACTTCTTGTCTTGCTTACTAGCATTACAGTATTATGCATCAAACAAAAAGTATATAGTCACATCATGTAACTCCTAGATTAGAAAAGATTAAACATCTACAACTAATCGCGAAATATAAGAGTGGCAGACTAGCCAAGATCTAGAATACTTCTGCTGATGTCATGATATCTGATCAAATATTTGTACCCCTTGGTACTTGACTGATCTTCTTGGTCAGTTGAGGAGCACGACTGATTTCGTGTTTTGTCGTGTCGTGTCTTGTCGTCTTTGTCAAAAATTCAAGATTGAAAGCTAGCAAAGCTTTGGCATTAGAAAATTTCGTTTCTTCACACAAGTATTCCACTTGTTTCTTAAGTAGATGCGTAAGAGCAGCAGCAATAGAGACATGATCCTGGATAAATCTCCGATAGTAACCAACATGTCCTAAGAAAGCTCTTAGTTCACGTAGATTTGTTGGTATCAGGAGGTTCTTTATAAGCTCAACTTTATCTTTATCGACCTCTATTCCTCTGTTTGATATTCTGTGTCCAAGTAAAATTCTTTCTTTCATACCGAAAAAACATTTTTCTGGGTGAAGCGATAACACCGTTGCAATGTAAGTTTCAACTTCTGTATATGTGTTTTTACATCACTGTAAACGCAGAAATCATCAATGAAAATTTCAAGAAAAGTTCTTAGGAAGGCAGCAAAAATTAACATCATAATTCTCGAGAATAATTCGTGTTGGATCAATCAAGCTCTGAAATGACATTGATTCATGCTGAAAGCATAGAGATCACAAAATGACATGAAACGAAATGAAGCACAAACATTCGTGAAAGATCAATCAGGCTTTGTAACGAGACGAGACGAGACGAGATGAAATGAAACTTAGGTGAGCTCTGAAATTGGTCTACCCTGATAGCCAAGTGATCGCGAAGCGAAGCGAGGCGAAACATGAAGCGAAAGGATTCGCGAACAAGATCAGTTTGTCAAGAATTCAGATATGATCACTGGTCACTGCCGGCTATATCATTCCCACAATCCTTCAAAGAGTAGACAGACACTGCTGATCTACGTTAACAGATTAATATAGCATTCAACAATATCAAACCAAAGTGTGGAATTAAATGAGCAAGTGAATCAGACACACGAATAGTAGCAGACAAAAATACATTCAAGGTCATACAATTGTACAAATTAATATGTGCATAACAGCTACTATATCATCTATTGATTTTTTGATTTTTCAAGCACTACATGATAGATCCACGCAGTGCATTGGTGTGAGAGAAATACAGTTCTCTCACGAATCACGTCTCGCTTGCTAGCAAACTTCTGGA
This sequence comes from Diphasiastrum complanatum, assembly GCA_029204225.1. Classification (NCBI taxonomy): domain Eukaryota; kingdom Viridiplantae; phylum Streptophyta; class Lycopodiopsida; order Lycopodiales; family Lycopodiaceae; genus Diphasiastrum; species Diphasiastrum complanatum. Next base: position 33,893,707 of record CM055099.1, read on the forward strand.
TCTACAGATCCTCTTCAAAATTGTCTCGCACGCAGGCGGACTTGTATTCTGTATTTTTCGTCTTCTAAGTTCTTGTCTTGCTTACTAGCATTACAGTGTTATGCATCAAATAGAAAGTATATAGTCGCGTCGTGTAACTCCTAGATTAGAAAAGATTAAACATCTACAACTAATCGCGAATTACAAGAGTGGCAAATTAGCCATGATCTAGAATATTTCTGCTGATGTCATGATATCTGATCAAATATTTGTACCCCTTGGTACTTGACTGATCTTCTTGGCCAATTGAGGAGCACGACTGATTATGTGTTTTGGCGTGTCGTGTCATGTCGTGTCTTGTCATCTTTTGTCAAAAATTCAGGATTGAAAGCTAGCAAAGCTTTGGCATAAGAAACATTTCGTTTCTTCAGCTCCCTCTCAAAGCATGATAGCTTGACGACTCCAAGATTGCTCCTCTGTCTCTCGAATAGACTTCTGTCTAGGGCCTTTGTGAAAATGTCAGCAACCATGTCTTTCGTTCCAATGAAGGTGGTCTGCAACATCTTCTTCCCAATCAAATATCTTATCAAGTGGTACTTGATCGCAATGTGTTTCATCCTTGAGTGAAACACAGGGTCTTTTGTTAGATGTATTGCAATGTGTTGTCCATTTGTAGAACCAGAAGTTTATTCGTCATTTTTTCCAATTCATCAAGGAATTGTCTGAGCCAAATTATCCCATTGGCCATCTTTGCTGCTGCAACGTACTCTGCTTCACAGGATGACTGAGCTACAATGGTCTGTTTCTTGCTGACCTAGAGAATTGCTGCTCCTGATGCGATGGTGCATCCTCCTGAGACACTTTTACAGTCGTCCTTGAGAGATACCCAGCTAACATCACTATAGAAAAGCATCTGAAACCCTACATCATGACAATAACGCAAACCATAATCCTTTGTTAATTGAAGATATTGCAAAATTCATTTTGCAATCTTCCAATGTGTCGAGCCTAGATTTGTGCAGAATTGGCTCATCCTGAACACTGCATAAGCAATGTCAGGACGTGTGTTATTTGCAAGGTACATCAACAATTTCATCTATGGTGTGAGTTGCATCAATTCTCTCTCTTTTTCAGTCCTCGAACAATTTTCCTTCGTCAGTATTGTTCCTGCAAGCATTGGAGTATTCGTTCCTTTGCATTTTAGCATCCCGAAATCCTCTAGATTTTTCTGGGGACCGATGAAGACACAATTTACCTCCCTCATAGTCCCTTTCAATCTGTAAGCCAAGGAAACACCTGGCTTCTCCCAGATCTACGATGTCGAAATGTTGTGAGATGTCTTTCTTCACTTCAACAATCAGCTTCTCACTCTTGCAGAGTATCAGAGTGTCGTCCACATACACAGCCACAATGATGATCTTCCCATCTGTAATTCTTACATAGACATTGGAATCAGCCATTAGTGGCTTGAATCCCAAGGATTTCAAGGCTTGATATTTCTTCTTGTACCATTGTCGAGCTGACTGTTTCAAACCATAGATACTCCTATGCATTCTGCATGCATAATCAAGAAGTGAATTCGAGACATAACCAGGGAGTTGATCCATGTATACCTCTTCGTCTAACTCACCATGCAAGAACATTGTCTTCTCATCCACAATGTGGATCCTGAGGTCATAAGCAGCTGCGTATGCAAATAGTAAACGTAGGGACGAATGTTTCACGACATGAGAGTCAGTTTTAGAATAATCAATACCATATCTCTGAGAGAATCCCTTTGTAACAAGTCTTGTCTTATATTCCGAGACATCTCCATTTGGTCCATACTTTAGCTTGTAAACCCATTTGTATTTTACAGCCTTTCGCTTATATGGTAATGGCTTCAACGTCCATACCTGGTTCTTTCTCATGGATTCCATCTTCTCGTTCATGGCTTGGATCCATTTGTCCTTTGGACATTCAATTGCCTCTTCGAATGTTTGTGGTTCGTCACTAAGTCCACAGAATTCTTCTGATGTAGAAGCAGAGCTGCCTGGCATATATCTTGCTAGCGTTTTTTGTTTTCTGGAACTGCAATGCCTTTGCCTTTGTCTGCTCTGCTAGGTCCGAAACCATCTTGGTTTACAGATATTGTAGCAGAAGGCTGCCTCTCAAATCTTTCATCTTCTGATTCATCACTCGAATGCAAAGCGACTCGAAAATCTTCCTTTTCGTGTTCGTCTTATGCTCCCTCTGTCACAGGTGGCAGATCATAGTACTGTCTTTCAAGAACTTCATAGCTGACATGATCATAGTTGGCGATTGTTTTGCTCTCATCAAATCTGACATCCCTAACTATCTTCACAATGTTCGTTTCTGGCATGTAGACTATGTAGTATGACGAATTGTTGTCATATCCTACAAGATATCCTTATTCAGCCTTCTCATCAAGCTTCTTTCGAAGCTTATCAAGAATATGTGCATAAGCTGCACAACCAAAGATTCTGATGTGAGCCAGATTGAGTTTTCTACCGCACCATAATTCGTTTGGTGTCGTGTGAGGGACATCAGACTTTCCTGTCTTGTTCTGAATATAAGCAGTTGTAGCTACTGCTTTAGCCCACAATACTCTTGGAGCTTTCGAATAGGCCATCATGCATTTGACAGCTTCCATCAGAGTTCTATTCTTTCTTTCTGCAACACCGTTGTGCTGCGGTGTGTAAGATGCAGTCCTTCTGTGAATGATACCACGATCATTTCAGAAGTCAGTGAAGCGATTTGAGATGTATTCACCACCTCGATCTGTCCTGATATACTTCACTTTGTTGCCAGTGCATATCTCTGTCCAATTCACATACTCTATGAATTTATCAAATGCTTTTGATTTATTCTGAATAAAAGACACTCTAGCAACTTTACTATAATCATCAATGCAGGTAATGTACTATTTCGAGCCTCCTACTGAGATCACATTGAAAGGCCCACAGATGTCAGAATGCACTAACTCCAGAATGTTGGTCGTTCTGTAGGAGTCCTTGACAAATGGAGTGCGTGACATCTTACCCTTCAGGCATGCATCACAGGTGGTCGAATTGTTTGCATTCGAGATGCTGACTCCTGTTATTGCTCCATGATGGCTTGCTTGGTAAAGTGCCATCGAATTCATATGGCATAGTTTTCTGTGCCATAGAGTGTCTGGCGAATCATCATTTCGAGCTCTCTGGCTCCTCGACATAGGACAAACTATTGTTGTTCTCCTGTCTATTCTGTGCTGATTTGTTTCTTGGGTTCAGGCGGCAGTCCATGGCTGTATGACCTTTTTTGTGGCAGTGGATACACTCAATTTTCGGATTGAGCCAACACGTATCGACTGTGTGCCCTTCGCGTCTACATCTCACGCAAGTCCTCTTGTCTCCACCTTGCTTTCAATCTGACTCCTTCTTAGGCTTGAATTGTTTCTTTGTCTTTTCTTTGTTGTTGTAGAGGGCTTGGTCAGAAGCATCTTTGTGATCAAGATGCTCTCAAACCTCGACTTTCTCTCGAATCTCGACAATTGCCTTTTTGAGGGTCATTGTAGGATCCTTTGCAAGCAGAGTTCTGGTTGTCTGGAAGGATCTAAGTAAGGCTCTCAACAGATAAGTGAGCTGCTCTTTGTTGACACTACATTTTCTGCTCTAGAATTGTGTAGGGAAAGGAATAGATCTTTCATCTTCCTTACAAAAGAAGTGAGATCTTTGCCATCTAACTGCAGGTTTGTCAATTGATCTTCTAGCATCATTATTTGACTGCGTGATTTTGTTTGAAATCTTGTGAGCAGTGTATCCCACATCTCCTTTGCTTTGGAGAGTGTAGCCAGGTCAAGTGTGAGACTATCCTCGATGGATGATGATAGCAAGGCTACTGCCTTGTCATCTTTCTCCTTCCATTCGCGTAGCTCTTTGCTTGTTGTTGTAGGCATCTCCTCTGTGCCATCTACCCAGGGGAATAATCCTTCACCCTTTAGTATCAGCGAGGTCTTAAGTTTCCATACTAGAAAGTAAGATCCTAAACTTATTGATGGTTGATTGTTTGAATGCTTAGTGCCTTTGATCTGATAGCTTTTCGGCTATGTCAGACTATGACAAGGTAGGCTCTGATACCACTGATGCAAAAAATGCACTCAAAAAATGTAAATTCTAGCCAGAACTCTGGTGACAAACTGATAAAATTAAATCACGAACGATTCGCGAAACTCAAATTATTTATGTTCGAGAATAATTCGTGTTGGATCAATTAAGCTTTGAAACACAACGAAACAAAACGAGACGAAATTTAGACGAAAACGAAACAAAGCGAAGCGAAGCAAAGTGAAGCTTAAATGAGCTCTGACATTGATTCATGCTGAAAGCATAGAGATCGTGAAACGACACAAAACGAAATGAAGCACAGGCATTCACGAAAGATCAATCAGGCTTTGTAACGAGACGAGATGAGACGAAACGAAACAAGACAAAACAAAACGAAACAAAATGAAACGAAACTTAGGTGAGCTATGAAATTGGTTTACCCTGATAGCCAAGTGATTGCGAAGCGAAGCGAGGCGAAACACGAAGCGAAAGGATTCACAAACAAGATCAGTTCGTCAGGAATTCAGATATGATCGCTGGTCACTGCTGATTATATCATTCTTACAATTCTTCAGAGAGTAGACATACACTGCTGATCTATGTTAACAGATTAATTCATTAGTCATATTTATCTTGATCACATGCAAAGGTTTATTTTCCCTCTTGTCTTCTGACTTCTTGTCTTGCTTACTAGCATTACAGTATTATGCATCAAACAAAAAGTATATAGTCGCGTCGTGTAACTCCTAGGGACTCCATGCTTTGTCTAGATTGTGTGTGTTTGGTGGAAGTCGTTGGTTGCAATGCAACACACCTTTATTTCGGCCACTTTCAGACATACAATATATACAAAAATGTTTGGCATTCGCACCGAGTCCGCAATCAAACATGCATTTTAGGATCTTCAAATCGGAAGCTAAGTGCCATTCTACAGTAAAATTTTGCCCATCAACACTTAGCAATTCTCCTCCATTTTGTGCTTGTATTACCTTGGATATATTGCATCATTCAAATACCCATTTCAACACATCGTGGGTCTCTTTATGAACTTCGAATGTAGCTATCCACCATATATGATTTTCGGATTGCACACTAAATTTATTGGACTCACTTCCAGTTGACTCCTGCAATGCTTGGTTCATCACAATGTTCTAGTTTGCGACCTTTTACGATCTCCGCTTCATCCAACTTAATGACAAATATAGCTTTGCCTCCAATATCTGTAATACCAAATTCTTTTAAATAACATACACACAATAATTGTTGCTTACAAAAAATAGAAAAATAATAATTGAAATTGTTGTGAAACGAACTCACCATCTCTTTTGACATTGTAATGTCGTATCATCATTGCTTGGACCTTTTCCAGATCCAATATTATATTGTTGTATTGGTTATAATGAAAACAAACAATAGATCCCTTTTGCTTGCTGGATATTTTAAAAGTATCCTAAATATGAAAGAATTCACCTAATTCATTTTCTATGAATGAATTGCATTCTCGCTTTGTAGTTTGAAACAATTTGTAAGCAAGTAATATTTGATGTCGTTTCAATCCGTTTTGGTCAAATTTCTTCATAAGTTTTTTTAATGCTCTATATCCTTTTCGACTCACACCTCCTTGATCACATGCATAAACTATTTCTCTAACATTTGGATTCGGTTGAAACCTGGTAGCAAGCCTTCTTGCAATCTTTAAACGAAATGAATCAATCGTTTCATTTTTCACAATCTGCATCAAATCTTTACCCTTCATGAATTGCTTCATATGTTTGGTGCTTTGGAAATGATCTTCGACCATGTTACTCAAAAATTCTTTCATCAATCTTTTGCGTCTTTTACTAGCACCACCACTTGGTGTCAGAACATCTAGTTTGCGCCTTTTTGTATTGTCTTTTGATTGGTCATCCGTTGAGACTCGACGCTTTCGCTGAAATCCATATAATATCTTTTGAAGACTAATGTTTGAAGATTGCAATTCTTCAAACTTTGTGACAGATCTGGTGAGCTCTACTTTTAGATTTGTTATCTCTTTAGCCAATGTCTGATTTGTTTGTTGCAATGATTTTAATTGCTCATTCATGTATGTAATATGAATGTTTGCACTATTCCCTAGAATTTTAGCTTGGATTCTTCAAGAATCCTTAACTTGACAGTAGCCAAGAAGTCCGTTGGCACCATCACCAACGAACCTTAACAAACTATGTACATCACAAAATTGATTGGTCAATGGATTAGGTGGATACAAATCACCTTTTATCCATAGATCGATATTTTTCATTCCTTTTAACCTCCAACAATGCATTTCATATGAGTTCAGGTTAACACCCCATGCAGCTTTGGTTGTGGAATACTCCTTCTCTAAGTTCACATGCAAGTGACATTTTGTTCCCATCTTGAAAAAGTCCAAGGTCCAAGAAGATCTTCAAAAACAAATTTGGCTTAATGTTAGTTTGAAGTATGCATTTGAAATGAGCTAGACATGGAGTATTGTGTCATGCCTAGGTCCTATGTGTTGTACTTTTAAGATGGCATTCAATGATAGGCTTTGTCCTACTTCTTAGGTTACCCTAGTATAGTCTATGTAACAAACCTACTAAAGTCCATGAAAATAGATCTTAGAGTTAGCTCTTAACTCATGCTCAATCTATGTGGTAACCCATGGTAAAGGTGCCACGTAGGATGGATTAGCATTACACTAATTATGATTAAGAAACTTGTTTAGGCAAGGAAGAGGCCCTTTTTGAGTGACTTCAGAGATCTGCACTTTCAAATCATTAAATTTTTTATTAAGATCAGCCATGTCGCTCTTCCAAAGCTTTTCAACTTTAGAAGTTGCCGACTTATCCTCGGTAGTTTTAGTGGCATCCTTTCGTTTGGATCAACGTTTACTTCTTCTATCTCCTTCATTAGCTTCTGATTCCGATGAATCACTGGTATCAGACTCCGAGCTTGAAGAACTGGAACTTGATTCAGTATTTGAATCATCTTTGTTATCACTAGAATCAGTCTTAGACTTACGAGATTTTCTCGATCATGCGACATGTATTGCCATCGAACAAAACTCGAATTCCAAGATCTGCCATCTTGGAGACTGATAGCAGATCTTTTCTCAATGAAGGCACGTAGAGTGCTCTTGGCAGCTCTGCTTGACCTGACAGTGTTCGCAATTGTAGAGTCCCGATGCCTTTGACATCGTGTCTGCTCTCATCACCTAGAATCACTGCTCTGTTGTTTTCGAGTTCTCTGAAGTCGATCAAGATCTTCTTGTTGCAAAGTACACTAAGCGATATATTTTCTCATCTGGGTTTCACTCTCTACAAGTTAGTAACATCACCTTCATGTAAACCACTTACATGAAACACTGAGTAAAGTATTACCTAACTCAGGAGATTAAAGTTAAAGAAAACTAACAATTACAGTCTGAAATTATCTACAATCTCTGGCAGAGAATAAAGGCTTCTAGGTACAAATATCCTTAGAATCCACATTTCTAAGATATAATAATTCATTTAATTAGAACCTCTGGGAGATTCATTAAGATAAAAAAAAATGGTTAAACTCAATTTTGAGTATCCTAGATACACTCTTGAATTAAATGCCCATGTTTCTAGCATCATATGCAAGAAAATAACAACCATTCATCTTAATAGATGTGTTTGTCCCCTATAATAGCTAGAGATCTAATAAAAAAAATGTACTCAAACATTTGCAGACCATAATTTGTAGTAGAATACCATCCACTAGATTAACTAAATTCTCTACGGGTAAAACAACTTACCTGGTGAGAAATCTGTGAGATCCATAGGCTCTCAAAAGAACATTGGAGTAAAGAGATCCAAATTTTCAAAACACTGATATGAATGTCTAACTCATTCAATAGATCGAGAATTAATCGCCACAATCCACAATTCTTTATAATCCTCTGTCAATAACTAAGTATTCATCTATGATCCGTCAATCATAAATATTTTAGATTCTTATGGTTCATCAATCATAACTCACTAGAATTCAAAATCGTACTTAATCATTAAAGAATACTGGAATGTATGTCCAATATAGCTTAGAAAAAATAATAATCATTCCAAAATCTTTCCTACCAAGAAAAAATTAGATTTTTAAGAATATTCTCCAAACCGGATTCTTCAATAGAAGTGCGAGATATTCAAGTCCTATATGCCATAGGTAATAAAAGACAGAAAGTATACCAAAATGATAATGGCAATCATCTTCAACCACAAAAACTTCAGATTACCATCCAGAATCAAATCTAGACACCCAAAGTCCTGTTGAATATAAATTCAATTGTGATTCTTGAAATCATTATGATCCACTATCCAATTGAACTCTCTGGACACAATCAATAATGGATTGATTCTATTCCTCAACTAAGGAATACTCTATACCAAGAATATTGTATATCAAATGCACATAATTTTAATTGATGAATCTTGATTATTCACAAATCATGCGTCTTACAAGCAATATAACTTAAAACAAATAGTCTCTAATGAATCACCTTCAAAAGTTAAAACATCAAAAACTGTCGACAAATTTCATGTACGTACAATGGTATTTGTGGTTCCTTTAGTCAAATTTAAATTATCTACAATCGAGAAATAATTTAGCTTTCAACATTGTGACTAAATTTGACTGATCCAAAAAATTCAGTATAGTCAATTGACTAATCTAAATTCATTCCATAGATAACAGAAAAAGACTAAAATCTATCCATTATGTCTATAAGTGATGTAGCAATGAACTATCAAGTGATATAGAACCGGGTCAGACTACGAGAGAGTATTACATTGAAAAGAAGAAATCATGTTATCAGAGTGTTTAGTGTGCCAAGAGTGGATTAGATATCAATCCATAGAATGGATAGAAGCTCTTTGACTTAATCTTTTGCGAGATCGGACCTCCCTCGCAAACATGCATTTGGTAATGAGAATATCTCTCAAGTTCTCTTCAAAGACATTAACAATGACTTTAATGTCGAAGGAATCTTTAGGAAGTTTTGATACCATTGAAGCAACATCTTGACCTTACGATGTCTCTATCAGATCTAATATCAAAACCATGTCTCAAGTCGATTAAAGATGCATCGAGCTCCCAGGAAGCTCTTTCGACCATATAGAATCAGATACAAAAGTGATCCCACTCCAAGAGTACTGAAGAAGTTAACCATGCAATTATGCACATAAGCACAAGAGCCAAACTCCCAAAGTTTGTTGCAAGATAACAGTTGGCCTTTAGATAGTAGACTGAATTGTGAAAGTACTGTACTTTAGGACCATAAATGGATCTACAAAAGATCCACAAGAGTGATTGGATGCTTGCTTAACAATCTATCAAAAAACTAGACACAAAAAAGTTGATCTAGATTGGCAATTTGACAAACAACAAGCATTAACAATCAAAAGCATTGATAAACATTGAGATCCGAGCCCACACGTGTGTAATACAAGCTGTAGTATGGCCTTCAACCTAAGAAACAAGTAGAAATTGATTTGGTTTCATTTGGATCACAAAAACTCAATGTACATAGTGAACTAGCTTGAGATTGCCAATGAGCTCCAAAACTTTTCTATCTTCTCACTATGGAGAGAGGGAATACATAGCAAATTCGACTTCCTTCTTGAAGTTAGGTGGATTTTCAGCATGTAATAAGGAAGTTAACTCACTCTCCTTGACCTAAAATGAAACCCTAGTCTATTTCCTAGAGTTATGCTTGGTAGGTAGCTAGTTGGTCAAATTTTCACCTTAAACTTAGGTGTAGGTCCTATAAAGTAGGGATGACCACCAAATAGACATGATCAACTCTCTTGACTTGACCTAACCTACATTAGGATGGGTTTCCCATGTGGCATCATGGCCTCACATGTGTGGGACCCACTTGTGTACACAATTTACACTATTCTACATGGTTTTTGATCAAGCTAGATTTGCCAATTTTTGGCAATTCTTCACACTCCTCCTCAAATTTAGCTTGATCTATTTACAACTCTCTTGATAGATCAATGAAAGCTTTTAGAAGTGTCTAAAAAATCCAGCTACAAAGAAGGAACTTTTGAGACTCCAATAGAGAATGATGTCCATGAAGGATCTTTCACCACCTCTTAGAGGATCCCTTACAAGATGTTCCATAAATGTGTCTATAGACATGTAGCACACTTAAACTAAACATCATGCCAAGCCATGGATTCCAAGGCATTTTGTGCACTTGAAGATACATCAATTAAAATATTAAGTGCATAAATAATGTTGCCAAAGACAACTTGTCTTGCTTGATCCATATGATTGAGCCTAGATGGCTCCATCTTGATATTCAAGGTTCTTCTTGGAGTCCTCGGGTCTTGAGCTTGCTCCTCCACTTGACTTGAATCCAAACCATCAATGAATTGAATAAGGTGTTGATCCAAAGGTGCTTCTTCAAGTTTACAAATCTTCCACTCTTGAAAGATCACATTTCCACCATTGACAAATTCTTTGGCTGAAAACAAGTAGATTCTACAATCTCTACTTGAAGAGCAAAACACTACCATTATTCCTATCATTGAAATAGGATAATCTTTGGTCCTTACATTGGAATGATCATGCTCAAAGCATGTGGACCCAAAGATTTCCAATACAAATGATGTTTCATCTTTTATGACACTATTCAAACTATTACAAAAATAGTTATCCAATGAAATTGCTTTATCAACAACAAATGTAGATTTCAAAGCATCCCATTTCATTGTCTTGTCATACAAAGTAATAAACACCATGAATCTTAAAGGTAAGAAACAAGTCAACTCATGTCTACTAATACTTTCCAAAAAGTATTCAAAGATAGTAGACTCTCCAATGCTCACCACCCTTGCAAGATGCACACTTGAATGGACAATTTGCATGCAATTTGATGACTCGGACATTGTCATTGAGGACTCCCTTGGAACTCTCATGCTTTGAGGCTGATCCTCAAAATCTTCCTCCTTTTGATGCTCCTCCTCAATGCAAGCAAGATCACACTTTGCCAAGATCTCCTCTTGAGTGATCTCCTCCTTTGCCAAGCTCATTCTTTTAAAAGCAACAATAGCTTCCAACTTAAACAATCTTCCATGTTTAAATCCCTTTGCAATACAAACATCATTCTTCAAGATGAAGCAAACACCATGCTTAAAGTGGACATCCAAACCACTTTCTAAGAGTAGACCAACACTAAGCATATTCTTGGTGATTGATGGTACATAAAGGACATTTTCTAGATCCATGCATTTTGAGGATTCTAGACATAAAGAGATGGTGCCAACACCATCTATCCTACACTCTTCATCATTTGCAGTAAAGACAAACTTTTTAGCATCATTGAAAGAGTGTAAGGTTGAGAAAAAGTCCTTTTCACAAGACATGTGGGAGCTAGCCCCACTGTCAGTCCACCAATTGTCTCTTGAATTGCTATTGCTTGTTGGTGAGGATGTAGATGCCATCAAGAATACATCTACTTCATCCTCCTCCTCCTCCTTTGCAAGGTTTCCTTGTTTGTCCTCCTCCACTTGTGCTCTTAGCCTCTTGTAGCATTTAGATGCATAATGCCCCTTCTTTCCACAAAAGAAGCATTTTTGCTTTGACTTGTCCTTTGAGCTTGATGCATCATCCTCTTCTTTGGCCTCCTTTGGATGCTTCTTCTTTCCATTGGTCTTCTTTTTGCCCTTGAATGAGAAATTGGCTTTCTCATCACCATCCTGCAAAGACAAGGAACTCATCCTAGATTTTGCATGGAGCATCCTACACTCTTCAGCCACTAATACACTGTGAAGTTTTTCTATAGTTGGCAAAGCGTCTTGGATGGCAAAACTTTGGACCAAATTTGCAAAGTCATATCCTAGACCATTAAGAACAATTTGTACAAGCTCTCCATCATGAATCTTCTCTCCAATGGAAGCCAACTCCCTATTTAGAGACTTGATTCTGAGTACATAATCCTGTGCACTCTCCTCACTTCTCCTCATGCTTTGCAAAATTTGATTTCTAAGCATAAGAACTCTAGAAGTGTTGCTAGACTCATAGATTGATTTTAAAGACTCCCAAGCCTCTTTAGCATTAGTACAAGCTGATACTTCTCTCAACAAATCATTTCTCACATTCATCTTCACACAATGAAGTGCAAGCCTAGATCTCTTCTTGTATCTAGCTAACTCCTGTGCACCTAGAGGTTCATCTTCATCTTCAATCAAGAACTCATAAAGGTCTTGGAGCACTAAGAGTGACTCCATTCTAACCTTCCAAATAGCATAATTTGTAGAATTCAACCTCTCACTAGCTTCTAGAAGGTATGCTCCAGCAGATGCCATCTTATTAGTGACTTCTACAAACAAGAAATAGATTTGATTGACTTGAAACTCACAAAGGTCTCACACTTGTAGTGTTTCACTCAAATTTGATTTCTAATCCAACAAATGGACTTATAATCACAATTCTATCACTCCCTCACAAAGCTGGAATGAAGATAAGATGAAGTGAAAACTACTTTCAAACAAATCTTGCCAAGAAATGGATTTGATTGTCTCTAGAAACTCACTAAGGTCTCTCTCTTGTAGTTTTTCACTCAAATTAGATTTCTAATCCAACAAATGGACTTATAATCTCAGTTCTAGCACTCCCTCACAAAGTTGGAATGAAGATAAGATGATGCTCAGCCTAGATTAATTAGATTCCATGAAACAAATTAAATCTAATCAATGGCAAATGATCTTGGTAGATTATCCTAGGATCTCCACCAAAAATTACACCAACAGCTCACAAATTGAATTTTTTTGGATCAAATGAATACCATGCATTAAATGCAGGTTCAGAGGTGCCCACACATGTGGACAGTACGGATTTGGACCCCTACCAAGTTTGGGATCAAATCTCCTCACCAAAATCAAGATTCTAGCTTGCCCTCTCAATACTAGCTTTTAGCACCAAAACTTGCTAAAAATGGATTTGCATTAGATCAATGGATTACTCTTGTACTTGGCTCTGATACCATGTGAAAGTACTGTACTTTAGGACCATAAATGGATCTACAAAAGATCCACAAGAGTGATTGGATGCTTGCTTAACAATCTATCAAAAAACTAGACACAAAAAAGTTGATCTAGATTGGCAATTTGACAAACAACAAGCATTAACAATCAAAAGCATTGATAAACATTAAAATCCGAGCCCACACGTGTGTAATACAAGTTGTAGTACGGCCCTCAACCTGAGAAACAAGTAGAAATTGATTTGGTTTCATTTGGATCACAAAAACTCAATGTACGTAGTGAACTAGCTTGAGATTGCCAATGAGCTCCAAAAATTTTCTATCTTCTCACTATGGAGAGAGGGAATACATAGCAAATTCGACTTCCTTCTTGAAGTTAGGTGGATTTCCAGCATGTAATAAGGAATTTAACTCACTCTCCTTGACCTAAAATGAAACCCTAGTCTATTTCCTAGAGTTATGCTTGGTAGGTAGCTAGTTGGTCAAATTTTCACCTTAAACTTAGGTGTAGGTCCTATAAAGTAGGGATGACCACCAAATAGACATGACCAACTCTCTTGACTTGACCTAACCTACATTAGGATGGGTTTCCCATGTGGCATCATGGCCTCACATGTGTGGGACCCACTTGTGTACACAATTTACACTATTCTACATGGTTTTTGATCAAGCTAGATTTGCCAATTTTTGGCAATTCTTCACATGAATTTGGAGTTTGGATCTAGAGTGGACCTTGTGTGACTCTCTTTTAGAATCCCTTTGAGTCTTACTAGCATCCCACAGGGTCCCAGATTCTATTAGGACTAAACATTTTCTGATTCAGCATCTCTAGAGGTTCGGTTAGATCCTACTCAAGCTCTAAGATCAGTATCATTAGCATTTAAAAACCAAGGATATGAAAAGTCAAGTCAAGCACTAAACTGAGTAGCCATGTCATCTCCCAATGGTCATACCTCTGAGAGCCTAGAAAACTCTCATTGACCTGGGAGTACAGGGTGATTAGGACGACCCTGGAGATTGGAAGCGGCGTTACCCTAGTCACTCGTGTAAGGTAGTGTGGGCCCTTCTCCCACTCGCGACAACAAAACAAAACCAATTTCGTGACATGGTATCAGATTCTACAGGTTATCACTACTGATATCTAAGCAGTGATTTTCTAGACAACACAATATGGCTATAACAATCTAGACAAGAGCAGCAATCAGTCTTGATGGCGTAAATTACAGAATCTGAAAATTCAAGGTCAAAACACTTCTGAAGGGCGAAGGCATCTGGTCGGTGACCGAACTCTCAGAGGTGCAGCCTCCAGAGAAAGACCTGAGGAGAGCTGAATGGATCAGAAAGGATGAGCGTGCAATGGCGATCACCGTTTTGTCCATAAACGCAGATCTACTCATGTAGATTGAAAACTGCAAAAGCAGCCATGCAACATGGGAAAGATTAAAACAGAAGTCTGAAGTGAGGTCTGCAGCTTCAGTCATGCACCTTCACAATCAGTTGCAATCTATACGATGGGATGGCAACCAGTTCGCACGTTGAGAAGATCAAAACGATCTTTGCTCAACTTGCTACATCAGGACATGAGCACCAGGTCCCAGCACCACAACAATTGATGTACTTCATGAAGTCCTTACCGACATCCTATCAGCCTTTGAGAATGCTCATACTGAGTCTACCAGATATGACATTTGACAAAGCAGTCAGTCTTGTCGCTGATGAGAGACTGATGAGGGACAAAGAAGAGGGAAGTAGTGATCAAGAGAAGGCCCTCTTTATGAAAGGAAAGAAGAAAAACAAGAACAAACCAAGATTCGAGAAGACGAAGTCCTCGAATCAACAATCTTCTTTCTGTGATCACTGTCACAAACCAGGCCATATAGCCAACAAATGCTGGTTCAATCCAGCAATACCTTGCATGCACTGCAAGAAGAAGGGACACTCTGCATACGATTGCAGATTCAACCCAAAAAGAAAAAACAAAGCTGAAAAGGCAAATGTTGCAGAGTCATTTAAGGATGCTGATAGAGGTGATGAAGCCTTCACGATACTCGATGAAGCTTCAACGAATTACACTGAACAAGACTACAATGTAGTTATTGATTCAGGAGCGACGTCTCACAAAAAGGCTTAAAGTCCTTTTATTAACTTGTAACTAATCAATTATCTATGTGATCATTGGGTTGGACTTACACACGTAGGGTGCCAAATCCCTCTCACCCTTGCAAAGGTGAAGGTACAGTAAGATTGAGCTTTGCCAATGATCAATGTAAACTACTTTCAAATGTCCTTCATGTACCAAATCTGTCTACAAATATGCTCTTTGTTAGCAGAATTATAGATCTAGGACATAAAGTAGAATTTGAATCTGATCAGTGTAAGGTAGTTGATAGGACAAACAAGATCCTAGCACTTGGAAAGAGACATAGATACTTGTGTAGATTAAGTCATTGCTTTTTTGTCTCTAATCAAGCACTTAGTACTTTTGTTCAGATAAATAAAAGTTTACTTTGGCATTATAGACTTGGTCATTTGAATCATGCTTCTGTACAACAAATGTCTAAGCAATCCATTGTTCTTGATCTCGACTATCTTGACAAGAAAGTCAAATTACCTGTTTGTGAAGACTGCCTAGCCAGCAAACAGACCAGACAACCATTTAGATCAAGCCATCAGCATACTACTAGAGGATTACTAGATGTTGTACATACAGATATCTGTGGCCCAATGAAAAATCCTTCATTAAAGGATGCAAAGTATTTTATAGCTTTTATTGATGAATTTTCCAGAAGAACTATGGTATATTTTATCAAGAAGAAATCAGAATTCTTCAATTGTTTCAGAATCTTCAAAGAGCGTGCAAAGAAAGAGACTGGTAAGACAATCAGAGCCTTGAGTTCAGATAATGGTGGAGAATACATCTCTACCAAATTCAAGGAGTACTGCCAAGGCATTGAATGGTAGTTTATCACTCCTTACTCACCTCAGTCTAATGGCTTAGCCGAGAGGAAGAATCGTACCCTAGTCGAGTCAGCTAGATGCATGCTGGCACACTCATCTTTATCGAAGAACTTATGGGCTAAAGTTGTCTCCACTGTAGCTTACATCCAAAACAAATGTTCGACCAAGGCCCTCTCAGGTAGAACACCCCATGAGGTGTGGACAGGCTCAAAGCCTTCATTGAAAAACCTATGAGTATTCGGATGCATCGCCTTACGCAGATCCCGAAAGAGACAAGGAAGAAATTTGACTTCCAAGGTCTCAAGACAATCTTTATCGGATACACTTCATCTGACAACACTTACAAGCTGTACGACCCCGATACCCAGCAGATCTTATTCAGCTGGGATACAGTCTTTATTGAGGACCAGTTCATCAACCTCAAAGGCAAAGACATAGTTCCAAGTGAACCTTCAACGTCTTTATCGACATGACTATTCGAGCCACTGGCTCAAGCGTGACTATAGTTGATCCACTTCATGACAACGAGTCAGATGAAGATATTGCTGCTACTCAGCAACAACAAATCCAAGGATTGAATCATCAACCAACACGTCCTCCAAGAAGATCAGGCCGAGTGCGCACACAACCCACAAGGTATACTCCTAAGTCTTCTTGTATTTTGATACAGGAACTGACATCAGTTGATGAGGCACTTAGCCAGCCAGACTCCGATCTCTGGAGAAAAGCAATGGATAGAGATAAGCTTAGACAATTTGTAATAAGCTATCATGATTATAGTCTATGGATGAGCAATCTATATAGTAGAATAAGTGAAGTTTTTTGCTTTACTTTATTAAAGTAATATAGTGAAAGCATTCCTTCTAGTTTGTTATTTGAAGTTTTAAAAAACAGATCACTTGAGTCTATATTTATGTTATTCAAATATTCTATTATTACAATTTGTTCCATCACGCCTGTAGTAGTTGAAAGATCCTATTGAAAATCAAAGATAATGGACTTGTGGCTGCTATCATTGTCAAGTTGGTTGCACAGTATAGAGGATGAGCATGAGGAGGCCGATAAGGCGGGCTTCTCCAATATGTCGACCAAGTTGGGCCTATCCGATAGTTCGTCCAACTCCGATATGTCGGCCATCTTCTCTTGCTCGTCTTCAGTAGTTGAACTGCACGACAATGCAAGTAAATATCCAGCAATGAATGGAACTAGATTAACATGGGATTTAAGAGAGTGGAAGAGATAAATCCAACAACCCCCCTTAATTTGGATCCATGAATGATTTGATCTTCATACTAAGCAGTGTACAAAATTTGTTGTGCGCATCAATGCTCAATGCCTTGGTGAACACATCTACAACCATGTCCTGCATTCGACAATACGTTAAGCTCACTCCTTTGTCGAGAATCTTGCCCCTGACATAGTGATATCGGATCTCAATGTGCTAGGGTTGGCCGATAAGGCAATTACACTCTGAATATCACAAAATATGATTGTTGGGGCCTATTGGTTCAGACTGATATCTGCCAGTAAATTTCTCAACCAAAATGCCTCTTTGATGGATTGAGAAGTAACAATGTACTCTGCTTCTGTAGATGAAAGAGCAATAGAGGTATGCTTACGACTGTTCCATGATATAGGACCGCCGTTGAAGAAGAATGTAAATTCAAATGTGGATTTATGATTATCTACATCTCTTCCCCAGCTTTCATCGAAAAATCCACTGAGACGATGAAGATTGTCGTTGTTGACTTCTCCATAGCAGATGCACTGGTCCATTGTAGCTCGGATGTATCTCATGGCCCTTATAAGAGCCTTCCAATGGGTGATACCAGATTGGCCATGAATTGGTCGAGTGAGCTAACTACAAAAGCAATGTCAGGTCTTGTACAGACCAGTGCATACATGCGAGATCCAAGTATCGATCGATAAAAATACTCTCTCATCTGCTCCTCTTCATGCTTGGTATGAGGACATTGGTCCTTCAACAATCGCAGACATGGATCCATCAGTGAGTGAGCTAGCTTGCAATTAATCAGATTGTATCTGATGAGGACATTGTGAAGATACAAGTTTGTTGACTAATATATATAAGCCATCTCGCTCTGTTTTTGTGGATTTGAATGTCAGGACAAAAGTGAGCATCACCCAGATCAGTCATGTCGAACTCAGAAGACAACATCTGTTTAGCATCCTTCACCAGATTGGTACAATTGTTGAAAAACAATGTATCATCTACATACAGGGTGATAATTATAAGAGATTGCTGCACTGACTTGAAGTGGACATTATTGTCGGCCATGCTTGGTTGAAAGCCTGGTCAGATGAGAAATGTATTGATCCACTGAACCAAGCTCTGACTGATAGCTTCAAGCCATAAAGTGCTTTGTGGAGTTTGCAGACATGATGTTTCATACCTTTATGGATGTATCCTTCAAGTTGTAGCATATAGATGTCCTCTTTAATGACTCCATTTAGATAGGTTGTCTGTACATCGAGCTGATGTACTTCCAGGTCAGCTGCTGCAGCATATGATAAGAGGGCTCAGATTGATGAGTGTTTGACTACTGGACTGAAAGTCTCATTGTAGTCAATGTTAGAGATTTGAGCAAATCCTCGTGCTACTAGTCTTGCCCTCTTTCGATCAATCACTCCATTGGCATTGTATTTGATCTTAAAGACCCATTTGCAATTGATGAGATTGTAGCCAACAAGAGCTTTGACTAGTGTCCATGTCTGGTTCTTGATCAGAGAGGAACAAAACAACAAATCAACTCAAAGATAGAAGAATGAAGGCTGAACACTTCAAAGTTTTTTAGAATTTAAGTCTATTCAAGTGGAATTATTTGATATTTTCTTATTATTTTGAATTTTTTTTTCGAGTTTGATCTAACAACTATTTAAACTTCAATGTATTTCACTATTCGAATTTGCGTGTAAGACTATAGATTATAAAAGACATTATATACACACAGTTACAGTTGTTGTCATTCCTATGGAATTTCATCCAAAATAGAAATCCAACACCAACTATTGTTGGCTGAGTATTGGATTTTTTGTAGATTACAGTTACAATTGATCGTCATTACTATGGAATTTCATCCAAGCTATTATTGTTGGTTGAGTATTGGATTTTTTTTGTAGATTCTTACCTCAAGTAACAAAGTATGATCTAAAAAATTCTCTCATAGCATCACTTTTTTTTTATGGCCATCAAGCGTAGTGAACTTAACTATTGTTGGCTTGCCATTGGATTTCTTTTGTAGGTCCTCCACAGAAGTAAAAAAAATTGATAGAGTTATTTTTTCTTGCCATCACCATTTCAAGACTGACAAGCTTAGTGGACTCAACTAATGTTGGCTACATGTTACATTTCAGTTAATTTTTGAATCAAATGAAAAAGATTGACTAAAAAAATTTTCCTTGCAATTTTAGGACACGCAAACCTAGTGGACCCAACTATTGTTGGCTAATTATTAGATTTTTGGTAGTCTCAACTCAAGTGACAAAGTTTGATGAATTTTTTTTTTTTTTTTGCATTATTACATTTATAGGGCCAATAGGTTTGGTGGCCCCAATTATTGCTTGCTAAGTATTGGATTTTTTTGTAGGTTTTCAACTCAGGTGAAAAAAGTTAATGAAAAATAATTCATTTTCCATAGTTTTTTAAGGCTCGCAAGCTTAGCGGACCCACAATCGTTGTTCGATGGTTATTGGAGTTTTTGTAGGTTCTCAATTCAAATGAAAAAAATTGATAGAAAGTTATTCTCTTGATATCACAATTCCAAGTTTAACAAGCTTAGTGGACCCAATTCTTGGTTGGGTATTGCCTTTTGGGTA
This sequence comes from Diphasiastrum complanatum, assembly GCA_029204225.1. Classification (NCBI taxonomy): domain Eukaryota; kingdom Viridiplantae; phylum Streptophyta; class Lycopodiopsida; order Lycopodiales; family Lycopodiaceae; genus Diphasiastrum; species Diphasiastrum complanatum. Next base: position 33,913,579 of record CM055099.1, read on the forward strand.
ATTTCTCAACTCAAATGAAAAAAAACTAAAAATGATTCTCTTGCCATTATCTTTCCAAGGTCATTAAGTTTAGTGGGCCCAACTATTTTGGTTGGGTAATGAATTTTTGGCAGGTTCTCAACTCAAGTCAAAAACTCTAATGAAAAAGAATTTTTTTTTGACATTGTCTTTCCAAGGTTGGCAAGCTTAGTGAACACAATTATTGGCTAGGTATTGTACTTTTGCTAGGTTCTTAACTCAAGCAACAAAAATTGATGGAAAGTAATTTTCTTGTCACCATCTTTCCAAGGTCAGCAAGCTTAGTGGACCCATGGCCAGGTATTTTTTAGTAGGTTCTCAAGTCAAATATCAACTTGGGTCTAATTGGTGGCTTTGACAGTCTACAAATAAAGTTTGTGAGATCCAAGCATACTAATTTAGTGTCATTGATTTATGCTTTTTCAATTTATGAGTGATAATTTACTACAACTCAATCATAGATGTATGTATTTTTTATAGTGTTTCTGAATTGTCTACATTTGCATCATTGTCAAATACTTATTTGACATCATTATTGTTTATTTTCAACAGTTGGGTCCACTAAGAGCAAATCCTAAAAAGGTGGTGGGAAGAAAGTGTTTTTTAATCAAATTTTCTTTCACTTGATTTCAAAGTTGGTTAAAAACTCAATATTCAGCCAACAATATTTGGGTCCACTAAGCTTGTCGGCCTTGAGATATTCATGGCAACTAATTTGTCTTCTATTTAATTTTTTAGCTTCAACTGAGAATTTTCAAAAATCTAGTACCAAGCCGACAATAATTAAGTCCACTACGACCCTAGAAAGGTGATGTCCATCATTTTTTTTTTTAATTTAGTCTAATGAAAAGCATCACCAATATTCTGAGTTGAAAACCTACCACAAAGCCAAGACAAAGCATCTACCAAACCCACCAACCCTCAAGAACAAGATAAAATGAGAATATTTTTATCCAACTATTTATTACCTACATAAATAGAGGCATCATCATCTCTCTCTCTCTCTCTCTCTCTCTCTCTCTCTCTCTCTCTCTCTCTCTCTCTCTCTCTCTCTCTCTCTCTCTCTCTCTCTCTCTCTCTCTCTCTCTCTCTCTCTCTCTCTCTCTCTCTCTCTCTCTCTCTCTCTCTCTCTCTCCCCCCCCTTGATTAGAACAACGAAACAAGGCAATGGCATCACATATCAAAATATGGACCATGGCTCTTCTCCTTCTGATATTAAGCCTTAATGTCCAATTGACAACAACATTGGACATGCAGCAACTACGAGGCATTATCTTTGTCATGCAAACTAAGCGCAAATTACTTGCACAAGGCTGTAAATCATCTTCTTTCCCCTTTTGATTATTGTTAGCTAAAGCTACCTACTTCTCGCTTTTAATTTTCAATGCATTACCTTTTAGCTTATGATCATCATTTATTATGGGAGTGACTTACCCATGAATTATTCTTTTCAGGTACGTGTTCACCTCGACAATGTACTTTTGGTTTTTGCAATATACCTTGTTGCTTTCAACGATATTTACCGTAGGAAATTTATGTTGGTTTGTGAATTCAACACTGAAGCACCCAAAACTTGTTGGAATTGGCTTAGAGAATGGTGGAAGGATTGTGTTACTTTGTAAATTAAAAAATAAAACAATCTCGACTTTTCTTTGTAACTTTATTAGTAAGGGCATGTTATCGTTATGGTTTGAAATTACCATGCATTCAAGTGCAATCTCAAAGTGGCTGTAATGCCCAAGTATTATATATATATTTACTTGCTGAAACTTGGCAAAAGATTTTGATATTTTGTTAGTTGATTTCTATCATTATATATGATTAATGTCTGAATTTCATCATCATAATATCTAGTGTAAGTATTAAAAATTTTACTTCAAAGAACTTCACTTTATGTAGTCATCACATATACTTTAAAAACATAGTTTTTCTATCTTTTGGCTTCTATGACTTCTAAGAGCAAATGTCTATGTGCATATCTATGCACAAGTACTTTGTCTTCTTCATGAAAATAATTATTCTCTCATAAAATTGAAATCACATTCACTTATATGAATTTTTGTAAATGAACTCTTTTTTGAGATTTAAAAAAAAATTAAAACCTTTTTTTGATTGTTTATATAATATATCCATAGTCTGCACATTAAAACAGTGAATAGTTTTTTTTTTATCTTGTCCATCAATATCTTCCACATCGTACACTTTCAAAAGTATAGTTCAATAAATTTGGTATTCACCAAATAAATATACTCAAAAAATGGTTTAAAAACAACAATTTTACGTAATGCTCATATTTATTGCTTGTAAAGTTTTATATCACAATGTTTTTTTGAAATATTTAAAGAATTAAGTTCAGAAAAATTCTAATGATAATAAAAGAATATAAAATATAATAAGTACAACAAAAAACTATATAATTATTCTAAATAAAAATAAAAATATCAACTTTTGTTTCATCTTTTTACAACGCCAACGAATATTATCTTTCTTGAGGAATGTTTTGTGAAGGATTTTAGATCATTATGATCCAATCCACTTGAAAGATCTTGGGTTACAAAGAGAAATACTCTACCAATCTCACCAATGTAGAAAAATCAACATTTACACACAAAATGAGATGCAAACTCTAATAGATCTTGATCAAACATGAATCAAATGATAAAGTACTATTGTTGTCCGTACAAAACTAGCAAGCTATTTTATTTCACACGTGTGGATCCAAAAATAACAAATATAGATAAATCTACACAGAATTGCATGCAATCACAAGTATAGTGCACCAATGGATAGTAGAACCCAAGAGAACCATGTATAAGCATGAAATGAGATAGAGAAAAGAGAAGATATGTCTCTCCACGAGTTACATCCTTTTATAACAGGTCCAAGCTATTTGGCCACTTGGCTTTCCCACCAAAATGCTAACCCTACTATTTCTGGGTCTACATTCAAAGTACCCAACATTCAAATTTGAATCTACTCAAACTCGCCTTCTAACTTTTCCACACTTTCAAAAAGTGTTTATTCAAATGAGATTTAGACTAATTAACTTTGAAAAGTCAAACTCTAAGTCTAAAAACAAAGTTGGCCTCAATATGCCAAATATGAAAATATAACAAATATGATCAAACTAGTTGAATTTTTCACACTCCCTCTTCAACTAGTTTTAGTATGAACTTTGATAACACTCCAAGTGATGTCCAATGCTTCATGAAAAAGTCCTTTCCCAATGCTTTCATAAAGATATCAGCTACATATTCCCTTGAGGACACATGTTGAAGCTCCACCTCTGCAATGACTTCCTCCCTCACAAAATGATATTGCACCTCAATATGTTTGCTCCTAGCATGAAAGATAGGTTTGGTTGCCAATATTTGGGCTGATTGATTGTCACATAAGATGATTGGGCTCTCTAAAAAATCCAGCAAGTGAACATCCTTGATCATCATGCTCTTGATCCATACCATCTCATTTGTGCAATGTGTAAGAGCTTTGTACTCGGCCTCACTAGATGACAATGAGATAGTGGCTTGTTTCTTAGGAATCCATCATATAGCTCCATCACCTATGAAAATACAATGAGCACTAAAGGATTTCCTATCCATTACATCTCCAGCATAGTCCGAATCTGAAAATCCAAAAATATTAGGTGATGATCCGTCATACATTATGCCAAAATTTTGAGTTCCAATGATGTACCTCAAAACTCGTTTTTCTAGCTTCCAATGCTCCTCACTAGGATCTTGCATGAATTGAATCAATCTTCCAACACAATAGCTTAGATCTGATCTAGTAATGGCTAGATGGATGAGTGAACCAACTAGCTTCCTATAGAGGGTAATGTCCTCGAAGGATCTTTCATTACCTCTTATAGTTAGCTTTACATGAGACTCCATAGGTGTATCACTAGCTTTTGCATCTACCATATGAAATCTTTCTAGAATAGAATTAGCATACTTCTCTTGACAAATGAAAGTAGATTGAAATAATCTAATGACTTTTTCTATTCCCAAAATGTAAGTGACTTACCAAGATCATGCACCTCAAACTCCTTCTTAGGAGCACTCTTGATATCCTCCACATCGTCTCCACCACTCAAGATGATATCATCCACATAGATTGGCAAGATGATAACATCATTTCTAGAAAACCTATAATAAAGTGAATGATCATGCTCACTCATAACAAAGCCTTGAGAGAGTAAAAAAGTGTTAAGCTTAGCATACCAACTCCTTGGTGCTTGCTTAAGGCCATACAAGCTCTTTTGTAGTAGACATACATGATTTGGCTTTGTTGATGAAATGTAGCTCTTGAGTTGTTCCATGTACACTTCCTCCTCAAGACCACCATTCAAGAATGCATTTGAAATGTCCATTTGCCATAGATCCCATACATAAAGTGTAGCAAGTGAAATGATGACTCGAATGCTTACCATCTTTGCCACAGGTGCAAAGGTCTCATCATAGTCAATCTCTTATTGTTGAGCATATCCTTTTGCCATTAACATTGCCTTGTACTTGTTGATAGATCCATCTTGATTTGTCTTCAACTTGAAGATCTATTTGCATCCAATAGCTTTCTTGTCCTTAGGTAACTTCACCAATCTCCATGCTCCATTCTTCATAAGAATTTGATACTCAAGATCCATTGCTTGGATCCACTCCGCTTATTTCCTTGCTTGATCTATACTTGTAGGTTCATCCAAAGAGGTTAGGAAAGTAACATAATTTCCAAAAACTACTTGCTTACCCTTTTGATCATATGTGAGCCTTGAAAGTACTTGTCTTTCCCTTGAAAGACAAGTACTTTCAAGGCTCACATATGATCAAAAGGGTAAAAAATTGGAAGAGGGTACAGTAAAAAATTGGAAAAGATGAATGCAAAAAACTATAAGAATGAGCAATAAAGCTAATGAAAAGGAAAGAAAAATAAGCAATAGATTGAATGAAATGAGCGGCAATGGTTTCCAATGTTGTACTTTTAGTATCTTCCTATGTTCTATTATGGCGGTCTCCCATCTAATAGATGATTGATACTAAAATGTGTTGTGTAGGGTAAGTTCGGGTAAGATCCACTCAAGTCACTATTCTATTATTTGCCTAGGTATCTTCTAAGGCAGTCTCCCTACTAGAAGATGGTTCTAATTATGAAGAGAATGATTAAGTTCACTATGGTTGTCTCCCAATTAGTGATGTCCTACTAAGAGAATGATTAAGTTCACTATGGCTGTCTCCTGACTAGTGATTTTTTTTCCTACTAAGAAGTAAAGACAATCCTACTTAACTCCACAAAGAGAATAACAAACAAGGTGAGAGAGATGATTATCCCATAAGCACATTCACCATAAAATATAAACCAATGGGAAAGCCGAGTGGGGCTCAAGCACGTACCACAAGGTATTCTTTACACCAATGGGAACACAAGATAGCACAAAAGTGGTCTATTATAGCAAAGCTTACACAAGTGTTGTTGAAGACACACATCCACTTCACCATTTGTATGTTTTGATGTAATTTTGAGACTCTTAGTGAGCTCTATACCTATGTCATTTCAGTTTAGAATCTTTCCTTTTGATTGACTTAGTCAAATCCAAAATTGCTTTGAAAATCTCAATTGTTGTGAAGTAGTGAAAGTTTGGATATAGTTAAGTTTTTTTTATCCCTTCCAACTCTTACTATAAGAGTCCATTGGACCATAGTGAGTCTATAAGAAGTGATTGGCTATATAAAACTAGATTTGTAACTCTTACTTAAGTGCTTCCTTTTTTGTGAATTCTGTGAGGCAGTTTTTTTCAAGCAATTTTGACATGAACAATTTAGTGATCAAGATTTTAGTGGTTCTTGTTGAATTTGTGTGCATATCAAATTTAGGTTGCAACAATGTGCAACATCATTTTTAATCACCCATCCACATGTTTCAAATTTGCGTTCACTACTTGTTTCATCGTGACATCAATTTAATTCCTTTTGGAAACAATTGATATTGACCTCATTCAATTACTCCATATGAAAGATGAGGATGGGAGTTAATTTCAATGATTCAAGATCTTATTGACATGAAATTGAGGAGCCTCAAATCCTTCAATAAAATGTGAGATTCAAAACAAAACTAGAATAACACTCCATTGTAGAGAGATGAATGTGCGCAAGGAAACCTTATAGAGATTAGTGCATGTACCTCGGCCAAGGAGGCCTGGGTCACATTACAAGCTACTTGTGAGTCTAAGAATACCTCAAGTTTTTTCATCTTGAGAAATGAGATCCTTCAAAGCTACCAAATCAAAAGGAAAAGTGCTTAAAGCTATGTGCTTTGAGTGAAAAACTATAATAGAGAGCTTGCTTGTATTGGAGAGCCAATCAATCAAAAAGAGCTAATTCAAGTTTTCCTAAATGCATTGAATGAGAAATTCTCCAACCTTATACAATAATATGCAATCCAAGAGAATCTTCCTTGGAGAGCCTACAAGAAAACCTGGAGGCTGAGGAGTGTATGCAAGCAAATATGTCGTCTAGAATGGGACAACTCTCTCTCAAGGATGGAGGAGATAATAACGTTCTTCTGACTCATAGAGCAAAGGTAAAGAAAAAGAACCATTCAAGAACAAGTCTGATCTATTACATTATTCTACTATTTGAGAGTTGATTATTCTACTCATCGGAGTCATTCAATCGAATAATTGATCTTTAATCTTCATCCACTTTATTATTCAGTTTTGCAGTTTTGCTCATGTTTCTACACAGTCTGCACAAGTACTCGGGAATCGCTCATATGTGGCTCCGACATATCGGACATCATCCGACATATCGATATCCTCGATGAAAATCGATACTTCGGCCATGTCGATGAAAGACAGTTAATTGTTCCACTTGAAATTGAAACTAAAGACTTGACCTAACCGTTTAGCAAGTAAATTTTCGAAAGTCCTAACTGGTCACCCAGTTCTCGTATGTAGAGGAAAAGCTTGAAAGTATTCTTACACTGGTTAACATGATTTTGAAGGGGAATCACCATTCGACATCTTAAGAGTGAAGAATTTTCTTCGTAGATGTAACTTGGAAGTTACGTCCAGCCTCACATCATATAGTGAGCTCAGGATGTCCCATACTTTTTTCGAAGTTTGGGCTTCAGATATGTGGCCAAGCTGAGTGTTTGATATATTGAGAATAATAAACATGAAAGCTTTACTATCTTTCGACTTCCACCTTGAGTCGGCTGTGTTGTTTTCAAGCTTCACTTTGGTACCTGTGACAACATCCCACAACTCGTTGGCAATTAGCAAGGTCTTCATCTTAAATTTTCACAAGTAGTAATTGGATCCATTCAGCTTGTCTACGATAAGACCGATTTTACTTTGAGAATCCATTTGGAACTTTAGTCTTCGATAAATCAACGATGTTAAGAGAGATGTTGTGATGCACTATAATTGAAAATCAATTATTTGATACTGAAATTTGATACCACAAATTGAAGAATATGATATTGTAAAAAGTATCGAATGATATTGATTTGATATCACGAAAAATATCAAGTATTAGAGCTCTGGTATAATAGATTGCTCTGATATTATAAAGGTAATGAGCTATAATACCATGTTAGATAATGTGCTCTGATACCATGTTGGAAAAAGAGAGAAAAAGAAGTGAGTCGGTTCGATAAGTCAAAAACTGTAAGCAACTTATTGAGCATAACGGAATTGTCCTCCTTTCCTAATGCATGACTATGCCTATCAATATGAAACAAAATGTAATGACAGAAGTCGCGTTCAACCTTTTACGTTTTGTGCATTGAAACAGGTTGGAAGAGAAGATCAGATCATTGCTACATAGCAACCTCAATTGGAGTCATGTTGGAAGCCAGTGATAGGCTTACCTCAAGTAACTATTCATTGTGGAAGGTGAGGATGAAATCACTTCTTGAGATGAATAATGTTTTGGATATTGCTGTAGGTTTGAAGGAGAGACCATCAACACAACAAGATCAAGTGAGGTATGATAAGAGGGCCAAGAAGGCTCTACACATGATCAAGATGAATGCTACCAATGAGCTTCTCAAGGAAGTTGGTAAGTGCACATCATATTTGGAAGCTTGGGATTCATTGAAGAAGCTTTATGAATCCAAGTCTACTTATAGAGATTTGACTCTAAGAAGGCAAATCTTTTCTTGTTTGCAAAAGAATGAAGAAAGTCCAAGTACTTTTGTTTTGAGGATGAAAGCATTGAATGATGAGTTGGCTTGCATTGATGAAAGCTTTAAGGAAGGAGAGCTTATTCAAGTGATTCTTGATGGCTTGTTGGATGCTCATGCTAACATTGTTCAAAGTATCGCTATTCAAAAGACTTTGCCAAGTTTGATGGATCTTCAAGAGATCTTGATCAATGAAGAATATAGGCTTCAAGCATGAGGTGGATCTACATCGACACTTCAAGAGGATGCTATGTTCACAAAGGGCAAATTCAAGGGTAAAACCAAAAGTACGTGGTCTAAAGGGCAAGTGGATGCTTCTTCAAGTGGAAAAAAGAAGGATAGCTGAAAGCTCAAGTGCTTTTATTGTGGCATCAAAGGACACTTTGCAAGTGAGTGCTACAAGAAGAAGAGAGATCAAGGAGACAAGCAAGGTAATCTTACTCTTGATGAGGATGGTTTGGATGTTCAAGATGCGAATGATGATACTTTTTTGATGTCTTCATGTATGCTTGCTAATGATGGAGATCTAGATCCTTGGTGGATTGATAGTGGAGCAAGTTCACACATGACCTTTCACAAAGAGTACTTCACTTCTTTGTTGGCATATGGAGATGACAAGAGGGTGATCTACACGACCAATGATGGTGAGTGTGCAATCAAAGGAATTGGCACAATTCCTATTTCTCTTTCTACAAATAGGAATTTTCATTTGGAGGATGTCTTGTTTATTCCATCTATTACCAAGAATTTGCTTAGTGTGAGTCAAATTCTAAATAAAGGCCTCAAGGTGGAGTTTGATGGAGATGCCTGTATGATCAAAAGGAAGGATATCTTGATTGGAAACGGTAAAAGGCAAGGGAAGTTGTTCAAACTAGATGTTTGTGTTATTGCTAACCAAGTTGGATGTGTCACAAGCGAGCAAATACCTATTCAAGAGGTTTGGCATAGAAGGATGGGACACCTCAACTTCAAATCATTGGAGGTAATGGCTAGAAAGAAGGTTGTGATAGGTCTTCCAAGTTCCTTAAGTAGCATCAATCATGTTTGTGAGTCTTGTGCTTTGTCTAAGTCACATAGACAACCTTATACTAGATCTATATCTAGATCTACATAGCCTTTTCAACTTGTATATTCGGATATTTATGGATTTACTACAATTAGCAATAGTGGAGCTAAGATGTATGTACCATTCATGGATGATTTTAGTAGATATTGTTGGATCTATCTACTAAAGAGCAAGGATGAAGTGTATGATGTCTTTATCAAGTTCAAGAATGCAAGGGAGAACCAATTTTTCACAAAGATCAAGTGCTTAAGGAGTGACAATGGTGGTGAGTACATAACTACCAAGTTCAAGGCCTTTTGTGATGAGCATGGGATCAAGAGGGAGTATACAACATCAAGGACCCCACAACAAATTGGAGTGGCTGAAAGGAAGAATAGGACTTTATGTGAAAGTAGGTTAAGTGCTAATCTTGACAAACCATTTTGGGATCAAGCTTTGTTGTGTGCCGATTTCTTGTGCAATAGGTGGCCGAGTGCTATTTTGGATGGAAGGACACCATTTGAGATGCTATTCAAGAGGAGGCCGAGTGTCAACTTTCTAAGAACCTTTGGATGCACATGCTATGTCAACATTACTCTTGATGATAGGACCAAGGAGGATCCATCTTCAAGAAGAGGTATTTTTGTTGGATATAGTGAGGTGAGTAAAGCCTACAAGGTTTACATTCCTTCTACTAACAAAGTGATTGCTGGTAGAGATGTCATTTTCTATAAGGGGAAAATTCCAAAGGTGTCTTCAAGCATGATTGATGGTAGAGTGGATGGATCTAACATTCTTGATGTTGATGAGAAGGATCTTACTTTGGATGGTGGTGATGATGGACCTTCATCAAGTCAAAAGCCAAGGAGAACATCAAGAGAAAGACAAGTACCTTCAAGGCTCACATATGATGAAAAGGGTAAGCTAGTAGTTTCTAAAAATTATGTTGCTTTCCTAACCTCTTTGGATGAACCTACAAGTGTAGATCAAGCAAGGAAAGAAGAGGAGTGGATCCAAGCAATGGATCTTGAGTATCAAGCTCTTATGAAGGGTGAAACATCTTTTGGTGGATCTTCTTGTGTACATGGAGCTATGCAAGTAGATGGATGCTATCTTGCTGTAAAATCAAGTAATGGATCTAGAAAACAAAGTTTTTTCAATGACTTTGATGGTCAAGTTGATGATCAAGAGGTTGATCTCAGAGGGCTTCAACAAGACAAAAAGGAAGGTGGCAATTTGGAGCTAGTCAAGAGCATCAAAGGAGAGGTAATTGGCAAAGATGTTATGGGTAAAAAAAATATTATACTCTTGTTTGCGACTTTTTTGTTGATTCATGGACAAAAAGAAACTCGAAAATTTTACTCTTAGAATGTCAACACCCCATTGGATTCCTTAGAACCTATATCTGAGCTCAAAATCTACAAAAAGTCCAATACTCAGCCAATAATAGTTGACTCCACTAAGCTTGCTAGCCTTGGAAACATGATGATAAGAGAATCATTTTCCATCTAACTTTCTCAATTGACTTGAGAATCAACCAAAAGTCCAGTAATAAGCCAATAATAGTTGGGACCACTAAACTTGTTGGCCTTGGATAGATGATAGCAAGAGAACAAAATTTCATTAGACTTTTTTACTTGAGTTGAGAGCCTATAAAAAATCTAATACTCAACCAACAATAGTTAGGCCCATTAAGCTTGTCGACCTTGTAAAGGTGATGGCAAATAAATCATTTTTTGTTAGACCATTTAACTTGAGTTGCAAAACTACCAAAAATCCAATACCCAATCAACAGTTGGATCCACTAAATTTGTCGGCCTTGGAAATGCAATGCTAAGAGAATAATTTTTCATCAAATGTTTTTATTTTGAAATGAGAATTTACAAGAAATCCAATAACTAGCTAGTCCATTAATCTTGCAGGCAATAGAAAGATGATGGCAAAAGAATTAATTTTTATCAAAGTCTTTTACTTGAGTTGAAAACAGTTTAATATTTAGTTAACAAAAGTTTGGTCCACCAAACTTGTTGGCTCTAGAAAGGTGATATTGCAAATGAATTTTTTTAATCAAACACTTGAGTTAAATATCTACAAAACAATCAATCTTCAACCATCAATAGTTGGGTCCATTATGCTTGTAGGCCCTATAAAGATAAGGGCAAATATATATTCAATCAATTTCTTCCACTTGATTTGGGAACCTACGAATTTCCATAACCAGCCAACAATAGTTGGGTCCACTAAGCTTGTTGGCCTCTTGTTGGTCTTGAAATAATAATTGCAAAAAAACAATTCATCAATTGTTTTCACTTAAGTTGAGAACCTATAAAAATCCAATACCATGCCAATAATAGTTAAGTTTACTATGCTTCGAGGCCTCAGAAGATGACAAGAGAATTTATGCCATCAATTTTTTTTTTGAGTTTAGTCTAATGAAAAGCACATATTTTATCAAACTACTTATTACATATATAAAGAGAGACATCACATCATCTCTCTCTCTCTCTCTCTCTCTCTCTCTCTCTCTCTCTCTCTCTCTCTCTCTCTCTCTCTCTCTCTCTCTCTCTCTCTCTCTCTCTCTCTCTCTCTCTCTCTCTCTCTCTCTCTCTCTCTCTCTCTCATATTTCAATCAAAACAAAGCAACAATGGCAATGCATACCAAAATATGGGTCACGGCTCTCTTCCTCACAATATTAAGCCTTCATCTTCAATCAGCAACAACATTGGACCTGCAGCAACTACGTGCCATTGTCTCCGCCATGCAAATTAAGCGCAAACTGATCCCACCAGGCTGTAAATCATTTTTTTTGTTCTTCCAATTATTGTTAGCTCACTCTTGCATGGTCTTGAAGTGTTATCTTTTAGCTCAGATTTTTATCCTTTGTGTGAGTAATATGTTTTTTTTTTTCAGGTCCTTGTACTCCTCGACAATGTTATTGGGGGTTTTGCACGCTACCTTGTTGCAAACATAAATTGTAGCAAGTTCATGTCGATTTGTGAATTAAACAATAAAACATCTAAAAATTGTTGTAAGCTAGCATGCTAATTTATATTTTAAAAAATCATAATAATTTTTTTTTAATATCTATATATTTTTTAAATCATTTTTTTCTATAAGTGAATACATTGGTGTGCTAGTCTTTAGACTTCAAACACTTTTTCATTTAAAGAGTAACAATGACACTTGGTTACCTTTTAAATATAGGTTCAATGTGATTATGAAAAATTGTTCATAAAGCTTTGGAGACTAGCACACTAGCGTTCTAGATTATAATAAAAATTAAATTAAATCTAAAAAAAATATGAATATTTTCAAAAAAGAATATGAGGCCAATATGCTAGTGCTAGCTTTTGAAACTCCATAAATATTTTTTAATAATAGAAATAAACTTATATTTAAAGAGTGACAAAATAATCTTTTATTAACCTATTTAAAATTTAATTTGTAGTGGGATTTTCAACTATGGATCAAACCACAGTTCTTATTTATACAAAATCAATAGTGGCATGAAAAGAGTAGCACACCATGTGCTACCTTTTTGTTGAAACATGGACAAAAAGAAACTTGTCAAACTTGCAAAAAATCTACTCGTAAATTGCCAAGACTCCTTGGAAAGTGGGGTTTACTTCGAAGTGTGAATGCAATGTTCAGTTCAACATGTGAATGCATACGATGCTAGGCCTAAGTATGTTTGGGTGATCAACTTGCAATGAAAATGATTATTGCTAGAGTATTTAAAGAACTTATAATCAATTACTAGATAGGAGTATTGCTAGAGTATTAAGAAACTTATGATTGGTTACTAAATAAGAATATTGCTAGAGTATTAAATAACTTTTGATCAATTACTAGATAGAAAAATAAAAGAGAAGCATATATGTAATGCTCTAGATTGAAATATGCATAACTAAGAACTATGCAAACTAGTGAAATTTGAACACTCTCTAGATTGACATTCTAGAAAAAATGGTATTGAATTTCACACGTGTGGGGAGTCCAGTACATGTGCTTGTGATCTCCTAAGGTGTGTGGATGCACTAAGATCAAGACTAGATTGAGATTCAAGATCTATCTTTGAATCTATGGGAAAAACACACTACTACATGCATTCACTCACTTCCAACTCTCACTCACACGTGTGGGAAGTGTTCGAAAATTATTCTAAGTAAAAAACAAGCTGCTCTCCTCGGGTAGAGAGAGAAAATCATCAATAGCTCTCGGGTAGAGAGAGAAAGCTAGAAAATCACTTACACTCAAAATCCACTACCATCCGAAAAAGGAGACAGAATCATAAATGTAAACAGCCCATTTGTGGGATTTTTATTGATATCAATATAGATTCTTACAATCAAGTTGTGTCCATAGTACAATACTAGATTGCAATTTTTCTACATTGATAAAAGACAAGATTTTTGTTTTCATCTTGAGTAATGATGATGGGCATTTATTTTTTGATAGTAAATCTCAGTGTTCTTCCATCAGTTGGATAGTTTCGCCAATATCTCTGCATTTGATCTTGAGCTCATGTCTTTTACGTAACTGCATATATTAAACACAAAGTATGTTACATTTCGTATAAAGATTATACAAAAAAAATTTGAAAGAAATTATACAAAAAGAATAGAGTGTTTACAGTTACTTACGAGTTTACCATTTGAAATGAATTTGAAGTTGGAAAGTATATCATCTTGTAGGAGCAACAGTTTTTGCCTGATGTAATTTTGACTCCAATCCTCTTCCACCTCAACACATGTCAAAAGTGCATCATTGTATATTATTTCAATCTTTTTTCGCTTAGAATGTCAGTGGCCTCCAAGTCTTGATCGAGTGGTTCCCATTTACTCTTGTTCTTTTTCCATTTTTGTTAATGAAAGCATAAGCTCGACATTTGCTTTTCTATTTGATAGTGAAAGCACATGGAAGACATTTTAATTCTGCATTCTATTTTTCCATCTGATTTTTTATCTCAGCCTTCATCCATAAGTTTAGATAAGAAACCATCTGATAATTTTTTGCATACAAACATTGTTGGAGTTTTTTGTACATTGACACTTGAAAAGAAATCCAAAAATATATTCCAAGAAATAAACCAACTTATTCAGACTGTTTTTGAACTCGTGCTTATCTTTAATGAATTTTTTATATCATTATATAGTATGCAACAAAATGATTCTGACACTACAACATCTAGAACAACCCATTCATCACTTTCAAAACTAGGTAATGGAAATAGAACTATTTGTCCAAAATTTTCATTTATATCAAGAATGTACATTGATTCATAAAAGAAGATTTTACAATCAGCAGGATCTTTTGCAGTTCTCGACCTTTATATTGTAGATGTCCAATATCAATGTGTACTACATCTAACACACCTGCAAGAGATCCACTTGGCTCCCATTCATTTATATTGGATGGATATAGATCTGCATGAGAAAAATGATCAGATTCGCAAGGTTAGTAATAGATGATAAGGAATGACAAAAAATCAAAGTATTATAATATATCAATACTCACAATTATTTTTTTTGTGATCTTGATGGTTGAATCCTTGCATATTTATCTCTGAATGCATATATACATGTTGGACTAAAATTTTAGAAATAGATTTTCCTCTTAATGATGTTCTGAAATCCAAAATTTTGCCCTTCCAATAAGATCGAAATGATGGTTTTGTCCTTTTGCTTTTTCAAAATGTTCCTTTTGATGATTGATGCATCAGAACCCAAGAGTTTTTTGAATATTTTTTTGGCACCCATAATCCATTGTCATCTTTCTCATTGAAGAGAATCACAGAGTCGGTTGAGGAGCACGGCTTTCTTGATGGTGCCATTCGTTATGTGCAGGCCAAAATTTGAAACACTAAACTATGAATCTGAGAATATGTGTAGGCTTTAAGCCATGAATCTGAAAATATGTGTATGCAAAAATTTGAAACACTGAAATATTTGCCACTACCAGTTAACTCTAGTTAGCCCTATAAACCATGATTTGACAATGTAAGTACATTAATGCTACATCGATTTTCTCAATCCAACCATCTGTCATATTCATTTTCAACATTTTTGGGCCTCTTCGGACAGTGATGAGCTGGAAGGGCAGGTATCAACATCCAATAGCATGGGATCTTGATTTCACTAATTATGCATTTTCCATCTCACGTGAAGAGCCAAAGGATGTTGAAGATGCACTCAATACCAAGGAGTGGTATGAGGCCATGAAGCAAGAGTATGATGCATTGATCACCAACAACACTTGGGAGCTTGTGGATCCTCCATCCAACAAGCATATTATTGGATCCAAGTGGGTATTTCGAATTGTGAAAGATTAAAGGGCAAGATCAAGTGGACGCTTTTTCAAATGGCAAAAAGAAGGATAGATCAAGGCTCAAGTGCTTCTGCTTCTATTGCGGCATCAAAGGACACTTTGCAAGTGAGTGCTACAAGAAGAAGAGAGATCAAGGAGACAAGCAAGGTAATCTTACTCTTGATGAGGATGGTTTGGATGTTCAAGATGCAAATAATGATGCTTTTGTGATGTCTTCATGTATGCTTGCTAATGATAGAGATCTAGATCCATGGTGAATTGATAGTGGAGCAAGTTCACACATGACTTTTCACAAAGAGTGCTTCACTTCTTTGTTGGCATATGGATATGACAAGAGGGTGATCTACATGGCCGATGATGGTGAGTGTGCAATCAAAGGGATTGGCACAATTCTTATGTCTCTCTCTACAAATAGGAATGTATGCTAAAGTAGCCTAAGATTATCTCTTTGCAACGTCAGTTCATAGAAGTCCAATACATAAAGGACTTAGTTCAGGATATTGCCCTACTAATTTTATGTTGGCAGATGCATTAACCCAGCCGTTAACTAAAATAGGATATTGCCCTATGAACTTTAAGTCGGTAGATACCTTAGAACAAGGTTTCTTAAAAGACTTCTAGTATATGTGTATATATAAGTTAGTAAAATATGTAATGTATATTTCAATCAATGCTGCCATATGGAGCGATGGACGAACTGTATATCAATGACTTGACTGGTTTTGTGTTTAGCTATATATCAATGACTTGACTAGTTTTGTGTTCTTGCTAGGTACATGCACATACATCTTGTTGTTTGGGATTTAGGAACTTTGATAGCTCTTGCAAGGAGTTAATCGGTGAGATGGACTACTTTTGGTTACCGTGAAAATTTATGTATTGTAATTACCACATAAATTTTGTTCTTCTAACAATTGGTGAGTTGATTGGACAACATGGTTTTGACAAGATCACAAGCGAGAATATTTTTACAATTAGAACAGATGGAGAGAGCCGACGTGCCACTTTCAAATGAAACTTTTTGAAATGTGAGTATGTGGTATTTGTTTTTTGTGGCATTGCACGTTTTTTAGGCCGTATCAATGACTTCAATATATGTGACACTTTATTGGTTGCTAGGATCTTCATGACACGGATTTTACAGAAGCAATTGATGAGATGCACATTACAGAAAGTCAAGCATGCCGAGAGGATGTTGAGCTTATGCAAGCATCCCAATTGCTTGTGGACATAGGTACAATAACAGCAGATGTTGATGATGCCCACGAAAGTGGAGAAGTGGCCAATTTGGGAGGTACAAGGGGTAGAAAGAAGTCCATGCTAGCTGATGAGATAGGTAATGTGCCTTTGACATTTCATTTGGATATGTTGTCAGTGACAATGGCTTGCTTGAGGGTAAGTCGAGACTCTCCACCCCCTTTGATTCCTTGGTGTCGAATTTTGTTGCATAAAGCTATACAAACTTTTGGAAAACAAAGGCTACGTATGAAACGTATATTTGGAGAAGATGGATACTTAATGAAAAAAAGGTGACCTTATATTGTCAATGGAAATAGCCTCAGGTCAAAGTGTCCTTGTGAAAGATCATGTAAAAGCTTTTTGGGACCCCATTTGGGAACAACTGAGTGTCAATTTTGATGAAGCAATCTCACAAGACCCATCCTGGAGTGACATGCAAGGCCGCATGTTCATTTGTTGGGACAGAAATCATTGGGTTGTCGGTTGGATGGAAGCCATACATGAGGAGTTTGCATGTGATATAAACAGACATGTGTTGCTACGAGCTAGCTTCATCGAGCCAGATGTCGAAAGTGGAATGGTGCTCCTATCTTCTATGAATCGAATCAATATGTATGTTAAACATCTCCACTATTTTCAGCACTCTTTTTTTGCATTGATTATTTGAGTTATGTGTTTGTTAAATTGTTGTCATTTTTGTACTAGACTAAACAAGATTGGAATCGTTAAGACCGAGTTGGGCGATCAATTGTATAGTGTTCGGCGGTTGTGTGAGTGCTCGTTTGAGTATTTCAAGCTTAAATTTACAGAGACAGAATTGGCCGAGGTGGAAAAGATTTCAGCGATCGAATCGAAATGTAGAAATAGCATGTGGTATCCTCTTACACGTCATATGCTCGCTAGAGTATTGTATGAGGTATGCAAATTTGTGTGCCATTTTATTTTTGGAAAAGCAAGTGATTTGTTGCAAGAATGTTATATTGTGTTCTTGATTGATGTGGATTCATGGTTGATGTGTAGAATGACATTGCACAAGAGATGGATGACGTTAGAGCCAAGTTTCTTTCCGGCACAGACAAGGTGCACAAGACTATGAAAGACACATAGTCTGTTATTCACTATAGATGGACGAACAAGATGGGAAAGATGTTGGGTGTAGTGAACCCTATGTTGGGGAATGACTGGTTTGAATTGGTGACCAATACTAAAATATCAAACATGGGGATCACACTTGGCCTAGAGAAGCTACACTCCTTGCGTTGTTCTTCAGTTTCAAATGATACTAAATGCAAGTGTTATATTGGTCCAATGAGCGGCCAATTTGGTATCCCCAAAAGTGACAAAGAATTCAGATTATGGCTTGCCAAAGAAACTTGGCTAGAGTGTTTATTGGAAACAACAAACAAAGTGCTAGCGGAGTGTACGATTTTACGTAAGTATTTGAAAATGTTTTTGCAATTTGGATCAATATTTTGTCCCATATCTCAGTCTGAATCTTTTATTTGATAACAGATAACATTCCAAGTAATATCGCATTGACTAATTGGTTTTACTTTTGCTTATATGTCATGTTCATTGTTGAAAAATAAGAGACATGCAAAATTTTACATTATTAGGGCCATTGCATATTGGTGATATGAGTCAATAGCAGATTATTTCACGGATTTCAAATTGCAATATAGATGAAAAATGTTTTTTGTTATTGAGTGCAACATGGATTTATCAAAAGATGCCAAAGAGCAACCAGACATACGGGGAAGCGCAAAAAGAGTTGTATGGAGGTAAATAAAATATTCATTTTTTATTTGTCCAACTAGAGGCAAAATTTGCGCACTAAATATTTTGAGTATAACAATGTTTTATCTTACATTGTAGGTACATTCCATGTCTTGTAAGAAAGAAAAGGTTTGAAAAGATTTCATCATACTTCAAGCTTTGGACACAGAGACAAGATAAAGAGACTTGTATGTATTGGGATGATTATCATTTATGTGCCAAAAGAAGTCTAAGTGAGTGGGAGAGAACAAATAATTCCTAGTGGATTGATTTTCCATAAGGTTCTTGTCCCGAAAATGGAAGCTATCACATGCATAGTAGCGGAGCTTTGTCTACTTTAAGTGTGGAGATTGACATCCCACACACAAAAGTTGAGATGGGCGCTACATTGGAGACAAGATTGAAAGAAACAGAATTGTCTGGTCTTGATGTAATGCCTAGACAACATTTCACTAGAGTGGGTCGTAAGGGGAAGGAACATGCAGGGGCTCCATCTATGGATCCATCTTTGGTTGTGACTCCGAGTGCCAAGCGACAACGTGAGGAATTTGTATTTGCTCGACATGCACACTACCCACTCACCAGTCATAGCAAGGAACATGATGACATTTGTTGTGGGACTTTGACCTAAAAAAGAGTAATCTTTTTTGGTATTTTTTAGTGGTCCTAGTTTTAGGCCAAAATCATGATTTTTTTAGGGATTTTCTAAATTATCTATTAAAAAAATACCAAACAATGCATATTCTCAATAAAACACTAGAAGTTTTTTTTTGGCAAACTTCATAAAACCATCATAATTACAAGTGAGATAACATTTTAAGACAACACATGATTTTTGAAACTCCAAATCCCATTAAAATACAAACCGAGTTAAATTATATTTACATATTATTTTTCAAAGTTCCTTTGCTAAGGAATTTTCACTGATGTCTCTCAATTCACAACTTGACATATTCTGAACACTCTCGTTTTCAGTTGATGAAGTTGAAGACACGTTTTCTCATTAGAGTCAACTGGCATATTTTCCTCAAAATCAGCATCCAATGTTGACAAGAAACATTGTAAGTCAACTTTTTTGTGTTGCTGACTAGTCGATTGTTCCATTGATCCAAGTTGTTCACTCAATATGGATATAATTGACTTTAGTAGATGATTGGTTATTGTTAACTAAAAAATTAAATGCCAAAACATCTGCATCATGTAAATTCAAATCATCGACTCTTGGTTGGTCTTTTTACAATCACTTTCTCTTGCCCTTCGAATCTACTTGCAACATTTCAAATTCATACCTTCTCAAAAAAAATTGGTGTTGAAGTGGTGCGTAACCAATGGACACGTAATATTTTTGTCTAATGACTATCTTGATTGAACTCAAGAACTTTGGCAATCCAACATGCATGTTCTTCTCTATTTTTTGAAGCTAAAAGTGCAACAAGACTTTCAATTTGAATTTCATTCGAATCATCACATTACTTTATTTTTGCAGCTTTTGCAATTTGCCTATTCTCACATATCACATTTTTTTCAATTTACAAAAAAATATTTGTGAAATACTCCACAATATTTGTGCAAAGTGCTCTTATGTTTTAATTTTGAATTATATTTTTATCTCATTGTTTAATATAAGTATTCAAATTTATTCATTTTTAGTTTTTTTTTTATTTTTTAGCTTTTAATTCTATTTTTATTTCTAAATCTTTAGAGAACATCAAATTTCTAAAAAAAATTAATCTTTAATATTTATTTTTTTATTATTTTTTGGCTGTTTGATATTTTATGATTTAAATATTTATAGTTTTTTGATTTTTTATTAATTTGATTTTTGATTTTTTTTGTTTTTTTAATATCAACTTTCTAAATTTTAATTTTCTTGATTTTTTAGTTTTTTTGGTTTTTAATTCTTTTAATTTTTTAATTTTCAAAATTTGAATTTCTTAAAATTTCAAGAATTTAATTTTTTTTTGTTTCTAAAACTTTCACATAGTTTCTCTTGCTATGCTAAGCATAGCAAGAGTCTTGCTATGCTGAGCATAGCAAGAGAAACTTTTGCTATGCTAAGCATAGCAAAAGAACAGATGTTGCTATGCTGAGCATAGAGAAACATGTCTATTTCGTTGACCTTCTTTGGTGTGCGATCGTAACCAACGTTGATGAGAGAATAACAATGACTTTGGCATAAATCTCTTTTACGATTTTCAGTTGTCCGCTATTTTATGTCTAAGCTTTTGAAAAGTTAAACCCTACAGAAGACGAGAAACTTAGCTCATTGAAACTAGCTTGCTTCTTCCTTTCCAAGACATCATGGAACTAAGTTCTGGCAGCAAAAGTTTATAAATCTACCTTTTACATGCACTACCAACAACCCCATCTTGTGTTGTTTCTTTTAATTTTAAGATCACCCTAACCCTTGCATTTACATCACCTAGAAAGCCTACTCTATTTCTGTGATTTTTCAAAGATTCTCAACTTCGTAGGAAGCTTTCAAATTAATTTTCCACGATATTAGCAAATCCTTGAGTTTTTCTCCACCTTAGATGGAAGCTAATACGTATATGCCACACTGTAGGATTTCAAATGACCACCTTTCTCAGCCAAGAAACTCTCAGAAGTTCTCGCAATCAAAATGTGAAGTTAGAAGTGTGAAAACAGATTCTCATTAAACTCAATTTGACAATAAACTCTTGTTTTGCTTGCTCTTGGATTTTGTATTTCTCACACAAATCTCATTATAGATTACGCATTGTATTCAGTTGATGTAAAACCTCATTATAGATTATGCTTTGTATTCAGTTGATCTAAATGTGGTTCGAGCCTTTTGTTTTAAGAGAGTATCATTTTAAACCCCCAATTAAAAAAAATGGTGGTACTAATATGAGGAGCAAGATTGATAATCTTAAGTGATACATTTTTTTACAAATTTTTTAGTTGTATCTTGTATACATTTTTCAATACAATCAATTTTAGGTATTAATATTTTAGTCATCTTAATTACTCATAAATAAGTTAAATATGTGAATTTTAAAAAAAATCAACAAATAACTTGATTTTAAAAATTCGAAACTGTTCAAGTCGCTTATATTTTCAATTGTTTCTCGAAAAGGTAAACTTTGAAAGTTTGATTATCGGAAATTATTCTTAAAAAGAATTTGTTCACATTTGAAATTTTGCAATAGCCTACAAATTTTGAAATAAAAAATATATATAATAGCTTATGTTTTTTCATAGTCGTACAACAAAATGCAATTTTTTTTTATTTTTCATTCATTTTTATAAATTTGACATTCAATATTTTGGCAAATTTTCAAACAATTTTCAACTTTTTGAGAAAATGGGTGTCTAGGTCATTTCTTTTTTTTCTGGTCACTGTGTTGAGGTTTTTTGAGAATTTTATTTGATAAGTTTGGAACATATTGGTTTTTCGCCTATGTTATGTGATTGTAACATATGTTTTTTTTTTTTTGTGATAGATATTCGCTTTGTGTGGAGACATACTCCATATTGCAAAATGTACTGCTACAAAGACCACTATGGGTGAGATGCATATCATTTTGTCTCATATAAAGACAGTTTGTGAGGAAACTAGAGCACGACGAGGTAAAAGCGTGCAATACAGCGCAGACAAGGTTTTGCTAGACTTTCCTACAAGTTTTATCCCAGATGGTTTTGCTGGAAGGGTGTCTATATGGAATATACTTGATGATAGATTGATGGAGGCTTCAATGCAATTCGCATCAGCAATTGTCGATGATGATGGTGTCGTAGTCAGCATCTTAGGAGTGCCAGAGATACCGACATTTGTTAGAGTTGCTAAAAAGTCTGGACTGAAGGTGATACATCATGCTATTTTGCGAGGGGTGGATAAATTCGGCATCACTACAATGGGATTTTAGGTGAATTTCACATCAACATATTTTATGTCAATGTCATTGTTTCTTTCTGGTTGTCGATTCATGAGTTCCGCTTGTTGTTTATGTCACATGTCGCATCGATTCAGCTCCTTCGATTCCCATGGGTATTTGCGACTCGATTGATCCTTCCATGTTCCATAGTGCGACTGTCCATTAGATACATTACTATCCTCTAGCAGATAGACTGAAGGATAGTGGTGGTACTCAACCACTGCGTGAGGGGTCAAGAAGAGCCCCCATTTCATGCGTTTCTTGGTAGAAATGTTTTTTAAGACTTCAGGAGTTGTGGTTGATCCTTTTATGGGTTGTGGAGGATCATTGTATGCATGCGGAAGTACCAGCCAACATTGAATAGCAATGGATTTTGATCAAGCCATCGCCAATATGGCCACCTATAGATATGGTATGCAAATGCTACAATTAATATCAGCACAAAAATGATATTTCAAACTCGTTTTGTTAATGTTAAACACACCGTATTTTGTTCTGCAGAATCGTCCACTTCTATCGCACATGCACGACAAATTGATTCGGACGAAGAAGAAGACGAGCAAAATGAAACATGGGATTTTGATGAGTTTTGAAATTGGTATGTCAAATTTATAACGCATTCTTCACTTGTTTTGATCTCAGTGTTGTGCTTGAGTATGCTATCATAATGTTAATTGTTTGCCATCCTATGCAGAAGCAGCGGCTAGAACCATGGTACTTCATGACACTACACCAACATCAAGAAAACATAAACAACCTTCACGATGTATATATGTTGATGATGAGTGCGAGGAGTAGTAGTGTTAGGTCACTTTATTTTCTCGTGTGATGCTAAAACACTATTTGAACTCACATATCGTACATTTGCATCTAGATTGAAGACCAATTTTATGGTTTTGGAATGGACACGTGTTTGTTTTGGTCTTGATTTACAAAAACATCTCAATGTTATAGGCTCGTGTAGTTGTGACGAGGGGTATCGTGCAGTTGGTTTTCTAATATGTTATTGGTATTCTAATATGCACAGTAATTGCGAGTGAAGTTGGATTAAAATTTTTGAGAACTTTCATATTGAGACATGCAGTTATGGTTTTTATTTTGGTACTTTAATATGCACAATAATTGCGAGTAAAGTTGGATTAAAATTTTTGAGAACTTTCATATTGAGATAACACCAAAACATAATGTCATAGAGGCTTGTGCTTTTACTATCATGAAGTGGATCAATCTTGTCATCCTTTACATTGGGAAAGGATTTGAGAGATATTTTCATATAGGTCCAACATAATCCAGTCCCCATTTTTCAAACGGTGTTCGTGATAAACTGGATGCAAGAGTTCATAGTTCTGTCGAGTAAGTCATCGTGCTCGCTGGCAAACATCACATGTCTGAAATTGTTTGTGTCCTTGTAAAGCGTAGGCCACCAACAACCTGATTGTAAAAGTTTGCGAACAATAATATCTGTAGAGAAGTGTCCTCCACCCATGCCATCATGTGAAAACATGATTAAATCTTGTACTTCATGCGGTAAAACACACCTTCGTAAAATATTATTTGATCCACGATGATACAATTGTCCTGCAATTAATTGATAAGATTGAGTCTTATGAATCAATTGTCTCTTCTGTACTTTTGTCAGGGAGTCATTCGGTTGTCCTAGCGTCAGGTACTCAACAATATCTGCAGCCCACTCAAGTACTGCTTCAATATAGAACAACGCAGCATCTGGCAGTTCATCATCCACTTCAGTATTAACTGGTGCGGATTCAATTCACGAAACGTGATTGGCTAGATAATGTTGCTTGCCCTTTCGAACCACAATTCGAAAATCAAATTCAGTCAATAACAATAACCATCTTGCAATACGTCCAATATTGCATGTCTTGTGTACCAAATAAAGCAACGATTGATGACCTGTATAAAATGCAAAGTGCGTTTCCATGAGGTAGTGACGGAATTTTCGAACAGAGAAAATCATGGCTAATGCCTCGCGTTCTGTTGTTGAATAATTCTTTTATGGACCTGTAAGTTGTCTGCTTGCAAATCGTATAGGATAATCTTTCTTATAGTCACCTGGCTGCGTCAAAATGGATCCAATGGCGTATTTTGAGGCATCTGTATGAACATAAAACTCTATCGTCCAATATGGAGAATGCAATATTGGTGCTGAAGTTAATGCTTTTTTTAATTTTTCAAAGGCTTCTAACGCTTCTACTGTCCAAATAGGAACAATAGTCAGTTTGTATATAGGTCATGCTAAGTCCGCAAAGAAGATAATAAAGATTCGATAGTAGTTCGCATGACCATAGACACGTAAACTCCATGAATTGTTGCTGGTGGTGGCAATTCCACAATAACTTTGATCTTAGAATAATCCGTGGCAATACCATGTCTTGATATCACATGTCCAAGCACAACTCCGTGGGAAACCCATATCTGACATTTTTTCGGATTTAGAGAAATTTATATTTGCGGCATCTTTCAAATACTTTCTCCAATCGATCCAGGTGATTTGTATCTGTACTATAAACTCCCAAGTCGTCCAAGTAAATTTCAAGGAATTTCTGCAGATAATCTTTAAAAGCAAATTGCATTACTCTTTGGAATGAACTTGGTGCATTACAGAGTCCAAACGACATTACTTTGTAAGCATAGGTGTCCCATTCTGTTGCAAAAGCAGTTTTATGACGATCGGCAGGTGCAATCTTAACCTGGTTGTAACCACTAAATCCATCCAAGAAACTATAAGCTTCCGCTCTAGCAAGACGATCCAAAACGCTTTCAGTAAAAGGTAACGGAAAGTGATCCTTTCGCGTCACTTTGTTCAACGCTTTGAGATTCACACAGATCCGCAATTTTCCATTTTTCTTAGGAACAATGACAATCGGTGAAATCCATTCAGTATGCTTGATCTCATAAATAAAATCGACATCAAGCAATCTCTGAAGTTCTTTCTTTATCAGGTCCGCCACATTAGGATTACACTGCTGATCTACGTTAACAGATTAATATAGCATTCAACAATATCAAACCAAAGCGCGGAATTAAATGAGCAAGTGAATCAGACACACGAATAGTAACAAACAGAAATACATTCAAGATCATACAATCACACAGATTAATATGTGCATAACAACTACTATATCATCTATTGATTTTTTGATTTTTCAAGCACTGCATGATAGATCCACGCAGTGCATTGGCGTGAGAGAAATACAGTTCTCTCACGAATCGCGTCTCGCTTGGCTATCAAGGTAAACCAATTTCAAAGCTCACCTAAGTTTCATTTCGTTTCGTCTCGTCTCATCCCGTTACAAAGCCTGATTGATCTTTCATGAATGCTTGTGCTTCGTTTCGTTTTGTGTCATTTTGCGATCTCTATGCTTTTAGCATGAATCAATGTCAAAGCTCGTTTAAGCTTCACTTTGGTTCGTTTCTTTTCATTTTCGTCTAGATTTCGTCTCGTTTCGTTTCGTTGTGTTTCAGAGCTTGATTGATCCAACACGAATTATTCTCAAACATAAATAATTCAAGTTTCGCGAATTGTTTGTGATTTGATTTTATCAGTTTGTCACCAAAGTTCTAGCTGGAATTTGCATTTTTTGAGTGTATTTTTTGCATCATTGTGGACGAAAGAACAGCAAAAAGTGTTCAAAGAACTTAAGCAGAGGTTGATCAATGCTCTTATTCTGAGACCACCAAATTGGGCTATTCTATTTCATAGATATGTCGATGTTTTTGCATTCGCTATTGGCATTTGTCTGAGCCAGAAGAACGATCAAAAGAAAGACCATCCCATATACTATGCAAGTCAACAGCTAAGTGCCTCGGAGAAGAATTATTCAGCCACAAAAAGGGAAGCACTCGGAATGATTTTTACTGTTAAGAAATTTCGACATTATTTGCTAGGATATGCTTTCATTTTCCATGTTGATCACTATGCTCTAAAGTATCTGGTGAATAAACCAGATTTATCAAGACAAATTGCTCGATGGATTCTACTTCTACAAGAATTCACTTATCAAGTAGGACTTTGCCAAGGAAAATATCATATGAATGCTGATTATTTATCGCGACTCAGCACAGGAAAAGTTGAAGATCCAATTAATGATGATTTTTCAGATGAAAATTTACTCAAAATTCCATCTACAAATTTTTTATATTCTGATATCATTACTTATCTTAAGGATCATATATATCCTGATGGATATGATTTGGAGAAGAAGACATTTTTTCAATATAAGGTAGCACCTTATACTATTATTAACAATGTCCTATACAAGCTTGGTGCTGATCATCAACTAAGAATATGTCTCGAAACCGAAGATATTAAAAAGGTTGTACAAGCCTTACTTCGGAGGATGCTGGCAGAGACTTTGCTTTAAAGAACACTGTTAGTAAAATATTGACTACCAAGTATTGGTGGCCAACTATGTTCAAGGATGTATCGAATTATGCTTTCTTAGCTTATTTACGATCATTAACTTCGCAATCAAGTTTTTGATCACGATCTATTGCGATCTTCAGAGCTTTCGTTTATTATTTGTACAAATGGCTTCGGGATCAAGCTCTACCATTACATGAAAAGCACGTGCAGGCATCCGACTGGCATCAATCTAGTCTCATCTGGATCAATGTAGGTTGGGATGTCTGAAGGTGGATCCCTCAGTTATACTTTCAGAAGTCAGCATTGAGTTCGTTCATTCCATCCAGTCGGTATCAAAATCTGATTTTAAAGTTCATGTTCGATGAAAATTCTTCACTATTTCGGAAGAAAGTTTTCTCCACCGCCCTTGGATTACCACCAGATTGTAATGTCATATCTACAACTAGAGATGCGATCGATGAAAGCACTTACTTTTTGAGCAACTATTTTGCACCCATGAAAGGATACAAGATTTCCATGATCAAGGATGTCAGACTCAAAGTTTTTTGTAAATATGCGAATCAAATAACCTTTTTGACAGACGATGATGTCACCATATTGGTACAAAGTTTTGGATATTTGTTAGATGCAATAGCCGATAATCTTGTCTGTTTGGGAAGCATAGCCTACAAGGCATTTTTGAGGTGGATTAAGCACAAAAAAATTTCGGCAGTAGGAGTGCACGTTTCGCGACTGTGCGAACATTTTGGAATCCTAAGCGATGACGAGAAGAGTTTTCTGATGGGAAGACTGTTGCCTACAACATCAGTCGACTTATCTAGCCTTTTGACCACACCTACCACAACCACCACAGATGTGCCAACAAACCAAGTAGCAGACACGACAGCTATGGAAGTCAATGTTGTTGCCTCACAAAAGGATGTCGATACCACCACAGCCATGGACATTGATGGTGCTGCTACAGCTGACTTAACAAAGCCGGTTTCTACTTCAACCTCACAGAAGCAGAAGAGCTCAACTCAGACCAAGAAGAAACTCAGTTCGATAATTCTGGCAAGGCTTGAGAAACTATAGAGGGCGACATGGGGGCAGGTGATGAAGATGAAGATGAACCTGACCAACAGCCTCGGTGGTTCAACACTATGACCGCCAGAGCCAAAAATTTAGTGGCTAAAATTTATGAATTTGATAAATATAACTAGAAGGGCACTATGGAACTAATCAATGCAGAGAAAAAGCTCCACGAATCTATCAAAGAATCCTACGAGAAGATTGACTCGCTCGAAGTAGACAACAATAAACTGCTCGAACGAAATCGTTCGCTCGAAAATCAACTTCATACCTCAATAAAGGAAGCTGATTTTTTGAAAGAAAATCAATAAGGCGATTGAAGCCAAGTCTCTTAATTTTCATACAACAATTAATTCTCTAAAACAACAAGTGTTGAAAGCGAATCAAGACAATGTCGCTATCCAGAAACTTCTACAAGAGGAGCGAGCGACATGAATAAAAGTTGAAACAACACTAGGATTGTGCAGCAATGCAGGTTCTATCACGATAGACCTTTCGAAGCTGAACCAGCTCCAAGGCCAAATGCTAGACAATTTTTTAGCAGAATTTTTGCAACCGCTCAAAGATGAGAAGGCATTAGTCGAAGAAGAGTTGGCAGAGCTGAAAGAGCTATCTATCGAGGCCAGTCACACCGGGCCGGATGCACATGAGAAATATTTGCAGGCCTTACTCAAAATTGACAATCTGACACAACAACTCAACACCGTTCCTGTTTGTTCAGGAGTTGCTGACCACCTCGAATATTTGGAGGCAGTAGCGAAGATCGACAAACTCGAACGAGAGGTGTCCGATCTCAAACAGCAGCTCGAAGATCAAAAGCTAGTTGTAGAACTTCAATCACAAGACATGGCAACAGCAGATGCCCAGGCTAAATGACCACGTCAAAACCAGTTGAAGGTATGTGCTGAAAGATTCAATGCATTTGCTGATTGATTCTGGAAGTGGCCTCCACAGTCTTTTAACATTGAATTACAATGGCATGTGGATTAGATGATGCTCCCAGCCGCAGTAGGCATCGCCTTCGACGACTGAAAATCACCTTGGAAAAAGGACGACTTTCTCTGGTTATGGGCCCAATTAACTATCGAGCAGAAATGATGTCTTTGCTGAGGCATAATTCAAGAAAAATTCAAAGCCGAACCTTTCGGATCAGTAGAGTTGTACATAGGTTCCTCTTCTATGTGTGCCTTAGAGTACATTCGCATTAAAGTATACCAGTTTTTGCGAAACAAAGACAATAGGTGACAATTTTGGAAGCGAAAGTCACAGTTTCAACTTTATAAACCAAAGGATGTTGTGGATATGGGCGCTTTTGATGATGCGGGTCTGCTCATAAATATAAGTATGGCATATCCAAAGCTCTTCAGTATTTACGTCGATTGGGAGCGATATTTAGCTGATTACTTTGCGGAAATTCACCACAATCTGCAAGATTGACGAAAGTCAATTTGTTATAAACCCTTTTGTACATATTTTTTCTAGTAGTTCGGCACTTTTGCAGCAACAACTTTCTTTTTTGTATAGAATCTATATGTTAAAAGTTCTTTTATAAAATTTTCAGCTCGCTTTTGTAAAGAAATCACACTTCGAAATGACTCAGACGAAGATGAGAAATTAACTCAGGAACTGTTCGATGGAACATTGCTCCTTGTTAAGCTCGAAGAATTCAGCAACCTACCAGTTGGCCGATATACACAATCAAAGAAAACATTGATGTTGTTCGAGGCTCGACAGAATTTGGAGTTAGCCCAAAGGTTACATGCAGAATTGAATCCATCATAAACATTCATTCTTGTCTATGTAATGGCGATGTTTCTATGTTATGCTGAATTTTAATCTTTGAAGTTTTGAAGGCGTTTTGAAGTTCGATTTCTGTTCTAACAAGCATTTCAAAGGTCACCTCAAATCAATCTATTCACTTCAAGAAACAGCAAGTCATATATTCAACAAAACAGAAGAAATATCTCAAATGAAGTATTTAAAGGAAGGAACATATGAAGTTCACATTTGAGGAGGGGGGTATGTGATGCCACGAATTTGCTAAATAACGAATATCAACCTAAATATGGCATGATATACTCAAATATGAAGATATGAGCTGGATAAATATAAATCATGAAGAGGCCTATATCATTTTTTGAGAATATAACTCCTAAAGACTTGTCTTGTATTTAAGGACAAGACCTCCAGAAGTTAGACGCTACCTTGGATAACCTTTATTAGGTCATCTACGCGAAACGACTAAATATGAATATTAAACTAGAGTAATTTAAACTCTTAGTTAAATATACCTCTCACGGTATAATTGAACATACATTCAACCTGATTATTAACTAGACATTTTCGAGGGAGCGACGCACCTGTAGCCTTTAGAGGTGTGTTTGTTTGCTTCGTAGAACATATATAGACTACACGCTTCAGTCTCAATCATCGAGAGAGAAAGAGTTTATGTATTTGTGAGAGATTGAAAAAGTGAATAGAGTGTTGAGAATTATTCTCTCTTATCTATGTTCTCCGCACTGTTAAGTGTGAGTGATCTTGAGTCTACTAGCAATTTTCTACTGCATTTCATAAATTACTCTCTGGTCAGACAGTCACCTTAGCGCATTACATTCGTTTGTTATATGTCCGTAAATACGTTCTAAAGAACTGTCTTATTCGTCTGCCACGAACACTTTGTATTCGGCACTCGAATAATGTTTATATTTGGTACAGTCTTTCAGGATCATTGATAGAACTGTATGTATACATCTGAGATGACAGTCCCTGTCTGAGAAATTGAGTCGTTGATCTGTGTTCTTGTTTGTAACAAACATAAGTTTCTAGCATACGCTAAAACTATTCGTGTTCTTTAACCATAACTTGGACTTAAGTTGTTGAGGACTTCTATCTAGAACCAAACAATTCGTGAATAAGATTAACTAATTGTCTGTTTGAACTCAAATACATCGAACATCTCTTGAATCTATGCCGACAACTTAATTAACCGGAGTGTAGTACTTTTGTACTACTCTAATAACATCTCACCTGAAGAACGCTTTTCATTCGATTCGATAGAGGCAAGATTGTTGTTCTAGAATCATTATCACTACATACCCTCAATACAAGTAACACTAGTTATTTTTCAAATGTTTGTTGACAACCAAAAAAACTCTCGATCCCACTTCATTCAAAATAAGTCATAGTTGTACCGAATATTCAACTTTCAAGCGCTATCCTCTTGGGGTTCGACATTAATTACTACAAAATCTATAATAACTCTGTTGGTATAGCATGACAAACCTAAAGACTTGTTTGCGGTAGTCAATCTTACCAATTGAGGACAAGGCGTAGACATTGTAGGCACTGGTTATTGCTATACAGTTGGCCTTTTTGGGCTTGACTTCCGTGGATTTGGCCTTTTAAGATTTGACATCCATCCGCTTGGTGAGCTCCGTGTCGACTTGATTCTGTTTTTTATCTTTGAACCACCGGATCTTGCTGTTGAACTCGTTGCTCTGCATTTTGTCTTTGTACGAAGCATGGATTCTTGATTGGACATTTAGATGATTCTTGATTGGACATTTGGATGATTCTCAAAGTAGTATGTACATTCGTCCTTCTCAAGAAACTTTGTCCTACGAGCCTGAGTTGGATGACAATTGGAACTTGAAACACTTGGTTCACTTATTGCACCCAATCTGCTTGACTTTGTTGCACTCCCGGACGATTCATAGCCTTTCTCCCTTGTCTGCTTGATTAGCGAACTTTCAGATTTTTGGACATTTGGATGATTCTCAAAGTCACTATGTACATTCATCCTTCTCAAGAAACTTTGCCCTACGAGCCTGAGTTGGATGACAGTTGGAACTTGAAGCACTAGGTTCATGGTCACTTATTGCACCCGATCTGCTTGACTCTGTTGCACTCCCGGACGATTCATAGTCTTTCTCCCTTGTCTGCTTGACTAGCAAACCTTTATTTTCGCGTTTGGTGATCTACTCTCTTCTTTAAGATAATTCTCTTGCAAAATAGGAGCCCCACTATTATGGTTCCAATGACTTGAACCTATGACTCTCAAAGAGGCTTTCATAGGTTCAAGTCCAAGGTAGAAAAATCTATATTTTTGGATGTAAAGCGTATGTACACATGTCAAAAGAAGATAAAAATAAGCTTCATGTAAAATCCATCAAATGTGTTTTTGTTGGATATGATGAGAGAACCAAAGGATACAGATGTTGTAATCCTATGATGCACAAGATCCACGCAAGCAAAGATGGGATCTTTCATGAAATGCATGGCTTGATAGGAGTGTTCATTGGCTTACAATCCTATAGCCTGAACCTGTGCAACAAATCCCTGACATACTTGACCTGAGTTAGTCCCACTTCATGTCCTTTTTGCCATACTTTCACTCCTAGACAATAGTGCATTAGGTTGAGATCAGTCATTCATTAGATCCGTCTTAATCATATCTACCACATCTTGATTTTTTCCAATAATAATCAAGTCATCAATATAGAGTGCAACCAAGACAATCACATTATCAAATCATAAGACATAGAGATTACAATTTGAGTGTGTTCTCACCATCCCCTTAAATTGGAAATATTCATCAATTCTAAATTGTACCATGCACGTGATGCTTGTTTTAGGCCATAAAGTGTCTTTTTCAAACAAAATTTTTTATGTTTCTGTCCTTCTTCAACGAATCTATCGGGTTGATTTATAAACACTTCCTCTTCCAAATTACCATTCAAAAAGTGGACTTTACATCCCTCTGATGCAAAGTCCAACCAAGATGAGAAAGCTAAAGCAATAAGCAACTGTAATGTATTCCACTTACATACTGGCACAAAGGTCTTATCGTAATTGATCCCTTACTTTGTGTGCAGCCTTTGATTACCAAACTTGCTTTGTCCTTCAATATGCTTTCATATGTGCAGTAATGCTTGGTGATTGAATCAATCTAATCTTGCATGGCTTTGATCCAAATGTCCTCATCCTTAGCTTTTCAAAAACTTGAAGGTTCACCCAAATCTCAAATCCATGGATATCGGATGTGATGTTAATGTCAAGAATGATGTTTCAAGTGTGAATGGAAGTGCTTCTAATGTTGTTGGTGTCGAGGAGCTTGCATGGCTCAAGGAGGAGTCAAGTGAAGAAGAAGGTGTAGAGCATCAACCTCCACACCCAAGAACATCAAGGAGATCATCAAGATTTAAGGAGAAGCCATCAAGGCTTAATTTCATTGGAAAAAGTATACAAAGGAACACTCTATCTCATTCACTCAACATACTTTCATGACTTCAATGTTAGAAGACTGGATTACAGATCATGCAACATAGTAACACAAACAGAAAGCACTCTCCACTCCAAGCTCACGTAGCAACTGTATTTCTCAAAACCAAAATACAATGTACATATAGTTTTTCACTATGGCAACCCATGCATGGCCCAGGTTGCCGTTGACGGGACGCGTGTCCCATCGACTCACCTCATGGCGAGGCCAACTAGTCCTTATCCACAGATAGGACCTACAGTATCGTAACACAGTAGTTCTACTTTAATTCCCTAAAAGTAGAATCTACTTTTTATACAACCATATACATAGCATCAAAGTTAACAAACTTTAAGTACAGAAAGCTTTGATCTAAACTTATCAAACTTTTCTCTAATGAGTGGCTTAGTGAAAATATCAGCTAGTTGCCTACATGCTTTGGCCATCACATATTTTCAAAGATTGCATGTTTGCATGTCCACGTTTGCAGTGTGGAAATTTTGAACCCCCCCCCCCCACCACCACTTGCATCAGTTTTTTGTGCTTAACTTGAACAAATGCATTGTGTGTACTGAAGTGAAAAGCAAATAGCAAAACAGAAAAAGAAAACACCAGCAGCAATGATTCTTTGACGGTTTAAAAACTCATTCTTAAATCTAGTACCATGCATTTTTTCTATAGTGCACGCTTTTAGGAAACTCATGCGTTGCAGGTTGAGAGACTTTTAAATTTGAGGATGTGTCCTTAGTTCAGCTCAAAACTATCCTGAATTAGGTCGACACTATCCTGACGTTCCTTTAAATATTCCTCGACTTCCTTTCACACATTTGTTCGAGCATCTTTGAATATTTCTCTTCGAATCCCTCCAAACAACCTCAAATGATGTTTGAATTTATTTGAATTTCATTAAATTCGAATCTCCAAGTCTGCGATTCTGTCTTGAAGTTGTCTGTAGATATGTGACTAATTTTGCAGACTGTTTATTGGCTGATATTTCGAGCAAGCTTTTCCAAGTAGCTTCAGAAAATGATAGTATGTACAAATCATTTGAAGTCTTCAGAGGATTAAAGTAGGGTGAGCCGGAGTAAGATAAATTCCAGTAAATAAAATCTTGGTCTGTTTGACACCATGCCTCAAAGCTTGAAGCTTTGTGAACCGTTTCCAACTTGGGCAGTTGCACATACTCTTCAATGGATTGAATTTGTGTAATGACATCCATAGCGCATATCTCTGTAATGACCATTTGCACTCTAGTCTGCAAAGTAGCTCCACTTTGTTCGTTGTGCAGCCAGTTGATTCTATTGGTTCATTTGGGGTATAACTCAATACCATTTATTTGTCACCAAGGATTGCAATTGAACTTTCTTTAGCTTGGACATATTCTTGTATTCACTTGTCCAAATCATCTCAATTTATATTCATACGGCTACAAGTTTTAGTGCAATCTATTAATCTACTTGACTTAAGTAAGCCCCTTGGGAGGACCTAATTCAAACCAAGCTTTCAGTACTTAGAAGTTAAGAGAGCAACATGCGACTGTGTAATAGCTATGCAGTTCAAACAGACCAAAATCCCAAGGGCAGATGGAGAACTCTTAGTTCTAACTTGAAATCTTTCTACTATGTCACTAATTCCAACCGAGGGCTTGAAAGCCCTCATTGACATTAGTGGTACCACAACTCACAAGTGCCAATGGAGTTTAAGTCCCAATAGAAATGATATCCAAGAAACTGCTTCATTGGTGAATTTCAAGAAAACATTCAGCAGAACACATAGATTTCCCATTCCCAGACACAGGTGTATTGCAATCTCATCAAGAGACTACACATCGTAGGATACAACCTCTATTATACTAACAGCTTTTTAAGACCAGAATAGTTTGATAGATATTTATAAGTTAGTGAACAAGGTTCGAAGAAACCCCTGCCCTTCACAATCGGCAGACTACAGATAATGTTAGCATAAGTATCATTAGGAAAGGCATTAAAATCTTATAGCAACAAATCTATATACCTACAAAATCTATTTAAAATTCTACAGTAGTCGGCAGCTGCAGAAACGATCTTTTTCAAGATTGGCATTTCAAAATTCAGAAGTAGCAGGTTATTTGTTTCGTTTGCAACTACCAAAAAGGTTCTTGGAGGTTCTAAATAGGTCCCAGCTTTCCAGGTGATACAATTTTTTGTCACATTTTAGACGGTCATCAACCGGCAAAGTGTAAATGCTTAAAAGAATCTTGCTTTTGTTGAATAGTAAACTTACAGTTTTGTGTTTTGTGACATGAGTTAATCACAGACAACATCAGAATAAAATGCAATTGTTCGCCGATTGCAATCCTTAACATCCAGAAGCTCAACATCAAAGACCTCGAACTGCTTTGCACTGAAGAATGTTGAAGGCCCAACAGGAGGACCAAGCTCCGGAGGAACCACTATGCGGCGCTTGCCTCCTGGCTTCATAGACTTGATCCCTTCTTCAAACCCAGGTATCATGCCTTTGATGCCAATGCGGGTTTTTGCTGGTTGGCCTTGCTGATAGCTGCTATCTACGCGCCGCCCAGATTCATTATAGCCTGTGTAGTGAAAGATAACCTGCTGCCCATCTTTTGGACAGTCACCTTTACCCTCAACGATGTCCAGATAAATAAGACCTGTATCAGTTGTCAAATATTTCTCATTCGCAACCACCTTCACGTCAAACCCTTCTCTTACGAATGAAGGAAAATCTGGCGGAGCATTGTTGAGTTTCTGCATGCGTTTATTCTGTTCAAGAATGCGCTCTTCGTTGAAGGGACTCCTTGAGAGTTCCTTTGAAGTGGAAGCAGCCTCGACTGGCAATGAAATAGAGCTGGAAGCAGTCCACGGAAATGCCAGAAACATGGAAGAAAGAAATTGTCTGCGATCTGTGAAAAGTGGCCTGTTTGATGCATTCCTGCTTGCCCAGATGTTCGGTGTTGACCCACATTCATCTGAAAATTTCACCCTGAGGTGAAATTCTGAGGCTTCTACTTTATGTTTCCATCTCCGTGATGATGTCTGCGGTCTGCCTTCTCTAGAAAACACCAACCCAGCTGATTCCATATGTTGTGATCCAAGAAATGGGGGGTATCCATTCCTGCCTGCTGTAAGAGACTGCTGACAGATCAAAACCTAATAGCATAAGAAGAAAATTCTCAAACTATTTACTATCATGCACATTGCAGACAGAGGGAGCGAAAAATAAAATTGTCATCAATGAATGAGCATGCAAATACGTTTTATTCTATGACACTTTCTGCAAGAATACATAATTGTATAGTCAAAGGCTGCTTACCAATATTCAAAACCCAGCAACAAAGGATGACAAATCTGACGCTAAGAGCAACAATCAAATGAAAGTGAGCAGCTTTTGTGACTATTCTTAACAAAGATCTCAAAGAAATCTAGAAAAATGAAAACCCATTTCACTTACTTCACAAGGGAAGCTATTGGATTGAATGGAACCAACGCACTCCATCCTCATTGTCTTCTCCTTCCTCCAAACCCATAAGGTGAAGAAGGTAAAGGCAAGCTTTGAGCTTTCCTTTCTAGATAAAATGTGGTACATGGAGAGCATGGTGCCACATCATGGACATGTTATAATGCAAACTACCATGGATGTGGCCCTAGGCAGGTAGGTTAAGTCTTTAGATGTGGATCACTGCATTCTTAAGGACGCTGCACCACCACTCCAATGAGAGACTGCACCACCACTCCAATGAGAGACGCACCCGCACCTCTAATGAGAGACTAGAGCGGTGGGCTCACACCCATCTAAGGGTACATGTATAATAGCACCATCTCCTTGTGGGCTCACACCCATCTAAGGGTACATGTATAATAGCACCATCTCCTATATGTTATTTCTCTTAGATGGGTGGAGTAGTGGTGTGGAATACGCTATCTCTATAGATGTAGCTCACATGGCACCTTTTATTAAGCAAACAAGTACATTGTGGTATTATGTCACAAAGGCCTTGCCATGATGGTAAAGTTGATATAATTAAAAATAAAAATGTTTTTTTTTTTTTTCTGAGGTGCAATGTATGGTAAATTGTATGATTCATTCATTTGTTAACATTTTAAATTGCAAGACCTTATACTATCAAAATTGCTACCACAAAAGTAGTTAAATTTTTAGAATAGTTTTGTTATCGTTTTTAATCTATTAATATATTCTCTCTCTCTCTCTCTCTCTCTCTCTCTCTCTCTCTCTCTCTCTCTCTCTCTCTCTCTCTCTCTCTCTCTCTGCGATTGGGACGTGAACGTTTAGCTTTGCCTTATCCACTTGCATAGCTTGCTCAAACGCTAGCGATGGTGTTCTCTCGATCCATTATCCCATACCTGGCTCTGTGCGAGAAGGTTGGATCCACGAAGCCATCATAGCCATGGTATTGTTGCATAGGCCATGCCCCTTCCAACACTTCGATACCGTGTTCATGTACCACACCATGTCGGAGAAGGGTGTTAAGATTTGTGCTGGTGTGAACCGTGAGATTAGCAATCCAACCTTGCATGGCAAGGTTGATGCCATACACAATTGCATGGCTAAGAATGGCCATCCCCGCATTGGCTCCTTCTTCAAGAATTTTTCTTGGTATTATACTACAGAGCCTTGCCCCATGTTCATGAGCGCTTTGCGATGGGCTGGGGTTAGGGAGGTGATATTTGCCACAACCACTCCCAAGCTTTTGGAGTTTTTTTGGGGCTTGGGGACAATTGAGATTTGAGCTAAGGAGGTGAATGCGAAATCTATGCATGTCCTTGATCCCATGATATATTTGCTCAACAGAATTCTCACCAATGAAACAGATCAGTTGTTCACTTGGCAGTTTGATGAATCCGGAAAATGCCAGGCGGGATGCTCCAAAGATGCCAAAAGATCCAAAGAGACAAGCGATGTCGAGCATGTGCATTCAACCAACAAGAGGATGCTCATCAGAGTTTCAACTCTGCTACATAGCAACGTGTGTCTAGTATACCATATGCTATATTGTGCATGTAGTATTGAATTCGACAATCAAGAGGACTTTCATTAGCTAGAAATTCAAATTTGATGCATAACAATGTTTTTTGATGGCTTGACTTCCACCAGAGAAAATAGAAATTTTGATCAAGGCGTAATCATTGTCATTCTGATAATGTGCATCATATATCTAGAGCTATATTGAAGATGACGACCTTTCTATTTAAAAGACCACGTCTAAAACTTATTGTCTCAACTTCTCAGAATGAGAATTTTGATTTTTTGCTTTAAATTCAAAAGAAGCTGCTAGACTTTGAGGAGATTACATATAAAGTACAAGTATGGGCATTACTATGGGCGCAAATGCACTAACGCAAAACAACAAGAGCTATAAGTTGCCATTGCAAGTCGACCGTCTCTACTCGATGGTAGCTATGATCTACAACGACAAAAATAAAGATGCTAATACTAAAAGAAGAACTACTCAAATTTTCACCTAATAGGAGGTCAAATTTTTCCACAAAAAAGAGAAAAACTTTGCAGTTAAACACAGAGCTTAACTTCGAAACATCCATATCATAAATGCTCTAAAGAGATATACATTTACATCTCGTCCTTTAAAGACGTCCTTAGAATTTCTCCCATATTATATATCTTGCTAAAGAATGAAGTCCAAATCCTAATCTTTAAGGGCTAGGATAAATGCAATATGGCCACAAATATTTATGTCCATGCAAATGAAAATTTTCCTCCACATTGGTTGTGAATATGGAAATTCAAGTTTTGAAAATGAGACATGAAGTAGCTAATCTATTTGCAACTCAATGAGACTATAATCGGTTAGCTCAGCCATTTTCATATTAAGAAATTCAGGCGAGAGTGTCAACAGAGATAGGTTCACATTCTTTTTCCCCCTTCTTGTGCATAGATTCACATTGTTGTAGAAGTTCAGTGAAAGTGAACCTCAAAGTTGCAAGAACCTGAGTAATAGATGCTTTTGTTGTTGACTTGTTGCAAGATAGCAGAGGAGGTGTTTGGAGGTAGAGGAAGCCTAAAACAGCCTCTAAGGCTTGACAAATTAGCACACCATCACAAAAAACCCAAAAAATTGAAAATCTGCATTTTTGGAGGAGAAAAGTGGCCAAAAACCATCAGATTTTGATTATTTCTGAGTAATATTACAAGGGAAACTAAATTTTTTGCCAAATCAGTAAACCCTCGCAGAAGTAACCTTTGGAAGCTTGCCCATTGTGCTCAGAGAGACCTTTTCCATCTAAGGCCAAGCAGCTATGAGCTAATTGAGCATTATGCCCGGTTGTTGGTAAGTTTTCATGACATCCTATGGAGCGGCCGGTGTAGCAGTGCTGGTTGGGCCGGTTTGAGTCTCGACCTTCTCTTCTCCTTCCTCTTCTACAAGCTCTTCCACTTGCACAAGATCCTCTGGCGTTGTGGGGTCAGCACATTGTGGGAATCGTCTATATTCAATACTCATGAATGCATCCATATCCAAGGGTTTTTCGGACTCGACATCCACAATGGTGGGAGGGATAGGGATGGCAGCAACAGTGTGAATGGGTCAAGGGATGGGCTATTCAAATGAAGGAAGAATGAGAGGCATGGAGAATTCCAAGGTTGTGTACATGATATTGGTGGGGGATTGGGGAGGCATGAAATGGATCAAGTTCATTAGGGCTAGGGTGTTGAGGAGAGTTGGGAATCTTGCGGATTGATGGGTGGAGGAGAAGT
Source organism: Diphasiastrum complanatum (assembly GCA_029204225.1). Taxonomy (NCBI): domain Eukaryota; kingdom Viridiplantae; phylum Streptophyta; class Lycopodiopsida; order Lycopodiales; family Lycopodiaceae; genus Diphasiastrum; species Diphasiastrum complanatum. Next base: position 33,953,512 of record CM055099.1, read on the forward strand.
GGAGACGTTGGAAGGAGTGGTGACAGTGGTGGTGGCTGTAGAGACCAAGGAAATGAGGAGAATTGAGGAGTCGATGGTGATGGAAGGGGTGGCCTCTGGTACGGTGGAAGAGGAAGGGATTGGTGATGCAAAGGTAGTGGTAGTTAAATTGGTGATGGGGTGGGTGGCACGACGACGGGTACAGTGGGTAGGAGATGAGGAATCAACATTGTTGCTCATGCTGAGGAAGTTTCGGGAGAGATGGAGGGAGGGTGTTGGCTAGTGGAGGGAATGGCGGTGGTGAGGACAGAGAATCGGTCAAATTATTGAACATTCTGTTCAAGGAGAGTGACAAAAAGGGTGGAGATGAGGGGTTCCATGACAAACTTTTGGTGAACATTGGTCTTAATAGCCCTTCGAAGCTTAAAAGTCACAAAGGAGTGTCAGTTTTATGGCACCACAGTGTCTGTCGAAGATTTCTTGTGGGATTCTACAATTTTATGTAGAAGGAGGGAAGTGACGGGCTCCTTGCACAGACTCCCAAGTTATTGAGAAGGTGAGAAGTAGATTGGACGATATGATCGGTGATGGCCTCTATCAAGTACCCATTGTTCGTGTGAAGTCGACAAGGGAGTTGGTTGTTGCTATTGTAAGCTATGCCTCAAAGCTCTCTGCTCCTGCTGGGAATATCTTGTTGCCTCTATTTTTCCCGGGGGAGCAGTCCCTAAGGTGAGAGCCATTACTATTGTTGCAACCCAAATTATGTGGAGCTGATCAAACAAGAGTGGCAGAAGCTGTTTGAAATTGATTTCATCTATGAAATCGAGCACACAAAATGTGTGTCACCCATAGTTATAGTGCTCAAGAAGAATGGCAAGATGCAGATCTGTGTAAATCCTAAGGCCTTATACGTTGTGACAAGGAAGGATCGCTTTCCCTTGCCTTTCACAGAAAGTGTTTTAGATCGCGTAGCCAAAGTAGAAGCCTACAATTTTCTGGATGGATTCAACAACTACAATCAAGTCAAGATAGCACCCGAGGATCAACATAAGACTGCTTTTGCCATTGAATGGGGACTCATGTCTATAAGGTGATGTCATTTAGACTTTGCAATGCCCCGAGCACTTTCCAAAGAGTGATGCAATGGCATTCAAGGATTACCTGCAGAAATTTTTGAAATTTTTTTTGGACGATCTTTGTGCATGGGCCTAACGGTAGGCACCTATCTCATATGGAAACAATGCTCATTCAATGTCGCAAGTATCAGGTCTCCTTGAATATGGAAAAGTGTCAATTTTGGGTGATGTGCGACCTGATTCTAGGCCACATCATTGATCTCTCCAAAATACGAGCCATCATAGATCTACCGCCACTAGGGAGTATTCATGAGGTGTATATTTTCATGGGGCATGCTAAATATTATCAGATTTTCATTTTATACTTTACAGAGTTAGCCAGGCCAGTATACAAACTTACCATAGTTGTGGGACGAAGGAAGCTCTATAGGCTTTCCAAAAGCTTAAGAAAGCATTGATCTCAATGCTGATATTACAACCACTCAACTAGACGATAGAATTTCATGTGCATACAGATGCATCGAAGTATGTGCCATCTTGACCCTACCAAGGGAACACAAAAAGGATTTTTCAATCCGTTTTACTAGCCGACAACTCAATGAAGTAGATATGAACTATTCAACAATGGAGCGGGAGGCACATGCAACGATCTTTGTGGTCAAGAATTTCAAACACTATTTGATGGCCACCCATTTTGCATTTTATACGGACCATCAACCCTTGAACAAGACTTGCAATACGAGAAGAATCACTAGATGGTTACTCTTTTGTTGTTGGAATTTGATTTTAGAATAGTGGTATGCAAGGGAAAACAACATTATATGGCAAATCATGTGTCACGAATCAAAGGGAAGGAGATTGCAACCCAACCTCATGACAATTTACCAGATGCTAACTTGTTTTTTTCGACACTATACAAGACTGGGCCTAGACATTATTGAATACATGATGCAGGGCCAACCAAACAAATCATTATCCAAGGTAGAACAACGGAAGCTAATGTTGAAAGCTTGACCTTAACCATAAATCATAAACCATAAAACCGAAGTTACTGAACTAAAACCACAAAGAACAATACTAAATCACGACAATGCTGTGAATAGGATCATCATAATATATAATATCGGGCCACATGGCACCAAAAAGGGGTACAATAATGTTCCATGAATGTAATGAAAACTACATAACTAAGGCTCGTCAGAGTCATGGTAGGATAAATCATCCGAATCTGTGGACTGCAGATCCCATGGGTCCGCAGATGAATCGGAACTGGAGGGAGCCATATGTCGTGGTGTGGCCCTGGCTCTGCTGTGTGCTCTGGATCCCTGCTGCGTGCCTTGGCTCTGGACCACCCCCCTCTCCCTGCCTCTACCTCTGCCTCTGCCTCTGCCTCTCTCTCCTCCTCTGGCCCCCATCTGGCTGTCCCCAGCCCTGTGTCTACTCCGTCGTGCCTGTGTGTCAGGTGGCCGTAACCCTACGCCCTGGGATGGCCCTACCCACTGTGATGATGCCTGGCCGATGACTGCCTGTGATGCTCCACTCCTGTCTACAAAAAGAGTACTCAGCCCCCCCTCCCTCCTAGAACCTCTAGGTCTCCCCCTAGGCCTACGTGCAGGAATGGCTAGCTCCTCCTCTGTCTCTGCATCAGGGTCCACCAGCAGGTCAGCCAGGTCATCCCCATGTGCCTCCGCCCACATCTCCTCGTCCTCCTCTGTATCTCCCTCAACCCACTCCTCCTCCTCCACGTAGTCTGCCCCGAGCATCTCTCCACCCTCTGAGACCTCGTCATCTCCCTCCTCAGCCCTCTCCCTCTGCCTCTCTGTCCTCCTCTGCCGCCGTAAAGCTCGTGCGTCAGCCTGTGCCTGTCTGTAGAGCTCTCTATGGATCTCATCATCCATCTCCTCCTGTGTGGGTGGTGCCCGAGGAGCAGCAGCTATCGAATCCACCAAGCAAGTGTCGGGGTCCACCTACAACCAAAAACAATACATTGTTGTTAGACAGGTATTGTGCAACTCACTGCATATTTTGAAAGCAAATCAATTCACCAAAGCATACCAAGAAAAAAGGGGTGATGATGTGATTCACCTCGAGCATCTGACCCTCTCCTCATGTGCGCCTCGGCATACGGCCGTTGGTGTTCACAAACACCAACCGCCTACACTGTTCGATGGACAACCTGTTCCTCTTCTACGTGTGATACAAGGCCCAGGTGCTCCAATTCCGCTCACAAGCTCCTGCAGAATAGTCCTGTGCAAGGACTCTCTCAGCCAATCGCCTCAGGTCACCTGTGCTGCGCCCGTGGATGCACCACCATGTAACGGGCCTCAGTTGATCCTCCCTCCGCCGACTCTGCTCTCCATCGAAAGGAAACTGAAAGCGCTCAAATGCGAACAGCTGGCTTGCAATGTTGGCCAGCATCAGACCTATTGGCAAAAGGAAAAACATGGCACATGTAAGACCCCTCAAATTCAGACATACCAATGAGTACAATACTGCAGTAACATTGCTACCAAATGATTTCTCACACGTACCTGGTCCGGGCCATACGTGCTCCGTGTACTCCACCCATCCCCGGTGCAGCTCCGGATCGTCCCTCTCTCGTGTAGAGCGCCACAAGGGGTGTAACATGTGGGCTACGGCGTGGATGGGTCGGTGGAAGTAGTCCCATCTGGCCTCCCAGATGCGTGAGATCTCGCGCCTCCTGCAGCAGACAAATTACAACAATCACTAAACCATAGCATAAAAGAAACGCATCAGACTCGAGTGAGAAACAACAAACTAGACACTGAAGAGTCATACCTATGCTCGTCCAAGGCTGACAACAGAATCCCCTCGCCGATGCGCTCCATGAACTTGTAAATGAGACCGAGAGTGCACCCCTCATGGTCTACCAGACGCAGCACTCTGTAAATGGGTAGTAGGATCCCACTAATCTCCTCAGCAGCTCTCCAGAACTCGTCGTCGTACACAGTGGACTGGAAAAATGCCGAATGGGGGAGGTCTGTAAAGTCCCGGAAGGCCACGCTGGAAACCATCCGCCGCAATGCATCCTTCACCACCACCAATCGCTCTAGAACCAAGAAGTAAAACGTAAAGCGTGTGGGTGCGGGCTTCTTCAGGTTTAGGGTGGAGAAGGTGCGGAACAGGGCCAACACACGCCTCTTCCTGGTGACAAAAGTGACCAGGCGCATGGCCGTATAAGTGATCTGCAACACAAACACCCAGTAAAAAGTTTAGACAGTAGTTGAGACGTGGTTAGCAGCATCGAAGGAAGAAAGCATAGCAAATAGAACAAACTATACCCCTCTGATCCATGGAAGCGCACATAGGTCATGGATGAGCAAGTCTATGCAATGTGCAGCACAGGGTGTCCACACAATGCTGGGGTGCTCCCTCATCATAATCTCGCCCATCTGCTTCCAGTTCGAGGCGTTGTCGGTGACAACCTGAACCACGTGCTCATCTCCGATGTCAGCAATAACATCTCTAATGACCTCATGAGGGATAACAGACGACTGACGTTAGCGTCGGAGTCCGTGCAGGCATAAAGGAGTGCAGTGTGGGCCTAAACCGCACCCCTAGCAGATGTTTGCACGATGGTCCACGCCTAAACCCTAAAAAGTATGGAATCAGGACATGAAAATTGAAATTTGTGATACGGACGTAGACAGGCGGAACGGAGGTCATAGGAGTCTGTGCAAGCATGTGGAAATGCATTCTAGGCTCAAACATCACCTCACTCGGTTTCCAACAAGCCATTCTGTGGAAATGGCCAAAATACACAAGCATTTGGAATGTGGTGTTCAAATCTCGCTAGGCGTGTCGTGACGGCTGAAACTGATGCTGTAAAAATCACTGTGGGCGTGAAGAAAGGTGGTCTAGAGCCAGACTACGCTCGATTTGGTTGCCTACAGCTCAATGTCAACAATTGCAAAAAATCAAGCCTACACTTACCAAATATCAAAATTTGGTCGTTTCGCTCTCCACGAAGCTCAGACCCACCCGGCACCGTGCACACCAACTCCGTATCGTCGAGTAGATGCCTGCCAAGTATTCACTTGCGAAGATTGGACGCCCACGGCTCTCAGAAAAAAAATTTGCCTCCTCCACTGTTGGCGCGGTTCTGTGCGCGAGGAGGCCGAAAATCGGGTTTTTTTTTTTTTTTTTGCGATTCTGTCCACGATTCGCAGAATCGCGATTCCCGAATCGCGAAGCTGGCGAATCGCGATTCGCTGCAACTATGCTTTGAATATAATCATTCATTAAAAATTTAAATGTGGCTTTTTTAGCAAAAATTTTGCATGTTCAATAGTTTTCCTTTCATGTCTTATATCTAGCATAATAGTGGGCATACCTACCATTTCACGTACATGATAAATTGCACAAGATTACAGTCAAACATACAAGAGAAATCAGTGGTATGTCTCTTTTCCTAGTTTTTGATGTTTGGCAATGTGCTTTCAATGGCATGCCATGTGCTACATTTTTTGACTAGGTAGTATTGAGCAAAACTAGTGAAACTCACATAATAACTACTTGTAGATTGTTAAAATTTGACATAGTGGAGACAAAAACATAGAAGCTGCCGTTCGAAAATAACTCGTCTTTATTACCACGTGTGCTATATCACCAACCAATGTGTAGATCAGAGTACGATATGGCTGTTTAACTTTTTTGATAAAACCATGTCACCTTGTAGCGAGAATTGTATCTCCAAAGTGGCATTCAATCAACCCCAAAGGCCTTACATTGATTTAAAACATCACACATGAAATGATTAAATTAAGATAAGAAATTTAGAGAAAGCTATAACGAACTTAAGTCAAAATCATTTGATACATGTAAAATCTTCTTACAATTTGGAAACAAAATTCAACAATAAACCCCCCACCCCCCCTGAAACAAATTAAAAAAGAAAAGGGTAGACCACTACTATGTCATATCTCCAAGGTAATTGGCTTTTCAAAATTACCAATTACCTTGCATCCATTTTTAGATGATGACATTTATATTCAAATCATCATGGCAAGGCCTTTGTGAAATAATACCCCAACGTTCTTGTTTATGGTTAGTTCGTAGCAATATTTACGAGTTCATGACAAAATCCAATGGTGGCAATCTTTAAATCATCTCGAGCCATTGTTCACACGATGGAGGCAGGTGGGTAGATTCACCCTAGATTCCCTCCTGCTTCCAAAGGTAGGCGATAACCTCTAGATGTAGGAGGAGGTTGAAAGAGTCAATCTCTTGAGGCTCCCTTCAGGCTCCTACTATCTCAAGACCACTTCAATTTGCTCTCTTCACAAGACCACTTCAATTTGCTCTCTTCACAACATATTCAAAAGTAGTTGCTACCTGAGACCTCCAACATGTGACTTACCCCCGTCATTTAATGAGGCTGCCTCCCTCGAACATATGGCCCCGCTATGAACTAGGTAGCGGGTGTGAGCAGGCCCGCTACCCTCTGTAACAAGCAGCCTTCACGCATTGAGCCGCCCTGCGGCGAAGTGCGTTGAAGGCTGCTTTTACATAGCAGCAGGCCTGCTCATGGCCTGCTACACGGTATAATTGGCCCTTCAACACTTCAACCTTGTGCTATGGCTTTGAACACATCTGTTCAGAGCCTATGAAAATGGGACATCTGTCCTCTACCACTCCTCATGCCAATTACTAGAGAGACATCAAACCCCCGGAGGCAAGGCAAATCTTATGTGAATTTATGGCATAATAGTATGTTTTGAATCTAGGGCAAAAGATTCCCTGAATATCTGATGCTAAAGGCAAATATCCGGTGAATATTCGATGTTGGGAATTGGGTTGGCTAGCGATCCTCTATTTTCATGTTACGATCCAATGTCATGAATGAAGGATGATTTATCATCTGAACTAGAGGGAATTTGATGAAATAGAGGCAGGTCCTTCGTCTTGGCTTCGCTGTGCTGATGAATAGGATGGGATGGGAGCTTCCTTTTCTTGATATGGCAAACGATTTTAGTCCACTCCCTTTCGCTTGATTCGTCACACACTCATCAATTTTCAACAAAAATGGCAGGTAAATCATTGCTGCTTTTATTCATCTTTACTATGGAAGCATCGTGATAGTCTTTGTCTTTGAATGGATCTTAAGTAATACACGGTAGATGGATATGGTGGATTGGTATTCATGTGTGAGCTTTTGTGGCAGCTATTGTTTTTCAATTTTAGGGAGGTGTGGCTTTCTGCTTTGAAGCAAGTGTGCATCTGCAGATAAGTTGCTGTCATATGATGCACAGATGGGGAGTTTTTTTTTGAGATAAAGTGGTTCTCAAAAGCTTTCAGGCTACAGCAATTTGTGAACCATCTCTTTTCACTGTGAATTTCATCTATTGCAGATAAAAGGATATTAACCACGAATCATGTCTTCTTCTAACTTATCCGCAGAGAAGTCATCCATGGAGAACGGGCTCCCTTGCTCCACTTTAGTTCATGAATATTTACCAGAGAACAGTGCAAAAGACGCTATCTCTTCAGAAGAGAAGGATGTATGTCGCTTTTCTATTTTTCCTGAATATTTACCAGAGACCGGTGCAGAAGGCGTGGTTAAGTCAGAAGAAAAGAATGCATCCTCTTCTTCTTTTGCTCCTGAATATCTACCAGGGACCAGCGCAGAGGGCATGGAAAGGTCAGAAGAAAATGCTGCATCCTCTTCTTCTTTTTCTCCAGATGAAAGTAACCGCAGGAGCGATAAAGTTTTGAGCAACCAAGGGAGCAGAGATTCCACTGAAGTGATTGCTGCAGGAATTGCATCAATTTTGGGGCCAGTGGTTACGGAGTTTGATGCGAGAGTGGAGGGCGCCATCAAGAGTCAAAATGCTCTTGAAAGTAGTATTGACCGCCTCACTAGAGGTCAGCTAGAGTTTCTTCGAATCTATTATGAAATTCTTTTGCTTGATTGCTGCTGAGGGTAGACGATCTTTAGATCAAATAGTTTAGGTTCACTATTAGTCATCTCAAGTGGCTAAGATACTTCAGTGAAGTATCAATTTCTGGTTGATTGCTGCCCAGTATAGACATTATTTAGAACTAGTATATCTGATGCTATCTTGGTGGAAGAAGCATGTCTTTTCCAATTTTAGGTTTCTTAACCAGCTAAGCTTGACTCTGTGAAGAATCTGCGTGAGGTTGTAAAATGTATCAAATTAATCGTACATATGTTATGGAAAAATAGTCTGTCAAGTTTTTCGTGAATTCTAGGGTTCCTTCCAATTCTTTCTAGGAAAGATATATTTTACCTCCTTATAATGTAATAGATTTACGTTCATAATTTTTGTCAATTTAAGACCCTTGGCACTCATCATTCTAAACCTTGTCCTAGAGATTGCTTGTTAGTGGCATTGTTTATACGACTTTCCATGAGTGGAAAGATACTAGTGATTCATTGTAATATGATGGAACAAGGTAATATTTTGGGGTTACTGGTGCACCACCCTGGCCTCTCAATCTGCTAGGTGCCTGTGACAAGGCCTCTGCCCCTTGACTTGCCTCTAAACCACTACCCTTGGGCCTGCGTTTAGGTCTGTCTGTGGGTGGGAAAGGATTGTATTGGTGACAAAACCTTCTGGAGCCAAGAAATGAGTTTTCCTTACAAATTCTCTTTGGGATCAGCCACTCTCGTACCTTAAGAACATTATCATAGTTGATTTCAATTACCTGATCAGAAATGATATGACCCAAATATTGTAATTTGGTTTGAAACTCACATTTCATATATGTGAGCTTCTGGATAAATGGTCCATACCTAGAGAGGGGGGAAGCTCCTTAATGGTGTGTTTCCTTGAATTGTGGTTCAAACTAGTGGCAATTCACACCACTATGGTTTGGATTGGAAAGAAAGTTTAGGGTAAATTTTAGAAGGGGGACGGCCCTTAGTAGTGTTTCCTTGAATTGTGGTTCAAACTAGCAGCAATTCACACCAATCTGGTTCAGATTGGAAACAAAGTTTGGGGAAATTTTCTTCAATTTTTTTTTTGGGTTTTAAAATTCGTTTTGTTTTGCACATAATCTTCACTAAATAAATGTTCAAACCTCTTCTACATCTAATATAGGCTAGTTGAATTTATGATCCGATTCGAATAGAACTTTAACTGAATGCATCGTTGTAGTGGATTGTGATCCACTGCAACGACAAAATAGATTAAGAACCTATGCTTTGCATATTCTAGGCCATCCAAGGCAACTTCGATGCACACAAAATAAAGCACATAAGTTTGCATGTCTTACATCCATCGGGCTGAGCTCTTGAATCAATCTTGCACTATAATCTATGAGCCAACATTTGTCATACTATTTGTAGCATCATCCATTTGACTTACAGAAAGACTACAGTTCTGTTGCTTGTAGTACTAGTTTGTAGTTTTTTTTGTAAAATTTTTGGATAGTATTGAGCTGCCCATGGCAACAAAAACATGTTCTACTGCAAAAATGTTCCAAAACGAGCGTTCTGGACCTAGAACCTGCGTTGCAACAGAATTTCAGGATCCCACGTTCCGAAACTCAGTGTTCCAGACTGTCAGAATGTTGTTTAAAAAAAAACTCTGAAATTCTTTTATCTAGGCCCACAAAGTCCCATTTCCAGTGCACTTTAAGAAGAGATGAGGAGCCTGTGAAGAGAGGAATAGGAGGCCAAATAGCTCGTGTGAGCACTCTATGTGAAGGCCATGATGAGTGGAAGAGCACATAGAAGAGGGCAAGAGTGACTATGTGGAGATTTCCAAGCAAAGCAACTTCTTGAAGCTTTTTGTCACCCTTTTTTTCTTTGCTTTGTTTGGAGGCTATGGTGCATCATTTTGTGAATTCTGTTGCTAGGATTGGTTGTAGGGTTGGTAGGGAGAGAGTGATTGCATGTTCCCAAGCTTCTATTTGCATAGGTGGTCACCTTGAGCAGTCATGTAGTTGATGTGCATGAAGCCCTTTTGCACAATTCTTTCTAGGTGTAGGTACCTTTTGCTGATCACACTTGCTTGGTTTGACCAGGCTAGATGGGCAGACCATGGGCATTGCCCCCTGTGTAGCAGTTCCCGCACCTGGGCAAGAGCGCATACTAAGCACATATGGAGGAGCAATAGTGACTAGGTTCAGGATACAAATTGGTGGGCAGCTAGGTTCTATTGGCACAAGATCAAGGGCTGGTAGTAGCAGTGCATCTTCTGGCACAAGCCATCATGGCCTAGTTCATCAGTAGTAGGCCCATCACGGGCTCCATCAGCAACAACAACAGTTATAAGAAGATGAACAGATTCTTCTCTTGCAAAAGTCAACAGCTTGATGATTTTCTGCTACCAAAAGGAGAAGAAGATAGCTTCCTATTGGGCGCCCTCCTGCAAGCAATATGATCACCTAAAGGCTCTGATACCATGTAGGAAATAGAAGCCTAAGGATCCAGAATCTTAACTATTCAATCACACAAAGCATTCTCAAAAGAAAGAGAGAGATGGCTAGAAATCCTCTTGTAGAAACTCGTGGACAGCCAAGGAGAATAGTCAGTATTGCTTACAAAAGTGTCTCATACAAATGGGATGCACACATATATAGTCCAAGATGACTAACTAACTTCATGACTATTGGCTATCCAGCTACTTGACTATTGACTATTTAACTTTCTATAAGCTACATAGAAAGAATAAGGTACCTCCAATATGTCAAGTTGGGGTACTTAATGTCACAATTAGGCCTAGTGGACCCATGAGTTCCTATCAGGTTAATTTTATACTAACTTAGCTACCTCTAAGTTTAGTAGGCCTAATACAATAAATGACCATGGTTACACAACTCTCGACCTTTTGGGTCAAAGCAACCTATGGTAATGTAAGCAATTCCATTACATTCCAACACCCTCCTTAAATGGAAATGCATAACATAACATGAAGTAACCTCTCAAAAGAGAAAAATGCAACTTGCTGTCCGAACTTCATGTCGCCAAACCGAAGTAGTCAAAATCTCATCCCCAATCATGTCCAACATATAAAATGAAAAGAATGCGTAATAATGAAGCATCAAGTCGAAGGGTGAGGATTTGCATGCTCCATCTGAAGTAGGGAACCAACATAAACTCGGCAATAAGTCGAAACATGGACTTGTGATCCATCATAGGCTCCCACATCATTCGAAAAAACTTCCTACCATAAGGACAATAAAAAAGAGTACCAAACTTTTTTGACATCACATCCTCCCAAACCTTACCATCAATGACTTGCTCACATAGAATAGGCAATGTACCAACATCATGATGAAGAGTAAGTGTAGAACCAAGAAAATCAGCAAGAGGTACTGATTTTAAAGAGGCATGTGCCTTCCCTTTGTAGTAAGACATTTCTTTGCTGTCCTGCAAAGTCTCCAATAGCCGACAAGGAACTGTTATGGGCTGTTCAACACTTTGCTGCCCAAAGTGTTCCAAACATGGACCATGTTGTCCATAATCTTCCGCAGGTTGTTCCTGAAGCATAATGGACTGCTCATATGTAAAATGGGATGTAAATGACCAAAAGAAGATGACTGAACTTACTGTCCAACGTCTTCATCATAAAAATCTGGCAAACTATCAAGAGATGCATCAACGATGGCGTCATCAAAGCTGTCCCTCGAAGAGGCATGAGATGACATAGAAGATTCTTCAAATAATGAAAAATTCTCTCCAAACAAATGCTCACTCTTAACACTTTGAACAAAAGTACTAATTGACACATGTTGACTCCCTCCTCGATTAGTACAAAACGGTTTCAAAGAGTGCTTGAATTTTTCAGCCTTTACCAAAACATCAAATTGAAAAGTTTTCGCATGAAACTTTTCACTAATGCATCCATCACATGCATCAACTTGCGTTGACTTGAAAAAAAAAAATTGCTTCAACATCTGCTCAATGTATCGTTGTTGAGAGATGAAGATACTAGCCCCATGTGGAAGATCAACAAGAACCCAAGTGTGGTTCTTCATGAGTGAGTTGTACTCCTCTTGCATCGCATCCTCCCAACATTTTACTCCTCTGGCTTGCTCATAAAAAACAGGTTCTACTACACCATCCTCAATAGAAATAAGAGCAAAATCAAAAAAATCAGCAAATTCTACTGATTTAGTAGAGACACGAGTCTTCCCTTCATAAAAATGATCCACTTTGCTGTCCTGCAAAGTCTGCAACAACCATTTAGGGAGTGGTTTGGGCTGTCCAACAGCCTTACCTTTGTCAACACTTTGTTGTCCAAAGTGTTCCGAACTTGGACCTTGCTGTCCAATGTTTTCAACAGGCCGCTCTTCACCATAAATAGGTTCTTCTTGATGAACTATGGGCTACAAAATTGAAGAAGTAGTGGGCTGTCCACTAGAAGTTGATGGCAGTCCCTTATCTTCATGATTAGATGGCAAAACCAAATCTGGAAATATTTCAAGATATGCATCATGGGGGAAGTCCCCTTTCATGACATGAGTGGGCGCAACATCATAGGAGGTCTTTTCATCAAAATGATCATCACGACTCACTATGATTTCATTAGTATCCATATTAAACAACCTTGCTTTTGCTACTATAGCCAACAAATATGCATTTAACTCCTTTATCATCAAGCTTGGTTCTTAGCTTATCGGGAATGAAAACATAAGCCGTGCAACCAAAGATGCGTAAGTGAGAAACAGTAGGCTTCTTACCATACCAAACTTCATAAGGAGTTAATACTTTCAATGCTTTAGTAGGACACCGATTACTAATGTAAGCCGTCGTTATAACCGCTTCAGCCCAAAACTTGTGAGGTAGGCCCTTTGCCTTGAGCATGCATCGAGCCATCTCCATGATAGTGCGATTTCTTCTTTCGGCAACACCATTTTGTTGAGGTGTGTAAGGAGTTGTCATTTGATGATGGATACCTTTGCTTTGAAGATAAGTACCGAACGTATTCTTTATATATTCCCCTCCTCGGTCGGTACGTAAGATCTTCAAAGAGTGCCCAAACTGGTTTTCTATCATTGCTAGAAAATCCTTAAAGCGTTGAAAAACTTCAGATTTTGCCTTCATAGGATAAATCCATGTAAATCTTGAAAGGTCATCAATAAAAGTAACAAAGTACTTACACCTTCCAATGGATTCGGTCCTCATTGGACCACATACATCACTATGAACCAAATCAAATTTGCCATCAACTCTAATAGTTCCATCAATTGGAAAAGCTTGCCTTTGAAATTTTCCAAGTATGCATCCTTCGCATACATGTCCTTCGGGATGCTCAATATTAGGAATGTCTTCAACCATATTGAATCTCTTCAACATCTTCAAGCTAGCAAAGCAAACCTAGCATGCCATAATCCAGCCAATTCCAAAAAATGTGAACGTGATGCAACAAGACAAAAAGATGATGAAGCTCTTCGCTCATAGGTATTCATAAGGAACAATCCACCACGTAATGTTCCCGAAGCAATGATCATAAGAGATCTCTTTGCGTCTTTGATAAGACATTTGTCTTCTTTGAATTTCACAACCAATCCTTGGTTCATAATTGTAGAGACCGAAATGAGATTCTTTTTTATTTTTGGAACATAAAGTACATTACGAATGTACTTCTCCTCACCATTGGGTAAGATAATGGGGATCACTCCAATATCTTTGATAGGATAAGAGGTGTTATCAACACCTTGAACTTTGCTTCCATCATGTTCTTTTACAAGCTTTGTGAAGACTTCTTTGTGATAAGTCATATGGCGTGTGGCATCGCTATCAATCACTCAATCAATAGATGAAAAAACAGCAACTTGTAAAGCTGAAGATGAGCTGTTTTCTGCTGAAAAACCAGCAAGATTTGAAGTGGCAGAAATCTCGTCTTGAGGAGAGATGAGATTATTAGTGACAAAAGCATAATCATTATTGAAAAGATTATCCTCCTTTCCAAATTGTTGTTCCAAAATAATGATTGCGGTACTTGTATCGTTACCTTTCTCTTTTTCCTTTGCAAGCCTCTTCCTACATTCTTTGATGTGATGCCCAAACTTCTCGCAATAGTGGCACGTACCCTTCTTCTTGGAGCCTTGATCTTGAGCTTCCTTAGATTTTTGATCATCTTTGGAAGTTTTGAAAGAAGGCTTCCCTTTCCACTTGCCTTTGCCTTTGCCTTTTGAAGAAAGCTTGATCTTCTTGTTCACCAAAGTTGATCCTTGTTTGCTCTTCTTGAAGAAGAAAGCCAACATGTTCGTCGAAGGAGATTTGCTGTCCCCTAAGAGAAATGCTCAATGATGACACAAATGGAAGGTAAGAATTAGGAAGAGAGTTGAAAGTAATAGATACAAATTGTGAGTTCTCAATCACCTCATCAATACTAAGAAGCTCCTCTCGAAGATCCTTGATCTTCGTCAAGTGGTTTGTAAGCAAATCACCTTCTTGCATCTTCAAGATAGAAAGTTGATTTTGAAGATATACCACTTTTGCCGCATTCTTTACTTGAAACATCTTGGCAATTCAACTTCTTCAAACTTGCAAAGTTGAGATGCCCAAACCTTGCATGCCACAATTCAGCCAACTCCAATGATTGTGATGTAGAAGCAACAAGACATGTTGAGGGAATTTGACGCTCATAGGTATCCATCATGAATAAGCCATCATGCATTGTTCCCGAAACAATAATCAAGAGAGATCTTTTAGGATCCTTGACAAGACACTTATCTTCGTTGAACTCAACAACTAGTCCTTGCTTCAACATAGTTAAAATCGAAAGAAGACTCTTCTTGATTCCCAGAACATAAAACACATTCTTGATGTAATTTTCTTCACCATTAGGCAAAATGAAGGCTACAATTCCAATTCCATGAATAGGATAAGATGCATTATTGGCACATTGTACCTTGCTTCCATTTTGCACTTTTACTAATTTAGTGAATGCTTCTTTGCGAAAAGTCATATGACGAGTAGCACCACTATCAATCACCCATTCAATGGGCTGAAAATCAGCAACTTGCAAACCAGAACCTGAATTCCTCATAGATGTAGAAGTACTAGTAGAAGCAATATTAGACACAAAAGCATAGTCTTGGTTGAAGAGATCATCACTAGCTTCAAGCTCTTGCTCCAAAGTAGCAAGGGAAGCACTAGTATCAATTCCTTTACTCTCTTCTTTCTTAAGCTTCTTCTTACAATCCTTGATGAAGTGCCCATACTTCTTGTAATAATCGCACTTCCCTTTCTTCTTTTGAGTGTTGACATTTTGACCTCCAATGGGCTTTTGCTCATCCTTGCAAGGAGCTCCTTTTGACTTGCCTTTGCCCTTACCTTTCGTGAAAAAAACTTGATCTTGTTAAGTGTCACCCGCAAAGTTTTGCCTCGTTTGCTCCTCTTGAAGAAGCAACCCAACAAGTTCATCAAAGGAGAGTTGATGTCCCCTAAGAGAGATACTCAAAGATGAAACATATGGAAGATAAGAGGAAGGTAATGAGTTGAGAGTAATGGAAACAAATTGAGCATCCTCAATTATCTCATCAATATTGAGAAGCTCCTCACGAAGATCAAGGATCTTCGTCAAGTGATTGGTCACTAGATCCCCTTCTTGCATCTTTAACATAGAAAGTTGATTTTGGAGATACACCACTCTTGCTGGATTTTTGATCTTATACATCATATTAAGTGTTTCCCACGCACTTTTAGATGTCTTACAAGATCTAATCTGGGGTAAGATAGATCTTTTCACCGCAAGAGCAACCATAGAATGTGCTTGTGCATCCCTTCTATCCTACTTATTTTGTTCTTCCGAAGATGTAGAAGATGATGATGATCCACGAGGTGTAGTAGGTGCCAAAGAAGGAGGCCTTTCCTCATCACCATTGACCAAATCCCATAGCCCTTTTGCTATGAGAAGATTTTTCATCATGTAACTCCACAAGGAGTAATTTGTGCCATCCAACCGATCTTCACTAAACAAAGAACCGATAGCTTCCGATTCTTTAGCCATTACTTCCAACAGAATTTCAGCTTGTAGTAGATAGGAAAGAGAGACTTTCCAAAATAAAATCTAGTCAAAAATTTGCAGCAAACAATGAGCTGAAAATAGGAGCACAAAATGTCTTCCAATCTGCAACCAAAGTGCCCAAAAGATAATGGATAGATAGCTGTTTCTCTGCTAAAAAAAACGAGCTTCTTAAAAATTAGGTTGCTTCGATTGAAGCCTACACCGAAACCCAATTAGGAAGCCAAATAGTGTGATCAAGACACACTTCAATAACGAAGTACTTGCATTTACCAATGGATTCGGTCCTCATTGGACCACATACATCACTATGAATTAAGGCAAACTTATCACCAATTTTGATAGTCCCATCAATAGGAAAAGGCTTCCGTTGAAACTTACCAAGTATGCATCCTTCGCATACATGTCCTTCGGGATGCTCCATATTTGGAATGCCTTCCACCATGTTGAATTTCTTTAACATATTCAAACTTCCAAAATTGAGGTGCCCGTACCTCGCATGCCATAGTTTAGCCAACTCCAATGCATGTGAATTAGTAGCAACAAGACCAAAGGATGTCAAAGCTTTAGGTTCATAAATATCCAACAAAAACAAACCTCCTCGCAATGTTCCCGAAGCTGTTGAAAGCGCCCTACTGCTTGCTGAAAATCTGCAATTTTCCAGCCACAAATTTTCCCTAACCCAAAACAGGGTTTTTTGAATTTTGGGCGCCCTCCTCCAAGACTGCAAACCTGAAAAATCAGCAAAGTAAGAAGGTTCCAAAACCCAAATTAGAAGCAGATTTTTGGGCGCCCTCCTCAAGACAAGACTTGCTAAAAACTGGCTGCAAAAAATCAGATTTGAGATGTTGATTTTTAGGCGCCAAAAATTGCGCCTCCAAGATCCATGATGGGCGCCCTCCTTCAACCTGAAAAGAGACAAAAAAGCTGATCCAAACTCCACTTGGAGGGCGCCAACATACAAGCTTGCTGCAGATCTGATTGCTCTGATATCACCTCAAAGTTTGTCGGCAGCGGAGATCGGTCCAGTAGACAATGAGGCACGTCGTGCGCACCTGCGAGCCACGCGTGGGATCTCATCCCCAGAGAAAGCAGTAATGCAAGCAGAAAAATGGAGAGCAATGCTTAGCAAAAGTAAAAATGGTATACACAATGAGCATACAATTACTCTACCTGGATGTGGCCAAGTGCCAACAAACCCTAAGCTTAACCACTTACTAAATGTAGGGCACTTCCAAAAGTCGATAGGGCCCCTAAACAAAATTAGACCCCTAAGGACCCACGAGTCACTACATGACCAAAATTGGGTCCAACTGAAGTTAAGACAAACTTAACATGGCCTAAATAACTAAATACCCATGGTTACACAAATCTCGACCTTTTGGGTCAAAGTAACCTATGGATTAACTTTAGCATAGTCATTTATTTCTAACATCGACATGTGAAAGAATTCTACATCGACATACAAAGGAAGTTTTACATTGAGTAATGAAGACTTTGAGATCAAAGTTGATCATGGATTCTACATCAGAATTGAGGATCTTCATTACATGGACGTCAGGAGGACATATGTGCATACATATGCATAACTATGCATAGTTGTTATTAACATTGTAAACATTAAGGGGGAGTGTTAGAGTTAATGTTCACATTATTACTCCTAATGTTGTCATCTAGGTTACTTAGGATTTTTGGGCCATGCATGCGTGCTAATTCTAGGGCCCTTACCTATATTTAGTAAAGTTAAGTTAGAATCTAACTAGACTCAAGGTTGAGATTCTAGTGCTTGTTTTGGAGCACAAGTTTTGCTATAGATAGGTGTTGGTGCTTTTACCATATATATAAAGACATTAATTAGGCAATTGCTTTTAGGCTGCTTTTGCTTTTGCTTTTCGGCATAGATCAAAGTCCAAGCAATGTTTAATGGTACCTTTTGAATCGCCTTTTCGAACCGTGTTTGAATCGGGTTTGAATTGAAAAAGAATCGACTTCTCCAAGTTCGAACCGGCGAATCGGTTTAAAGTCCCCCCCCCCCCTCTTAGTTTCTACCCTTTGATTATGTCAAAAAGAAGTGCTTTCTTAGTGTTATTGGGTAACATGTAGATTATAATTCGTGATTAATCGATAGTGAAATTTGGTTCTTGACGTGCAGTCCTAAGTCCTGTTACCTAGCAATACCTGTCACCTGTGATTTGGGGTTCTTGATCCATCTGTTGCTCACAGTTTTAGCTATGATCTATTTGATATCATTTGTGACATTAGCTAGTAACTACCAACTTCCATACATGAGTTGAAAGATTGATCATTGTTACTCGTCACTCAAAACATTAATGTCACACGGTACACCATACATATTACAATTTACTATGAAACACTAGAAAAAACCCCGAAGGCTCTCTCTCTCTCTATCTCTCTCTCTCTCTCTCTCTCTCTCTCTCTCTCTCTCTCTCTTTGGAAAATGCCAAAACAAAACGGTTTGAACCGTTTAAAAAAAAAAAACGGGCTTGAATCGCTTTTTCTTTGAAAAAAAGTTTAAGTTTTTTTTTTCCGGTTCGAACCCAAAAAAACGGTTCGAACCGCGGTTCACACAACTATGGTCTATAAGTATGTAGTGCTCCTTGTTATCATTTGTAAGCATTCACAAAAATTCCCCTAGTTATTTTGTTCACCATGTAACAGAAATAAAAAATAGAAAACGTAAGAATCGAGAGTCAAGGTATATTTTAAGTTGGAGACCCTTCTTGCGAGATGCTGGCAACTCCAAGGTAGTCACAAAATTAATTTAATTACTTAGGTTCCTAAGGTCCTAAGTTAATTATTTTAAGTTGGGTCCAAACTCTTGACATGCAAGAGTCTACTTGGGTCCTAACATTTTTAATCTCTCTCTAGGTGAAATTCGTGGGTCCTTGGGGCTCATGCATGGAGAGAATACATGCAAACACCTAGAGGAACTCTCTTGCTTCATCAACCTACTACCATGCAATGTAACCTTGATTCTCAACAAAAATCATAAAAGGGGCTCTCCACTCCTCCATCGAGTATCCAAGAGAGATCATTTGTGGTGGAGAAATTGATTGGAGAGGGTGGAGATCCCCCCCTTCCCTACATTCTTGTTTTTGATGTCTCGATGGTATTGTCTCTTCCATTTATGCTCATTTCATTTAATTCTTTCCATACTTTAAAGTGTTCTTCTTGCTGTCTTGAATTATAGATCCAATCTGCCATTTTCTAGGATCATAATTCTTAATCATTTGGTGATCCAAATTGTGTAGATCATTGCACATCTATCCATACACTTTCTAAAGTGTTTTTAATGCATTTTGATGATCTTGTTGAATCTTTTAGCTTGCTGCCACAGCCACATACAGATTTGGATGTCTCCAAAGAGCCGATTGCTCAAGATCTTTTCACCTTTATTCATCAAGCTTCAAAGTGATTTTATGCTTGCATGTATCTTGTATAAAGTCCTGTAAGAACTCCTAGACCTTGCATGGTCAGTGCATGCTCTTGCATGTTGTGCATGAGCTTGCATGTTGCTTAAATGTTCTTGCATGTCAATGCATGTTGATTGTATGTGGTCTTCTAAGCCTCAAGGCAACTTGTGGGCTTATTAGAACCAAGATCCTCAAGCTTCCGCTAAACTTTGGTGTCTAGAATTGTGTTTTACATGCTCTAGGCCACCCGATTTGCAGCAATGGTATCAGAGCTTTAGGATCTATACTTTTCTTGCTTGGTTGCTTGTGTCAATTCATTATTCTCATCATGGCTCAAACTATTATCTAGAATCCTCTTCAAACTATTATGCATGGGCTAGAGAGATAGAAATATAACTCCGGCAGCATCCAGGGTGTTGGGAAATAGCTACTAAGTTATATCCTGAACCAACTCTAATGGATTTAATAAAGCTGAGTGTGATTAGTAGAGAATTGCTAATAGCAAGGCTATTGGCATAATAGGTTTATCTCTATCCTTGAAGATAAGGCTTTCATATCCAAGTATGAATAAAGCTTCTGATCTTATTGATGCTATTAGGAAAGTTTTGGAGCATCCTTCTCTTCAAGACATCTGTTTTTTCACTGATCAACTTATGCTCATAGATGGACAGGAGAAGATCCTGTGAGTGATTACATTGAATCTTTGGAATAGTTGTTTCTTCATTTAGAATTTGCAGGACCTAAGCATGCAATTCCGGAGAAGAAAAGGCTGATTATCCTGTTGAGAGGACTTCCAGTCTCTTACAAGAATTTTAAGACATCCATCACCATGCAGGCAGATATGACTTATGAAAAAGCTAAAGTAGCTTTACTTCGAGAGGAGCTGATGAGAGAAGAGGAGTTCCATATTCATGATGACACAACTAAAGCTAAATGATCCAAGCAAAAGGAGGATTCTCCACACCAGGTGTTTTATGCAGGCCAGAGGCAAAACAACAAACAGAAAGGCAAGAGCAAGGACAACACATGTCAACACTGTGGTAAGGCTGGACATTCTAAAAATTCCCGTTTCTTCGATTCTTATATCTCTTGTAAATTTTGTAAGAAGACAGGACATGCAGCAACATTTTTGTGACAAGAGGCCACAAGATAGCTTCAAAAATGCTTTCAAAGGTAAACAACAAGAAGCAAAAACACATGCAGTTGCTGATGTAGCTGATAGAAGCAGAAAACCCGGAAAGAGCTTTCCAGATGAGAAGGTCAAGTGTTCTTATCATCAAGAACCTGAATACAGCTGTGCCTATGTTGCACAAACCTCCACCAAGTGTGTGCAGAATGATACTGAGAAATCAGTGTCTATGTATGTGCCTATGAATTTGTCTCCCATTGTGGAGAAATATTCTATGCAGGTTCTTGAAGACCAACAACTACCTTCTATAATGCTTCTTGGTTTCCAAGGGGAGGCTCGAACCTGGGACCAAAGAAACTCCGGATGTCAAGCTAACCAGCTCAACCAAGCTGTAGGAAATAGAAGCCTAAGGATCCAATATCTTAACTATTCAATCACACAAAGCATTCTCAAAAGAAAGAGAGAGATGGCTAGAAACCCTCTTGTAGAAACTCGTGGACAGCCAAGGAGAATAGTTAGTATTGCTTACAAAAGTGTCTCATACAAATGGGATGCACACATATATATAGTCTAAGATGACTATCTAACTTCATGACTATTGGCTATCCAACTACTTGACTATGGGCTATCCAACTTCTTGACTATTGACTATCCAACTTTCTAGAAGTTACATAGAAAGAATAAGGTACTTCCAATATGTCAAGTTGGGGTACTTAATGTCACAATTAGGCCTAGTGGACCCACAAGTCCCTACCAAGTTAATTTCATGCTAACTTAGCTAACTCTAAGTTTAGTAGGCCTAATATAATAAATGACCATGGTTACACAACTCTCGACCTTTTGGGTCAAAGTAACCTATGGTAATGTAATCAATTCCAATTACATTCCAAGACCCTCCTTAAATGGAAATGCATAACATAACATGAAGTAACTTCTCGAAAGAGAAAAATGCAACTTGTTGTCCGAACTTCATGTCGCCAAATAAACTTCGCACCGAAGTAGTCGAAACCTCATCCCCATCATGTCCAACATATAAAAGGAAAAGAATGCGTAATAATGAAGCATTAAGTCGAAGGGTGAGGATTTGCATGCTCCATCCGAAGTAGGGAACCAATAAGTCAAAACATGGACCTGTAATCCATCATAGGCTCCCACATCATTCGAAATACCTCTTACCATAAGGACAATAAAAAAAGAGTACCAAACTCTTTTGGCATCACATGCTCCCGAAACTTACCATCAATGACTTGCTCACATAGAATAGGCAATGTACCAACATCATGATGAAGAGCAAGTGTAGAACCAAAAAAATCAGCACGAGGTACTGATTTTAAAGAGGCATGTGCCTTCCCTTCGTAGTAAGACATTTCTTTGTTGTCCTGCAAAGTCTCCAATAGTCGACAAGGAACTGTTATGGGCTGTTCAACACTTTGCTGCCCAAAGTGTTCCTAGCATGGACCATGTTGTCCATAATCTTCCGCAGGCTATTCCTAAAGCATAATGGACTGACTGCTCATGATGTAAAATGGGTTGTAAATGACCAAAAGAAGATGACTGAACCTGCTATCCAACGTCTTCATCATAAGAAGTTGGCAGACTATCAAGAGATGCATCAACGATGGCGTCATCAAAGCTGTCCCTCGAAAAGGCATGGGATGACATAAAAGATTCTTCAAGTAATGAAAAATTCTTTCCAAACAAATGTTCGCTCTTAACACCAAAAGTACTAATTGACACATGTTGACTCTCTCCTCGATTAGTATAAAAAGGTTCCAAAGAGTGCTCGAATATTTTTCAGCCTTTGCTAAAACATCAAATTGAAAAAGTTTCGCATGAAACTTTTCACTAATGCATGCATCACATGCATCAACTTGCGGTGACTTAAAAAAAGAAGATTGCTTCAACATCTGCTCAATGTATCGTTGTTGAGAGATGAAGATTCCAGCCCCATTTGGAAGATCAACAAGAATCCAAGTGTGGTTCTTTATGAGTGAGTTATACTCCTCTTGCATCGCATTCTCCCAACATTTCACTCCTTTGACCTGCTCATTAAAAACAGGTTCTACTGCACCATCCTCAATAGAAATAAGAGCAAAATCTGATTTAGTAGAGCCGCGAGTCTTCCCTTCATAGAAATGATCCACTTTGCTGTCCTACAAAGTCTGCAACAACCATTTAGGGACTGGTTTGGGCTGTCCAACAGCCTTACCTTTATCAACACTTTGCTGTCCAAAGTGTTCCGAACTTGGACCTTGCTGTCCAATGGCTGCAAAATTGAAGAAGTAGTGGGCTGTCCACTAGAAGTTGATGGCAGTCCCTTATCTTCATGATTAGATGGCAAAACCAAATCTGGAAATATTTTAAGATATGCATCATGGGAGAAGTCCCCTTTCATGACATGAGTGGGCGCAACATCATAGGAGATCTTTTCATCAAAATGAACATCACGACTCACTATGATTTTATTAGTATCCATATTAAACAACCTATAGCCGTTGCTTTCGCTACTATAGCCAACAAATATGTATTTAACTCCTTTATCATCAAGCTTGGTTCTTAGCTTATCGGGAATGAAAGCATAAGCCGTGCAACCAAAGATGCGTAAGTGAGAAACAGTAGGCTTCTTACCATACCAAACTTCATAAGGAGTTAATACCTTCAAGGCTTTAGTAGGACACCGATTACTAATGTAAGCCGCCGTTATAACCGCTTCAGCATCCTTAAAGCGTTGAAAAACTTCAGATTTTGCCTTCATAGGATAAATCCATGTAAATCTTGAAAGGTCATCAATAAAAGTAACAAAGTACTTACACCTTCCAATGGATTCGGTCCTCATTGGACCACATACATCACTATGAACCAAATCAAATTTGCCATCAACTCTAATAGTTCCATCAATTGGAAAAGCTTGCCTTTGAAATTTTCCAAGTATGCATCCTTCGCATACATGTCCTTCGGGATGCTCAATATTAGGAATGTCTTCAACCATATTGAATCTCTTCAACATCTTCAAGCTAGCAAAGTTGAGATGTCCAAACCTAGCATGCGATAATCCAGCCAATTCCAAAAAATGTGAACGTGATGCAACAAGACAAAAAGATGATGAAGCTCTTCGCTCATAGGTATTCATAAGGAACAATCCACCACGTAATGTTCCCGAAGCAATGATCATAAGAGATCTCTTTGCGTCTTTGATAAGACATTTGTTTTCTTTGAATTTCACAACCAATCCTTGGTTCATAATTGTAGAGACCGAAATGAGATTCTTTTTTATTTTTGGAACATAAAGTACATTACGAATGTACTTCTCCTCACCATTGGGTAAGATAATGGGGATCACTCCAATACCTTTGATAGGATAAGAGGTGTTATCAACACCTTGAACTTTGCTTCCATCATGTTCTTTTACAAGCTTTGTGAAGACTTCTTTGTGATAAGTCATATGGCGTGTGGCACTGCTATCAATCACCCAATCAATAGATGAAAAAACAACAACTTGTAAAGCTGAAGATGGGCTGTTTTTTGCTGTAAAACCAGCAAGATTTGAAATGGCAAAAATCTCGTCTTGAGGAGAGATGAGATTATTAGTGACAAAAACATAATCATTATTGAAAAGATTATCCTCTCCAAATTGTTGTTCCAAAGTAATGATTGCGGTACTTGTATCGTTACCTTTCTCTTTTTCCTTTGCAAGCCTCTTCCTACATTCTTTGATGTGATGCCCAAACTTCTTGCAATAGTGGCACTTACCCTTCTTCTTGGAGCCTTGATCTTGAGCTTCCTTAGATTTTTTATCATCTTTGGAAGTTTTGAAAGAAGGCTTCCCTTTCCACTTGCCTTCGCCTTTGCCTTTTGCAAAAAAGCTTGATCTTCTTGTTCACCAAAGTTGATCCTTGTTTGCTCTTCTTGAAGAAGTAAGCCAACAAGTTCGTCGAAGGAGATTTGTTTTTCCCTAAGAGAAATGCTCAATGATGACACAAATGGAAGGTAAGAATTAGGAAGAGAGTTGAGAGTAATAGATACAAATTGTGAGTTCTCAATCACCTCATCAATACTAAGAAGCTCCTCTCGAAGATCCTTGATCTTTGTCAAGTGGTTTGTAAGCAAATCACCTTCTTGCATCTTCAAGATAGAAAGTTGATTTTGAAGATATACCACTTTTGCCGCATTCTTTACTTGAAACATCTTGGCAAGAGTCTCCCAAGCACTTTTGGAAGTCTTGCATGATCTAATATGAGGAAGGATAGATCTCTTCACTTATAATGCAATGACGGAATGTGCTTGTGCATCTCGTCGATCCCACTTCTTTTGCTCATCGGAAGACACCTCTGTAGATGAAGAAGTAGTTGTTCTAGATGGTGTAATAGGTGCCAAGGTAGTCGACCTCTCTTCGTCACCATTAACTACTTCCCACAAACCTTTAGCAATTAGAAGGTTCTTTATCGTGTAGCACCACAGGAATAGTTTGTGCCATCCAGCCTATCTTCATTAAATAAAGAACCAATAGACTCCGATTCTTTAGCCATAACAGAACAATCAGCTTGGTAGTAGATAGGAAATAGACTTTCCAAGACAAAATCTACTCAAAGGGCAGCAACCTCAAAGTTGAAATTATGAGCACAATAGATTGTAATACTTCACATGCAATTTGCTCAACAAGTAATGAAATAGGTGGCTGATTTCTGCACAAGAAACAGAATGCTCACAAATAGGTAGACTTCAAATGAAGCGAAAACCCAAAAATTTGTGGCTAAAAAGAGTGCACACTATGTGCATATAGAGTTGATGGTAGCGCCCTACTCCAAGCTCTCCAACAGGGAAATTTCAGCAAGAAATGTGTGTAAAACACATGTATCTTCATTTAAGAAGTAAATCTGAAATTTTCAGCATGTAATTGAGTCAAGATCACATGCAGTTGGTTTGAGCATGGGCGCCCTACTGCTAGCTCTCAAATAAGTGCAGGTGCCCTTCAATTTCCTGCAAAAAAGTTATAAGAAGATGAACAGATTCTTCTCTTGCAAAAATCAACATCTTGATGATTTTCTGCAAACAAAAAGGGAAGAAGATAGCTTCCTATTGGGCGGCTTCTTGCAAGCAATATGATCACCTAAAGGCTCTAATACCATGTAGGAAATAGAAGCCTAAGGATCCAGAATCTTAACTATTCAATCACACAAAGCATTCTCAAAAGAAAGAGAGAGATGGCTAGAAACCCTCTTGTAGAAACTCGTGGACAGCCAAGGAGAATAGTTAGTATTGCTTACAAAAGTGTCTCATACAAATGGGATGCACACATATATATAGTCCAAGATGACTATCTAACTTCATGACTATTGGCTATCCAACTACTTGACTATGGGCTATCCAACTTTCTATAAGTTACATAGAAAGAATAAGGTACCTCCAATATGTCAAGTTGGGGTACTTAATGTCACAGTTAGGCCTAGTGGACCCATGAGTCCCCACCAAGTTAATTTCATACTAACTTAGCTATCTCTAAGTTTAGTAGGCCTAATATAATAAATGACCATGGTTACACAACTCTTGACCTTTTGGGTCAAAGTAACCTATGGTAATGTAATCAATTCCATTTACATTCTAACACAAGCTACCTTCTATAATGAAGGAAATGATTCCAGAAGCTCACCTTGAGGGGGAGTTCCAACAAACTATTGATGATTTTTTGTCTTGTCTAGAGCAGGATGAAAACAACTTCAGAATAGCGGATGTCAACAAGCCAAGTCAAGTATTCTTGGACTTAGAAAATGCCTTGCTAGAATATGATCCTTTCAGGTGCAAACAGATGCAAAAAAATATTATATAGTGTTCCGATCCAAAACGCTCCCGGATTCTAGAACCTAGAACACAATTTTTGTATCCTAAAAAAAAGGAAAAGCCTTGAAATTTTTTGATTAATATGTTGTAAATTTTTTTGTTAGTGAATTTGCCAGGCTTTGTATTCCAATTGTGGTTTGGTTCTCCTTTACGATCAGGTTGTTCACATAGGTAGTTGCAACAAAGAATATTTTGTTGAGCCCTCCATCTATGCTTAACTGAGAATAGGTTACCAAATGTTATAAATTGAAAGATAGACTATCATAGTCTTTGTTTTGGAAACAGACTATATCTGCATTAATTGCAAGTTTCTTTTTCATTGGATACAAATACTCCAACAAGATGTATTCTAGCAGGGCCTCAATAGCAGGCTACTACAATAAATGCAGATTTTAGGTCAATATTCTGGACAATTCAGGCTCCAACAGGTCTGCATAGAAACCTTTTGTCCACTTTTATTGTAGTTTAGCTCATTTTTTTTGACAGTTCCACTAAAAAACTTTTAAGGAGAAGCAAAAAAATGTTAAGTAAAAAAAGCAAAAAAAAGAAAGCTGTGTTTTGGAAAACCCTAACTCTAAAATCCGGAACATGTTTTGGATCACATTCCTGAATGCAATTTGGATCATGTTCCAGAACGTTAATTGCAATTATGCGTGACAAACAAATGGTGAATCAAAATTAGTCCTTTCTTGGTTCAATGTACCAACAATGCTGAAATAGCTATTGTTGAATTGTTATTTTGTAGCTTTTTTGAAACTCAGCAAACTCACTCATCATCTTCTTGCCAGCTCTTTGTTCTCAAATAGCAATTTGCTGGACATCCATATATTATAAATTGATTTCCTTGTGTTGGTACTGAATATTCTGATGTTCCGCATTTGTGGCATTCTATATCCATGCATTGTGTACTTTGTTAATGTAGTTCAAATAAGTTTCCCTTACTGGTAGAAGTTATGGAAAAAGCTGTGAAGAATCATTTCATGTTTAACAAACAAAGATTTGTGAAAAAACGTTTCATGTTCAACGAACAAAGATTTCTTGTTCTCTTCGTTTTTACATCCTGATTTGCTGTGTAATGTTTATTTGTGCTACTTTCAGAGCTAGATAAGCTGCTGGAAGACACACCGCTTCCATTTGTTGCACAACATGCAGCAAGACTTTCTTTAGTTCGAAAGAGGGTATTGTCTCTGACATCTACTCTTCAGATTATTCAAGGGCGGATTGACAACATAGGGAGAATACTGTCAACCCAAGGTAAGTACATTCGTATACTTGTGAATTTCCAGGGGGTTGCAAGCTAGTAATCTTGAGAGATGCACGCTACTATTTTTTGGTCATCATAGTTAAGGATCAATCAGATCAGATTTTGCAGTTCTGTGTTTTGGAGGTTTTTGTTAGGAATATTGATTTCAGTGTGTGTGGATCATAGTTGCACTGCGTTTCTGAAACGCGTTCAGAAAAGCGTTTCTGAAATATCAAAAAAATTCCCAGAAACGTTTTTTTTAATTTTTTTTTTTTTTTTTGGGTTTTTTTTGGGCAATATGGGTATCAGGTGAAAGCTCTAATTAAGAGCATAATTACTGTGTATTTTGCTGAATGTTTCGGGTGCAGGATGGTCTAATTTAGGTGCATTAACTCCCAGGTTTACGCTTTGTTGTGTTTAATATAAAAAATCAATAAAAAAACATGATGCCCCAAAATTCTCCCTCCTCTCTCTCTCTCTCTCTCTCTCTCTCTCTCTCGTTATCTCTCTCAGATCCAACAAACTAAACAAAAATGCTGAATCATGCTAAACAAAAACCATGCATCGTCCTGAACCGTACTGAAGCATTCTTCAACCATATGGAATCGTTTTTCAACCATACTCTCTCTCTCTCTCTCTCTCTCACACACACACACACACACAAAGAACAGTACTGAATCGTTACACTGCTGTGAATAGGATCATCGTAATATATAATATCGGGCCAAATGGCACCAAAATGGGGTACAATGATGTTCCATGAACATAATGAAAACTACACAACTAAGACTCGTCAGAGTCATGGTAGGAACCATCATCTGAATCTGTGCCTGACTGCAGATCCCAAGGGTATGTAGATGAATCGGAACTGGAGGGAGCCATATGCCGTGGTGTGGCCCTGGCTCTGCCGCGTGCTCTGGCTCTCTGCTGCGTGCTTTGGCTCTGGATCCTCCCCCTGCCTCTACCTCTGCCTCTGCCTGCCCCCACCCCTGTGTCTATCCCTACCCACTGTGATGATGCCTAGCCGACGGCTGCCTGTGATGCTCTACTCCTGTCTACAAAAAGCGAACTCAGCGCCCCCCTCCCAAAACCTCTAGGTCTCCCCCTAGGACTACGTGCAAGAATGGCTGGCTCCTCCTCTGTCTCCACCAGCAGGTCATCCCCCTGTGCCTCCGCCCCCATCTCCTCATCCTCCTTCGTATCCCCCTCAACCCACTCCTCCTCCTCCTGATAGTCAGCCCCGAGCTCCTCTCCACCCTCCAAGCCCTCATCATCCCCCTCCTCAGCCCTATCCCTCTGCGTGTCTGCCCTCCTCGAACGCCGTAGAGCCCGTGCGTCAGCCTGCGCCTGTCTATATAACTCTCTATAGATCTCATCATCCATCTCCTCCTGCATGGGTGGTGCCCGAGGAGCAGCAGCTGCCGAATCCACCAAGCAAGTGTCAGGGTTTACCTGCAACCAAAAACAATACATTGTTGTCAGCAATTCATTGCATAATTCGAAAGCAATTTAGTTCATCAAAGCATAGCAAGAAACAGGGGGTGATGATGTGACTCACCTCGAGCATCTGTCCCCCTCCTCGTGTGCACCTCAACATACGGCCGTTGGTGTTCACAAACACCAACCACCTACACTGCTCGATGGACAACCTGTTCCTCTTCTACGTGTGATACAAGGCCCAGGTGCTCCAATTCCGCTCGCAAGCTCCTGCTGAACAGTCCTGTGCAAGGACTCTCTCGGCTAGTCGTCGCAGGTCACCTGTGTCGTGCCCATGGTAGCCCCACCATGAAACAGGCCTCAACATATCCTCCCTCCGCCGACTCTGCTCTCCATCGAAAGGAAACTGGTAGCGCTCAAAGATCAGCAGTTGGTATGCAATGTTAGTAATCATCAGACCTTTTGGCAGAAGAGAAAACATGTCTCGTGTAAGCCCTCTTGAATTCACACACTAGCAGTGAGCACACTACAGTCACTACTGCAGTACTTAGCCTACCAAGCAATTTACAGCATGGAGCAGGCGTCATCAAGATAGCATAGCAAATGGAGAAACCAATACCTCTCTGATCCATGGAAGTGCACACAGGTCATGGATGAGCAAGTCTATGCAATGCGCAGCACAGGGTGTCCACACAATGGTGGGGTGCTCCCTCGTCATAATCTCTCCCATCTGCTTGCAGTTCGAAGCGTTGTCCGTGACAACCTGAACCACATGCTCCACCCCAATGTCAGCAATAACATCTCTAATAACCTCCCATATGAAATCGGCTGTGATGGCGTCACCACCTCGAGTGGCATCCACGCCACGTAGGAATACTGTGCCAAGCGGGCAAGAAACCAAGACATTGATGACGGATCGCCGACGAACGTCGGTCCATCCATCGCTCAATATTGTGCATCCATACCTGCCACAAAACACCCATTAGCCAAATGCAAAAATTGTGCCACGAGTCAACCCTAAACGCATGCAATGGGTTTATGGAAACAAAGTACTTACATCTGCCAAGCTGAGCGAATGGAACTCAGCTCCCGCGTGATGGTCTCCTCCTCCTGACGAAGCATCCTGCCTCGCAATGCCTCTCGTCTGGGAGGCGTCCATGTAGCATCCACGGCTGCCATCTGTGCGCAAAACTCACTCAAGTGTCAGCAACAGCAACGGAGCACTCGTAAAAGAACTGGCCAGCAAGTCGAGTGCACCGGGCCTGCTGCTCTCTCTGCCACCCGCATCAATCAAGGGTCTGCTGTCTGGGCCTAACCTCTCTCTGTGTGCACATGGCGCTCATGGTCTAACACGCAAACCGGATGGCTGATCTGTGGGTGTGTCACTCTCTCTGGGAGGACCTGTTGCATCTGCCGCTGAAGAAGAGGAGGGACGAGAAGGACCCGCTGCCGCTGATCCAAGCTGCTCATGTGACGCTCTCCCCTCTGAAGTAAGCCGTGCTGCTACGGGTGGAACTGGAGTGGCCCCGCCTGGACCATGCACTGCACCTAAACCCTGCCCAGAACGTGCTGTACTAGGCTCTGCACCCGTAGTAGGCCGTGCCTGCATACCTGTGAGCCCTGCCTGGAACCTGCAGCTGCTTCTGCCCTCACTCCCTGTCCTTGTCCCTGTCCCTGTCCCTGTCCCTATCCGGAAACCTGTGATGCACCACTGTGCCCGTACATAATAGACAACCTCTCTCTCTCTCTCCTCATCGGAAATCCTGGGGCAATCAGATATGCCCAATGCCCGCCCACCCGGCCCTCTGACCCTCAGTAAGTGAGCCCTAACCTTGGTAAGTGATCTTGTGAAGAGGCCACCACAATGCAAGCATCTCCATCTACGGACTCCTGTGCCATGGTGTGTAGCCACATCCCCCTCAGTAAGCTCAACCTCGCCCCAAAGGCCTCGGCCCTGCACCGGCATCGTGTCAACACGAGATCAAACCTGCAAACAAAAACAAGCAGACAACCGTTCAGTAGAAGAAAACACACTGCATTGAAAAACATTACCAGCCTAAAACAGAGCTGAACACATCCGAGCACGCGTCACATTGATTCTAGTAAGATCATAGCAAGTGCCAAAAAACACACGAGACAGGGTGAGGGATAGAATAAGTCCAGTGTGAGCGAAAACGGGTGACTGACGCTAGCATGGGAGTCGTTGCAGGCATAAAGGAGTCCAGTGCAGGCCTAAACCACACTACTGGCGGATGCTTGCACGATGCTCTAACCCTAAACCTAAAAAACATGGAATTAGGGCATGAAAATTGAAATTTGTGGTACGGACATAGACGGGCAGAACGGAGGTCACAGGAGTCTCTGCAGGCATGTGGGAATGCATTCTAGGCCCAAACATCACCTGAATCGGTTGCCCACAAGTCATTTTCTGAAAATGGCAAAAAAAAACAAGCATTTGGATTGTGGTGTTCAAATCTCGCAAGGCGTGCCGTAATGGTTGAAACTGACCCCGTAGGAATCACCGTGGGCATGAAGAAAGGTGGTCTAGAGCCAAACTACGCTTGATTTGGTTGCCTACAGCTCAATGTCAACACTTGCAAAAAAACAAGACTACACTTATCAAAAATCGAAAACTGATCGTTTCGATCTGCGTGAAGCTCAGATCCCCCTGGCACCGTGCACACCACCTCCGTATCGCCGAGTAGATGCCTTCCGACTATGCACACGCCTCGATCGGACACCCGTAGCTCAAAACAAAAAAATTTACCTCCTCCACGGCTGGCGTGATTCTGGCCGTGAAGAGGTGCACAATTTTATTAATATACTGTTTTTTTTTTAAGTGCTTTTCTGGGAGGAGAAACGCGTTTCTCAGAAACGCGGTTTCCGAAACGCCTCCTCCCAGAAACGCGATTCTGTGCAACTATGGTGTGGATGACCTCAGTTCAGCTTCATGTTGTGTAATCTGTAGATGGTCGAAGTGAATTACAAATTTAACACATTTTTCAGCCTCTATTGCATAATTATTGCTATTGCCCAAGAGCAAAAACTACTAAATTTCATTCAAACTTATGGGACACTTTTCTGTTGGATTTACTTTGATATGCAGCTTCTACTTCAGCGCCTAAACTCAAGCATGTAAGACACACTCCACCTACACCTGAAAACCAGTACAAGCCCAGGCAAATGAGGTCACTTAGTGCAGGGGTTCCTCCAGTAACTACATCAGTGGAATCTATTCATAATTCTAATTATGGAAATAGAGTTCCTGATAGAAGACTTTTGTTGATGAGTGGTCCTAGTGCTTCTTCTGGTCCACAATCAAGTGATAGTTCTATTGCATACACAACTTGTAGAGATAAACATGGGGAACAGTCGAGCATATTGCCTTCTAGACTGAGAGAAACTGGATCATTCTCTAAACGTCCTGTAGAGCTTATTGAGCAAAATGATAGTGATCATCGAAGAGAATACTTCTCTGAGTAATAAAATTGTATAATTTCATTGTCATGGAATGATATGGTAATTATGCCATCCCCATGCAAGTAAATGAAGGTTACTTTTGGTGTTGCATTGATTTTTTCAGAAAGTACTCCAAAGCCTATTCCAACTTTCTGACCCTCGTTTTAGGGTCTTGCTTTCATTGTTCTCTTCACTTGTTCATAGATAAGAAGTAATGACTAGATTTTTGATGATTGATAGTAACTGCTGACCCCCTGCTCTCTCTCTCTCTCTCTCTCTCTCTCTCTCTCTCTCTCTCTCTCACTCACTCACTCTCACACACACACACACACACACACACACACACACACACAGGTTCGGATGCCGGTTCCACCTCTACATCGATTGTACATTTCCGCATGTGATTGTTTCTAGAATCTCAGAATCACCAATAACCAGGATTTTCACAGCAATGATTACTCTACAGTTGACATAAACAATATGTAATTATTAGATGATGGAATGCCATCCTGTTGCAGATATGTGAGCAAAATTGAGATTATTTAGATCACTTGTCTTTCATACTTTACTCCGTGGTGTGAATATGTAAAGCTTACATGAAATGCAGTCTTTAGGGTAAGGTACCTGAGGAGAACATTAATATCCTAGAAATTTGTAAAGTGAGAAAGCACAGAAATTAAGTACCAAGATCTCCCCTGAAAGGAGAGTTTCATATATGTAGCCACACCAATCAAGATGAAGTAATCCTTGTCACGAATTTCAGGATCATCCCACTAGGGTGGATGGCTGATAAGACGTGTGCAGTGGGACACATCTTCTGAAAGGATTTTCACAAACCATCGATTCGAAGCACTCATGGAACTAAAGATGAGATCACAGAAAGTTTAGGAGAGTTCGAAATATGAACAAGGAGGCTTCATCATTTAGATTTCTAGGCCTATTATCCTAAACTCTCACCTTGTCAAGGTGTAGAGGTCCAAGTAGAACTTTCAGTTCTAGAAACTAGGGTTGACCCTGAGCAAGCATGTACAATCTGGATCTTCATTTCTGGGACTACTAAAATGCAAGGCAGTTCATGAAAGACGCAATATTTTTTTTTTTACCAGAAATGTAGAGCATGATTTCAATTGTTGCAATTATTATCATATCAGTAAACTCCTTTCATGAGATCATCTCTAACATATATGATTTTACAATTCATCACGCTATTGCCTGACACTCATTACCTCAACTTACTATCTCAATCATAAATTTGTTGACAAGAATAAAGTACAAATTTACCTTTAATTCCTCGACTTTCTTCTAAAGTAACGATACTTGAATTGAAGCTCTTTTTTTTTTAAAATAGGGAGAGTTCTCTTTTTTGAGAATAGCTAGCATTACCTTGGTCGAAATCCCCTTTTTTTAAAGTAATGAGAACTTGAATGTAACTTATTGTAAGTGCATTAAGCAATGTCTATCAAAGATGTGAGCTAGTTACCTAGCATGATTGTGTTAGCAACTCAAGTTTTTGCAATCGCTCGTGTATTAATTATGACAATTATTATTGTAGTAAGTCCAAAACTTTGTGTGTTTTTCTCATCTTGCATTACTATTATGAACTATCCACAAGTGCTAGATTTCAAACTTTGAGATTCAATTTTCCACATTCAAATTTTTCTTCTTGTAGAGGATAATACTAAAATCTATTCACAAATATATACGATGAAGCCATATCTCTAGAGGCCATAACAACAAGCTCCATAGGCCATAACAACAAGCTCCATACCATCGTAGGGTGAACAAATCACTAAAATGGTAAAATCCTAGAACACATATTTAGGACTAGGGAAAGACTAAGAGCAACACAACTATGACCATGACAATGCGTAGTCACATCTTGGCCTAAGCACACTAGCTTGAAACCAAAGCACACTACCACACCATCAAGCCAAAGTAGGAACAATTGTCACCCATGTGTACAAGCCAAGAGCAAGATGCACATTTAATTTTACTTCTTATAGGGCCAAAGTGTGAAGGAAGCAAAAGACAAATTTGAAAATTCTAAATATCACATCGTCAAACAAAAGCTTTTCATGAATAAGTTTGTACCAAATGTATCCTTTCAAAATATACTGTGAAAATTATCGATCCAAAATGCACTTAATGGATCTTTGATCTTGGGTCAATCTGATCAACACACCTAGAACTAGTTAGAAGGTAGAAATCAACAATTTTAGCATGCTAGTTTTGCATAAATCACAAAGATTTGATCATGAACATCAAAATACAGTAAGGTACTGTCCTTGTTCGTACAACAACAGTAGCCTACTATCCTTCACATGTGTGGATTCAAGATCTACAAGAAAATCAATATTCTACACATAGAAACTCAAGATACATGAGAAAATGACATGAGATGGACATGGAATCAACAAAGATGAGATCTCCACATGAATGATCAACATATGCTTATGTTCTCCACGTTGGTACAACTATTTATAACAACCATAATGTCATTTGGCCCTATTCTTTAATTATGCCCTAAAATGGCAACTTCTAGGTACTTAACCAAAAATCTAAAAATTATGGTCCAAATGCAATGTACCAAAAGTAGCCAATTAGAATGGGTCCAAACTTGACTTCATCCACTTAGCTACTTGTTAAAAATAGTAATAACATTATTTAGAGCCTTATTGACATTTATGAAACTAACTTCAAGTTGAGATTTCACTTTGGCCTCCAAAATTGCCAATTAAAATGTCGAAACTAGTTGACGATTTTCACACTCCCTCTTCAACTAGTTTTAGCATAGATTTAACCACACTACTTTGATCCAACTTTAGAATTATCTCCATCCTTAGTATATATATCATTTCTATGATTCTATAGTAGCTTTCATAATTGATATAGAGAATAGTGTCCATATGGGATGCTTCACTATTTCTTACATCAATTTTACATTTTAAGATGTAATATGAAGAACCAAATAGAACGTAAATGAAATGATTCTTTCGTGCTTCCAACTTTGAACTCTCTAGAAAATTACAGCAACCAAACAATAAATGTGAGTGATCAACCATTGCTTGCATGTCTCCTCCCTCTTTGTCCTTTCTTGCCATGTATCCACCATGAAAGTCCATGAATGAGCCTCCATCTCCATCTTTCCATAAGATGTCATCAACACTTGATGACTTGATCATGAATGAGTGACAGAATGAGCCTCCAATAGCTTCATTTCCATTAGCAAAACCAGCCAAGAATGCTAGTACAACTCCAACATCAATATGATGTAAAACAATGTAGCTAGTATCACCATATGATGGAAAACAATGTAGCTGCACACATTCACATGAGATTGCTCAAACATATGATAGAACATGTAAAGTAGACTTGAACAACACTTCCTTGCTAATCCTTTGACTTTCCTTGACTCTTCAATAACCTGCAAAAACAGATCCAAAACATCTTTGCCAATTGACTCTCCTTTGATGCTCTTGACTAGTTCCAAAATGCCACCTTTCCTTTTGTGTAGTTGAAGCCCTTTGAGATCAACCTCCACTTGACCATCAAAATCATTGACTAAGACCTCTTTTCCAGATCCTTTAGATGCATCCATTCCATGAAAACCATCATCCACTTGCATAGCATCATCTACACAATGAGGAAAGAAAGAAGGGGTCCAATCATCTTACACTCCCCTCTTCCTCGAGTAGCTACATATAGGAGATCAATCTACTTGTATTTGAAGTTTTTGGAGTTATGAGATTTCTACACTATTTTGAGTCAAATTGGTTTTCTCTCTCTACTTGAGTTTTTGTGATTGGATTCTCTCTCTACTTGAGAGGAGAGCATTTTTATGCTTAGTTGCTATAGTACAAGTCTCCACATGTGTGAAAGTACTTGTATGGTTGATTTATGCATGTGGTAATGTGCTCTTGCCTTAGATTTATGGAATAGATCTTGTTTTTCAATCTGTGTGTGATCTATGTGCAATCACAAAGTTTTAGGAGATCAATAACACACTTTGTGGAACTCCCACACGTGTGAAATTCAACAAGGAGCTACGGTTAAACAATTATACTATTTTAATAATAAATTGCATATTATACTATGAATAATATGTCATACTTGTGGGCTGCCCCCGACGTCGAATTATAGCATTATTAAAAAAACATTTTTCTCAATTTTAATGAGCTTCGTTATGTAGATTTTAAATTTGAGTGTTTTGATTGGTCCATGTGTAAGCAAAATTTGAGAAAAAATGTAAAGAGAATATTTACAAAGGGTCTTTTTTGGATTTAGAACTCCTCTAATGTTGCAACATGGCTACAATTGGAGGCTTCATGTTAGAGAGCAATGATAGGCTTTCCTCAAGCAACTATTCAACTTGAAAGGTGAGAATGTAGCCTCTCGTTGAGATGATTGAGTTGATGGATATTGTTGGAGAACTTTGGCACCTCAAGAACAATTGAGGTATGATAGGAGGTCAAAGAAAGCTCTTCATGTCATCAAGATAAATGTGGAAGCTGGTAAGTGCACTAAATCTAGTGAAGCTTGGGAAATCTTGACGAAGGTTTATGCATCCAAGTCTACATCAAGCGTGCTAACCTTTAGGAGGCACAACTTTCAATGTCTTCAAAATAAGGATGAAAGTGTTCATGCTTTTGTTTTGAAAGTTAAAGTTTTGAATGATGAATTAGCATTTATTGGAGAAAGCATTAAGGTTGTTGAGCTTGTGCAAGTAGTTCTTAATGGATTATTGGATGAACATGCCAACTTGGTAAAATGTTTTGCTATTCAAAAGACATAGCCATGTATGGAGGACTTGCAAGAGGTCTTGGTGTTTGAAGAGTTTAGACTCCAAGCAAGAGGAGTATCATCTTCTACATCTCAAGTTGGAGAGGAGGAAGCCATGTTTTTAAAATTCAAGTTCGAGGGCAAGGGCATAGGCAAGTGGTCTAAAGGGCAAGATCAAGGTGAGCCTTCTACTTTTGTTGGCAAGAAGAAAGATAGATCTAACCTAAAATGTTTCTATTGTGGAGTCAAAGGACATTTTACTAGTGATTGCTTGAAGAAGAAAAGAGATCAAGGTGATAAGCAAAGCAATCTAACTCTAGATAAGGATGGTGTTGATGAACAAAACTTAAATGATTCCTTTATTGGCTAATCATGGAGATATTGATCCTTGGTGGATTGATAGCGGATCTAGCTCACATATGACATTTCATGAGGAGTATTGTTCATCATTGATGATATATGAAGGTAACAAGAAGGTGATCTACACGACCAATGATGATGAGTGTGCAATCAAGGGGATTGGCACAATTTCTATTTTTCTCTCTACTAATAATAATGTGAATTTGAAGAATATTTTGTTCATTCCATCAATCACTAAGAACCTTCTTAGTGTTAGTCAAATTCTTGACAAGGGTATGATGCCTACTTGATCAAAAAGGAAGGTGAAGTGATTGAAAAAGGGAAGAGACAAGGCAAATTGTTCAAACTTGATGCTTGTGTTGTTGCTAACCAAGTTGGATGTATGACAAAGCAAAAATTGTCAATGCAAGAGGTATGGCACAAGAGTTGGGGCATCTCAACTTCAAGTCATTCATCCAAAATCTCTAACTAGCATGAATCATGTTTGTGAGAAATGTGCTTTATCAAAGTCACATAGATTACATTAGAAGTGATCTATATCTAGATATACTAGGCCTTTCCAACTTGTGCATTCGGATATTCATGGAGTTACTACAATTAAAAATGGTGGTCCTAAGATTTATGTAACACTTATTGATCATTTTAGTAGATTTTGTTAGAGGTATCTACTAAAGAGCAAGGATGCAAGGGAGGGCCAATTCAACAACAAAATCAAGTGCTTGAGGAGTGACAATGGTGGTGAGTACATTTCTACCAAGTTCAAATCATTTTGTAATGCAAATGGGATCAAGAGGGAGCTCACAAGTCCAAAAATTCCACAACAAAATGGAGTCACCGAAAGGAAGAATAGAACCTTATGTGAAGGAGCCAAAGCTATGAGGTTAGGTGCCAATCTTTCCTTTTTGGGGTGAAGCTTTGTTGTGTGCCAATTATTTATGTAATAGGTGGCCAAGTATTGTTTTGGATGGAAAGACAATTTTTGAGATTCTATTCGGTAGGAGGCCGAGTGTCAAGTATCTCAAAACTTTTAAATGTGTATGCTATATCAACATTATTCTTGATGATAGGACAAAGGAGAATCAATCTTCAAAGAAAGGTAAATTTGTTGGTTATAGTGAAGTGAACAAGGCTTACAAATTTTACATTCCTTCAACTAAGAAAGTGGTCATAGGAAGAGATGTCATTTTTTATGAAGGAAACATTCCAAAGATTTCTTCTATGGTTATTGGATCTAACATTCTTGATTTTGATGACAATGTTGATGATACTTTGGATGGTGATGTTGAAGAATCATCTTCAAGTCAAAAGCCAAGGAGGACATCAAGAAAAAGGTAAAAACCTTCAAGGCTCACATATGATGAGAATGATAAGCAAGTAGAAGTTACTCATTTTTCATTTCTCACATATTTTGGTGAATCTTCTTGTGTAGATGAGGCTATGAAAGTGGATGGTAGTTTTAATGGAATGGAAGCAACTAATGGATCTGGAAAGTTTTTTTCAATGGATTTGATGGTCAAGTGGAAGATTGATCTCAAAGGGCTTCAACAACACAAAAGGAAAGTGGCAATTTGGAGCTAGTCAAGAGCATTAAAGGGAAGTCAAGTGGACAAGGAAATTTGAATCTATTTTTGAAGGTGTTTGAAGACTCAAGTAAGGTCAAGGGATCAGCAAGGAAGTGTTGTTCAAAGTTACTTTACTTGTTCTATCTCATGTTTGAGCTACTCATGTGAATATGTGCAAATTGTTAAGATATGGTGAAACTAGTTAAATTGTTTTGTATCATTTTGATGTTGGAGTCTTACTAGCATTCTTGGCTGGTTTTTATGATGGAAATAAAGCTAATGGAGGCTCATTTTATCACTCATTCATGGCGAAGTTCTCAAGTGTTGAGCTATGTGGTGTCAATGCTTGGCAAGTAGATCTTGAAGATGGACTAGTGCTACCTACTAGTTATATGGAGTCATGTGGAGCTGGATTAGCATCATTATTGTACTCTTTTACTCATGGATTTCCAAGGGTTGATGATTTTTTTGTTGCAAGATGACAATGGATGTCCATTTGTGGAGTTTTATGGTGGAAACATAAAAAAAGGAAGAACAAAGATGGAGGAGACATGCAAGCATTGGTTGATTAATCACATTTATTATTTGGTTGTTTTATAGGGTGAAAATTTGAAAGCTTGGAAAAATCATTGCATTTTCAGTCTATTTGGTTCTTAATGTTCTAGTTACATCTTGATGTGTTAAATTGATGTAATAAATAGATAAGGCATCCAATATGGACATTGTTATCTATATCAAGTATGAAAGCTATTATAAAATCATAGAAAGGAGGTTTATACTTAGTATGGAGATCATTCTAAAGTTGGATCAAAGTTGTATGGTTAAAATCATGCTAAAACTAGTTGAAGAGGGAGTGTGAAGAAAATGAACTAGTTTTGGTCATTTGTTATTTGGCGTATTGAGGCCAATTGTACCTCAAAATTTAGAGATAGTTAAAAATAATAGCCTTATTATTTTTAGAAAGTATATAGGTGGATAAGGTCATATTTGGACCTACCCTAATTGGTTAGAAGAGATACATTGAATCTAGTCAAATTGATCTAGGTTTTTGGCAAGTACCTAGAAACCTCCATAATAGGATAAGCTTAGGCAAGATGATCTAAATGGTCAAGACGTTGTTATAAATAGACATACAAGCATGGGAGAAATTTATCTCTCTCATTCTTCTCTCATTCATTCCCTGAAAGATATTTCTTTGGGTTTCTACATCAATCTCTTGCATATTGGTGGTGATATAGTGAATTCTTGTGTGTAGAATGTTGATTTTCTTATGTATATGAATCCACGGTGTGTGTACTATTATTGTATGGTTGTTGTACGGACAGAGATAGTAGAATATGATATCTAAATGTTTATGGCAAGTTCTTATTGAGTTTTCATCTTCTATGTGTAGTTGATGCATGATTTCTATATTGGTAGTAAAGCTAGATGTGCTTTCCAAATTATCTATAGATCAAAGGGCATAATTAGATCATTTGAATATAATTTTTTTCACAAGGAGTACTCTTTCTATGCTTTGTGAAAAATTGTCAAAAATCTATCTTGGTTATTTTATGATTTTATGTTTGTGAGTACATTTCACATGTGTGGAGCATGTTCCCACATGTGTAGAATAGTTAGACTTTAGGGGTATCATAAAGATTTTGAAACAAGCATCTTGGTGTAGAACTTTAATAGGGCCAATTTTGGCTTTAGAGGTCAAATGTTCAAGTACACATGTTTTGTCATGATTAGGCCAAATTCAGTTGTGATGTAACTCAAGCTAGTTAGGTTGCTTACACATGTCAAGT
This sequence comes from Diphasiastrum complanatum, assembly GCA_029204225.1. Taxonomy (NCBI): domain Eukaryota; kingdom Viridiplantae; phylum Streptophyta; class Lycopodiopsida; order Lycopodiales; family Lycopodiaceae; genus Diphasiastrum; species Diphasiastrum complanatum. The sequence continues at coordinate 33,994,561 of CM055099.1, forward strand.
TTAGATTTGATGAGTGATGCACCCTATGTGGTGGCAAAAGTCAAGGGGTCCAATCATAAGAGAGATGTGTTGGAAGGGTCCAATCAAAAGTGAGGGATGTTGCATCACACATCCAATAGGATTAGAGAGGCTATGTTTAAGGGGTCCAATATGATATAAGCTTGGATCTCCATGAGTTTCTATATGTACTTTCATTCCCTTCATTAATGTATGAGCGATCTATGAGTTTTTTGAGTCAATTTGGAGATTTGCCAATTTTGCTTGTATTGCCTTCTCTCTCTAGATGAGCCCAAAAGTGGTATTTTATCTCTCTACCTAAGGAGAGGAGCTTGTTGGGACTTATTTTATTTCATGAAGTCTTCCACACATGAATGAATGCATGTATAATGGTTTTTTTGCCTTAGATCTTGTCATTGATCTTGGATTTCAATCAATAGGTGATCTATAGTGCATGAGCCAAGCTTAGGAGATGAATTTCACACATTAGGACATTCCCATATGTGTGAATTTTTACATGGTATCAGAGCCTACCTAAGCTTTTGATGCATCTATCATCCAAAGTTTCAAAAATTTCACAAAAATCAAGATCTAGAGAGCGTTGACTGCATCTCCCATGATATCTCAAAAAAATTTGGATCAAGAGGGTTCATTATCATTATGATTGAATCATTTTAGGTATTGTATGGAATTTAGTGCTCAGGCACATGTGAAGTACAGCCAAATTCTTTTGGAAAGTTCTCTTCCAAGTTAGATCCAAATTTGGTGCTAGATAGCTTGTTTGAAAGCTAGTTTTGTCTAGTTTTTGTAGCAATTTGTTTCAATCCATTTGGTAGAGCCAATCAAAAGTTATAAGCTTTTGAAGAGGGTTAGGTAGGGCACCTATACCTGTGTGGACACATTTGGTTTAATCATATCTTGCTAGTTTGACCAAAAAATTCAAGAAGAGGCTTGCCAATGTCAGCTTTTTGAGATCTACTCATCATTTTGAGGTCACATGCCAAAGATAGTTTGACCCAAAATTTGCCTATACTCCATCAATTGATGAGAGGTTGATCTAGTTTGAGAGAGATTGGTAGAACTAGTGAGATTCATCTCACATTTTGTTGCAAGATCTTGCATAGGAGTTGGTAGTACACCTCTCAAGGATCCTATAGTGAGAGAGAAGCAACATTTAGTTTCTCATTACAAGGAGTCTTCACTATTACATGACATCTATGGGTTCCTACCTATTGGAATCTAGTGAAAGACTATCTACCTCCAACTATTCTATTTGGAAGGTTAGAATGGAGTCAATCTTAATACTCCAAGATGTGATGGACATTGTACTTGGGATTGAGGAGGAGCCTCAAGTCCTTCAAGAAGTACAAAACCTAACATGGCTCTCCACTTTATGAAGATGAATGTCTCTAATGAGATTTTGAGAGAGATTGGTGATTGCAACATGGCCAAGCAAGCTTGGGATATTCTCAAAGCTATTTATGAAGCCAAAAATACCTCTAGGCTCCTTACTCATAAAAATTAAATCTTTCAAAGTTCTCAAAAGAGTGATGAGAGTGCCACTAATTATGTGTTGAGAGTGAAAGATACTCATAGGGAGCTTGCTTTCATTGGAGGATCTATAAATCAAAGTGAGCTAGTCCAAGTCATACTTAATGGCTTGAGAGATGAGTATGAGAACTTTTTCCAATCCTATGCCATCAAGGATGAGCTACCTACTTTGGAGGCTTTGGAAGGAGTGCTAATGGCTGAAGAATCAAGGCATGAGAACAAGCTATTAAGGATGGACAAAATTGTCACTCAATCATAATGGTGATGAAAAAGTTTTATTTGCCAAGCACAAAGAGAGTAGCAAAAAGCAACACCAACACTTCTCTAAGGACAAAGCAAAAGACCAAGATGAAGAGGATGATGATTCCTCTCAACATTCTACTTCAAAGAAGAAGAAAAAAGAATTGTAGTGCTTCTTTTGTGGCAAGAAAGGCCACTATGCCACCAATTGCTTCAAGAAGACTTTATTGCAAGTGATGAAGAATGCTCACTTATGGCATCAATTCTTCTCTTCCACCTTAAAGATGGATGACTCTTGGTATGTTGATAGTGGAGCATCTTCACATATGTGTGACTCCAAGGATTCCTTTTCAACTATTATGCCTTATGAAGGAATCAAGAAGTCCATAAAAATTGCAAGTGATCAAGAGTGCAAAATTGAAGAAGTACGGACTATTCCCTTGAAGCTTGCATCATCAAAAGTTCTATCTCTTTATAAGGTTCTTTTTGTTCCCAAGATTACAAAGAATCTTATAAGTGTTGGCAAATTACTTGATGGTGGTCTTGATGTCAATTTCCATATTGACAATTGTGTGATCAAGAAGGATGCTGAGATCCCTGCATGTGGATCTAGATATGAAGACATCTACAAATTGAACACAAGAGAGAGTGTGTTGGAGGGTTTGCGGATCCCAAGACAACCCTAACCCTAGTTATTAAGTGAGAGAGATTTGGCACCCTGTGTGTAAGTCCAACCCGATGATCACATAGTTATTTGATTAATTAGAAAGTTAATAAAAGGCCTAAATGTCAAGTTAGTGAATAAAGTTGGGTTTTCCTCCAATTTGAATGAGTTCCCACTCTTTTTTAAATTTGAATAGTTAGGGAGGCAGAAATGGACCAATAAGATTTAGAGGCTAGGGTCCTCCTCTCTACTATAAGAAAGGACCAACTCGAGTTTCCTACACATGTACATATCTTCATTTCAATAAAGCATATTGGTTCTCTTATGAAATGAAGTTATGAATGTCCTTGCTCTCTATTACTTTTCCTCCATCTCTCATGCTTTTATTATATTTTGCTAATTGTTGGATCTGATTGTTATTGAAATTGCATATTTTATACTTTCTATGAGAGAGAGAGAGAGAGAGAGAGAGAGAGAGAGAGAGAGAGAGAGAGAGAGAGAGAGAGAGAGAGAGAGAGAGAGAGAGAGAGAGAGAGAGAGAGAGAGAGAGAGAGAGAGAGAGAGAGAGAGAGTAAGCTATCTTCATTGTGGATCTAGTGTTAATGGATGTAGTGTTAATGCTTAGGGTTAGTGGATGGTAGAATTAGATGTGAATCTTCCATTCATGCTAAAATCTGAACTATGCTATCGCTCTCATGGGAATGAATTTACATGTGACAACTAGCTTCATCTTCTCGATGCTAGATTGATTAGATCTTGGGTTGAGGATAGGCAAAGAAAGAAACCCACTACAATTTTGGCGCCATTGCCGGGGAGCTACGCCAATTTTTCAGTTTGCAGCATGTTGGTTGGATGGTTAGCTTGCATTAGGCATCCTGTCATGGCATGAATAGTGTTAAATCTGCATTCGGGATTAGTTTGGAAGTGATTTTGTTTGATTTGAGTGGATTTGCTTGTTTGAAATCTAATCTGATTGTGGAATAGAAAAAGCTATTCAGATCACCAATCTTAAGATCCATTTGGATCTGAGATATCAGAAAAAACAACAAAAATCGGTCCAATCTACCAGATTTTGGTCAAAAGGAGACGAAAATCGTCATCAGAGCTGATAGCTTTTTGCCCTCTTTCAAGAAACGTTCGCCAAGTTGCAGGCACCTTCGGTATTTTTGCGGATTTAGCAAGACCTATATACAAACTGACTATTGTTCCTATTTGGACAGTAGAGGCATTAGAAGCCTTTGAAAAAGCACCGATATTGCGTTTGTCAAATTGGACGATTGAGTTTCATGTTCACATTGATGCCTCGAAATATGCAATTGGATAATTTTTGACACAACCAGGTGATTATAAGAAGGACTATCCAATACGATTTGCAAGCAGACAACTTATAGATCCGGAGAAGAACTATTCAACAACAGAACGTGAAGCGTTAGCCATGATTTTTTTTGTACGGAAATTTCGTTATTACCTCTTGGAAACACACTTTGCATATTATATGGATCACCAACCGTTACTTTACTTGGTAAACAAGACGTGCAATACTGGGCGTATTGCAAGATGGTTACTATTATTGACTGAATTTGACTTTCGAATTGTGGTTCGTAAGGAAAAGCAACATTATCTAGTCGACCACGTTTTGCGAATTGAATCCGCACCAGGTAATAACGAAGTGGATGATGAATTACCAGACGCTGCATTATTCTATGGGCAGTACCTAAGTGGGCAGTGGATATTGTTGAGTATCTGATGCTAGGACAACATAATGACTCTTTGACAAAAGTACAGAAGAGGCAATTGATTCATAAGGCTCAACCTTACCAATTGATTGCAGGACAATTGTATCGTCGTGGATCAGACAATATTCTACGTAGATGTGTTTTAACGCATGAAATATCAGATTTAATCACGTTTTCACATGATGGCATGGGCGGAGGACACTTCTCTACAGATATTACTGTTCGCAAACTTTTGCAATCAGGTTGTTGGTGGCCTACACTTCATAAGGACACAGAAAATTATATTAAGACATGTGATGTTTGCTAGCGAGCACAACGACCTACTAGACAGAACTATGAATCCTTACATCCGATTTTATCGCAAACATCATTTGAAAAATGGGGACTAGATTATGTTGGTCCTATTCATCCTGCCGCGCGAGGATCTCATGCCTGATACATTATCGTACCAACTGATTATACGACCAAGTGGGTTGAAGCCAAAGCTGTCAAAGTTGTTGATGCGAAATCTACGGCCAAGTTTCTTTATGAAAATATTATTACCAGATTTAGATGTCCGATCGAGATTGTCAGTGACCGGGGTACACACTTTGTTAATCAAACGATAAAGTATTTACTGGAAGATTTTTTTATTTTACACAGATTTAGTACTCCTTATTATCCCAGAGGGAATGGCCAAGCTGAATCTTCCAATAAGATTCTTAAGATCTATCATACTTGTGAATGATCCCCACACGTGTGAATTCTGAGAATTTTGTCATCTCCTACCACTTGTGCTACAATAAGACCCGAGTTCTCCTCATCTTTGTTGATTCTCTTGCCATTGAGAGGAAGAAAAGAATCTTGATACATGAAACATTGAATATTTGACTTATGAAAGGGGCATATTGGTTTGAGGAATTAATGAAAGAGCTAAACAAATTTCAATCTTTATAGACAAGTATGAATTGCCAAATAAAGAATTTATTCAAAACATTGTATTAGTTCAAGCTTATGATTTTGATTTTCATTAGGAAATTTACTATGTTCAATCTAATAGAAAGGTAACAACTCCTAATGCGAGCATTGAGCCCATGTTGACTATAGTAAAAAGGTAACAACTCCTTGCATGTAAAGTGATATGTGTCACTATTTTGGTAGGATACACTTGTAGATTTGTAGAAAACTGGTTGCATGTTATATTACCATGAGTTTTCATCATTCCCTATATATGTAAGTGAGAATCCTCACTATTCTTGATGATGAATCAAACTTTGTAGCAAAACCATGTCAATTTGGATTGTGATTTTGTAAGCTTGTAATGTGATTCTCTCTCTAACTCAAGGAGAGACTTTTTCTCATGTAATTAATTTTCAATGTACTTTCTCACACGTGTGGAATGTGGTTACTTTTGATTATTTTGCATTATGGATTGTGTTCTAGTCTTGAATTTTGGTGTTAGATTGTGAATTTCACTCTAATTGTCATCCAGGTACTATCACAAAGCTTAGAGAAGGTCATTATCACATTTGTGGTTTTTCCACACGTGTGACTTGATGGTTTTTTCACATTGTGAAACACCTATGAGTCTCATGTAAAGCTAACTATAAGAGGTAATAAAAGATCCTTTAAGGACATTACTCTCTACAGAAAGCTAGTTGGTTCACATATCTATCTAGCGATCACAAGACCAGGTATAAGCTAATGCAAGATCCTAGTGAGGAGTGTTGGAAGCTAGAGTTTTGAGGTATATCATGGGAACTCGAGATTTTGGCATATTGTACGAGGGATCATCATCTAACTTGTTTGGATTTTCAGATTTGGACATTGATGGAGATCAAATGGATAGGAAATTCATAAGTGCACATTGTATTTTCATAGGTGATGGAAGCTATATCATGGATGTCAAAGAAACAAGCCACTATCTCATTGTCATCTAGTGAGGCCGAGTACATAGCACTTACACATTGCATAAAGGAGATGATATGGATCAAGAGGATGATCAAGGATCCTCACTTGCTAGATTTTTTAGAGAGTCCAATCATCCTTTGTCACAACCTATCAGCCCAACTTTTCTTGAGATCCTGTGGTATTTGCGCATAAGCGATACATCCAAAAACTCGTAAGTTCGATAATAATGGTTTAGAGCCCGTTCAAATTTCATATGACATTTTTCTGAGAGACTTTTAGTAGGACATTTGTTCTGAATATAAGCTACAGTGGAAATGGCTTCAGCCCAAAAGGACTTTGAAAGTGTTACATGTGAAAGCATACACTTTGTCGATTCGATTAAGGTTCTATTCTTTCTGTCAACAAGTCCTTTTGACTGAGGCAAATAGGAGGTAATGTATTGTTGCCCAATGCCATTGTTAAGACAATACTCCTTGAATTTGGTAGAGATACATTCTGTGAGAGATTTCAATTATTTTAGTCTAGTTTAGTCATATTTTGGTAAATTGTTAATAAGAGGCCAAAACTCATTTTAGACTTGAAGATAAACTTTTTGAGGTTATATTAGTTTAAAATAAATTCAATAAACACTTTTTGAAAGTGTGGGAAAGTTGGTAGTCGAGTTTGAGAGAGATTCAAATTTGAACTTTGGGTACATTGAATCTAGACCCAAAAATAGTAGGGTTTACATTTTGGAGGGAAAGCCAAGTGGCCAAATAGGGTTTGGAAACTCTATAAAGGATGTAACTCGTGGAGAGACACATCTCTCTTTTCTCTCTCATTTCCTCATTATACATGGTTCTCTTTAGGTTCTACTATCCATTGGTGCACTATCTTGATGATATCTTGCAATCTTGTGTGTAGAATGCTCATATTTTATTTTTTTGGTTTCACACGTGTGAAATACAGTAGGGTACTGTAATTGTATGGAAATCAAACATATTTTATGTTTTGGTTCATGTTTGATCAGTATCTCTTAGAGTTTGCATCTCATTTTGTATGTCGATGCTATTTTTTCTACATTGGCAGGATTGTTGGTTTGCTCCTTATTGTAACCAAAGATCAGGGACATAGATTGGATCTTGAATGATTTGAAATCCTTCACATGGTATCAGAACTATTGTGTTTCAGGTTATGAAAGGATCAGCCATCTCTAGCAAGGATTTGGAAGAGTTACTGATGTTCTTTTGTAGGTCAAAACTCAATATAGAGTTATATACTTGATCAATTCTGATTTCACACTTGGTTTACTAGAATTAGATGACTTTTGGTGCATTAGGAAGGTCTCATTGGAGGCTACAAGAAGATATATCAAGTTTCTAATGAACTTCATTTGAGTGTGTTTCAATCTTAGGAACTGGCAAGAATCATTAGATTGAGGATAGATTATAGGTTGATCAAGATTTCACTATTCTATGTGTTGATTTTCTAGTTAGAAGTGCTAGCAGAGATTTGAGAGGTTCCATATCTTTGTGATTTCTTCTTGAGTTCATTTGTTGACATTCAAGAGTGTGCTTTGTGCATTGGAATAGGTTGAAAGAAGAAGATCAAGTCATTGCAACATGGTTACAAGTGGTGGATTCATGTTGGAGAGCAATGATAGGCTTACCTCAATCAACTATTCTACTTGGAAGGTGAGGATGGAGTCCTTATTGGAGATGAATGAGTTGATGGAGATTGTTGCAGGTGTGGAGGAGAGGCCTCAAGCCCCTCAAGATCAAGTGAGGTATGACAAGAGAGCTAAAAGAGCTCTACACATGATTAAGATGAATGTTACCAATGAACTTCTCAAGGAAGTTGGTAAGTGCACATCATCTTTGGAGGCTTGGGAAGCTTTGAAGAAGCTTTATGAATCCAAGTCTACATCAAGAGTGCTTACTCTTAGGAGGCAAATCTTTCAAAGTTTGCAAAAGAAGGAAGAGAGTACTCATGCTTTTGTTTTGAGGGTTAAGGCATTCAATGATGAGTTAACATGTATTGATGAAAGCATTAAGGAGGTAAAACTTGTTCAAGTTATACTTAATGGCTTGTTGGATGATCATGCTAATCTTGTTCAAAGTTTTGTTATTCAAAAGACTTTGCCAAGTATTGTGGATTTGCAAGAGATCTTGGTGAATGAGGAGTATAGGCTTCAATCAAGAGGAGGTGGATCTACATCGACATCTCATTGTGAAGAGGAGACTAAGTTCATCAAAGGCAAGTTCAAGGGAAAAGGCAAAGGCAAGTGGTCTAAAGGACAAGATCAAGGTGAGACTTCTTCTTTTGTCAAAAAGAAAGATAAGTCTAAGTTGAAATGCTTTTATTGTGGAATCAAAGGGCATTTTGCTAATGAATGTTTGAAGAAGCAAAGAGATGAAGATAGCAAGCAAATCAACTTTACTACTAATGATGAGGATCTAGGTGGTGGTGATTCTCCTTTGATGTGTTCTTCAAGTCCAATATCAAGTGAAGGTGACAAAGATTCATGGTGGATTGATAGTGGAGCTAGTTTACACATGACTAGTCACAAGGAGTTCTTTACTTCTTTGATCACTTATGATGGAGCCAAGAAAGTGATACACATGGCCAATGGTGGTGAGTGTGTGATTGAAGGTATTGGTTCAATTCCTATTTGTCTCTCTACTAATAGGAAATCAAGACTTGATGGTGTTCTTTACATTCCTTCACTTTCAAAGAATTTGTTAAGTGTTGGTCAAATGATAGAGAAAGGATACATGGTAAAGTTTGGGGGTGATGCTTGTTTCATTACAGAGGAAGAAATCTTGGTTGCTAGGGGCAATAGACAAGATAGACTTTTCAATCTTGATGCTTTTGTTATGGCTAACAAAAAAGATGGAATTGAAAAGGAGATTGGTCTCAACTTTCCAAAGTTACCTTTTAGCATCAATAAGATTGGTGGATCTTATGCAAAGTCTAACAAGTTTCTTTATGCTAGATCTAGGTCAAGATCTAATATGCTTCTTGGAGATGTTCATCTCTGTGCTAACTTGGCTAGTCTTGAGGATAATGATGGTGTTTCAATGGTTCTTCATGGCAAGTGCAAGCATGCAAAAGGTAAGGAAAGAGCTAACTTGATCAATGGAGGTGAAGGCTCTTCCTTAGAAAAGATTGTTGTTAATGATTTCTTTAATCATATGTCAAAAGATGTTGCTAGGTGCATTCATGAAGGAGGTGGTTCTTCTACATTCTTTTGTGATGAGTCCAAGAAAGTCATTTTTCCAGCAAGTGAAGTCACATGTCTTCATAAAGAGAGTAGATCAAATGGTTCTATCAAGAGACTTGGTGAGGGAGATAGTCACAAGTCAAGAAGAAGAGAAGTATGTGAAGTGTTCAAAGTAGGATGTACTTTGAATGATGTCATTGTGAATGATAGTGAGGAAGAATCATTATCATATAAGTCATTACCTAAAACATTGAGTAGAAGTTCTTGTTTGAAAAAAGAGAGTACTTCAATCATCCTTATGTTGAAGGTACTAATCATTTTTTTCATGGCTTCTAATGTCTTTGAGGTTTCTACTTTTTATGATGCAATCACTAAGAGGGAGTCTTATGAAGGACGGAGCAATGGAAGATTGGTTCTTGGGAAGATCCAAGGCATGGATCTCACATCTCTTCATCAACTCAAAGGATTCTATTCTACATGGAGCAAATCGAGAGGCAATTTTTTCAAGGCAAGGAAGATCTCATTGGTGCGCTTATTGAGGTTTGTTATGGACTCAAGAAGGCTGAATTTATTAGGTTTGATACTCATCTTCACCTACTCTACATGTTGGATGAAAATTTTGGAATCTATCTTTTGATTTATGATGGTGACATTGGTGACATTGTTTTCACTAACCTTTGTGAAAATTCGAGATCAAGCATTGATGTGATCTTGTTAGATCTAGATCATATGTTTGAGAGGGAGTATTTCCAGAGGTTCAGGTCTGAAGATATTCATATCTTTGATATCTTTGATGATCAAGAAAAAGGTAAGCAAGTGGAAGCGACTCACTTTGTTTTACTCACATGTTTTGGAGATTCTTCTTGTGTAGATGATGCTATGAAAGTAGATGAATGTCTTCATGATTTTATAGCAAGTAATGGATCTGGAAAACAAATTTTGTTCAATGACTTTAATGGTCAAGAGGAAAATCAAGATGTTGGTCTCAAAGGGCTTCAACAACACAAAAGAAAAGGTGGCAATTTGGAGCTAGTCAAAAGCATCAAAAGAAGGTTATTTGGCAAAGATGTTATGGATCTATTTTTGCAGCTTATTGAAGACTCAAGTAAGGTCAAAGGAGCAGCAAGGAAGTATTGTTCAAGTTTACTTTACTTTTTCTATCTCATGTTTGAGCTATTTCACAGGGATGTGTGCAAATTGTCAAGATATGGACAAACTAGCTACATTGTCTTGCAATATCTTATTGTTGGAGTTGTACTAGCATGCTTGGCTGGTTTTGCTGATGGAAATGAAACTATTGAAGGTTCATTGTGTCACTCATCCATGGCTAAGTTCTCAAGTGTTGAGCTACTTGGTGCCAATACTTGGAAATTGTCAATTTTTTATGAATTCATGGTCATTTTCTTGTGTCAAGTAGATCTTGAAGATGGGCTAGTGCAACCTACTTGGTTTATGGAGTCATGTGGTGTTGGATTTGCATCATTAATGTACTCACCTACTCATGGATTTCCAAGGTTTAATGGTTTCTTGTGGCAAAATGGAGATGGAGGCTCATTCATGAAGTTTTATGGTGGAGACATATCAGGAAGGACAAAGTTGGAGGAGACAAGTAAGCAAATGGTCATCACTCACATTTATTGTTTGGTTGCTGTAATTTTTCATAGAGTTCAAAGTTTGAAGCATGGAGGAATCATGTCATTCATATTCTATTTGATTCTTCATGTTCTAGTTATATCTTGATGTGTAAAATTGATGTAAGAAATAGTGAAGCATCCAATTTGGACACTATTCTCTATATCAATTATGAAAGATACTTTAGAACCTTAGAAATGAGATCTATACTTAGAATGGAGATCATTCTAAAGTTGGATCAAAGTTCTATTGTCAAAACTAGTTGAAGAGGGAGTGTGAGAGATTTCAACTAGTTTAGTCTAGTTTAGTCATATTTTGGTAAATTGTTAATAAGAGGCCAAAACTCATTTTAGACTTAGAGATAAACTTTTTGAAGTTATATTAGTTTAAAATAAATTCAATAAACACTAGTCGAAAAAATCTAAAAGCCTCCAATTTTTGCCTAATGAAATAAACAACTGTTCTTCTCGAATATTTATCAATGAAGGTAATAAAATATTTTGCATCAAGCAATGACATAGTTTGCATTGGACCACATATATCTGAATGAACAATGTCTAAAACATCTTTTGTTGCATGTCTATGACTCGATCTAAAAGAAATCCTAGTATGCTTTCCAAGGATTCAGCTATGACAGATAGGGAGGTCGACTTTGTTGGTTGGATAGTCGAGATCAAGTACTAGGGATTGTTTAGACATGTTCGACACAAGTGTATGATTCAAGTGTCCTAATCTTTGATGCCATAGTAATGCTTTATTGACAAGAAGAGAGGTTTTCAAGGCTTGACTAGTGTCAGAATAACAATGTGCCAATCTATATAAGTATCCATGTCCCTTTCCAAGTGCAAGGATCTTATTTGTCCTATCAATAATTCAACATCAATCAGACTCAAACTCTACCCTATGATCTAAATCAGTTATCATTACTTACTGATAACAGATTTGTAGAGAGTTTACGTACATACAAAACATTTGATAGTAGTTTGAATTGATCATGCTAGAACATCAATCTTACAGTTTTTGATAGTGTGTGCGCTATCGTCACCAAGATGAATGCATTTCTTTGTACTGTAAGACGTATAGGAGTGAAAATGCTCACGATGACTGGTCATATATTGAGTAGCTCTAGAATCCAAAAACCAAGAATTATCCAATAGTGCCTTTTGGTCTTTGACCATAAACACTCCTTAACCCATGCCGAGTTTGGGAGATGCTGTACTACATTCGTCTTTGTTGATCAGATATATTGAAAATAATAAGCGTGAAAGCTTCACCATCCTTCGACTTCCACTTTGAGTCGGTTGTGTCATCTTCAAGCTTCATTTTGATACCTATGACAACATCCCACAACTCGTTGGCGATTAGCAAGGTCTTCATCTTAAATTTTCACAAATAGTAATTGGATTCATTCAGCTTGTTTGCAATGAGACCGACTTTACTTTGAGAATCCATCTGGAACTTTAGTATGCCGATAAATTGATGATGTTAAGAATGATACTGTGCTTCGATACGATTGGAAATCAATTATTTGATACTGAAATTTGATACCACAAATTGAAAGATATGATAATATGAAAAGTATCTAATGATATCAATTTGATATCACGAAAGATATCAATTAGTAGAGATCTGATATACCAGTCGCTCTGATACCATGTTGGAAAGAGGGAGGTTAAGTGAGTCTGTTTGACAAGTCAAAGACTGTAAATGACTTATCGAGCGCAACAGAATTAGTCTTCTTTCCTAATGCATGACTACGCCTATCAATATTGAACAAAGCTATAATGACAGAAGTCATGTTCAATCTTATAGCAACCAGCTTTGAAATTGTTAGCACTATAATGATTTCATAGCCAATTGAATGATGTATCACAATACACAGACAATACAATAAGAGATTTATTAGTTACAAACAATCACAGAGAAGCATACATTTTGACATGATACTAAATGCAATAAAGGAATAGATTGATTCAGTAAGTAGCATGTACAAATCAGATGATGAGAGCACAAAATATAACGGACGAAGCCACGTACTCTAAGCTATCTCTGAGTAACTGAAAACTTTGTCTAATGCACTTCCGTTGATAAGTAGTAAACACAAATAGCAATACTGAGCTAAGATAGAAACTAAGCTGTGTAAGTCTTTGATGATTAGCTATTTATACTAAAGCAATTGACGTATCTAGTAGGACAACTAATTAGGACAAGTTTTTAGCTTCATATCAAGTGGAACAATAACTTTCTTTCATCGACATGGCCGATGTCTTTGACTTTCGTCGTCATCGTCGATAAGTCGGATGATGTTCGATATGTCGGAGCCACCTATTGAGAGATTTCCGAGTATTTTTGCAGAGTGTATAAAAATACAAAGAGAACTGCAGAACGACATAATAGAATGGATGAAGATTAAAGATCGATTATTCGGTTGAGTCACTCCAAGAGTAGAATAATCCAACATCTCCTTCATCTTCCTCCTCTTCATGTGCAAAGTTTTCTTGTTTGCTCTCCTCTAGTGTATTTTGTCTCTTGTATCATCTGGATGCAAAGTGGCCCTTCTTGCCACACAAGTAACACTTGAATCTTGACTCATTTCCCTTCCAAGAGCTTCCATGGAAAAAGTATTGTGGTACACAAACTAAACGCATGTGAGTTGTGATTAGAGGTGAAACCCAAGGTGTTTGCAACCTTATAGTGACTTACACAATCAAATTTCTCAAATCAAAACACTACTCCTAGACTCACTTAGGTCTAATTAACTCTCTCCTTGAGAGCTGGTAAGGATCAAAAGAGATTTTAACCTACACCACTTGATAAATTTTCACTCTATTGACTACTCTTGAGAAAATCAATGAACACAAAGTAGATTATACTTCTCGACCCTCCCTAAGCTCTTTTACAAAATTTGTGTGAAAAGTACAGTACTAAGGACCATAAATGGATCTTTGAATGATCCACAAGGTGATTGTATGCTTGTTAAACAATCTATCAGAAACTAGTTTAGCAGCTTGATAGGAAACAAGTAGAGACAATCAAAGCATTGATCAATTAGTATAATCCAACTCCACACGTGTGGAAATAAGACTGTAGTACGGCCTGTAGACAGTGTTTACAAAGTGCCAAAGCTGGGTTTCATTGGAAATCAAGAGTAATCACCATACAATGAGAGGAAACTTGAGTTTCTCCTTGAGGCTCCAAAAAGTTTCTATCTTCTCACAATGGAGAATGAGAATACATAGTAAAACACACTTCCTTTGCAAAGTTAGGTGAAAATCCAGCATGTAATAAGGAAGTAGACTTCACTTTCTTGCCCTAATGTGAAAACCCTAGCCTAGATCCAAGAGTCATGCTTGGTAGGTGCATGGTAGGTACAAATCTCATCATAAATCATGGTCTAGATCTTACAAAGTAGGAATCACTACCAAATGGACACAACCACTCCTCTTGACTCGTGGTAACCTACTTTAGGTGTGTATGTACAAGTGGCACTTTGGCCATTCAAGTAACCAACAAACAATATTGACAAAATGTACAATATTTTACATGGCTAGATTTGCCAATGTAGGCAATTTTTCACACTCCTCCTCAAATCTAGCCTTGGAGATCACCATGCTTTTATCAATAACTCCAATTGAAGATCTAAGCTTGACAAATGAATCTTTAGGTAAAGGTTTAGTAAACAAATCAGCCAAGCAACTTGATGATGGCACGTGTTGGAGCTTGATCTCTTTAGCTTGCACTTTTGTCCTCACGAAATGATGAGCAATTTCGATGTGTTTGCTCCTTGCATGGAATGTAGGATTAGTTGCAAGTGATTGGACTGATTGGTTGTCACAATAGATGATAGGGATCTCCTCCTCCATGACATGAAGCTCCACCAATAGCCTTTTGAGCCACAAGACCTCCTTGGATGTTGATGTCAAGGCCTTGTATTTGGATTCTGTGGAAGATAGGGAGATGGTATCTTGTTTTTTGGAAAGCCATGATATTACTCCATCACATAGAAAGGTGGCAAAGGCACTTGTTGATCTATCCACTTTGTCACCTGCAAAATCCGAGTCACTATAAGCTCTTAAGCCAAGATTAGTTCCTCTATACAAAATGCCAAAATTCTTAGTGGATGAAATGTATCTAAGAACTCTTTTGGCCATCTTCCAATTTGAAACTAGAGGACTTTGCATGAATTGGCTTAACTTTCCAACACTATAACTAAGATCAGGTCTAGTTATAGCTAAATAGATCAAGGAGCCAATAAGCCTTCTATATAATGTGATGTCCTCAAAGGATGCTTCATCACAACCAATAGATGCTTTTACATGTTGCTCCGTTGGTGTCTCAATGCCTTTACAATTCTTCATTCCAAATCTATCTAGGATGGATGTAACATATTTAGATTGACAAATGAAGCTAAAATCACATCCTCTAATAACCTCTATTCCAAGAATGAAGCTCAATAGGCCGAGATCTACCATGTTAAACTCTTTTGCTAAAGCAATTTTTACATCTCTAATTCCATCTAGATCATTACCACTCAAGATAATGTCATTTACATACAAAACAAGAATAATGATCATGCCATCATGTAAACTTATATACAATGATGGATCATAGACACTCATTACAAAATTGATGGAAATGAGAAAAGAGTTTAGCCTAGAGTACCATGCTCTAGGTGCTTGCTTGAGCCCATAAAGGCTCTTCTTAAAAAAAACACATTTCCTTCATGCTTTGCCTTGATGAAGTCCTCGGGTTGCCTCATGTAGATCTCTTCTTCCAAATAACTATTGAGGAAGGCATTTGTGAAGTCAAGTTGGAATAGCTCCCAATTGAAGGTTGTAGCAAGACTAATGATCAACCTGATAGTAACAAGCTTAGCCACATGAGCAAAAGTCTCATCATAATCAATGCCTTTGGTTTGTAAAAAACCTTTGACAACAAGCCTAGCTTTATGCTTGCTTATTGATCCATCTTGATTATACTTCAATCTAAATACCCACTTGCAATCAAGAGATTTCTTCCCTTGAGGAAGATCCACAAGATCCCAAGTATGATTCTCAATAAGAGCATCATACTCTACTTGCATAGCATCCATCCAACTTTTAGACTTACAAGCATCTTCATAGCATGTTGGCTCATCTAACGTTGAAGTAAGAAAGGTGTAAGATGTGAAAGATGATGAGCCTTCCCTTTGATCACCTTGACCATCATAGGTGAGCCTCAATGGCTCGGATCTTGCCCTTGTAGATCTTCTTGGAGTTCTTGGAGTTCTTGCATCTTGAGGTGG
This sequence comes from Diphasiastrum complanatum, assembly GCA_029204225.1. NCBI lineage: Eukaryota > Viridiplantae > Streptophyta > Lycopodiopsida > Lycopodiales > Lycopodiaceae > Diphasiastrum > Diphasiastrum complanatum. Next base: position 34,010,757 of record CM055099.1, read on the forward strand.
ATCCTCAAGTTCTTTTTCATTTGGAAGCTCCTCCTCCATCCTAGCATGATTCTTGGCATCAAGATGATTAGTAGCATTATCATCCAAATCACAAGCATGTCCTTCATAAAAAATAACATCCCTACTCACTATCACCTTGCTAGTGATGAGATTGAAGACTCTATAACCTGTGCTATTCTCACCTTATCCCACAAAGATGCCTTTGATGGATGTTGCATCATCCTTCCTTCTCTTATCCAAGGATTGGTGTAAATAGCAAGTGGATCCAAAAACTTTGAGATCCTTGAGATTGGACTTTCCTCCAAATAGAGCTTCAAATGGTGTGATTCCTCCAATGGCTTGGTTTGGCAATCTATTGCACAAATAGTTAGCACAAGTTATTGCTTCACCCCAAAATGGTTTGGATAGAGAAGCATCTAGCCTGAAGGCCTTAGCACACTCACAAAGAGATCTATTTTTTCTCTCACTCACTCCATTTTGTTGAGGGGTTTATGGACATGACAACTCCCTCTTTATGCCATTAAAACTACAAAAGTCAATCAACTTATTGGAGATATATTCACCTCCATTATCACTCCTTAATACCTTAATCTTGGTACTAAGTTGATTTTCTACCAAAGTCTTGAACTTTACAAAAGAATCAAACACCATTGATTTGCTAGACAAGAGGTACATCCAACAAAATCTAGAATAGTCATCAATGAAGATTACATAGTACTTGGCACCACCATTAGACTCATGTGAAAAACTATGAACATCCGAATGGATGAGTTCAAGAGGAGAGTTTGATCTTGATGTAGATCTTGAGAAGGGTAGTTTGTGAGCCTTTGAGAGGCTGCATGCTTCACATCTCTTCCCACACTTTGACAAATGCTTGGGGAGTCCAACTGCAAGCTCCTTTGCAACCATAGATTCCATGGCTTTGTAGTTGGGGTGGCCCAACCTTTTGTGCCACAATTCCACCTTTGATAGCTCCACCTTTGCCAAGTTAACACTCTCCACTGCAACATTAGCATCAAGCTTAAACAATCTACCGTGCTTAAAGCCTTTGGCTATACATTCATCATTTCTAAGGATGGAACAAACTCCATGTTTAAATTGTACATCTAGGCCATTATCCATTAACTGGCCAACACTAAGCAAATTTCTGGTTAACTTAGGAACATAAAGAACATTATCAAGATTCATCCTTTTGGATGATCCCACATACAAGAAAATTGTTTCTATTTCACTTATCTTACATTCTTGACTACTTGCAGTATAGATTGATCTATGTAAATCATTGTAAGAAAGTAAAGTGGAGAATATGTCCTTTTGATATGTTATGTGGGAACTAGCCCCACTATCAATCCACCAAGAATCATTGGTGTTGCTCTTGGATGATGGTGGTTTGTTGGAAACCATCAAGGATGACTCTTCATCCTCCTCCTCCTCTTGGTGTGCAATGTTGCTTTGTTTGCTCTCTTGTGCCTTCTTCTTCTTGAGACATTCTGATGCAAAATGTCCTTTCTTTCCACAGAAAAAACATATGTACTTGGACTTGTCTTTGATCTTGCCCTTTGAGCTTGAAGCCTCATCCTCCTCCTTGGTCTCCTTGAAGTGCTTCTTCTTGCCATTGGTCTTCTTCTTGCTTTTGAATGAGAAATTAGCTTTTTCATCACCATCCTGCAAAGAAATAGCATTCATTCTTGCATTGTTATGCAACATCCTACACTCTTTAGCTACTAATACACTGTGTAGCTTTTCTATAGTAGGCAAAGTGTCTTGAATTGCAAAGCTTTGGACCAAATTTGTAAAGCCACTCCCTAGACCATTGAGGACAATCTGAACAAACTCACTATCTTGAATCTTCTCTCCAATGGAAGCTAACTCCCTATTGAGAGACTTGATTCTTAGCACATAATCTTGTGCACTCTCATCACTCATCTTCATGCTTTGTAGAATCTGATTCCTAAGCATGAGAACCCTCGAAGTGTTACTAGACTCATAGATAGATTTTAAAGATTCCCAAGCCTCTTTATCACTCTTACATGATGATACTTCCCTTAAAAGATCATTGCTTACATTCATCTTAATACAGTGAAGTGCAAGCCTAGACCTCTTCTTGTATCTCACTAATTTCTGTGCACCTAGAAGTTCATCTTCATCATCTATTAGAAACTCATAAAGATCCTGGAGCACCATTAGTGACTCCATCCTCACTTTCCAAATAGCATAAGTGGTAGAATTTAACCTCTCACTAGCTTCTAGAAGGTAGGCTCCCACTGATCCCATCTTACTAGCAAGATTCTACACACAAGATATAGATTTGTTTGGACCTGAAACTCACAAAAGTTTCTAACTTGCAGTGTTTCACTCAAATGTTGACTTCTAATCCAACAGATGGATTTGTAATCACAGTTCTATCACTCCCTCACAAAGCTGGAATGAAGATAAGATGAGATGAAAACTACTCTCAAGCAAATCTTGCCAATCTTGGCTATTCTTGGACAAAAACTAACTCTATCTCTCTCATTCACTTTGATGTACTTTCAAGACCTGGTTTCCACTTTAAGAAGGTCTGAAATCAGCCTAGATTAATTAGTTTTCATGAAACAAATTCAAAACTAATTAATGGCAAGTGATCTTGGTAGCTTATCCTAGGATTTGCACAAAAAATTACATCAAACTGACACCAGATGAATTTTCTATGATCCAATCAATATGGGTTATTAAATACTGGTTCAGAGATGCCCACACGTGTGAACAGTATGGATTTTGATCCTGAAAAAGTTTGGGATCAAATCCCCTCACCAAAACCTGGATACCAGCTTGCCCTTCCAATACTAGCTTTTTGCACCAAAACCTGCTAAAATTGGATTAGATTCAAACACAGATCAATGGCCTTGTACTTGGCTCTTATACCATGTGAAAAGTACAGTACTAAGGACCATAAATGGATCTTTGAATGATCCACAAGGTGATTGTATGCTTGTTAAACAATCTATCAGAAACTAGTCATCAGAAAACAAGATCTAGTTTAGCAGCTTGATAGGAAGCAAGTAGAGACAATCAAAGCATTGATCAATTAGTATAATCGAACTCCACACGTGTGGAAATAAGGCTGTAGTAAGGCCTGTAGACAGTGTTTACAAATCATTGGAAATCAAGAGTAATCACCATACAATGAGAGGAAACTCGAGTTTCTCCTTGAGGCTCCAAAAAGTTTCTATCTTCTCACAATGGAGAATGGGAATACATAGTAAAACACACTTTCTTTGCAAAGTTAGATGAAAATCCAGCATGTAATAAGAAAGTAGACTCCACTTTCTTGCCCTAATGTGAAAACCCTAGCCTAGATCCAAGAGTCGTGCTTGGTAGGTGCATGGTAGGTACAAATCTCATCATAAATCATGGTCTAGATCCTACAAAGTAGGAATCACCACCAAATGGACACAACCACTCCTCTTGACTCGTGGTAACCTACTTTTGGTGTGTATGTACAAGTGGCACTTTGGCCATTCAAGTAACCAACAAACAATATTGACAAAATGTACAATATTCTACATGGCTAGATTTGCCAATGTAGGCAATTTTTCACAATTTGCCTCACTAGCAACTCACTTGATGTTCACAAAGACACAAGTGGCAAGATCCCCTTGATGCTGATTCAAAAGAACACTTAGGAAGGATTCTACAAAACAATGCTCAAGAAAATTGGCAGTGATTTGAATCTAGAAACTCACAAAGGTTTCATTTGTCTTGATTATCTCAAATTTGACTTCTAGCCCTCTCTTTAGACTTCTAGTCATAGCCCTCACACTCCCTCACAAAGATATAATGGAGATAAGATTTGATTCTATCAAAGAATTATCAAATCCCAAAGAATGAAAGTAATGAAGTTTATTTTGCAATGGAAGCATAAAATCACAAGACAAATGTAGAAGGAACTCGAGATTTCCAATTTGCTCTCAATCTTCTATTTCCTCACTATCGAATGATAGGTTGATAGTACAATGAAGCGCTTTTCCTTGGATGTTAGATGAAAACCCAACATGTTTTAAGGAGCATAATTGACATTTTTTTCCCTAATATGTTACTATTACCTAACCCTAGAGTTATGTCAATTTGGTGGTTAGGATACTCATCTACCTCCATGATTTGAGGAGTTTGGTCCTAAATTCTAGGAAACTTGACCAAAAATCTATCTAACTCCTATGATTAGGTCCTAACTACACTAGGCCTATTCTCACATGTGTGAACACACCCACATGTGTGTGGATTACAATATTTATACTAAACTATGTGCTTATCAAGCTTAATATTTGCAACACACTTATGTCTTTAGTAGGTCACTCTATATAAAGTTGGATTAAGTATGTGCAACACAAAATGACATATAGTCCAAATATATTTCTAGATCCATAGTATCATGAGATGTTTATACAAGAAATTTTGAGCCTAAGATATGCTATAGTCTATATCATGTAATGTAATCAATGTAGAAAAAGACTATAGCATATAAAATAATCAATGTTCACATTTTCTACATCAACCAAATCAGCACTTGATTGTGTATCATCCATAAACATTCCATAATCTCAAATTGATTAAGAGCCTCAATTGATAAGTTTTTTTAAAAGAAATGAGATACCAAAGCGAATATTCACAAGTATAGTTGTTGATATCTTAAGGTTTAAGAAGCTCAAAAGCAAAAGTGGAAGAAGACAACATTGTTTTGTTAGAATATGGGGGCTCCCAAGGAGATTAAATTCTAGACCAAGTATTTGGAATCAAATATTTAGAAGATGAAAGCCTCTTGTCAATGAGAACACATGCAACAACATGGTTTTGGGATAGGAAATGTCTCCTTAATAAATATTCTATCTTCTTGGAGAAAACTTGTAAGTAAGACGCCCAAACTTACTATGCCACATCATGAGTTGGATAAGTTGGTGAAAATGATATTTTGTTCCACAGGAATAATTGTCCTGTTTAGTTTTGTCGCGACAATGGTATGTAATTTTAAGTATTTTCTAAAAGCTGAGTTTCACTCTTAGGTGACTTTGATAATTAATATGGTTTTTTTTTTAAAGTAATAATATTTTCCTTTTCATTTTTCAATTGCTTAAATGTATCATGACAAAGCTTATTGTGATATTTTAGATCACCTTGTTGTATTTCAATGAAATATAGGATAAGCTTGAGAAATTTTCACATAAAGTAAGAAAAACTTGATCTAGATCAGGACATGTATATGAGCAAGAGTTTCATTGTGAGAAGGATTATCCTTAAAATAAAATTATCGTACTCATAAACCAGCACTAGATTTTTCTATGTTGGCAAGGTCAATAGGAGAGTCCCGTGTTGGCATAAATTGGAATAGAAATTAATCTTTTGTAACAATTGAATTAGTAACAAAACGATTTCATTTAAGCCATTGTGCTTCTATAAAGTGATTTCTACCATCTGGAAATGATGGTCTATCCATGAAGTACACAACTATAGATCTTGACATTTAACAATAAAAAAAACATTCACTTGAAATATCATCAAGTTAAATATGGTTCTCACCAACTTGCATAGTCATGGAAGATTTTGTACAAGTGAAAAATTAGAGTAGACATTCTTGTGAATGTGGGCATGACTAGCTCCTATCTTTGAAAAAAAAAGTAAGCATTATATTAGCTATTTGGTTTTCATCATTGGATGTACCTCTGACTTGAAGTGCTCCGCTCTATTATTTTGGAGGGGCCAACTTCCTGCACCTGCATTCTCTTCTCTAAATTCCTTCTTGAGATTTCATTGGCCATGAAAAAACACATGGAATGAAAGTCCATGACAAAAGTATGGAGGGAAAGGAAAGTTTAAGTTAACGAGAGAGCGGAAAAAGTGAGAGAGTGAACACGATCAACTTAAAAAAAACATGGAAATAAAAAGTATGAAAGAAAGAGATTATAAAAATGAGAAGAGATTAAAGGAGGATTTTTTTTACTCTTAATTTGTTAAAAAAAAAAACTAAAAAAGCAATAGTAGGAGGGTGAAAAGTCTAGTTAGAAGAATTAGAGCAAAACTCATAAATAGTTGTTGTGTTTCACAATAGATACGTGAGGTTCATGTCACTTGAAAAGAAGAGACGCTGAACCAAGAAAACACTTACAAATAATTGTGAATTTCTTACAGAATCCCATTTGGGTCATTATTCTTTTCTATTCTTATGATGGGTGGGTCATCTATAGAGTTGAATTCTAATTGTCAAGACTTTTCAAATTGGAAGCTCCACTACTCGATGCAAGTTCAACTCCCAAAAGGAACGAATTTAAGTGCCCCACTCATCATAGTCAACACCTTTGCTCTAGCCAAGTGCTTCATCTTTGTCACTTTTTCTCTTGCTTGTGAGTTTTTTTATAGGAGTTTGAAATCTATATGAAATTTGTTTCTAAGAATAAGTGTATGTGTTTATGCATGGTTATTACATAGGGAGCTTTGAGACTCAAAATAAACACATCACATAGGGAGCTTTAACTCCCAAAAAAATAGAATAAAGATATTGATTACTTTACAATCACTAGAAAGATCCTTGGCACATTGTGGCAGATCAAAATCTTGTTTTTCTTTGAGAGGTATAAACTTATTATCTTGTAACAAAATAAAATAAAAATTTATATTGATTGTATTTGGCATCAAAACAATGTTTGTGAGATTCATACGTATGTGTACCTATCATTTTATTTCCTTGCATCCATTCATTACATAATATAGAAACATTAAAAACATTAACTATAGGTACCATTATTCATATCAATAATGGTGACAAAAAAGGTTTTTTGATAGTTTGTTCATTATTTTAAGTAATCATTACCATTGTGTAGTGCGTTGCAAACGTTGCTAAGCACCTTCATGACATTTGTGGTATATGTATATAAATAATATTTGATGTTAGTGCGAGTGAAACTCATATGTACAACAATGATCAAACAAAGGAGATATCCTAGGTACAAGCTTTGAATATGATATTCTTTTACACTTTGATGCAATTTTCCATGTGTAATTCATCTTATAAAAAGTAGGACATTCTAAAGCATTTTCTACCCCAATTATTTGAATCACATCTTATTGTAGATATGGCACATGTAGCTTTTCATCCATTCCTATGTCATAAATTTTTTTTCTTAAAAGCAACCCTAGCCTAACTCTAAGTTTTCTTCACTAGTAGGGAGCTTATACTCTAACTCCAAGTTCTCTTCACTAGTAGGGAACTTATGCTCAACCCCTTTTCACATCTTGTGAGCTACTGCTTATGTACATGAATGTTGTTTATTTTGTGAGGTTTACAAGGTTCAATGGAAGAAAAATAAATCTTATAGTTCTCCATAAAGTATTGCAAGTTTTAATTGTTCTTGTTTATAAAACAAAGAATATGTTCTGCGAGGCTATAGAAATATATGATATTTACTCTAGCCTATAAGATAATAACACCGAGCATTGGAGCTAAAGTTCAAGTTTCATCTGAATATGAGTAAACTTCAATACATGTTTGAATATTTGGATAGCTATGAATGCATCAATTCTAGTATAATGCTAGTATTCATTATAAGCATGGATTTAACAAAAGGGTGTTTGATAGGTAAATTATACATATTTCTTCACATGTTACAAAAGGTATGAGTTTTATGATTTGAATTACACAAATAATCTACGGTTAGTATTCTAATGCTCTACATTCTAATGCTATGGTTGTACCTTTTCTTTAAGGTGTAGTGATAAGATGAGGATGTTCAATATTTCCATTTCAATATGTTATTACTACTTGAACATAATCTCTCAAATTCGAAATAGTGTATTAATAAGGTCGCGTCTCCTAACAATGCAACACAATTTGGAATCACTATGGAGGACTTTCATCAATTACATGTGCCTATCATGAGCCATGAGCATGTGAGAGACTACATATAATGTAATGTAAATATATTGCTTCATGGCCTGGTTATAAAAACACAACAAGTGACATACAATAAGTCAAAACAAGTATAGAATCTTTTGTGAACTATATGTCAAGGTTGTATGAAAAGTTGATGAGATTTATAAAGTGATGGCAAAGATATTTAGTTATGCTCTTTTTTTTAAAAAAAATTCTGAAGTTATTGTGATATATTCTCCAACCTCACAAATAGATATACGTGAATTAGAACATGGCAACCTATGTGCTAATTCACATGTTTTTTTTAATCACCCCTAGATAGATCACACTTGTCCTACAATTCTATATGTCATTTGTAGACTAGATTTACTAACTTGTCTCATTCTAGGAGATGTCTAATTGAAAATACTTTTAAACAAGAAATTTAATTTTGTCATTTCAACTATAAATGTTGGTAACAATTATGAGTTGTTTAGGTGTGCTATTGGTAGAAAAAATATTTCTCAACTGCTTATAGTAGTGTATCAAGTTTTTTTATTCCATTGCTTTTCTTTGAATTTGGAAAATATTTTAGTCAACATGTAGTACAAGTAGACTTGTCAAGAGTGGTAAATTTACTTATATGTTCTATTAAAAACTCTAAAGTTCTACTACAATCGTTTAAAGGCACCCTTTGTAGAATATAATTTCTATATTCATGGAAGAAAATCGACAAGCACATAGGGATGATTTGTATCAGCGCATTTCCAAAGTTGATTAGTCGAATGGACTTTCTAAGAGAAAGAATAGAACCTTATTCGAATCGACTAAGTGTATGATTGCTCATGCTACACTTCCGAAGGCCTTCTGGGCTGAAGCTGTTTCCACTACAACTTATTTTCAAAACAAATGTTTGACTAAAGTTCTCTCAAACAAAATACCATATGACATTTGGATAGGCTCCAAACCATCATAATCAAACTTACGAGTTTTTGGATGTATCGCTTATGTGCAAATACCGCAAGGTCTCAAGAAGAAGCTCGACTTCTAGAGTATCAAATCTAGTTTCATCAGCTACACTATACTAGAAAAAACTTATAAGTTTTATGATCTTGTCGAATCCAAGATATTCACTAGCCGGGTTGTCATCTTTATCAAAGATCAATTTTTTGACCTCAAAGGTAAGGGCAAAGGTCATATAGTTGAATTATTAGAAGGCTTTCTGAATCCGAAGATGATGATGTTGCAATCCAGCACCTACAACATGATAAAAATAATCAACTTCGTTCATTACCTAGAAGATTGACAAAAGTCAACAGACCGCCTATAAGGTATATCGATGAGTCTGCAACTTACCTTGTTCAAAAGCCACTAATGTTGAAGAGACACTCAGTCAGCCCGGTTTCGATCTCTAGAAAGTAGCTATGGATAAAGAATATTCATCTCTTATCAAGAACCAGACTTGGACTATTGTCGAATTACCTACTAGCAAAAATGTAGCTGGATATTCAAAATCAAATACAAGACAAATAGAAGTATCGATAAGAAAGGCTTGATTGGTCGCCAAAGGATTTTCTCAGGTACACAACATCGACTACACTGAGACTTCAATAGTTAAACATTATTTAATCAGACTTCTATTGTCATTTGTTGCTACAGCAAATTTGGAAATATATCAAATGGATGCACAGACAACATATCTTAATGAAGTTATTGAAGATGATATTTATATGATGCAACCGAAAGGTTATAATATCGAAGGTAACAGAATCATGTATGTAAACTCCATAAAGCACTTTATGGGTTGAAGCAATTTGCCCGAGCATGGTTTCAACGGATCAATACTTTTCTTATCAATCACGACTATAAACCAAGCACTTCAAATTCTAATGTCTACTTCAAGTCAGTGCAACATTCTTTTATTATTATCACGTTTTATGTGGACGACACATTGCTTTTCAGCAATAGTATTGATCTCATTAAAGAAGCTAAGAAAATGTTATCTTCCAAATTTGACATGACCGATCTAGGCGAAGCTCATTACTATCTAGGTATTCAGATCCAAAGAGACAAAAAATAGAAGTTAATTTATATTACTTAGCAAAGATACACATTATGGATGCTATAATTATATGTAGCAACCATGGATTTAATACCTTCTACCAAGATTTTGTATTTTTTTTCTACTACATTTTATTTTGGGGAGCTATCTTGTTGTTCTCTTTCTATGTGGAGAACAATTTTCTTTTGATTCTATGTCCATCTTTTGCATATTTCTCATGATATAGTTCAAGTGTATAGAATGTAAATTTTCTTTTTGTACTTGGATCCACATGTGTGAAGTATTGTATGTTGCTCTTTTTGTATGGATAGGGACAATACCATATCAAACGTTGATCTGAGTAAGCATGAAAGTGATCAGATCTACATGAATTTTTCAATTCTCGCATGGTAGATCTATGATTTCTAGCTTGTGAATGATTCTAGATGTGCATCCAAATTTAGCCAAGATCCAATTAATCCAACCAGTGTGTTTTGAATTTGAAATTCTCACATGGTATCAGAGCAGGTTGTAGGCTAAAGTTGGTGGATTTACCAAATCTAGAGGTGGATTTGAGGGCGCCTATGTGGAGTGCGTAGTATAGTCATAGACTGGTCGTCCACCTTCTAAGTTTTACAAAGCTTAACTATTGTGAAAAAACATAAGTGAAAAGGGAGCACCAAGGCTTGCTCGAAATGGAAACTAACAAAGGTGTGGCTAAGGCGGTACCCAACTAGCCACTACTTTGGAAAATAAATGAACTTGCTAAGGCGGTACCCAACTAGCAAGGATCAACAATAAACTAGGTTTGTTAAGGCTTCCCAACTAGCAAATCGTAAAACTAATACTAACTCCCAAAGAGAAATTGAAATTTAAATTGCGGCTAAACTAAGCATAAAGCAATTAAAAACATACCACAATAAAAACCAATGAAAGAAGGCAAGAGGAGGCCCGAGCACCTTCCCTCAAGCTATGCACCTTACAATGGGAACACAATGAAATCACAAGATAATATCAGAAAGCAATTTGCCATAATCTCAAGTTGTTATTTTACAAGGGAAATGCCTCTTTTCTTATAGCAAAAAGGGCCTTCCATAAGCTTCTACTAACTTATGAGATTAATTTCTAAAATTTGCAATTCTAAGACTTCTTAACTTCTTAACTTCTAATTCTAAACTTAGAACTCAAGATAACTTAGAATCTTTTATTTTCTAAGCTTAAGTTTCTAAGTTTAAGTTCTCTAAGTTAAGTTTTCTAACTTAGAAGTTTATGATGTAGTTAAGTTTCTACCCATAGACTTACAACACACATGCCATGGTAGGAGTTTATTAAAAAGTACTCATAGTGGACTTACAATACACATGCCATGGTACTTTATTTTACTTTGATTTTACTTTGTTGCTAACATTACCCCCTCCTAATTGGATTGGCGGTCCCATGCCAATGGCAATAGAAAGAACCCCGTTCCTTATGGTGTGGGAGGAGTCAAAGTCGGTGCAGCTTGTAGATGAAGATTATAACCGATTAGTCAATTAGTAAGAAGGAGAATAATCCAACACTCCTCCTTAATCTAAATCCTTGAATGCCTTGACCTTCAAATTTAGTTCTACACAGAATCTTCTGTGTGACTCCAAACTTAATGCTTTAGTAAAAACATCTGTTGTCATATCTTGTGTTCTACAGTACTGCAATCTGACCTCTTCGTTGAGAACTTTGCTTCTAACAAAATGATACTTCAATTCAATGTGCTTACTCCTGGAAGAAAATCTAGGGTTGGCTGATAAAGCAACAACACTTTGATTATCACAAAATAATGTCGTCAGAACATATTGATTCAGACCAATATCTGAGAATAAGTTTCTCAACCAAATTGCTTTCTTTGTAGCTTGAGAGACTGCGATATACTTTGATTCAGTGGAAGATAGAGTTATTGAAGATTGCTTGCGACTGTTCCAAGAAACTAGACCATTGTTGAGAAAGAATGTAAATCCAGAAGTAGATTTATGAGTGTCTACATCTGCTGCCCAACTTGCATCTGTGTAACCACTGAGTAAATTGAGTTTGTCATTGCCGACTACTACATAACAAATGCAAAAGTCCATAGTAGCTCGAAGATATCTCATGACTTTGATAAGAGCCTTCCAATGTGTTACACCAGGATTAGTCATAAACTGACTGAGAGAGTTGACTGCAAAAGCTATGTCTAGCCTGGTACAGATCATGGTGTACATAAGAGATCCTATAATAGAATGGTAAGGATACTCATGCTTCTCATGAATTGTTTGGGGACACTGGTCCTTTGACAATCTGAGTCCTAGTTCCATTGGTGAGAGAGCTAACTTGCAATTCATCAGATTATATCTGACTAACATGTTGTAAATGTACCTCTGTTGTGTAATGTAAACCAATTTCAATTTTATGTCTCCGTGAATTTGTATACCAAGCCAGAAATGAACTTCGCCCAGATCGGTCATGTCAAATCTGGAAGATAGCCTTGTCTTGGCTTCTTTTATTAGATCGGTACTATTGCTGAAAAGCAATGTATCATCAACGTATAAAGTGATAATAACAAAAGACTGCTGCACTGCTTTGAAGTAAATGTTTGAATCTGAGGAGCTAGGTGTGTAGTCGTGATCAATAAGAAAAGTATTGATCCTTTGAAACCATGCTCGAGCAGATTGCTTCAAGCCATAAAGTGCCTTATGGAGCCTCGATAATATAATCTTCGGGTTGCACCATGTAAATGTCTTCTTTGATATGAGATATGTTGTCTTACATCCATTTGATTATTTTCAAATCTGCTGCAGCGGGAAATGATAGCAAAAGTCTAATAGAAGAATGCTTGACTACTGGACTAAAGGTCTCAATGTAATTGACATTGTATGCCTGAGAAAGTCCTCTGGCTACAAGTCATGCCTTTCTCCTATTGATGCTTCCATCTGTGTGTACTTGACTTTGAAAATCCATTTGCAATCAACTACGTTTCTGCTAGTAGGTAATTCAACAATTGTCCACGTCTAGTTCTTGATAAGAGATGAATACTCTTTATCCATAGCTTTTTTCTAGAGATCTGAGTCAGGCTGACTGAGTGTCTCTTGGACAGACGTCGGTACCTGAACAAGATAGGCTACAGACTTGTCGATCTACCGGTTAGGTGGTCTGCTAGTCCTTGATGATCTTTTGGGTAATACAAGAAGTTGATCATTTTCATTATACTGTAGTTGTTGATTTGCAACATCGTCATCTTTTGATCCATCGTTGATTTGTTGTTCGTCAAAAGTAGAAGAGCTTGGACCTTCAATGGGAATAGTCGACTGTGAAACTGGAAAGTTCGATGCGTCAGGAAAATCTGATAGGTCAGCTACATGGGGACTACCCTTTCCATTGAGGTCTTGAAACTGATCTTCGATGAATATGACATCCTTGTTAATGAATATATTCAACTCAATGGGATCGAACAACTTATATGCTTGATCTGAAGTAGTGTAGTTGATGAAAACACATTTGATACTCTGGAAGTTGAGCTTCTTCCTGAGATCATGAGGAATTTGTGCAAAAGCAGTACTCCAAAAACTCGTAAGTTTGATAAAGAAGGTTTAGTACTTGTCCAAACTTCAAATGTTTTTTTCTATCTAATTGGCATCCAACACCTCTTGTGGATCGATTGTAGATCCAATTAAGGTCCAAATTTTTCAAATTTCCACAAGAAAAATGAGCGATTTAGAAAGTGACACCAAATGTATCAAGATCTTTTTCTTCCTTTGAATGTTGAGATAAGCAACATAGAAAAGGAGAAAAACTCATGTGTCATTGTACCACAAGTGGAGCCTTGACGATAAATCACTTCCACTCTCACTTGCTAAACCTTCACGAGACAAACAAAAATCTACAAAAAGCTAACAAACACCAAAACAACAAAGCCCTTCTTGTCAGTATTACTGACTTTATAGATCTCTTAATTCTAAACTTTTGATTTTTTGAATATAGAGCTTGAGAATTCGATCCTGAGCCTGAGGAGGATGCTGATCTTCTGATCTCCTCTTCTAGGAGCAACGAAATTACTCTTGATAGAGTGAGGTGCTTCTGGGTAGAAATTCCCTTTATCCAATTTTCGTAGGCTTCAGGTAGACTCGACAATAGAGTCATGAGTGCATTGGAATCTTCTATGACTGAGCCAGTTGCAGTCATCTGCTCCATAAGATTTTTGAACGTGTTGAGATGACTCGAAATACTTTTGACGTCAGACATCCTCAAGGTGAAGAATTTTTTTCTCAAGTGTAACTTAGAAGTAACATCTCTAATATCGTAGAGAGTTGCTAGGATGCCCCATACATCCTTAGCAGTCTGAGCAACACGTATGATCTGAGTATCTTTGATGTTGAGGGTGATCATGTCAAATGCTTTGCCATCTCTCAGTCTCCACTCGATGATGCTGGCTGCATCTCCTTCTGGTTTGAGCTCTGTGCCATCAACGATGTCCTACAGTTAACCTTCATCTTGAATTTTCAGAGATGGTAGTTATCTCCATCGAGTTTGTCAATGAGAGATGAACTAGATGATGGATCCATTCTGGTCGGATGAGATCGTTGGTAGAAACAATGATTGTCGGAATACTGTTGGCTGCGCGTTTGCTAGAAAGTCGTCTTGGTAGAAACAAGACTGATAATCCACAGTAGAAATGCATATTATTGAAATGCCCGCTCTGATACCGTGTCGTAAAATGTGGGGGTGACCGGCAAAGCTTGAAGCTTTGAACGTAGGCGTGTAGGAACGGAAACACAACAGTTAGCAACAGAAATATTCAAGAAGAATGATTCATACAGAATTGCGCAAATTAGCAATATAGTAGTGAGACAAGATTGCACTCTGATTAATATCAACAATGACTACAATGGCTTGAAGTAATAACTTCAGCTTGCTGAGCGTGATAACGCTGGCTACAGATGAACTCTGATTGTGTTAAGACAACACTTTGATTAACTTATACATAGCTTGATTCAGTTAGTATATATTTACAAGTGGCTTCGAAAATATCTTACGAGCATTGAATGTTATTTACACCAGTCTTTGTATATGTACAAAGTTGATAACCGCCCTTGGAATATTTGGCTGTCCAGTTGTTTTAGGGTTGATGATAAGTTGGCGACGTCGGTTCGCCACTATTGAAAAATCGAAAAACCTAAAGGTGCCCTTAGACTAAAAGTATGTAAATCCTGAAGGTGCAAAAAATAGAAAAAATGAAAAAAAGACGAAGGTGGGCTTGAAATGGATTCTAAGGCATTCTGGCCACTGTGTCGCATATCTCGCGTGCAAAAAGAAGGTGCCTTTAAAACGGTTAAGGCACAAAATCTCAAAGGTAAAAATGCGAAGGTCCGAAACATGTAGTCAGCCTTCGATTTTCAGGATGCTCATTACTTGAACGATTTGTTAAGACTGAGCATAAGAAATCTAAAACCTTGTGCTTGTCACCAACGATTGTAATTGTTTTAGTTTTTTTTAAGCGACACACGCCCACACTCTACCACTCCACACACAATCCTAAGCTACCACACAATAATCCCATAAGCAATATTATAAGACAAGATTTAAAACACAAGTATTCTAGTATGCAAAACATGAGTAACTAAGCCTCAAGTTCCTCCCTAGGCAATTTCATAGACATAGTAAGCACAAGCATAAAAGTGAGAGAAAGCAATGCATATATACATTGGTGCATGGATCCAAAAGTGTGAGCTTGTCACATGATGGACTACATGAGATCTCTTTTACAGAAAATGAGTCAAAGCAAAATTTTCGGTTTACTTATGGGACTTAAATGTCTTTATTTACGTACAACAAATGAATGGATCTAGTGTAGCAATGACATAAGAGATGGAGAAGATGGAAATCCAATAATTTGGAGTTTGCATGCTCAAACACTTAGATTATTTTGCACATTCTCTCTCTACATGCTCCAACACAGATTATTTGTCACATTCTCTCTCTACTCGAGAGCTTGATGTAGCATTCTCTCTCTATCCAAGAGCAAGCCAATTTTATACTTAGTTTTTTTTTCATCCAAAGTTGCCTCTCATTATGTGTGATGAATAGTATGTATCATTCACAATGTTTAAGATGTCCTCACAAGTGTGAAAAGTACACAAGAATGACTTGGATCAATGGGACAACCATTATCCTCAACTCGTCAGCAAAAGAGAAAAGCTGACTTTCAAGGTTTTTTGTCAACATTGGACGTGGATTCTGAGGAAGACATGCCAGTCGACTCTGATAAAGAAGACGGGTCTTCAACTTCGTCAACTGAAAATGAGTGTTCAAAATATGTCAAGCTTTGAATTGAGAGGCATTAGTAAAAATTCCTTAGGAAATGTACTTTGAAAAAAGAATATGTGAATATAATTTAAGCCCTTTTTGTATTTTAATGGAATTTGGAGTTTCAAAAATCATGTCTTGTCTTGAAACATTATTTCATTTCTAATTATGATGGTTTTATGAAGTTTGTAAAAAACGTTGTAGTGCTCTATTAAAAATATGTATTTTTATGGCTTTTTTTGTGATATAATTTAGAACTTAGGTAATCTAAAAAATACCAAAAAAGGTTAGTATGTTTTAGGTCAAAGTCCCAAAACAAATGTTATCGAGTTTCTTGTTATTGTATCCAAAAAATTGGATTTTCTAGATGTTGCATCCTTTTTAGGTGGACATTTATATACATAAATATTTGAGGAAGTATGAGATAAGAGGATAAGGACATCCATTACTATATTCTACCATTTTTGAAATATTAAAACCTTTATAATCTTTTTGTGGCCTTGTCTTGAGGGCCTTTTGACCTAATATGACGAGGGCCCAAAGGTACTACCTAGATTAGAACGGAAGGCTTGAGGGGAACTTGCCTTTCCCTATGTAATGCCACAAGTGCGAGTTATTTTTTGTGTTACTTTCTCGAAAGTTTCTAAAAAATGGTTGAATGCTCATATGGACAACTAGTCATTGGTCGTCACATGTGGCAACCAATCACTGGTTGTCCACACCAAAAGGTCCATGTGCTATGTGGCATGCATCATTGGTTATCCACATGAACAATGTGGTGGAGGGCTTCATGCTTCCGTGTCAAGTTCTCCTTGGTTGTTCACATGTGAGAGTTTTGGTAAAAGGTTCAAATATTTGGGAGGCACATGTAAAAAGTGGCTCTAAAATACGAACAAAGAACATGCTCTTGCATTAAGTTTTCAATTTTTTACTATGAAGAGCTATTGACATTGTCTAGGACACTAATAAAGTTTGAGAAGAATCCGTTTTTTTTAACCCATGATGTCATGGCCTAAATACATGTTGCTAGATGATGAGAGAATGTTTGCCCCAAGATTTAAACTTGGTGATGTCAATGAGATTTGGATGTACATTGTAATAGTTGTTCACGCTTTATGGTTGTGCAATTAAATGGTCACAAATAGAAAAATTTAGAATATGGTCGGAGGCTTGTCTACCTAGGTTTGATAACTAATTGCAGTGCAATAATACCCAAATCTTTGAAGTTTGACCCACATTGTTGTTGCAAGCTAGTTCTAAAAACCATTCTTGGAGAATGTGAATATGTTGAAGTGTCTCAAATGGCCCACCTTGTGTCCTTGATGTATAAAATGCTTGTCCTTCATGGCACTTGTGCTAGAGATTAAATAGTGGTTAAGAAATGTGAATATAGAATAAATGACGTGCATAGTGTACTAGTACAAAAGACCATGATCCAATACCCACTTTTTCCTTTTCCTTTATGTGGTCAATGTCTTTTTTTCTCCCACAAGGGTTACCATATTTGCTTGGGCCAAGAGATCTTCTCCTGCTTTGGATGTTGCTTTCAAACACAGAGCTTAGTATCAAAAACATAGCAATTCAAGAGAAAAACTAAAATCATAGCAATGCAAGGCAGTGGAGATGCTTTATCGTTGTATTCTTCTTTCTTTGATTTCTGCAGCTGCTAGGTAATCATGATAACAGTCCAACCCCACATAGCTAGGTAATCAAGGCTTCATGCATACCTCACATGGGTCGGTCTATATATTTTGACACATATTATCCATTGCCTCCAATCTCTGCAAAATGATCAGAACAAAGCCGATGAATCAGTATCGTCCCCGTGTAAGAGTAAGGAAGAACGTATAACGGTAGTCTTCTTGCTGGGCAATTTGAAATTCTCTCTCTCTCTCTCTCTCTCTCACACACACACACACACACACACACATCTGCTTGCTTGCTGCATCTTCGGGCTAGAAAGGCGCTGCAGTAGATCAAGGGAATGCTTCAGTACAGCCAACTACAACACATTGAGTAGCCAAAGTCCGGAGAGGAGCTTAATCATAAAGTGAAGATGGTTAATCAGATGGACAAGGTTGATCACAAACTGTCTCAGGCTGAGGGTGGATCAGCTGGAAGATGCACCTCAACATATTTGGACGAGTACGATGATGATGGTCCTCCTCAACGAACTGGTATAAATCTTGTCCCCTACAGCCACGTAGTTTGAAAGCTGCAGCTGCAGGCTCACCAAATTTATCCAAATTTGCAGCTAACCAGCTGCTTATTGTTCTTAAGTTCGTTTCTCTGAAACAATGTCAGCTGGAAGTTGAATGATTTGGCTGTAAAGATAAAAAATGATCATTCCCGGACTTGCTCTTGCAGGAAATCTTTGGACTGCCTCTGCGCATGTTATAACAGCAGTCATTGGTTCTGGAATACTCTCACTAGCATGGAGCATAGCCCAATTGGGTTGGATAGCGGGTCCGAGTTGTCTGATATTTTTTGCATTTGTGACGTACTACGCGTCTGTGTTATTGACCGATTGCTATAGATCTCCTGATCCGGTGTATGGAAAACGGAACCGCACCTACATGGAAGCGGTCAGAGCAAACCTGGGTAATATGTGTAAAACATATCTGCTGCTGTACATGCTAGACACAGTGTAAAGTGCTTGATTTTGAGATTCTGCGATCAATTTTGATGTTTTATCTTGCCGAAACCACAAGAGCATAAGTTTTGTCCCTATACTTCTTTTCCATGAGGAAAAAATGCATGCCGTCCAGATTTAAAACAGACTCAACATTTTCTCAAACCATTATTCTACCAGGTTGTTTTATGAGGAATGAGCAGAAGTTAGGAATTAGGAACTTGATAAGAGAGGTATGTTGTCAGGAAAAATGATGAGGTGCAGCCTCTGCCAAAATGAACTGATGATTCTACAAATGATCATGCTTGCAACAGGTCCAGTGCAACAATGGCTATGCGGGTTTGTGCAGTGCTCCATGTTATGGGCAACTGCTGTTGGATACACAATTACTGCTTCTACCAGCATGGTGTAAGCCACATTGAGTCATTTAAAACCACTGAGAGTCTTATTGAATGGAATGAGAACTACTAGTAATAACCTCCTTCATAATTTTGAACAACTTCTGCCAATGAAAGTCCAATTTTTTCTACTTTCCTAGTCCCACTTTTAATCAGCTAGAGTGTGTGAAAACCATTAGTGAATGCTTCAGACTAAGAATTTGCAAGACTTGAAAAGTGCATAGTTCTGGTTGGTAGCTTCCATTGCAAGGTAGGTTACATGACGTGATTGCTTCCACAGAGCAATCAAACGATCCAATTGTTTTCACTCACATGGAAAACATTCTGCATGCCACGTTTCTAACAACCCTTACATGATTGGATTTGGAGCGATTCAAATTGTATTCTCTCAAATTCCAGACTTCCACAGAATCTGGTGGTTATCGATTGTTGCAGCTGTGATGTCCTTCAGTTATTCTTGCATTGGATTGGGTCTCGGCATTGGAAAGATAATGGGTATGTAGAATGCTTGAAACTAGCTTATTTTCTTGAAGGATCACTTTTAAGCAGTACGAGTGTTATGCATTTTGAGCTTTACCACTGGTAATTCTGTGATACTGCCTTGGGATGAGAAATCATGAGATATGGGGACGGTTCTGGATATGTACATGTCAGCCTTAATTCAAATTGCACAATGAGTAACAAGACGTTCTGCTTCTAAACCCAAAATCTGAACCACAGAGAGTGGCCACTTGCATGGTACCATTGGTGGGGTCAGCGTAGGGAATGCCGTACATGAAATTTCAAAAGAGACAAAAGTTTGGCACGCTTTCCAAGCTCTTGGAAGCATCGCATTTGCGTATTCATTTTCAGTGATTCTGATTGAGATCCAGGTAATTTTTTACAGATGCATTTCGGTAGCTAACAGATAGCTCAAACATCAGCACGACAGTAATAGCATTCCTAATTTTCTGATAGCATCTTAAAGTGGGTTGCAGGATACCCTGAAAAATCCACCTCCTGAGAATAAAACTATGAAAAAGGTGACACTCATCGGTGTCAGCACGACGACCGCCTTCTATACAACCATTGGTTGTGTGGGATATGCAGCCTTTGGAAACAATGCTCCCGGAAACCTTTTGACCGGATTTGGATTCTACAACCCATATTGGCTCGTGGACTTTGCGAATGCATGCGTTGTGGTGCATCTGGTTGGTGCCTACCAGGTAAATTGGTTTCTTAGTTTCTCTTTCTCATTTGTTACCAATTTGCAGAACGAAGATTTGGCTCACTTGCAGGTCTACCATCTCACAGTTGCTTGGACCATATTTATTCACATTATTTAGTGCTAGCTTATCCAGATCAGTGCTCTGGAAACCTCTTTAAAGATATCTTAAAAAACCTGCATTTTATTGAACTTCTCGGTTTTTTAACGTTTTTACTTATAAAAATGTATATATGCTTTATAAAAGACCGTCATACATTTTATGATGTAGATTTTTAAGAAAACTTGTCAATTTCATTCCTATAGTTTGTCGGTTTTCCGAGCACTGATCCAGATTGATCATTCGGAGCCTGAACATTTCTACTTTATCTAGAAATTGTGTTTTTTTGGCAAGTAATTGAACTTTATTGAAGGATTCTCTTTTGCAGGTCTTTTGCCAGCCATTATTTGCATTTATTGAAAACGGGACCAGCAAGTCGTGGCCAGATAACAGATTCATTCACAAAGATTACGTTATATATATCCCTTTCCATCGACCAATCTCAGTCAACTCGTTTCGCTTAGTAATGCGTACAGTCTTTGTTGCCACTACCACACTAGTTGCCTTGCTCCTTCCATTCTTCAATGATATCGTGGGGCTGATTGGCGCATACGTATTTTGGCCTATGACAGTGTACTTTCCTATTGCAATGTACATTAACCAACACAAAGTTAAACCCTGGACCATGAGGTGGGCTTGGTTACAATTCTTGACGACAATCTGCCTATTGGTTTCGTTATCTGCTGGGTTGGGATCAATAGCAGGCATAGTCCGAGATCTTAAGCATTATGTACCATTTAAGAGTGCATAAGATTTTTCCTGCTTAAAAGGCTTAATTTTTGGGATTTATGCTCGAAAACTTCATGTACTATGGCTTTCTATATTTTCTACTTTTTCCCAGAGATGAGCTGAGGCTTGAGGTGAATTTCTATAGAAGTTAGAGCTTGATTTCCAGCAAAAATATTATATTTATGTGGATTCAACTGTTTACAACAATGACAAAGTAGTGAAAGAACCTGCGCTTTAGGTTAAAGATTTGGACATATTTAAGTTGCACTACAGAGCACTTATTGATGCATATCTAAATCATGTATTATTAAGTTGCACTACACAACACTTATTGATGCATATCTAAATCATGTATTATTAAATACTAAGGTTGTTAGAAATAGCAAGCTGAAAATGTGCCCACGTGATATCATGTGTCATAAAGTATGGGGCCTCAAACTTGCCTACTAAAAGGGGTACTGGGTAAGTGACTCACTCTTAGTCACTAGGAGATATGGCATGCTATAGATGGCAAGTTCTAGTTAGATGCATGCAAATATGGTTCTCTATGAAAATGTCCATTGTATATATGTAGTGGTTTTTTTTGAACTTGGTTCAATATAGACACTACTTTTGGCTAGAGTGGACAATAGTTTTCAGTGTGGTAATTGCTACTGACTCAATGTCAATTTCAGATGGTTTGCTTTACTATCTAATCTCTCTTGACATCATGTCATGTGCACAATATATGAATAAAAAACAAAATATGAGGCCATAAATTGTCCCACTAGGAAGGGTAAGTGGGCATGCAAGTAGATAAGTGACTCACACTAGGAGATGTGGCATGGTGGATGTTGTGAAAATTGTAAAAGTCATCTATCTTGAGGTTTGGGGGTCCGCTATCAAAACCACTCATTGTACACTTGTAATTAAGTGATTAGGCCAAATTTAGAATTGGATTAGCTCATGATAGTGTAGGTTGCTTACACTTGGCTTGATGGTAGACGACTAGTGACATTGCACCTCATAATCTCATTTGTCAATATGGACCAATCATAGTGAAGGATGCACCAAAATGGTCCAATAAATGTAAGAGGTGGCATATACATGGTCCAATCATAGCAAGAGGTGATTCTAGAGAGGTCCAATCATTGAGCTTCATTGCCACAATTCATGGATCTCAAGCTACTATGAGTGAGAGTGAGATTGAGTCCACACTTGGTTTTTTGATGAGAGATTTGGAGATAGTGAGCTCCAACACATAGATTAATTATTTTCTACATTATCTCGCTACCCAAGAACACTTAGAGATTATTTTCTACATTCTCTCTCTACCCAAGAGCTTGATGTTTTATTCTCTCTCTACCCGAGAGCAAGCCATTTTCATACTTAGTGTTTTCCATCCAAAGTTGCCTATCATTATCTGTGATGAATGGTGAGTGATAGATGCATGTATTGAGTGCCCTTGCCTTGGATTTTTCATGGTAGTTTGCTTGTATCTTGTTTATGATAGATCTATGTGCAATTATCACACACATTTTAAGAGATTAATCACATTGTTTGAGATGTCCTCACACATGTGAAAAGTACACATGGTATCAGAGCCTAACTAAGATTTGATTGCATGCATGAAGTGTGATAAGATTTTTGGCTTGAAATCTTGATTATGGGAGTGTATTGAATCTCGATAGCTATCAAGGGGATTTTTGGATCAAGATGGATCTAAAACACATTGATTAGATCCATTCTGGGTAGTGTATGAACTATATTGTTTAGACACGTGTGAGATCATCAAACTTTGTTTGGTTGGTGTATCTCCAAGGTAGATCCAAATCTAGTGCATGATAGCTTGTTGGAAAGCTAGTGAGAGCTGTTTGTGTTGCAATTTGTTTCACTCAAATGGAGGTGTCTTTTGGAAGTTACAGCCATTCAAAGTGAGGTGGGTAGGGCACCCAACTTGGTTGGACACATCAATTTTGACTCATATCTAGCTTGTTTGATCCAAAAACTCATGTTTTTGGTTGCCAATCTAGTCTAAGTGAGATCAAGGTGTGATTTTGATGCCATAACCACTTTGTTTCATGCAAATCAAGTGCATTTGAGTCTTTTGTGGAGTTTTTGAGTGCCTTACATGTCCTTATAAGAAGAAGGCTCCAAAATTTTGTTGTGCTTCATCTTTGGAGAGAAGCTAGATCTAGATTGAGAGAGTTTGAGATTTCTTGTGAGATAGATCTCACATAGAGGTTGCAAGATATTAAATTGGTTTAGGTTGGACACCATTATCCAATCTTTTTTTAAGAGAGAAGCAACACTGGTACCTTTTTTGGATCCATTACAAATCTATTTTTCAAGTGATTATTGCTTCCATCGGTACCTTTCTCTTGGATCAAGGTGAGAGATTGAACACCTCCAATTACTCTATTTGGAGATGAGGATGGAGTCAATTTTGATCCTCCAAGATGTGACGGATATTGGCCCTTGTACTTGAGGAGGAGCCTCAAGTGCTTCAAGAAGTCCAAAGGTACAAGAAAAGGGCAAGAATGGCCCTTTACTACATCAAGATGAATGTATCCAATGAAGTGTTGAGGAAGTCACCTAGGGCAATCTGGTCTTCCTCATTGAAGGTATAATTGCCTTGGAAAAAGGATAAAAGTAGCTCATGAGAGGGAGGAGTGGTGTTGTGAAGGTTTTGAAAGTGGCTCACAATGTCCTTAGTCATCTCACGTGGATTGAAGATGCATTCATTGTTGACTTAGAGGGGATCACAAAAACAATTAACTTGTCATTTTTAGAACATGTGGTGGAAGGTCTCCAATTTTAGCTAGGTAATTTTGCTACTTCATCAAGCCTTAGGCACAACAAGTGTTAGTTTTGTGAAGGGTGGTTTTATTAGACAACACTAGGTTACTATGAAGGTAGGGTTAATTTTTGTGAAAATTGACAAATTCTAGCTTGATTTTTGTATA
Organism: Diphasiastrum complanatum; assembly: GCA_029204225.1. Classification (NCBI taxonomy): domain Eukaryota; kingdom Viridiplantae; phylum Streptophyta; class Lycopodiopsida; order Lycopodiales; family Lycopodiaceae; genus Diphasiastrum; species Diphasiastrum complanatum. The sequence continues at coordinate 34,034,994 of CM055099.1, forward strand.
GTTTTTGTACATTCTGTAAATTAACACATGTGCATGTGTAGACTAGGCTAGGTGTTATGGCCATATTCGGCTAAGGATTTGGAATAGTCCTAATATGGTAGACCGGACCTCCAGTATTCAATATTTTTAGCTACGCCTTGATTTAATTCCATGTCAAGGCCTGTTTCTAACTAATAACCTTGAGAGGACCCAGACACTCCTATTGAGACATGTGGAGCAGTGCATGGCTTGTGACGATAACCTGGAATATTGACCTATGTTTAGATGGATTGCATGGGAGGTTGCACTAATGCATGCACAGGCTTCCTACCCCTATGTATAGTGGAGGGGACACATCCTTCGCAATTCTAAGATTTTGGCTCTAGGTTGCTAGGTTCTCTCCTCTCCTCTTCTATTCACTTGCCATGGCTCAAGGGTGAGGTGTTCGGATAGATCTCAGTTGGATGGGTGGTTTGGCTCCCACTAGTCTCTTTTTGTATTGATCCTATCCTCATCTTAGGGGTTTTCCCTAGTGGTCTTTACATTGATATCAGAGCTCTGCTAAGATGCAGCCTTGGATGGGATGGAAGCAAGCTCTACATCAGATTGGAAGGGGATTGCACTTGGATCTTCATCCCAGTTTGGAGTGTTGATTTCTCAAGGGAAGTTTGGAATTGGATTTGCTAATTCTTGGAGCTTTTCAAAGTTCATGATAGAGTGCCCTTCTACATGTTCAATTTTGACAAAGATGCTAGGAACTCACCGGTAAACTCACTCGAAGCTTAAGTGCAAACGTGCAATTGCTCGCTCTTTCAACGCTTGCTCTCTTTCCTTTTTTTTAAATATCTTTGTCACATGCACAAGCAATTAAGAAATAACACTATATTACACAATTGGACCATTATTATAAGCAAATTATTCTAATCTACTTCAAAGTCTCTCTCATCTTATGCCTGTTCATTTTTTTCTCTCTTAAATTACAAATATAACATACAATTATCATTAAACATTATCTATTCATCTATTACCCCCCCCCCCCCCCTCTCTCTCTCTCTCTCTCTCTCTCTCTCTCTCTCTCTCTCTCTCTCTCTCTCTCTCTCTCTCTCTCTCTCTCTCTCTCTCTCTCTCTCTCATTCTTAAAAGTTAAATAAATATAAATCTAACAATCTATTATTACCATAGACTATAAATTTATCTATAATCTTGAATTCTAAATCAATGCAAAATGTCAAACACACACACACACACATCTCCTCTCTCTCTCTCTCTCTCTCTCTCTCTCTCTCTCTCTCTCTCTCTCTCTCTCTCTCTCTCTCTCTCTCTCTCTCTCACACACACACACACACACACACACACACACACACACACACACACACACACAAATTATAAATCTAACAACCTATTACTACCCAACACTATCTATATCTATTTGTCTATTAACCTAAATTATAGATCAATGCAAAATTTAAAACACATACACCTCTCAAACACACACATACACTATCTTAAATAATTCTAACAATCTATTATGAATACTATCCTAAATCAATGAGAAATTCAAAATCTCTCTCTCTCTCTCTCTCTCTCTCTCTCTCTCTCTCTCTCTCTCTCTCTCTCTCTCTCTCTCTCTCTCTCTCTCTCTCTCTCTCTCTCTCTCTCTCTCTCTCTCTCAAACACTTAACAATAAGCGAAACAAACTAAAATCAAGCACCAACCTCAAGCACTAATCTTCAGCACCAACCTCAAGCACTGATTGCCCTCAATCACTCCAAAGACTCTCCAACCTACAGAAAACAGGGTGAGAGAGAAGGTGCTGGATCGCGCGAATTCGAGAAATGAAACAGACGTCAGAATTCGACGTGCTCTAAAAATGTCGGAATCCGATGTCCATGCCCATTCAAGCCCACATGACAGTTGCCAGATGCTGTGGACAACTTTTTGGATTGCTGACGTGGACGTCGGATTCACGTCCGATAACACGTAATTTTTTTTCAAAAAAAATATGCCACACCATATCCATGTCAGGATGTAGGATTCCGACGTCCACTTCAAGATTTGATTGCCGCCACAATTTCCCAATCACCGGACTCCCATTTTCGTATTTTTTGCCTGGACGTCGGATTTCGACGTGTCGGATTGCGACGGATTATAAAATTTCCAAAAATACGTCGGACGCCCACATCAGAATCCACGCGATATGTTATTGTGAATGCTAGGGTTTTTGTTATGGAGGAAAACCAAACTTATTAATGAGTCATGGATTTGTTATATATAGTTGTACACTCATGGGAAGAGACACATTCTCTCTCTCTCTCTCTCTCTCTTATTTCACTTCATGCTTATACATGAGTTCTCTTGGGTTCATCTATCCATTGGTGCACTATATTTGTGATATCTTACAATCTTGTGTAGAATGCTTATTTTATGTTATTTTCGGATCCACACGTGTGAAATAAAGTAGCTTATTATTTTTGTATGGACAACAACTTCATCATATCTTATGTTTGATGTTTGATCAAGTTCTTATTGAGTTTGCATCTCTTTCATAGAGTAGACTTGATTTTTCTACATTGGCAGGATTGGTAGAGTTGATCTATTTCTAACCAAAGATCAAGTTATGGATTTGGATCTTAATTGATCCCAAATTCTTCACATTCGTCACTTCTAAAATGTGGCAGTGGGATATCTTGAAGCTTTCTAAAACCTGCATGCATATCCGGAATGTACTTGGACTCATAGAAGAATATACCACTATCTGCAAGCTCTTTAGAAGTTCTTCTTCTGTATTGTAATTTTCCAATATCCGAATGAATCACATCCAATATACCTACCAGGGATTGTGTTTGCTCCCATTCACTTATGCTGGACGGATATAAATTTGCAAGAATTCAATACGTACATGATCTCTACAAGTTTCCAAAGCATAAATGTTAAAATATAGATCCAATCAATTTTTGAACTTACAGTTACATTTTTGGCGATCATGAATAGTGAAATCTTGTACATATAGTTCTGAATGCATATAGACATGTTGAACCAGGACTTCTGAGATTGATTGCCCTCCTGGAGAAGTCCTAAACTCAAGGATCTTAGCTTTCCAATAAGATTTGAATGTCATCTTTTCCTTCTTCCTTGGTCGAAACATGCCTTTTGAGGACGGATGCAGTAGAACCCATGAGTTTTTCATGTATTTTGTTGGTTTCCAAATTCTAGCTTCATCCTTCTCATTGTGAAGAATCACCAATTCAATATTGGATCTTGGTCTCCTGGCCATAGTGATTGTTGCCACAAGTTCAACGCCAAATTCTCAAATCTATGACATACCATCTAGATTCAAAGTTCTATTAGACTTATTAAATGTGACCAAGGGATTGGACCAGTGGCACAGTAACTACATGTGGTAACTATGCTTACTATCGAATTGTGACTTGCACCTGTGTAGTTTGAAGTTTACCAATATGTTAACTAATGTGGTTAAATATTTAACTAGAGACAATGTCGTCGAGCAGATTGACATGTTCAAGGCAGCATTCTCCCATGTTGCCTGGCAGCAATCTTAAAATTTTTAAAAGTTCATTTCTATAACTTAATTAATTTTAGCCATAGAACCCATGGTTCCCAGAACCGTGGGGTCTGGGAACCGTGGCAGGAACCTTTACCCTCATTTCTCATTTTTTGTGCTAGAGGTTGAGAGAGAGGGCACATTGGTTTCAGAGAGAGGGTTGCTCAGATCTACACTCTCCCTACAAATCTGCTTTTTTCTGAAAAAAAATTGGTATTTTTTTAGGATTTTTTTGGGCTGTTTTCGGGGGTGGGACAAAAAAAAAAATTAATTAATCAATTAATTACTTCCATGGTTCACCACGGTTCCTGGATAAATGTTTTGAAAACCGTAAGGTTCTCAAAATCGTGGTAAACCGATAACGGTTCATTAATTCTATGATTTCAGCTATGTTACGTAGATTTTAAATACATGCATTATGATTGGGCCAAACGTGAGTAAATTAAGAAAAACAATAAAAAGCATCTTTACAAAGGGTTTGTTTAGAGTTCAGAAATCCTTTAATGAAAAACTATTCAGCATGATTGCTTGTCTTGCTTCAATTTAACCTGGGAAGTTTCCGGGGAAGCATGGACAGTGGCTATGCTGGTTGGGAATTTTGTGCATAGGCTTTCCTGTGGCAAGAACATACAATTTTGTATGTCTGGAGGCGAAAGCTTTTCTGGATGAGAGAGTTGTAACCCCATCTTGGAATCTGAGGCAAGCGTGCAGTTCTCCTCTGGAACTCTAGGAACCTCTGAATGGCTGTCAAAGGCCACTAGACAATTTGATCCCACTTAGGAACTGTGGTAGGGCGCTCATCTGTCAGAAATCTGATATGGAAGATGGCATCTGGAGGATTTCTTCCAGGTGAAAAAGTACATACTTTTTCATATAAGCGTGTGCAGCTCGTTGATTGATTGGCTGAGGGAACGCTGCTATGGACTGTTCTGTGTTTAACCTGGTCCAGTGCTGGGGATCGAGTGATGTGAGTAAGAGGAGTCAGTTCGTTGTAGGTCGTTGAAGGGATTCTCCGTCCTGAAGTATGCATGATCCCACGTTTTTTGCTTGAAGGCGGGGCTGATGCAATCGGGGTCAGCGATGGAGGTACCAGCTCGAGTTGCAAACCTTGTTTTTTGCAGCGATGGTGGATCGAAGCCCACCTTGGTGGCTGGAGCGGCCGAGAGTCGGAAGAGTGATGAAGTTTGCATGAGGGTTTTTTTAAGGACCTCATTTTCCTCTGTTGCTTGAAAGGTTTTCCCATTTTTGCATGCCTATCTTTGGGAAGAGACTTTTCTAGCCAGTTATCACGGTGTGCATACCAATTTAGCTGAGTGGTAGGTAAACTCAACAGTCAGGAACTTGTGTTAAGAACTGTGGTTAGTGAAACGTGATTTTTTGAGTGACCCTAAGAGTTAAGCTACCTTTTTTTTTTTTTGGATTGACTAAAAATCGAGGGGAAAAAACTTCGTTGGCCGGTATCTAGTAGAGGGAATTTTGGGGTTTATGGTACTGTGCTTTTTAACGGTTTAATTTTGGAGTAAGGTTACTCCCAGTGAATAGAATTAAATCGGTGTAATCCATATAATTTTTTTCCTTTTTGATCGGTAAAATACTGATGATTTTGTTGTAACATTCTAAATGATTTCAGTCACTAGAAATTTGCAAGCAAAAGCTTTTTGCAAGATACTCGTTGAAGGTGAATTTTTGTTAATCTATCGAAGTAAGTCATGATGGTTTGATGGAGGTAACTTATTTATTCGACAAAATGGATTTTTGTTGAATACAGTAAGAGAAGTACCGGAATCCAAAATTTTGTGGATTTTCTATTCATGTACTTTCGTCAGTTGCATTAAACTGATAGACCTTAATGGAGTAATGCTAAAGCCATTCAAATGAAAAGGAACACCGAATTTTCATCAACATTTGCTATATGTCTAAAAAATTTCTCTATACCTCAACTGATGAAGGGGGACCGAAAATTTTGAGGGGGGAAGAAACTGAAAAGGACAACGGGGTCAGTAAATGTGTTTTGAATTATGTAATTTGGATTTTTGGGAATCCCTATTGGGAAATTGCATAATACCGATTGTTGAATTCGTTAATTTGAATTCATATCGAATATCTATAGGAAATTGTGATATGAGAAGTGGGTATTGTCACATGGATCACATTTGTACTAATAAAACCTTATTCCTACGAGTTGGAACTCTCATATGGGAGGGATTTGTGAATTTTGGCACTAACCAAAAGGGTTGTATAATGTGATGGTAAACCATGTGAAGAAATTTAGATCCAATTCCATAACTTGATCTTTGGTTAGAAATAGATCAACTCTACCAATGTTGCCAATGTAGAAAAATCAACATCTATTCTATGAAAGAGATGCAAACTCAATAAGAACCTAATCAAACATCAAACATATGATATGATGAAGTTGTTGTCCGTACAAAAACAATAAAGTACTATATTTCACATGTGTGGATCCAAAAATAACATAAAATAAGCATTCTACACAAGATTGCAAATATCGCAAATATAGTGCACCAATGGATAGATGAACCCAAGAGAACTCATGTATAAGCATGAAGAGAGAGAGAGAGAGAGAGAGAGAGAGAGAGAGAGAGAGAGAGAGAGAGAGAGAGAGAGAGAGAGAGAGAGAGAGAGAGAGAGAGAGAGAGAGAGAGAGAGAGAGAGAATGTGCCTCTTCCCATGAGTGTACAACCATATATAGCAGATCCATGACTCATTAATGAGTTTGGTTTCCATCCATAACAAAAACCCTAGCATTAATGTGGACTAGATTCAAAACGTTCAAACTTAAATCTCCAAAACTCATGTACTGCACTTTCCCACACTTTCAAAAAGTGTTTATTCAAATGCTTTTAGACTAATATAACTTTGAGAAGTCAAACTCTAAGTCTAATATGAAAATTGGCCTCAATTGCCAAATATAGACATATGACCAAAATAGCAAAACTAGTTGAAATTTCTCACACTCCCTCTTCAACTAGTTTTAGCATAGACTTCGAGAACACTCCAAGTAAAGTCCTATGCTTCATAAACAAGTCTTTTCCCAATGCTTTAAAATAGCTTCCATAATTGATATAGAGAATAGTGTCCACTTTGGATGCTTCACTATCTCTTACATCAATTTTACCCATCAAGATGTAAATAGAATATGAAGAACCAAATAGAATTGAGAGGATTCCTCCATGTTATAAACTTTGAAAAATTAACCATTTGCTTGTTTTTATCCTCCCTCTTTGTCCTTTCTTGATATGTCTCCACCATAAAACTCCATGAATGAGCCTTCGTCTCCATCTTGCCACAAGATGCCATCATCACTTGATGACTTGACCATGAATGAGTGATATAATGAGACTCCATTAGCTTCATTTCCATTAGAAAAACCATCCAAGGATGATAGTACAACTCCAACATCAAAATGATGCTCACCAATGTAGCTAGTTTTACCATATCTTGACAATTTGCATTCATCCACATGAAATTGCTGAACAGTGGGATAGAACAAGTAAAGTAAACTTGAACAACACTTTCTTGCTACTCCTTTGACCTTACTTTATGCAAAAACAGATTCATAAGATCTTTGTCAACTGACTCTCCTTTGATGCTCTTGACTAGCTCCAAATTGCCAACTTCCCTTTTGACTTGTGAAGCCCTTTGAGATCAACCTCTTGATCTTCCACTTGACCATCAAAGCCATTGACTAAGACCTCTTTTCCATATCCATTAGTTTCTGGAAAATCATGAAAGCATCCATCTACTTGAATAGCATCATCTATACAAGAAGATTCACCAAAAGAGGTTAGGAAAGCAAAGTGTGTACCTCCAACAACTAGCTTACCTTTCTCATCATATGAGCCTTGAAGGCATATGTCTTTACCTTGATGTTCTCCTTGGCTTTTGACTTGATGAAGGTCCTTCATCATAACCATCTAAAGTAGGATCCTTCACATCAACATCAAGAATGTTAGATCCATCCACACCATCATCACTTGAAGACACCTTTGGAATATTTCCCTCATCAAAAATGACATCTCTACCAATAATCACCTTATTAGTAGTAGGAATGTAAACCTTGTAGGTTTTACTCACCTCACTATATCCACCAAATATATCTTTTTCTTGAGGATTGATCCTCCTTTGTCCTATCATCAAGAGTTATATTGACATAGCAAGTACATCCAAAAGTGTTAAGAAAGTTGACACTTGCCCTCCTCTTGAATAGCATCTCAAAAGGTGTTCTTTCATCCAATATAACACTCGGCCACCTATGGCATATAAAGTTAGGACACAACAAAGCTTGATCTCAAAATTGTTTTGAAAGATTAGCACCTAACCTCATGGCTTTAGCACTTTCACATAAAGTCCTATTCTTCCTATCGGCCACTCCATTTTGTTGTGGTGTCCTTGGAGTTGTGTACTCCCTCTTGATCCCATGCTCATCACAAAAAGCCTTAAACTTGGTAGATATCTACTCTCCACCATTGTCACTCCTCAAGCACTTGATCTTTGTGAAAAATTGGTTCTCCCTTGCATTCTTCAACTTAACCAAGACATCATACACTTCTGTTCTTTAGTAGATAGATCCAACAAAGTAACGCATTGGAAGGCTCTTATCAGAGTCATGAGATATCTTCGAGCTACTATAGACTTTTGCATTTTTTATGGAGCAGTCAGGAACGAAAAACTCAATTTATTCAGTGGTTATACAAACGCAAGTTGGGAAGGAGATGTAGACACTTGTAGATCCACTTTCGGATTTACGTTCTTTCTCAACAACGGTCCTATTTCCTGGAACAGTCACAAGCAATCTTCTATAGCTCTATCTTCCACTGAGTCAAAGTATATCACAGCTTCTCAAGCTACAAAGGAAGCGACTTGGTTGAGAAACTTACTCTCAGATATCGGTCTGAATCACTATGTTCCGACGATTTTATTTTGTAATAATCAAAGTGCCATTGCTTTTCAACCCTAGGTTTCATTCCAGGAGTAAGCACATTGAACTGAAGTATCACTTCATCAAACAAATCTCTCAACAAGGAGGTAGACTTGCAATACTGTAGAACGCAAGATATGACAACAAATATTTTTACCAAAGCATTAAGCTTAGAAGCGCACAGAAGGTTCTATGTAGAACTAAGTTTGAAGGTCAAGACATTCAAGGATTCAGATTAAGGGGGAGTGTCAGATTATTCTCCTTCTTACTAATCAACTAATCGGTTTTAATCTTCATCCATTTGCTTATCTAGTTCTGCAAATTTTCTCGTGTTTTTATACAATAGTCTGCAAAATTACAAGTGTTTTTACACAGTCTGCAGAAATACACGGAGTTTGACAACAGTGTCGGGTTTTCCCTCTCTACAAAACTCAACATTTTTGTCTTTTTGCCACAGTCAATCAACACGAAAATACAAGTAAAAATTACAGTGTTGTCTTTTTCGCTTTTTGCGACACTATCGCCCTGTCAGAAATTACGAGTAAAAATGCAGAGTCACAATTTTCGTATTTTTTCAAAGTGCCTCAAACGTTAAAGAAATGACTTTGGCAAAGTGTGGGACTACCCCGATATTAAGGACATGAGATTTTGTGACACTGTCACATTTTTCCACAAGCCGACACTGTCGCTTTTTGCAACATCGTCGCCTATGACAGTTTACGTTCATTTATGCAAAATGACATTTTACGTTCATTTATGCAGATAGAATGTTTATGGCCAATTGTCGCCGCTTATTAGCAATCGACTTCTGAGAAGGAACTGGATGAATGCCAGCGAACTCCAACCAACTAGCAGTCACATTTGACGACCTGATTACTTAGTGTAAATCAGTTGTTCATACATCTCATTACAATGTTAATGTTGTGAATTGTGAAGGACTTAAGTATTATTACACGCTTCCTGCGCTCTTATCAAGTAGATCATTCACGACCAGAAAGTATTGTTGTTAGGTCTCTATCAAGCTTTTAAACTTGAACTCTCTTGAGCATTCTAGCTCAGTCTTTAAGAGATTATTTTAGAGTTGCTATTGCACTATTGCTTATCAGCAGAGTTGCTTATTATCAGACTCATTCTTAGTTACTCAGAGATAGCTTAGAGTGCGCGGTTTCTATCTGCTATTGTTTTGCGCTCATTAGCATCTGATCTTGTTTTTATGAATCAATACCATTTTCTTATTTTGTTCAGTTTGTGTCAGAATGCATGCATCTCTGTATTGCTTTTGTAACTGATAGAAATTGTCTGAGAATTCAATACTTTATGTTTGGCTACGTAATCACTTAGTATCTAGCGATTTCAAAGTTAATTGCTAAAGATTGAACGTGATTCCCATCACTATGGCTTTGTTCCATTACTCACCTATTTCCGACACAAAACTCAAATGATGCCTTGTGTTTGCTATACTTCCATCTGCATGGTACTTACTCCTGTATACCCATTTGCAACCAATGGGTTTCTTGCCAACTGGTGGTTCTACTAAGTCCCATGAGCTATGCTTAGCAATTGACTCCATCTCCTCTCCATGGCCTTGACCCAAATATCATCATCATTCGCTTCACCATAAGTCGAAGGTTCTTTGCTTTGAATAATGCTATATAAGAGAGCATAATTTGCTTCATACCTTTCAGGTTGTGTGTTCTCTCTTGTTGATCTTTGTAGCTCTCCCTGGCTAGATGATCCTAGAAAATCATCCATATCGCGGCTCTTCAATAATCTCTCAAACCACTTAGGGAGCTTCCTGTCAGGTGATCGGCTTCCTGGTGAAAATGTATCCCATGGTACATCCTTCTCCATGTCTCTACCTCTCCAACCTGTCTCTTGAGGTTGAGTAGTAGTATCTTGAGATGTATCCTCATGTTCATCACTTGGAAAGTCAATAAAAGGATCATCATCAGGAGGTATCCTCACTATACCATCTTTTCCACTGGATGTGTCTATCTTCTCAGCATCCTCGTCTTCATACATATTGGATTCATCAAAGATGACATCACGGCTTACATGGAGGTTGTTCGAGGAGAGTAGAAGTCTAGCTCGGGCCTTCAATGGGTATAGTCGACTGGAGGAGGAAGTAGACGAAGTGTCTTGACTTTTTCTATTGTCTTCTTGCAACAACATAGTGATAACTCTAGTAAGAGTTAGATCTGAGTGTGTCGATATGATCATCACCCAATTCTCATACGTAGAGGGCAAGCTTGAAAGCAATGTCATAATTGCATCTTGATTGCCTATGACTGATCCAACAACGACCATCTTTTGCAAGAGATTCTTAAACTGGTTAATGTGACTCTGAAGAGAATCACCATTAGACATCTTGAATGTGAGAAATTTCCTTCGTAGATGTAACTTGGTAGTTACGTCCCTCACATCATATAGTGAGCTCAATATGTCCCAAACTTCTTTTGAAGTTTTGACTTCAGCTATGTGTCCAATCTGTGTATCTAATATATTGAGGATGATGAGCGCGAAAGCTTTACCATCCTTTGATTTCCATTTTGAGTCTTTTATGTCATCTTCAAGCTTTACTTCTATACCTGTAACAACATCCCACAACTCGTTGGCTATCAACAAGGTCTTCATCTTAAATTTCCATAAATGATAATTGGATCCATTTAGCTTATCTGCGATAAGACCAACTTTACTTTGAGAATCTGAAACTTAGTCTGTCAATTGTATCGATGACGCTAAGATGTAGTAATGGCAACAATAGGAAAACAATTCTTTGATACTGAAAGGTTGAAAGGAACCGAAGAGTATGCTATCAATTTGATATTGCAAAAGATATCAAGTATTAGAGCTTTCGCTCTGATATCGAAATAATATTAGGCCTTGATAGAGATCACAGATCTGATTTTGTGACTGTTTAGATAAAGGGAGTAGTAATAACTATTTTGATGTCGTGATCTAGCACTAATACTATGATGGATCAATTTGATAAGAGATTAGAAATATTTTGATACTAGATTAGAATGCTTTGATACCATATTAGAATAATCAACACATAGAATGTAGAAATCCTTCTGGAATTTTCTCTCTCTTTGCTTTTTTCGAGAAAATACGAGAAAAGCGAAGGTGTTGAAACTAGTTAAATTGTTGAACTGTGAACAAGTTGACTTCTCCAAAAAATAATTGAATGGAAGAAGTCGAAGGTAAGTGTTGCAATTTTTGGGAAAGTGCGAAAAATGTGAACTATGCGATACTTAGTGTATTTCTGCAAACTGTTCAAAAAGTAATGTAAATTTGTAGAGTTGTTCTAAATGCAAGTTTGTGGAAGTCCTTGAAGATGGCCAAGTCTTCAATGACTTCAAGTTATTAAACTTAACATCTGAACTTGAAATTATGATGGGATTGGTTACCCTTTGTTGGAGATCAGCTGAAAGTCCGTTGTAGACGTCCTTCAAATAAACTGGTTGTCTAAGTTATGATTTCAAGGAGGCAACTGTGGGCTTAATTTCCAACAGTCTACCTTAAGGTCACGGTGGTGCCTTGGTATCTTCGTCAGGTTCAGCATGTTGAAGAACTTCTGGTGCTTGATCCTGGGAAGCGCTTTGGTGAAGATGTCTGCGACCATTTCTGTTGTAGAGCAGTATTGAAGGATCACTTGCCCTGAGAAAACTTTCTCTCAAATGAAATGATACTGGATTTCTATGTGCTTGGATTTGCCATGAAATCTGGGATTCAGTGACGGTGAAATACAACTCAAGTTGTCACACATAATGGTGGTAGCATTGAACTGAGTGTGATGTAAGTGTGAAGTAATAACCTGATTCATACAGCTCCTTTTGAAGCTTGGCATGTTGCGATGTACTCTGCCTCTGTCGAAGAAAGCACAACTGATTTCTGCTTCCTTCAGTTCCACGAAATCAGTTCCCCTGCCAGATAGAAACAAAACCCGGATGTAGATTTTTTGGTAGAGACTGTTCCTCCCCAATATGAGTTGGAGTAGCCTCGTAGGACACTGTAGGTTGATAGTATTTCCATCATAACATAAGATGTGATCTAAACTTCCCTGAATATATCGCATCACTCTCTTTAACAATTTCCAATGAGAGATCCTAGGATTAGACATGAATTGACTTAACGTCCTAACAATGTATGCTAAATCTGATCTAGTACACAACATTGCATACATTGAAGATCCTATTAGTGAATGATAAGGGTACTTCGCTATGTCGAGTACTTCACTATCAGAATTAGTACAAGCAGGTTTAGTCAATACTATACTTGGATCCATTGGAGTATCAATAGTTTTGCAATCAAACATATGAAATTTTTCTAAAATGCCTTTTAGATATGTCTGCTGGCTAAGATAGATCTCCTTTTAAAGCCTATTTCTAGTAATGTGAATTCCTAGCAAAGAATGGACAGCTCCTAAATCAGTCATGTCAAATTCCTTTGATAGATCACTCTTAGTAGTGTGCAATAGAGAAGTGTCATTAGACAAAATGTAAAAGTATCATCTACGTAAAGAGCTATGTAAACTGAATTGGTGCCTATATGCTTTGAATAAACATTACAGTCAGCTGAATTGTTTGCAAATCCCAATTGAATGAGATAAGAATTGATTCTATTGAACCATGCTCTTGCGGCCTATTTTAGACCGCAGATTGCTTTGTGCAACTTGCACACTTTGTGCTCTTGTCCTTTAACTTTGAATCCTTCCGGTTGGAAGGTGTATAACTCCTCTTCGACATTGATGCTGAGAAATGTTGTCTTGACATCCATTTGGTGTATTTCGAGGTCTTCCACGACTGCTAACACAATCAGAGTCCTGATTGACTGCATCTTGATGACTGAAAATTTCTTGATAATCCACTCCTTGGACCTGAGTGAATCCTCTAGCCACCAGCCGAGCTTTCCATTTGGCAATGGAACCATCAGAGTTGATCTTCTTCTTGAAGATCCACTTGTTGTCGATAACTCTCTTGTGAGTGGGGAAGTCGACTAGTGTCCAGGTCTGATTCGTCAAAAGTGAGTACTCGCTTTCCATAGCTTCTTGCCACTTCACAGCATCCTTGGAGTTAATTGCTTCGGCTAGGTTCTTTGGTTCTTCTGATGAAGTCCAGAGTGATTGAGGTGCATACCTTTCAGGAACTGTCCGAGTCCGTGAGGATCTACAGATGTTTGGTTGACCAAGATGCGATGATGCTTCTTCTTGAATTTCTCCAGATCAGCTCGAGCTAGCTTGGTTTGGTCTGATGACAGGTACTACTCGGCTTCTGTAGATGTAGCTGCAGGTTCTATAGAAGGAACATCAACGTTGGAAAAATCCATGCTACGTAAAATAGGATGAAATGACATTACATCGTTTATCGATGGTTGTTTGAAATCATAGTATGTATGTTCTTGAAATATTACATTCCTAGAGGCAAATAATACATTGTTGGATGGATCATAAAGTTTATAGGCTATATGTTCATCAGGATAGCCAATGAAAATACATTTATTTGTCCTATGGTCCAGCTTCTTCCTAAGCTGTTTAGAAATGTGAACAAAACATATATAACCAAATATTTTTAAATGGCTGACACTAAGATTTTAGTGAGTAGAGATGTTACTTTTGATGAAGGTAACTACTTCAAGTTGAATGAGAAAGCTTCTAATCCATCTTATGTCAAGGATCTTGTAAGGTTTGAGGAGGAGCCTACATGTGATCAAGATCTTGAAGATCCATCTCAAGGACTCCAAGGAGATCTACAAGAAGGAAGGCCGAGCCCTCAAGGCTCACCTATGTTGACAAAGGTGAACAAAGGGAAGATCTACATTCACTTACCTCTTACACTTTTCTAACTTCTATTTCTGATGAGCCAAGTTGCTTTGAAGAAGCTATGGAGTCACAAGAATGGAGGGATGCCATGCAAAAGGAGTATGATACTCTTATGGAGAATCATACATGGTGGATCTTCCTCAAGGAAGAAAGCCACTTGAGTGCAAATGGATCTATAGATTGAAGTACAATCAAGATGGGAGCATCAACAAACACAAGGCAAGGCTAGTGGCAAAGGGGTCCTTGCAAACCAAGGGAGTAGATTTTGATGAAACTTTTGCTCCTATTGCTAAGCTAGATTCCATAAGGTTGATTATTTCTCTTGCAACTACTTTCAATTGGCCTCTATTTCAACTTGATGTGACTAATGCTTTTCTCAATGGATATTTGGAAGAGGAGATTTTCATGAGGCAACCCGAGGGCTTCATCAAAGAAGATCAGGAGGAAAAAGTGTGTTTGTTGCTAAGAAGCCTTTATGGGCTTAAGCAAGCACCTAGAGCTTGGTACTCTAGGTTAAATACCTTCTTAAACTCTATTAAGTTTGTTGTAAGTGCTTATGATTCTTCTTTGATGATGATAAAATCATCATTCTCATTTTGTATGTTGATGATAGTATCCTTAGTGGAAATGATCTTGATGGTATACAAGAAGTGAAAGTAGCATTGTTTAAGGAGTTGAAGATGGTAGATCTTGGTAATCTTCATTTCATATTAGGAATAGAAGTTTCAAGAGGCAAGGATTTGAGTTTTATTTGTCAATCCAAATATGCTTCTTCTATCTTAGAAAAGTTTGAAATGAAAGATTGTAAAGGAGTAGAAACTCCTATGGAGCAAAATGTAAAAGTTTCCAATAGTGATGATGAAGCATCCTTTGAGGACATCGCACTATACAGGAGACTTGTAGGCTCTTTGATCTATCTTACTATAACTAGACTTGATCTAAGTTATAGTGTAGGCAAACTAAGCCAATCTATGCAAAAAGGGTGTTGAGGTACATCTCGGCCACCAAGAACTTTGGCATTTTATATGATGGATCTAATCTAGCCTTAAGGGCATATTTGGATGCTGATTTTGTAGGTGATAAAGTGGATAGGAGGTCCACAAGTGCTTTTGTTACCTTTCTTTGCAATGGCATAGTGTCTTGGCTTTCCAAAAAGCAAGATACTATCTCTCTATCTTCAACCGAATCGGAATACAAGGCACTAACATCCACAACAAAGGAGATTCTATGGTTGAAGAGGCTTTTGGTGGAATTACAAGTCATGGAGGCCGAGGAGCAACCAAAATATTTTGTGACAACCAATCAAGCCAAGCATTAGCAACCAATCCCACATTCCATGCAAGGAGCAAGCACATAGAGATTGCTCACCATTTTGTGAGGGAAAAGGTTCAAGCAAAGGAGATCAAGCTACATCATGTGTCTTCTTCAGATTGCCTTGCTGATCTACTCACTAAAGACTTGCCAAAGGCTTCATTTATCAAGTTAAGATCAGCCTTAGGTGTTGTAGATAGATGTACTATAGTTGTATCATGTAAAAATTGAGGAGGAGTGTTAGAATTTAGCAATTTTCACATGGTTTTTGATGTATATTAGACATCTATGTGGATCCACACGTGTGAGGACTGTCCACACGTGTGAAATGACACTTTTAATATTCAGATCTATTTTGATTAGCTTTCATTTGAGTCTAATATGACATCTCCTAAATTATAGGAGTTAGGTCCTACATTGTAGGAATCTAGAAGGTCAACACAAACCACCAATGGATGATGTGGCAAACTTGATAGATCTTATCCAAAGTGGATATGGATAAGTACAATGAGCTATCCTACACGTGCTGGATGTAGCTTAGAGAGAGATTATGGTGAATTTGTACTTGATCCATGATGGATCCATTATTGAGCTAATGATGAGAAATCTTGGTTTGTGAAGCTGTCATTGTGTTTTGACTCTCTTAAGCACTTTCTTTGTGGATGAATTCTTTGTAAATGATAAGTAAACTATTTCTCTGTTATCAGGCCGTACAGTAGCTGTACTTCACATGTGTGAAGCCGTGGATCATCTTTTTTTATTGTTCTTGCTTGGAAACCTATGATGGACCTATCAAGTCAATTTTTATAGCAGATGATTATGCTTGTAAAGTAGAAGGCATAGAATCCATACCTTTATGCTTGGGATCTTCAAGGAAGATCAAGATTGATGGAGTACTTTACATTCCTAGTATCACTAAGAACTTGCTTAGTGTAGGACAATTGCTTGACAATGGTTTGATTGTGGAGTTCACCACAAATGCATGTAACATCCAGAAGGATGGCAAGATCATTGCTAGACGCATAATATTTGGAAGATAATTCAAATTAGATGCCTATGTGGATGCTAATATTGTGATGCTAGCCGAGGAGACCAAACTATCCAACCATAGTCTTTGGCACAAAAGACTTGGTCACATCAACTCAAAGTCCATTGGAGGTCATGTGCAAGGAGGAGCTTGCCTTAGTACTTCCAAGATCCTTGGCAAAAGAGGAGAAAGTATGTGAAGCATGTGCTCTCTCAAAAGCACATAAGAAGACCTTCTCAAGTTCAATCACAAAGACAACTCATCAACTTGAGTTGATCCACTCGGATGTACACTTTGCAAGTACAATGTCCAATGGAGGTGCCACCATGTTTGTTACATTCATAGATGATTAGTCAAGGTTGCCAAATTTCAGAGTTTATGGACTGAAATTGATCTACTAATGATCACAAAGAGTGATTGGTAGCTTGGGATCTTGATCTATATCAAGACTACCTTCCAAATCTAGCTTCTACTTGACAATCAAGTTTGAGAAATACTCTCTCTTACTTGTCATGTGGGAGCTAGCCCCACTATCTATCCACCAAGGGTCTTCACCTCTTATGTTTGAAGATGAGAAACTTGACATCATGAGTGAATCTTCATGAGAGCTCTCCTCTTCCTCTTGGCCTAGGTTTGCTTGACTTTGAGATTGCTTCTTCTTGAAGCACTTTGAGGCATAGTGCCCCATCTTGCCACAAAAGTAGCATTTGATCTTTGACTTATCCTTCTTTGGCTTGCTCGAACTTGGACTTGAAGATCCTTCTTGATCTTCACCTTTGACTTGGTTCTTCTTGAATGCAGCACCATTGCCTTTGGATTTGCTCTTGCTCTTGGTGAAAAGAGCCTTGTCATCTCTATCATTTAGGGAGAGCTTCTCCATCCTTGACTTGATGTAAGTTCTCCTATTCTCCTCGGCCATGAGGACTCCTTGGAGACCTTCAAGTGAGGGCAAATTGCCCATAATTGCATAGCCTTGCACTAGGTTAGCAAAATCCACACTCATTTGCATATCCAGCTGATTGCAGCTCCGCACGCTATGGTACATCCTCCAGTTATGGACTTGTTGTCATCTTTGCAGCTCGCCCAGCTTGCATCACTGTAGTGGTGCAGCTCAAATCCTTTTCTTTCATTTTCAGCTCTATAGATTAATCCCATATTCTGGGTACCCTTTAGATACTATAGGATTCGTTTCTCCATTTTCCAATGTGTCATGCCAGGATTGGAAGAGAATTGGCTCAAGGCGTACACAGAGAAAGCTAGATCGGGTCTGGTACAAGTTGTAAGGTACATTAGACTACTGATCAAGTTTCGGTAGGATACACCTGCCATCTTCTGTTCTTCCTCTTCCGTTTTTGGGCAATCCTGCTTCGTTAGCTTGGCCCCAACTATCATTGGTCTGGCCTTTTCTTTGTAGTCCATCATGTGATACTGCTTGGGCACCTTTCTGGCATATTCTGACTGACTCAAGTGTATTTCGCCCTTTGTTCGATCTCTTCTGATCTCCAGCCCGAGGCATTTTGTTGCTTCTCCAAGATATGTGATTTCATAACTTTCAAAAATTTGACTCTTCTTGTCTTTGATCAACGTCAAGGAATTTCCTATCATTAGAGAATCATCCACAAAGATAGTCAGTATCACAAAATCTTTTCCTACTCTTTTTATGTAGACATTACAGTCTGGTTGTGTAGGATTGAAATCTAGAGACTGTAGTGGGTTTCTTTCCTTGCCTAACCTGAATCCAAGATCTAGTCAATCTAGCATCATAGAGACGGAGTTAGTTGTCACGCGTAGGTTCATTCCCATGAGAGCGATAGTTTTAGTTCAGATTGTAGCATGAATGGAAGATCCTAGCTCTAAATCTACATCCATTAACCCTATTCTTTAACACTACGATCCACAACAAAGATAGCTTACACTTCCACTCTCTCTCTTTATCTCTCATAAAAAGTATAATAACATGCAATCCCAATAACAATCAGATCCAACAATTAGCAAAAATCCAAAGAAAGCATGAGAGATGGAGAAGGAAAGAAGAAGAGCAAGGACATTCATCAACCCATTCTGAAGAGAACCAACAGCAGTGCTTCAACATAGAACAACGCAGCATCTGGCAGTTCATCATCCACTTCAGTGTTAACTGGTGCGGATTCGATTCGTGAAACGTGATCGGCTAGATAATGTTGCTTGCCCTTTCGAACCACAATTCGAAAGTCAAATTCAGTCAATAACAATAACCATCTTGCAATACGTCCAGTCTTGCATATCTTGTTTACCAAGTAAAGTAACGGTTGATGATTAGTATAAAATGCAAAGTGCATTTCCATGAGATAGTGACGAAATTTTCGAACAGAAAAAATCATGGCTAATGCCTCACGTTCCGTTGTTGAATAATTCTTTTCTAGATCTGTAAGTTGTCTGCTTGCAAATCGTATAGGATAATCCTTCTTATAATCACATGGCTGCATCAAAACTGATCCAAAGGCGTATTTTGAGGCATCCGTATGAACATGAAACTCTATCGTCCAATCTGGAGAATGCAGTATTGGTGCTGAAGTTAATGCTTTTTTTAATTTTTCAAAGGCTTCTAACACCTCTACTGTCCAAATAGGAACAATAGTCAGTTTGTATATAGGTCATGTTAAATCTGCAAAGAAGATAATAAAAATTCGATAGTAGTTCACATGACCCATAAACACATAAACTCCACGAATTGTTGTTGGTGGTGGCAATTCCACAATAACTTTGATCTTAGAATAATCTGTGGCAATACCATGTCTCGATATCACATGTCCAAGCACAACTTTGTAGGAAACCCATATTTGACATTTTTTTGGATCTAGAGAAATCTAATATTTGCGACATCTTTCAAATACTTTTTCCAATCGATCCAGGTGGTCTTGCATCTATACTATGGACTCCCAAGTCATCCAAGTAAATTTCAAGGAATTTTTGCAGATAATCTTTAAAAGCAAATTGCATTACTCTTTGGAATGAACTTGGTGTATTACAGAGTCCAAACGACATTACTTTGTAAGCATAGGTGCCCCATTCTGTTGCAAAAGCAGTTTTGTGGCGATCGGCAGGTGCAATCTTAACCTGGTTGTAACCACTAAATCCATCCAAGAAACTATAAGCTTTTGCTCCGGCAAGGCGATCCAAAATGCTTTTAGTAAAAGGTAACGGAAAGTGATCCTTCGGCGTCACTTTGTTCAACGCTTTGAGATTCACACAGATTCGCAATTTCCCATTTTTCTTAGAAACAATGACAATCGGTGAAATCCATTCAGTGTGCTCGATCTCATAAATGAAATTGGCGTCAAGCACGTTCACAATTTTCAAAAGTGATCAACTTTAACTGCATGTTCACAATTTTCGAAAGTGATTTTTTTGGTACCCCAGTTATGATTTACTTGTGCAACTCGTAACCATGGACGTCCCAATAGAAGTCGGTAGACATTTGGCGCTTCTGGTAGGTCCATCACTACGAAAGTAATGATGAATTGTACTCCCGCAATTCTGATAGGTATATCTTCCACCATTCCCCATGGACGAACTATCGTTTGATCAAATAGCTTAGTAGCAGACTTAATCTTTGTAAGGCCCCATTTCGCACATAACTTTGTGGAGATCAGGTTAACTCCTGAACTGGCATCTATCACGGTTGCTTCTTTAGGAAATTGTCTACGCTGTATCGGCAGAGTGATATTCTTTTGTTCACTTTCCCAAGCTGCTCCAACATGGAGTACTTCGTTAGATTCTTCAAATCCAGCACAAAAAAGTGGCTCCTGATGGATTTTTGGTTCTTCATGAGCTAACTTTTGCGCTAAGACTTCTTTTGCTTTTGGCACCAACTTCAGGAACTCTCCTAATGAGATATTGATCTTGCTAGACAAAATGTTCATGAGCAGTTCTATTTGCAGTGCTTCCGGTTCAGTCATCTTGAAGGGTTCTTCATGATGATGTAACTGATCATTCATATTCGTACGTAAATTTTTTGGAGGCTGCAATGGTGAAGACTGAATTTTAGTTGTTGTTTTAGAAGCCTCAAGCTCCTCTTCTTCTTGCAGATATTTGATCCACTGTCTCATATTTTAATATCTTCGTTTTTCTGCATTAAAATTTGGATAGACTCCAGATACTGTTGGTATATCGTTCAATGGTATAGAATCAGCAAGTACTGGATCCACTATTGGTTCTTTTTGCTTCTGTGCTCTGGTGACCACCATCAAGGGTGCACTTGGTTTATTTGGAGCTACTGGTCTTTGTTTGTTTTTGTTATCAAATTTACAGGCGCTGTAGTTGGTGGTGGCTTCGGTGTTGCTAGACAGACTTTATAGCAATGCCCATAACCACAGTCACGACAAAATGGTACAAATTTCTCTTTATTTGGACATTCTGCAACTCTGTGATTTTCTCCACATGCAAAGCATCCAAGTGGTGCTCTGGTCCAATTTCTGGAGGCTTGTTGTTGAGCGGCAGCATAAATGGCATACTGTTCTGAAGATTCACCTTCTTGATCATTACCATAGTTCCATTGCGCACCACTTCCGTAAAGTTCTGGTTCCATCAAATTAGCAGGAGGAGTGGAGTGCTTTGGTGGGGCGGGTAAAGCTAAACATTCCGGATATCCAAGAGCAGATTGTCGCGGTCTTGCTGCTGGATTTCCTCTATACTGTGGTTCTCGATATCCCATCTGGACATACCGTTGTTGAACTATCCGAGGGTTGAAGTTGCAAAAAGCAGTCTCATGATCAGGTGAATTACACAGATGGCAAACACTGAGCTCCATTCATTTTTTCAATTGAGGACACTCGTTTACTATGTGATTCCCTATACAAATAGAACACCAAACATTTTCCTTGGTAGGAAAAGTCTTTGCAAACTTTTCAGGTTCCTTGTTTGCTTCTCCGTGGAAATTCTCCAATGCTTTGATCTTCTCATCGAATTGTGACTACAACTTTTCCATCTGTTTTTGCTGGTTTTTCCCAAGTTTCTCGAACTCATTGAGCATCATTTCTGCAGTAGCATTGGCATTCGTTGATGCAATAGTGGTGGATGTCGTAGTAGTCTGTCCTGCTATATAAGACAACATACTGATTCGGCTCATCATCTGAATCTTCATCCTCCTTCCGAATTGCATCGTCCATAGCATTTTGCAAGAGTGCATACTCATTATGGCGTTTCAGCTCACGTCAGACCCATTTAGGTAGACTTGACAAAAACCACATAATCATGGCATTCTCGTTAATCAGCTCAGGTTCGCATTCAGATATGAGACATTTCACCCATTCAATGTAATCTCGAACCATTTCTCTCTTTCCCATTTTAATTTTACTTAAAAGTAGGAAAGGGTCTTCCATAAACTTTCGCGGTTTGAACCATGTGATAAGGGCTCGTTTAACAACCTCCCAATCTGTACGCTCAGTTTCGTCTTGATTATAGTACCAATCTTGTGCTGCGTCTGTTAAGGCCATAGGAAACAGCTTAAGTTTATCTTGAGGATAAATCTCGCCATAGACTTCACAGGATTCAGCATAGATCTGAAGAAATCTAACTGGATCTATTAATCCATTATATTTGGGTAGATCCAATCGGAGTGCTCTTCTAACAATTATTGGATTGACTTCTTGTGGAGCACCTCCAGGGACAGCCATTTTCTCAGATTTTTAAATCAAGCAGACAATGAGATTGGATTTAGACTTTTCAATCAAAACTATCTCAAATCAGATCTGCTTGATTTATTTCTCTTTTCAAGAATCTGATTCTATATCATGAAAAAGATCTCGAAATTCGATCAACCGATACCTCTCAAAAATGATAAATTTCTCAGAATCCAAATCAAAATATATTAGATTTGACCCAAATTTTGACAGAGACTTGATTTGGAAAATCAGAAACTAAAAATAGGAATGGCGAAGGTTGGCTCGCTGAAGGTTCAACAGTGCTATTTTTGAAAAAAAAAAACTCTCTGATCAACTTTTTTGACAATTTCTTGGGAAATAACCTTTGCCGACCTTTCAGATGAAAGATCTGACACAGATAAAACTATGGAAAATCGGATGAGGGTTTCTAACACAAGAAAATATAATTTCTGTACTTTGGCGAGGGTAAAAATCAAGATTTTTTGTGATCTGATCAAGAAGAATCTTCTCCAAATTTAAAATATTATATTTTATTATAAATAGAATGTTTTGGAAACTCGATGAAGGTTCTAGCAAAGGATCAAGAGTAACCAATAATTTTGCAAAAAGGTAACTTTTTTGGCAAAAATATGGCAATATGACAACTGATCCTATGAAATCCTTTCTATTTCTGGTATTATTCTTCATCGATCTGGCAGTAGATAGATCTTAATCACACCTAAGCACAGTGAATCGAGCGAAGGTTATTTTTCTATTTTTTTTAGGGTTTTGGTTATTTTTTGGTGTTCTTTGACGATTTTTCTGATGTTTCTAAAAATCTGCTGGGAATTAATCTTCGCCCTTCAAACTGAAGGTTCTGTAAACAAAACCGAAGGTGTCTGCAACTCGGCGGAGGTTTCCTAAAAGATGATAAAGAAAATTTAAGCTCTGATGACACTTTTTGTCTCTTTTTGACCAAATCTAACAGATTTGACATATTTTTGTTATTTTTTCTGATATCTCATATCCAAATGGATCTTAAGATTGGTGATTTGAATAGCTTTTCCTGTTTAACAATCAGATTAGATTTCAAACAAGCAAATCCACTCAAATCAAGCAAAATCAATCCCAAACTAACTCTAAAATATAGATCTAACATTATTCATGCCACGACAAGATGCCTAATGCAAGCTAACCATCCGACAATCATGCTGCAAACTGAAAAATTGGCGTAGCTCCCTGGCAATGGCACCAAAATTGTAGTGGGTTTCTTTCCTTTCCTAACCTGAATCCAAGATCTAGTCAATCTAGCATCATAGAGACGGAGTTAGTTGTCACGCGTAGGCTCATTCCCATGAGAGCGATAGTTTTAGTTCAGATTTCAGCATGAATGGAAGATCCAATCTAACTCTACATCCATTAATTCTATTCTTTAACACTACGATCCATTAACTCTATGATCCACAACAAAGATAGCTTACACACTCTCTCTCTCTCTCTCTCTCTCTCTCTCTCTCTCTCTCTCTCTCTCTCTCTCTCTCTCTCTCTCTCTCTCTCTCTCTCTCTCTCTCTCTCTCTCTCTCTCTCTCTCTCTCTTTCTCTCTCATAAAAAGTATAATAACATGCAATCCCAATAACAATCAGATCCAACAATTAGCAAAAATCCAAAGAAAGCATGAGAGATGGAGAAGGAAAGAAGAAGAGCAAGGACATTCATCAACCCATTTCTGAAGAGAACCAATCTGCTTTATTGAAATGAGGAAATGAACATGAGGAACAACTCGAGTGGTCCCTTCTTATAGTAGAGAGGAGGACTCTGGCCTTTGAATCCTATTGGTCCATTCTTGCCTCTCTTTTTATTCAAATTTAAAAAAGTGTGAGAACCATCAAAATTGGAGGGAAACCCAACTTTATTCACTAACTTAACATTTAGGCCCTGCGACATTAAAAGTTCCACAAAAAGGCCTAAAGTCCTTTTATTGACTTTTAAGTAATCAATCAAATAACTATGTGATCATCGGGTTGGACTTACACACGCAGGGTGCCAAATCCCTTTCACTTATTAACTAGGGTTAGGGTTGTCTTGGGATCCACAAACCCTCCAACAGAGACTTCAGAAGACTATCGAGCTTCTTGTACCAAGCTCATGATGCATGTTTTAGACCATAGATGCATCTCTGTAATCGACAGACATATTGTCGATTGTCGGGGTCTTCAAATCCTTCAGACTGCTTCATGAAGATTTCCTCCTCTGGATCTCCATGCAGAAAGGCTATTTTCACATCAATTTGGGGAATTTCCAGATTGTGTTGTGTGGCGTATGCAAGGAGTAGTTCTATGCTAAATATGTGTCAAAATAATCAACACCATATCTCTGCATGTAGCCCTTCACGACAAGCCTTGCCTTTTAGCGGCCAACGGTGCCATCTGATTTCATCTTTCTCTTGTACACCCACTTGCAATCGACTATTTTTCTATTTTCTGGCAGTGGCTCTAATGTCCATGACGTTTCCCCTCATCGACTTGATCTCCTCTGACATTGTCTACTTTCAGAATTCTCCCTCTGGACTCTCGATAGCTTCTTGATATGTTGGTGGCTCTTCAGTAAAGCTGCAGTACTTGAACTGCGTGTCTTCGCTCCACTGAATATTGTCAGAGTAACGGTTTGAAGGTCTTCTTTGTCTCGTTGACTTTCTAGGTTTGTTTCATCGTTGTTCGAACGTTTCTTGTTCATGGGGTTGATCTTCTGCTTTCTACTGCTCTGGAGTCTGTGGCTCTGCATTCTGATTTGATATTTGTCCTCGATCTCCCTCTTGAATTGGCAATAGTGTGAAGATCTCACGGTCTCTTTCGTCTTCCAATCCAGGGAATGTGGACTCATCGAACTTCACATCTCTGTTTGAAACAACATTTTTCGTGGTTGGATCGTAGAGTCTGTACACTTGTGTTCCGTTCGAGTACTCAACTATGATGATTTGCTCCGATTTATCATCGAGATGTTTCTTTTTTCTTTTGGAATGTGCTTGTATGCTGCACATCCAAACACTCGTACATATGATAGATCTCTTCAGTGTTGTCGTTGTGGATCTGTTCTGCAGGTGTACTACTGTAGTTATTGCCTCAGTCCAGAATTGACTTGGCAATCGAGCCTGTGCCATCCTGCATCTGGCTCCTTCGACCAACTTTCTATTTCTTCTTTCTGCGACACCATTGTATTCCGGTGTGTATGCAGGAGTGAACCGGTGTTCTATCCCTTGTTCTTGGTAGAATCTTGAGAATTTTGTGCTTGTGTATTCACCTCCATTATTAGATCTAATGATCCGTATCTTCTTTGAGGTGTGTTGCTCTGCAAATGCCCTTGAAGGAATCAAACACTTCAAATTTCTTCTTTAGGTAGTAGATCGTGGTCATCCGGCTGTAATCATCTATGAACGTCAAAAAATACCTCAAACCTGAAAGCGAATCCATCTTCATCGGTCCATAGACATCAGAGTGGATGAGCTCAAAAACTTCCTTGGCTCTTCTTCCCTCATGTGTGAATGGATTCTGATGTTACTTGCCTTTCTGACAAGCTTTGCAAAACTCAGTTTCGGGCCTTGATATCTTGAGACCAGTGACTATGTCTTTCTTGCACATGTCATACAGGCTCCGCATGTTCAGATGATACATTCTCCTATGCCAGAGCTAATCTTCATTTTTTGATGCATTTAATATGCTATTAGAGTTGCTGATTATCTTGGCCTGGTAGAGGTTTCCTTCTCTGCATCCGCCTATCAGCAACTTGTTTGTCATTTTCTCGATCATGCGGCATGTATTGTCGTCAAACAAAACTCGAATTATAAGATCTACCATCTTGGACACTGATAGCAGATCCTTTCTCAATGAAGACACGTGCTCCCATCACCTAGAATCACTGCTCTGATGTTTTCGAGCTCTCTGAAGTCAATCAAGATCGTCTTGTTGCAGGTGATGTGTGATGTTGCTCTTGAATCAATGACTACATCGTAGTCTTGTTCAGTGTAGCTCGTTGAAGCTTCATCAAGTATCATGAAGGCTTCATCACCTCTATCAGCATCCTTGGATGCCTCTGCAACATTAGCTTTTTCAGCTTTGTTCTTTCTTTTTGGGTTGAATCTGCAATTGTATGCAAAGTGCCCCTTCTTCTTTTAGTGCATGCAAGGTATTTCTGGATTGAACCATAATTTGTTGGCCGTATGGCCTGGTTTGTGAGAGTGATCACAGAAAGAAGATTGTTGATTCGAGGACTTCGTCTTCTCGAATCTAGGTTTGTTCTTGTTTTTCTTCTTTCCTTTCTTGAAGAAGGCCTTCTTTTGATCACTGCTTTCCTCTCCTTCATCCATCATCAGTCTTTCGTCAGTGACAAGACTGACTGCTTTGTCGAATGTCATATCCAATAGACTCAGTATGAGCATTCTCAATGGCTGATAGGACGTCAACAAAGATTTCATGAAGTACATCAGCTGTTGTGGTGTTGGGACCTGGTGCTCCTGTCCTGATGCATCAGGTTGAGCGAAGATCATTCTGATCTTCTCAACATGCTGGTCCAACTGGTTGCCATCCCATCGTATGGATTGCAGTTAATTATGAAGGTGCATGACTGAAGCTACAGTCCTCACTTCATACTTCTATTTTAATCTTTCCCACACTGCATGGTTGCTTTTGCAGTCTTCAATCTGCATGAGTAGATCTTCATTTATGGACAAAACGATGATCGCCATTGCACGCTCATCTTTTCTGATCCATTCAGCTCTCCTCGCGTCTCTCTCTGGAGGTTGCACCTCTGAGAGTTCGGTCACCGACCACACGTCTTTGCCCTTCAGAAGTGTTTTGATTTTAAATTTCCACACCATCAAAACTGATTGCTACTCTTGTCTGGATTGTTGTAGCCATATTGTGTTGTCTAGAAAATCACTGCTAAGATATCAGTAGTGATAACCTGTGGGTTCTAATACCATGTCGCAAAATTGTTTTTCGTTTCGTTGTCGCGGACGATTTTGTTTCTTTTGAGATTTTCTTTTGTGCGAAAGCTTCATAGGAACCTAGACACACGACTACACATCACAGAACAGATTTCATTCTAGCAATCAAGACAACGTAAGACAAGGAGATGCACAAGAATAAAGCAATTGTATTATCAGTTTGATTTTTAGAGCGAGATCGTTAGTGTCTCGCTCGTTGGCAGCCTGACGCTCAGCTCTTTCGCTGTGCTCTGCTCGTTGGCAGACTTTCATGCACAGCTCTGTCGTTTCTCTTCTTTTTCGTTTTTTGCTCTACTCTCTTTGTCTCTCTCTGTATCTTACAGTATTACAGTCTCTTTATATGATCCAAAAAGGATAGTTTATATCTCCAATGTGTGGAGTTTACAAGGTAGCTAAACAGAGAATTACAAGAGTAGTTAATGCTAATCAACTAATCAGTTACTCTCCGTCGTTGCTACCCATTTCAGCTGGGCGTGAAGTCTAAGACTCCAAGCCCATTGAGCTACCAGCTGGCAGCGCAAAAGGTTCCCCTTCGTTTCTTTCATTTCCTTTCGTTCTTTTCATTTCTTTCGTGTCTTTTCATTTTGTGTCACTTTGCGGTTCTTGCGGTCCTGGAGATATGTTTACGAGTCGCGAATGATTTGCGAATTGTTCGTCCTTCGTTTGTCCTGGAAGCACGCTAACTTTCGCAAATCGTTCGACCTTCAAGTCACGTTGTGGCAAAGTTGCAAGATTTTGCCATTTTTGACGATAATTAATCCAAACTATCTCACAAATCAAGCAAACTTTGAACACAATCTTGACTAGAATTGCATTCACTTGATGAGCACTTATCAAAATCTTTGGGCTGACCCAAAAATTGAATTTCTAATATCCCAATAAGTCTAAGAACGACCTATTACAGTACCAAAGATAAGAATCTACCTTCCTTTTCATTGATTAAAAACTATTCCTTGTGATAGACTCCACAAATCGAGTAGCATCAATATGATGAAACTGCAAAATATTTGTTATTTTGATCCAATTGATAAGAGATGACCACAACTTGGATTTTGAAGCTAAAAATCCTGTAAATAAAAAACCATTAGATCTCTCTTCACTCAAATTGATCAAGAATTGAAGGTACTACTCATAGATTATGTTTAGATAGCAATCAATGCTTGAATTGCATCAAAATCTATGATTCTAGCATGAAGTGAAGCTCATTTCTTGGAATGGCTCTGATACCATGATAAAAATGCAGAAAAATAATTCCATTTGATCCTAGAAATGATGGAGAAAGTGCCTACTTAAGATCCAAACAAGATCTAGAAGCTAGATTACTTATCAATACATTGATTCCTAGCTTATCTTGGCTTGAACTCCATGAATTAGCTCCAAAACTCTTCACACGTGTGAAAGTACGGCCTACTGTTGCCCCTGTACTGTACCTGCAACTCCAAACTCATTCAATCATCACAAAAAATCATATGCCAATAGCATTCATCAATCAAATCATAGACTCAAACTAGTCAAGGAGGAAAATCTCGATTTTGCTCATAATTGGATGGAAATCCCATCACATATTTATACATGTAGAGCTCGGATCTTAGCATTATTAGGGCTTCTATGTATTCATCATAACCTAACCCTAACATCTAGCTTAAAGATCCACTTGATCCACCCTATTTAGGGTCAATGCCTCTAGATCCAAAAACAATGAGAAAAATGCTATTTTTAGCTCCTACTTTTTTTCTACCCTATCTATGCACTCTTTGGACATATCCCAAAGGTATCATTCCAAAGCTAGATTAATGATTTGACTTAGAATAAGGTATCCTATGCTTTTGGCACGTGTGACATCCCACAACATGGCCTCAAAGTCATTTACAAGTGGTAATTGTACAAACTAGCTTGTGTAAATTTAACAATTACTTTGGTTATTTTGATTCAAAATGGTTCCTTTTGGTTAATGAATACACTTGGATTATTTCAAAAATATATGAACGATATTTCTCATCCATACCTAGGTCAATGCCTAGTGGTATTATTAGATGTTATTTTCATTTAGAGATTACTTAAGGAACATGAGTGAATTAAATAACTAATAGATTTTTTGGAAATTGGTTGAAGATCGAATCCTATATTTGGATATAGGATAGCCAGATAATCTTGTTGATTTTCTGGTGAACAGATCTAGAAGCAAAGGACTTCTTGGAGGGAAAGATGATGGTATGGGACATTAGTGATTCCAAAGGGAAATGCTTGTGCGAGAGTGATCTGTAGACCAGTGGTTAGTAATGGTAATACTAAGTCGGTCGAATCCATTGGTTAATTGTTTCAAGGTATTTGGGAAAATTATGAGATATAGATCCGGATCCCTAAAGGTATCTCATAATTTACAAATCGAAAACCCTTAAAGTTATTTCTCACTAAGAACCCTTACTTCTTTTAAATTTCTTGAATATAAACATCAGATGAAATTCATGTGATCCTTCCAGTGTGAAAATTATTTATTTTCTATGGGACTATTACTATCATGTGAGACGTTTCGAGATAATCGTATTTCAATTTCTTAAACCTAGATTGTCTCTTATTCATAGATAGATCTCAATTAACGATGGTTACTATCACTCGTGTTGAAAATGTTTGAAAGTAAAGTCCTTTGTATAATAGAATGATTCCTTTTTGGAAGGCACTTATTATTGACTTTTCAAGATTCAAATATTTTCAGGTGTCATCTCTCTAGTTAATTTTTAAAAGAAATTTGGAAATTCTTTAAAATGGGAGAGGTGAGACTGGAGATATGCCAACTTTGTAGTGTATGGTGAGAATTGCTTATGATGGATTGTATTGATAAATTAACATTTGAGAATAATAAGGGTGCAGTCAAAGGTGATAGTAAAATAATGGATTTCAATTCAAGTAGACACAATAACTAGTTGAGAAAACAATACGACCGAGCAAAATTTGTGCCCAAGTCTACCATAAGTCCAAGTGTGATGGGGAAAGCCTTGGATTATATTTGAGGCACCAATTAGGAACAAGGATTGTTGAAGAAAGTTCAACACATAAAATATTTCCTTCACCATTAGAAGGATCGAGGTAGTATTTAAATAACCTCCAAGAACACCTTTGCCATCAAATATCTTAGCAAGCATATAAGTTCAATAATCCATTCTATCATGAGAGGTGCAAGTAGAATAAAGGTTAAGCATATAAAGGAAAAAGCTCAAATGTTGTTCTTGGATGAGAGCTCACTTGTCTAGAGGATTAGTTGTAGATGGAAGGATTTGATAATCTATCTAAAATAAGGTAAGAAGACATTGTCGTCTTGTGTGTGTAGGTAAAGCAACATGGTGAAAATTAGAAGCAAATTTTTTATCAAATAATGCTAATTGGAGCCATATATCTTTTTCTCTTGGAGATAAATATCCATATTCGGACCCCCATATGAGTGATGTCTTCAATAGAAAAATCATTAGTGTAGCATGTAACATACATTGGATTCCCTGTATAATGACAAAAGCCAAGAGGAGGCCTGGTTGACCTCTTATGTATCCTTGAGTTTAAACATGAAGAATCCTCTTCCTAATGCTTGCAATTTGACTACACTGACATTGTATTCCAACTCTCTCAAGGTCCCCATGAAGTAAGCAATGATAATATAATACGTGAGATCATTCAAATATATGTGAAAGAGCGAATTATCTAGTTGGAAAGAGCATAATTTTAATTCACGGTTGTTATGGGTGAGTAATTTAAATTTATTATTGAGGTGCAATTTGTTTCTCATGGGTGTAAAATCATTCTTTCGGCTAGGTATGGTGTTTCACGTCTTTTTGCTCATAATGAGTTTTTGGCCATTTTGGTGGAAAAATACGGGTCCAAATTATTTTCTATGATTTGCCACCATCTAGTTTTAGAATCTCAAAGCATTGAAGAATTTGCTATTGTGGATATCTTCTATGATTTTAGCTTCGTATTCAGCATGAGAGGAGGCTAGTTTTCTTTTAGTTGGCAACCTTGGAAAATGTCACTTTTACTCTAGCCATGAGAGCGAATCAATTTTTTTATTGTGAGTTGTGACAATCATGACAATCATGACTACTTGCTTGCAACTTTAGACATGCTAGTTGCCTTTGAATTGCGACTTACGCGATTATCACAACCTATTTGTTTGGCCCTAAATTGCTGAACTACTAATTCCAACCGTCAACAATAGCCAAAAGAATCCATTATGTTATTTAATGCGAAATAATCAATCTGTCCCATGGCTTGTGGCTACAACCAGTCACCAGAGGATTAGCAAATCATTTCCAAGACCAATCCTCCCCATGGACATTACCTAGTGCATTTCTATTCCTGATGGTTGGGTCATCAGCTCAAGAATCTGCACTTGAGAGCATTGAGCTTGTTTGAACATGTGGTTTTTTCCTAGAGTTCTGCATTTCCTGGGAAATTTCTGAAGCTTGAGGTTAGTTGAGCTTGGGAAGTTGTATTTGGGCATTTATAGCCAATTTGAGTAATTTTAGGTGTGGCACAAGATGCAGGCACCCTGAATGTAGGCGGCGTATATGAATTCGACTGTACTGCAGGCTGGTGAAGGACAGCTCCTCGTGGATAGTAACCTGCTAGGAGAAGGGGTCTATGAGTGGAAGCCTCTGGCATGGCAGGAGTAGGCCGTGGTGCAGCTGTTGTAAGAGGAGGTCGAGGCTGTACACCAATCGAAAAAGCCAGTGTAACATGACGAGGTGGCCCTGGGAGGCGACGTGCAGGTGCAGATGGTGGAATGTGGGGGGCAACTGTATAACTGGATGTATGTGTCGGCGCAGTATGCCTGGGAGCTGCATGAGTAAGAGTCGTACGAGTGGCAGCTCTATGTAAACCATGGTGCTGGATGTGGCTGAGTACGTGCATGTGGTGAGAGCCACCCTATATCATCAATGGCATCCTCGTCATCTCCATACCGAAGGAGGTCTGACATAGTCCTCTAGCGAACACGGTCCGATCTGCATCATCATCAACATGAACATCTGCAGGGGCCTGTGAATCCTACACATCATCAATTCCTCCCACTATGGCACATGCATCTCCACCCTCTGCTGTTGTTGTAAAGCTACCTTTACAAGCTTAACTTCCGATGCCACTGGCGCCAGCATTGTCCCCGGCACCAGCAGCGCCCCTGCTGCTCCCGGCGCCACTGTGACCAGAATCTAGCCGGCGCCAAGTTTCTATGGCTGAAAATCTTTGATCGGTTCTAGCGAAGTCCATAGAGCTCAGATCGATGTGCAATCACCTCACACGATCTAGTCATGATTAAAGGAAGCCTGGGGATCAATAAATTCTAGAGAGAGAAAATCCTAGAGAGAGAGAACATGCTTTACCAGCCTGGGTAGAGTACTTGGTATGAGGGGAGGTGGCGAATCCCACCAATACTATAGCGGAGTGCGGGTTGCGACTCAGGGCGAGCTCCAACCAAGTCTCAACCTCCCTTGCTGGAATGTTGTCCTGGCACTCGCCTTGGCATGCCAGCGCCCCGAAGACTAGGGTCGGTCACACATTTGAGATGTAACCTTCTCAGATTTATCAATAAAGTGGGATTTTCCTCAAACTAACTCTGATTACCTTCTGGGTTTCAATGTTCGGTAAAAGCGCCAGTTGTAAGGCCGCTTCAAACTTTTGAATTTGGCACATAGTTGAGGGTCGTATCCCAAGACGCAGCGGTATGCCGTCGGGACGCCAGCGGTATGCCATCGGGACCATTCGGTTCGTGGCGCCAGCGGTATGCTATCGGGACCATTTGGTCCAGGAACTGGTTGTCTCCATATCTATCGCGGCTTGTGGTTTTGAGTGTTCTTTGCATGAACGTGAATGGGTTAAGCTCTTGGGGAACAGGCTCTAACCTGTCGGCTGAGTTGGATGGCTTGCTTGGGTGGAAGTTACCTGTTTATGGCTATCCAGTCTGGCATGGTGCCAGGTTGGCTTCCAGCGCTCGTGACGAAGCTTTCAGTTGGTTAAGTCTGATGTAAGTCAGACCGCTTGCTTGGAATGGATGTTACTCATTTGTAACGAAGCTTCAAGTTGGTTAAGTTTGATGTATGTCGGGTGGCTGGCGCGGAGGGAAGTCACCCACATCGGGACCCCCGATCTGGCATGGCGCCAGGTTGGATCTCAATGTTGGTTTCAGAACTTCAAGTTGGTTAAGTCTGATCTTTGTTGGCGAGTTGGCTGCTTGTATGTCAAGTGCGTTTGGATGGCAAGAGTTGAAGGCTGGGAAGCTAAGTCGTGGTTCCCGGCTCCCTTTGGGATGCCTGCACTACACGTGGTATCAGAGCCGACTGGCCGATCAGCTATGCAGATCTCGCGGGAATGGCCACTGTTTGGGGTTCATCAAGACAACTATTGTGCAAGGTGCTGCCCACAGAGTAAGCATGGGTGCTTCCACGGTCGGGGTGGTCGGCAGAACGGGGGACTTCATGAGTCAAGGTGATGCCCTTGAGGTGTAAGCACGGTCAGTTCTCGCGGTTCGGGCCTGGCGCTGTCTGCACGTAGGACAGATGAGGCAGTGTGCTGCCATTAGGTTGGTGT
This sequence comes from Diphasiastrum complanatum, assembly GCA_029204225.1. Taxonomy (NCBI): domain Eukaryota; kingdom Viridiplantae; phylum Streptophyta; class Lycopodiopsida; order Lycopodiales; family Lycopodiaceae; genus Diphasiastrum; species Diphasiastrum complanatum. The sequence goes on from CM055099.1 coordinate 34,068,827, forward strand.
AAGCACGGTCTGTGCCTTGTGGGGTGCGGGGCGACATATTCAAACTGTACGGATTAACCATTGATACAGAGATGTTGCTTGAATTCGGGTGGTTAGCTGCCAGTGCGGGATAGCTGCCGATCGTTTAGCTATAAGGGCTATCGACCAAAAAGTGGTGGGGCGTGACTAAGGCAATGTGCTGCTTAATGGTGAAAGCACGGATAGTTGAATGGGTGTCCTCTGTGGGCTGATTCTGTTTTCGATCTGTATGGGTGCGGCTAGGCAAAGGTCCTTTGGCAAGACTATCTCAAAGGGGGACCTTGTCTTTGTTACCTGTTAGTAAACTTGCCTAAGTGTCTTGCTTGAATGTATTTGTGGTGAGTCTTAGTACTCGTGCTTTGCCTGGTTTGCATGATTGCTTGTGATACAAGGAGCTGCTTGCTCGAGAAGGAACCTTTCTTTTGAAGGCTGACACCGTCAAACAAAGAGGACTACAGAATTTGTGGGGCGGATTCGCAGTAGTACTCACACGTGAATGACAACGAAACGACTCAATGTTTGCAAAGGATGGATGGCTAGCCTATTTCTTGGGTTAGTTTCATTTGCGACAACGCCCACCAAGACGCAAGCAGGAAGTCAAAAGTTGGAAAGGGCAATTTCAGGGGAGATCTTCTATGGAGTAGTTGGTCTTCATTTGGGACGGCCACCTTCGGAACTGAAACTCACTGAGCATGGGTGATATCCAGTATCGGTTGGGTTTTTCCTCAAAGGGGAAATACTAGGACCCTCTTCAGAGATTGGCAACAAGTTGGATCGAGCCATAATCCTGGCAGATGGGAAGCAAAGTGTTGGAAAGGCTTTTGCCTGAGAACTCTACTCTAAGTCCGATCAACTGTTTTTATAAGTGGAGGGGAACTATCACACACACCTCTCTCTTGGGGCAAAGTTTGAATGAAAGTTGATCAAAACAGGGGCAAATTCAAGGTGACCTAGCCATACTCAGACGAGGAGACTGGCGAACTTTGGACCTAATAAGTTGAGAAGTTTTTGTTGTGGAAGGGAAAGCTTGTTATAGGCTTTCTCTGGACCAGCAATGATGAGGAGACATAAGGAGTACGCTGACTTGTGTTATGTGTAAGGCAGCTGATCCATGAAGGAACTGTGAAAGTTGAGTCTTGCACGAGAGACTTGGTACTTCGAACGGATGCTAAGGGACAGTTCGTGTTGAGATCGGACTGTGCAAACTCTGGGTGCATGTGTATGATTCAAAGAGAGCTACTTGAAGCCAAGCTAGATGTACACTTCTTGTTTTGACTGTGAGGCAACTAACCAGTGATGGAATTGTGAAAGTCAAGTTTTGCGCGACGGACATGGCGCTTCAAACGAACGTGAAGAGATAGTTCGTATGTGTATCAAACTGGTGCGACCCCTTGGCTCTCCACGAGATCAATGGTTACATTTGGATTGATTCAAAGACAGCTACTTCAAGCTAAGTGAAAGGTGCATTGTGGAGTACTCAATCTTTGCCTACCTCAAAGAGCCAAAAATGAAAAGTATCAAGATCAAGCTGGGACAAGGAGAGAAATCAAGGTGCAGAAGCAACAAGGCACGGAGTGGACCATAAAGTGGGCAATCAAACGATAAATCCTTTGGCTCAGGGAGCCTTGATACCTGTGCGGAACTGATCAAATCTGGAGCTCAGGGAGCTCAACACAAAGTGCATCAAGGACAAATCAGGAGCTCGAAGGAGTTCCAAAGTCAAAAGTCAGAAGCGACAGGGGCGAACATTTCACAGAAAGGCCTCTGTCACCAGTTAATAAGGTTCTTGGGTTTTACGTAAGCGATATAACATCTACGCTTTTTCCAGACAAAGTGATATTTTCAAGTTATGTAATTTTTCAGTACAAAGAGCTGAGCCTCCGACTTGTGGTGTGCCAGCTTCAATGTTAATAAAAAGTGGCCAGTAAATTGAGTACTATGCCAAGTAGCTTAAATGTATAGTTATTTTAATTGGGAGACACCTTTACTTTATCTGACATCTGATGAGGACATCAAATTTTATAAAGGTGGGGTGGATGTTCTAAAGCTACCTTTACAAACTTTACTTTCGGCGCCACTGGCGCCAGCATTGTCCCCGGCGCCAGTAGCGCCCCTGCTGCTCCCGGCGCCGCCGACGCCACTGTGACCAGAATCCAGCCGGCGCCAAGTTCCTATGGTTGAAAATCTTTGATCGGTTTTAGCAAAGTCCATAGAGCTCAGATCGATGTGCAATCACCTCACACGATCTAGGCATGATTAAAGGAAGCCTGGGGATCAATAAATTCTAGAGAGATAAAATGACTTTCTAGAGAGAGAAAATCCTAGAGGGAGAAAACATGCTTTACCAGCCTGGGTAGAGTACTTGGTATGAGGGGAGGTGGCGAATCCCACCAATACTATAGGGGAGTGCGGGTTGCGACTCAAGGCGAGCTCCAACCAAGTCTCAACCTCCCTTGCTGGAATGTTGTCTTGGCACTCGCCTTGGCATGCCAGCGCCCCGAAGACTAGGGTCGGTCACACACTTGAGATGTAACCTTCTCAGATTTATCAATAAAGTGGGATTTTCCTCAAACTGACTCTGATTACCTTCTGGGTTTCAGTGTTCGGTAAAAGCGCCAGTTGTAAGGCCGCTTCAAACTTTTGAATTTGGCACATAGTTGAGGGTCGTATCCCGATCTCAATGTTGGTTTCAGAACTTCAAGTTGGTTAAGTCTGATCTTTGTTGGCGAGTTGGCTGCTTGTATGTCAAGTGGGTTTGGATGGCAAGAGTTGAAGGCTGGGAAGCTAAGTCATGGTTCTCGGCTCCCTTTGGGATGCCTGCGCTACAGCTATATCCCCTGCAAAAGCGTCCTGTGCCATATGGTCAGCATCCCCAACATGTGCTGCATCCACTGTCTCTCTCTCATGCTGTATATCCTCTGGTAGTGGATCAGGTCGGTACACATCCTGCTCTGGTAAAGGTGCCTCATACATCCCTGCCATCATCCTCTATAATCGATCATGCTCCAGGCCATAGCCTATGTCTGCCTCATACTCTGCCTCAAACTCTGCCTCAAGCTCTGCATCAAGCTCTGCCTTAGCCATGGTCTCCAATCCTGGAGCAGGAATACCCAAATCATCATCATCATCATTCTCATCCTCCTCATCAGCACCCATGCCCATATCTGTCCCCTGGCCATCACCTGTATCCTGATCATGACCCACTCCGTCCATCAATAACCGTCTAACCCGCAACAACTCTCTCTCTGTCTCTGCTGCAATGTCAGCCGCAACATCAGCCCTCGGGATGGGCGTGGTGGAATCAGCTGGATCATCATCGCCTAGTAAATACTCTGAGGGCCACCTCTAGAGGGTCCACAATAGGTGCAAGTCTGTCACTCAACCTTGCATTGGTGTTGCAAAAAACCAGCCGTGTCATCTGTGCAATAGAAAGGCGATTACGCCTCTTCGTGTGGATACACTGGAGGAACAATTCTATTGACAGTCATAAAATTCAAAAAAGCGCATTAGTTAATTCTATCCATTTAACACCCATCTTTAATCTCATAGAATTTGGTGGGTAAAGGAATACCTGTGATAGCACTCGCAAGGCCAGCTTTTGTATAGTTGGGCATTGTTGTAAAGCTACCTTTACAAGCCTTACTTCCGGCGCCATCGGCGCAGCTATGTCCCCGGCGCCAACAGCGCCCCTGCTGCTCTCGGTGCCACTATAACCAAAATCCAGCCTACGCCAAGTTCTTATGGCTGAAAATCTTTGATCGGTTCTAGCGGAGTCCAGAGAGCTCAGATCGATGTGCAATCACCTCACACGATCTAGGCATGATTAAAGGAAACCTGGGGATCAATAAAATCTAGAGAGAGAAAATGACTTTCTAGAAAGAGAAACTCCTAGAGAGAGAAAAACCTGCTTTACCAGCTTGGGTAGAGTGCTTGGTATGAGGGGGGGTGCCGAATCACACCAATACTATAGGGGAGTGTGGGTTGCGACTCAGGACGAGCTCCAACCAAGTCTCAGCCTCCCTTGCTGGAATGTTGTCATGGCTCTCGCCTTGGCATGCTAGCACCCCGGAGACTAGTGTCGGTCACACACTTGAAATGTAACCTTCTCAGATTTATCAATAAAGTGGGATTTTCCTCAAACTGACTCTGATTACCTTCTAAGTTTCAGTGTTCGGTAAAAGCGCCAGTTGTAAGGCCGCTTCCAAATTTTTAACTTGGCACATAGCTGAGGGTCGTATCCCGAGACGCCAGCGGTATGCCGTCGGGACCATTCGGTCCGTGGCGCCAACGGTATGCTGTCGGGACCATTTGGTCCAGGAACTGATTGTTTCCATATCTGTCGCGGCTTGTGGTTCTGAGTGTTCCTTGCATGAACGTGAATGGGTTAAGCTCTTGGGGAACGGGCTCTAACCTGTCGGCTGAGTTGGATGGCTTGCTTGGGTGGAAGTTACCTGTTTATGGCTGTCCAGTCTGGCGTGGCACCAGGTTGGCTTCCAGCGCTCGTGACGAAGCTTTCAGTGGGTTAAGTCTGATGTAAGTCAGACCGCTTGCTTGGAATGGATGTTACTCGTTTGTAACGAAGCTTCGAGTTGGTTAAGTTTGATGTATGTCGGGCGGCTTGCTTGGAGGGAAGTCACCCACATCGGGACCCCCGATCTGGCATGGCGCCAGGTTGGATCTCAATGTTGGTTTTCGGAACTTCAAGTGGGTTAAGTCTGATCGTTGTTGGCGAGTTGGCTGCTTGTATGTCAAGTGGGTTTGGATGGCAGTGTAAGCACGGGTGCGTCCACGGTCGGGGTGGTCGGCAGAACGGGGGACTTGATGAGTCAAAGTGCTGCCCTTGAGGTGTAAGCACGGTCAGTTCTCGCGGTGCCTGGCGCTGTCTGCACGTAGGACAGATGAGACAGTGTGCTGCCATTGGGTTGGTGTAAGCACGGTCTGTGCCTTGTGGGGTGCGGGGTGACATATTCGAACTGTACGGGTTAACCATTGATACAGAGATGCTGCTCGAATTCGGGTGTAAAGCATGGGTGGTTAGCTGCCGGTGCGGGATAGTTGCCGATCGTTTAGCTATAAGGGCTATCGACCAAAAAGTGGTGGGGCGTGACTGAGGCAATGTGCTGCTTAATGGTGAAAGCACGGATAGTTGGAGGGGTGTCCTATGTGGGCTGATTCCGTGATCGATTTGTATGGGTGCGGCCAGGCAAAGGTCCGTTGGTAGGACCATCTCAAAGGGGGACCTTGTCTTTGTTACTTGTTAGTAAACATGTCTGAGTGTTTTACTTGTATGTATTCGTGGTGAGTCTTAGTACTCGTGCTTTGCCTGGTTTGCATGATTGCTTGTGATACAAGGAGCTGATGGCTCGAGAAGGAACCTTTTCTTTTGAAGGCTGATACCATCAAACAAAGAGGACTACAGAATCTGTGGGGTGGATTTGCAGTTCAAGTACTCGCACGTGAACGACATCGAAACGACTCAATGTTTGCAAAGGATGGATGGCTAGCCTGTTTCTTGGGTTAGTTTCATTTGCGACAACGCCCACCAAACGCAAGCAGGAAGTCAAAAGTTGGAAAGGGCAATTTCAGGGGAGATCTTCTGTGGAGCAGTTGGTCTTCATTTTGGGACGGTCACCTTCGAAACTGAAACTCACTGAGCATGGGTGATATCCAGAATCTGTGGGGCGGATTTGCAGTTCAAGTACTCGCACGTGAACGGCAACGAAACGACTCAATGTTTGCAAAGGATGGATGGCTAGCCTGTTTCTTGGGTTAGTTTTATTTGCGACAACGCCCACCAGACGCAAGCCGGAAGTCAAAAGTTGGAAAGGGCAATTCCAGGGGAGATCTTCTATGGAGCAGTTGGTCTTCATTTTGGGATGGCCACCTTCAGAACTGAAACTCACTGAGCATGGGTGATATCCATTATCAGTTGGGTTTTTCCTCAAAGGGGAAAAGACTAGGATCCTCTTTAGAGATTGGCAACAAGTTGGATCGAGCCATAATCCTAGCAGATGGGAAGCTAAGTGTTGGAAAGGCTTTTTGTCTGAAGAACTCTACTCTAAGTCCGATCAGCTGGTTTTATAAGTGGAGGGGAACTATCACACACACCTCTCTCTTGGGGCAAATTTTGAATGAAAGTTGATCAAAATGGGGGCAAATTCAAGGCGACCTAGCCATACTCACACGAGGAGACTGGCGAACTTTGGAGTTAATAAGTTGACAAATTTTTGTTGTGAAAAGGAAAGTTTGTTATAGGCTTTCTCTGGACCAGCAATGATGAGGAAACATATGAGTACGCTGGCTTGTGTTACGTGTAAGGCAGCTGATCAATGAAGGAACTGTGAAAGTTGAGTCTTGCATGAGAGACTTGGTATTTCGAACGGACGCTAAGGGACACTTCGCGTTGAGATCGGACTAGTGCAGACTCTGGGTGCATGTGTCTGATTCAAAGAGAGCTACTTGAAGCCAAGCTCGATGTACACTTCTTGTTTTGACTGTGAGGCAACTGACCAGTGATGGAATTGTGAAAGTCAAGTTTTGCGCGACGGACATGGTGCTTCAAACAAACGCGAAAAGATAGTTCGGATGCGGATCAAACTGGTGCGACCCTTTGGCTTTCCACGAGGTCAATGGTTACATTTGGACTGATTCAAAGAGCTACTTCAAGCTAAGTGAGAGGTGCATTGCGGAGTACTCAATCTTTGCCTACCTTAAAGAGCCAAGATGGAAAAGTATCAAGATCAGGCTGGGACAAGGAGAGAAATCAAGGTGCAGAAGCAACAAGGCATGGAGTGGACCATAAAGTGGGCAATCAAACGATAAATCCTTTGGCTCAGGGAGCCTTGATACCTGTGCGGAACTGAACAAATCTGGAGCTCAGGGAGCTCAACACAAAGTGCATCAAGGACAAATCAGGAGCTCAAAGGAGTTCCAAAGTCGAAAGTCAGTAGCGACAGGGGCGAACATTCCAAAGAAAGGCCTCTGTCACCAGTTAATAAGGTTTTTGGGTTTTACGAAAGCGATATCAAATCTACGCTTTTCCCAGACAAAGATATATATTTTCAAGTTATGTAATCTTTCAGTACAAAGAGCTGAGCCTCCGACTTGTGGTGAGCCAGTTTCAATGCTAATAAAAAGTGGCCAGTAAATTGAGTACTGTGCCAAGTAGCTTAAATGTATAGTTATTTTAATTGGGAGACACCTTTACTTTAATCTGACATCTGATGAGGACATCAGATTTTATAAAGGTGGGGTGGATGTTGTAAAGCTACCTTTAGAAGCTTTACTTCCGGCGCCATCGGCGCCAGCTATGTCCCCGGCGCCAGCAGCACCCCTGCTGCTCCCGGCGCCAAGGGCGCCGGCGCCGCTCCCGGCGCCACTGTGACCAGAATCCAGCCGGCGCCAAGTTCCTAAGGCTGAAAATCTTTGATCGGTTCTAGCGGAGTCCAGAGAGCTCAGATCGATGTGCAATCACCTCACACGATCTAGGCATGATTAAAGGAAGCCTGGGGATCAATAAAATCTAGAGAGAGAAAATGACTTTCTAGAAAGAGAAAATCCTAGAGAGAGAAAAATGTGCTTTACCAGCTTGGGTAGAGTGCTTGGTATGAGGGGGGGTGCCGAATCACACCAATACTATAGGGGAGTGCGGGTTGCGACTCAGGGCGAGCTCCAACCAAGTCTCAGCCTCCCTTGCTGGAATGTTGTCATGGCTCTCGCCTTGGCATGCTAGCGCCCCAGAGACTAGGGTCGGTCACACACTTGAAATGTAACCTTCTCAGATTTATCAATAAAGTGGGATTTTCCTCAAATTGACTTTGATTACCTTCTGGGTTTCAGTGTTCGGTAAAAGCGCCAATTGTAAGGCCACTTTCAAAATTTTTAACTTGGCACATAGCTGAGGGTCGTATCCCAGGACGCCAGCGGTATGCCGTCGGGACCATTCGGTCCATGGCGCCAGCGGTATGCTGTCGGGACCATTTGGTCCAGGAAGTGGTTGTCTCCATATCTGTCGCGGCTTGTGGTTCTGAGTGTTCCTTGCATGAACGTGAATGGGTTAAGCTCTTGGGGAACGGGCTCTAACCTGTCGGCTGAGTTGGATGGCTTGCTTGGGTGGAAGTTACCTGTTTATGGTTGTCCAGTCTGGCGTGGCGCCAGGTTGGCTTCTAGCGCTCGTGACAAAGCTTTTAGTGGGTTAAGTCTGATGTAAGTCAGACCGCTTGCTTGGAATGGATGTTACTCGTTTGTAGCGAAGCTTCGAGTTGGTTAAGTTTGATGTATGTCGGGCGGCTTGCTTGGAGGGAAGTCACCCACATCGGGACCCCCAATCTGGCATGGCGCCAGGCTGGATCTCAATGTTGGTTTTCGGAACTTCAAGTGGGTTAAGTCTGATCGTTGTTGGCGATTTTTGGCTGCTTGTATGTCAAGTGGGTTTGGATGGCAAGAGTTGAAGGCTGGGAAGCTAAGTCGTGGTTCCCGGCTCCCTTTGGGATGCCTGCGCTACAGGCATGCAGAACCATAGAGGTTCCACCAAGTCACCGCTCTCTCCGGTCTGCTGGGATTCAGCGCCGCGTGGTGGCCAAACACACCTACCTGCCTCTTGAAGGCAATGTACTGTGTCTCAAAAACATCTATGTCAGTGAAGTGTCTGGCGACTCCATCCAAATATCTCAACCAATCCAAGCCTAGCTCCATGTCTGTTGCCTGCCACTCAGGTAGCCACATGGGATGCAATAGGTGGGCAACAGAGTGAATCGGCCTATGGAACCAATTCCACCTGCGGTCCCAGATGTCCCGCAACACCACCATCCTGTTCCACATAGTTAATGACATGTCAACAAATAAATCCAAAGATGCGAAGATGATAGCAAATCTATTTCAATCACAATAGACAGATTCCAAAACAACAAATGACTGAAATGACCATCAAATTCCATACCTATCCTCAGAGAAAAAATGCTGCTTCAGCAGCTGTCCAATCTTGTCCATGAACTTGTAGATAAGGCCCATAGTGCTACCCTCGCTATCAACTAACCTCAGAACATGGTAGAACGGACTCATCACAGTTGTAATGCTCTCATCCTGACGCCAAAAAACATCGTCAAACACAATCCTCAAAAATCTCAAACCATCAGGCCTACTAGAGAAAGGCAACTCCCTACTAGTGGCCATGTGTCTGAGCTGATGTCTGACTCTAATAAGCCTATGCATGACAACCAGGTCGAATGCAAAACGTGTGGGAGCTGGTTTTTTCAAATCAAGTGAACTGAAGGTGCGGAATAGGGCAAGGGCACGCCTCTTCCGGGTGATAAATGTCACCACGGCAAGTGCCATGTCAGCTATCGTGCGAACCCAGGGCAAACGGCCAATATCCTCTAGTATAAGATCAATGCTATGTGCAGCACAGGGGGTCCATACAATAGCAGGGTACTGCTGCTGTAGCAAGTGAGACATGTTCACGCAATTACTTGCGTTGTCGGTGACAACCTGCACTACGTTGGCAGGGCCAACCTCCTCGATAACCTCACTGATGATATCGAACATAAATTGTCCGTCAATAACCCCACCACCTCTACTAGTATCAATGGCCCGATAGAACATAGTGCCCATGCAGCAGGACACCAGTATGTTGATCACTGGCCAACGGCGGGTGTCACTCCAGCCATCAGACATGATCGAGCACCCATAACTCTCCCAGGCCTTCCTAAGAGGCATCATCTGTGTGGTGAGATCCTCCACCCTGGACGTAAGGTAGGTGGTACAGATAGCCTCAGCCACGGGTGGCCGGAAGCGTGGACCTGCAACAGCAACTGCAGGTATAGCCCTCTTGAAGGGCTCCGTATCAGCAATGGCAAATGGTAGGTTCAGCTCATAGATCATGTTTGCCACAGCCTGCTGGGCCTCGGCCTCAAGATGGGGCTGGAAAGACTCCTCCATGGACTGTTGTCTATACTGGGAGCTGTGAGACGATCTGTTGGAAGATGCCCTAGTGCGGTAAGCACCCCTACGAGAAGCAGGAGGAGGTATGTCAGTGGCAGTAGGGTGCCGAGGCTGGGGGGGAATCTGGGCCTGAGGTGGCTGAGGGGGATGCTGCGGCTGCGGGGGATGCTGGGGCTGCAGAGAAGGTGGTGAAGAAGCTCCAGAAGAACCAGCCTCACCATGTTGTCTACCATCACTGTCCTCATCATCGGAGTCCAAATCATCCTGATGTGTAGGGAAAGTGGATGGTATGTCCTGGGTGTTCTGTGAGAGACCATCTGGTGCCGACTCAGAGCGAAGAAAACGGAATGTCTGCACTGGGCGAGTCATCTGAGTGACTGCAGGAGGACGTTGTGGAAATGCACCGATTGGAATAGATGTAGCAGGAGGAGGGGCGGGATGTGGTGCAGTGGGCTGTGGTGGTGCGGTAGGATGTGGTGCGGTGGGCTGTGGAACGAGTGGTGGATGTGCATAAGGCTAAGGGGGAGGAGCAGGAACAGGAGGTGGGGGAGGACGTGGTGGTGGTGGACGAGGAGCTAGTGGATCCCGTGGGGTGGATGACACCACTGCATATACATCAGGATCTAGTGACATACCGGCCTGCGTCAATCGAGCTCCATATATGTCAATGAGCCTACAACGCTCCAGAGCAGGCATGTGTGGGCAAGGGTGGGAGCCTAAGTGCTGGCCATCGCCCTTGACAGCACCAAGGAGATGGCCTTTCAGCCTAGTGAGGGTGCTGACAAAACGAGCATGACAAAACCTACAGGACCATCCACGCGTCCCAGACCGAACGTCAGACCTAACGAACTCGGGGTCTTGGTCCACCTCACCCTAGAGCTCAGGCATATCTCCAGGAGGCATGGTGTGAGACGATTAAGGAAACAGGGAGTATGGAAGTGAAGTACGGAAGAAGTGCAAGACAAGACAAATGCAAAAATCCTGATTTTTGGCTCCAAAAAAAACCCTAACCCATAAACCCTATCCTTCTCTCTCTAGATGAGCTGGTACAGTCTCTCTCTAGGCTGTTCCAAACTCTCTCCATGATCTTAAATGCCTAAACCCTAAAAATAGACATGTTTGCATGAGAGAATGTCAAAAAACCTGATTTTTTAGCAAAAAACCAACCCTACAACTAAACCCTAATTTTCTCTCTCTACAGTGGCCGCTACAGTCTCTCTCTACCCTGCCCTCTTCTCTCTCACCAATCTGAGCAACACTCTCTCATAAACCTCCACCCACTCTCAGAAACCTCCACCTGCAAAAAATGAGAAATGAGGGTCTAAAACGAGCTGCAGGCGGTTTTGGGGGAGGAAACATAGGAAATTAATTAATTAATTAGGTGAACCGTACCACGGTTCGAGGAACCGTGGTACGGTTCTGGGAACCGTGGGTTCTATGAGTAGTTTCTGGTCTATCAACATATTTGTTGACATGCTGGTTTATCTCACGATTTCATTTAAGTTCTCGCTTAGTTATAGTAATTTATCACGATTTCATTTAGTGAATATTACAATTGCTAAAATATTAACCATGTGGCACCTCACAATAAGCGCAACACATAATTTGCAAGACCATATCAAATAAAAAAAAGGACTTGTGTGAATTTTAGAAAAGTTTATTGAGATTTGGGTGGGGGATAACTTTTGTCTACCATAACAAGCTACATTCTGTCTAGTTTTAATTAAACACTATTTTGTTGTTTGATCGTGACGGGAAGCCTTACTCCTGCTAAGATTGAGTTTTAAGGCTTTACTTATTAAACGAATTAGTTAGTGGAAAAGGATGTTCGATTATACTTAGGAAGGAGATCATAAATAACATTGGAATATTATTTTGTGATTTGTTCTGTTTTTAATGTAGGAACTGTAGATACATGCTACAATTTGAGTACCTCTGGTTGTGAATTTGTTATAGCCCATGTTCCATGTTGCTAGCTATAGAGAAAAAGATCAGCCCATATTCTATGCTGCTGGAGAGAAAGATTGAGTAAAGCAACAAGATCTAGATGTTGGTAATATAGGAATGTTGGTTGGAAGTGGACCGAAGGTGAAGAGATTGGAAAAATACAGCTTCATGTTCTCTTATATTAATATTTTTTGTGGAAGAGAAAAGAAAATCTTATCTAAGCTTTTCATCAAGCCCAAAAAGAGTATTACAACAATTCAGCACAAAAAGAACGCATAGAAACTTGGCTAATGCCATTGCAAAACGTCTGAAACACTCCAAACTGGCGTTTGGAACTCAAGAGTCAAGAATCCTATATCTCTAGTATTGTCTTCATCTACTTCAGCAGTTATCAGCTTATGAAGTACAATATTTTTAAAATAAATCAAAGTCCAGATTTGAACTTTGAAGTGCTTTGGTATCAGGATCTTTGGCACTACATAATTCTGCCCACTAGACATGTGAAACTCTATCAGAGGTGTTAGGGCTTCTCAAACTAGAGAATATGGAGCACATGATATTCAGATCATGGTATTCACATACAGAAATATGTAATTATTTACACATCCTGCTCTCTTAAATACCATAACTAGATTCATCTGCCTATCATCATCAGTAACGTGTTTCAAATGGTGTGTAATGCTTAAGGGCTTCAAATATGCCTTTCATAGAACCAATACCAGCAGCCATTGAAACCAAGAAGCAAGTTATACTTAGAATTTGCAGCAAAATCCATTTTAAACTCCAGGGCTTGATCCTTTGCTGATTGATGTACATGGAAATCGGGAAGTATACGGTCAAAGGCCAAAAACCATATGCACCAATAAGGCCGACAATTGCATTAAAGAAGGGTAGTAATGCAGCAACAAGAGTAGTCATGGTAACGAATAATGATCGCCATACTGAACGAAACAGGTTCATTTGCAGGGCTCCAATAGTAGGTATAGTTAGGACATAGTTCTTGTGGATAAATCTGCTATCCGGCCATAACCTTTCAACCCAGTTCTCAACAAGTGCAAAAAGTGGCTGGCAGAAAACCTGCAATTTAGGAGAAATTTTATAGGTGAGTATCGTTGAATGGTGACAGGCTAATTTTTATGGTAGCAGTTGCCATTATTAGATGGTCTCTTGTAATAGATCCATCCACCATCACTCAGTAGAGGTGTTGATTTCACAGAAAAAAGTACTAAATGCTTAAAAAAAGAGTAAGAATGCTACCTGATATGCACCGACAAGGTGCACAAAAATGCATATATTTGCAAAGTCAATAAGCCAGTAAGGGTTGAAAAATCCAAATCCAGTTAAAAGATTTCCTGGGGCACTGTTCCCAAATGCTGCATAACCCACGCAGCCAATGGTCATGTAGAAAAACGTTGTGATGCTAACACCAATTAACGTTGCCCTCTTCATAGTTATCTTTTCAGAAGGAGGATTTTTCAACGTATCCTGCAAAAATAACTTGCATGTCATTGACTCACAATTTCTATTGCACTCTAGAATATTTCTCCTAGTAATTCACTGCCTAAGAAAGTACCAAAGCATTAGCGTACTATGCATCATCTGAGAAAAAGAATCCCTTCATCGATTTAATACGAGGAAGACATATTTTGAAAAGACGGGAACCTGGATCTCAATCAGAACTGCTGAGTATGAGTAAGCAAATGCAATGTTTCCCAGAGCTTGAAGGATCTGCCAAACTTTTGTCATTCTTGATAGCTGGTCAAGTCCACCGCTTGTGTCTATCCCAAAATGGTTAACAGGTATGCTGCCATTTTCTGTAATCATACAACTCAATCGTTATCAGCAGGTGAGACTAAATATAGCATGAAGATAACATTTCCAGTCTAAAACTTCCCGTTTTTTTTTGTGTTAAATATGAGACGATTGACTAAAGTGTATCATGATGTATTTTCTTGTTTCGAGTCACTAAGAATGATATTAATTCTTCAGCATACCTATTGCTCTCTGGATCCCAAGGCCTAATCCAATAGAAGCGTAGCATAACGACATTATAGCGGCAACAATCGATAACCACCACATCCTGTGAAAGTTTGGAATCTGAGAGAAAATTATTTCAATAAGACCAAATATGGCCATAAACAAGTTATTTGAAAATTCGCATTTTTCATCCCCTTCACGTGAGTGAAAGCAATTCGAGCGTTTGACCGCACTGTTAAGATGACAAATAGACGAAGTTAAGAAAGCAGCATTATCCCCACTACTAGCTTGTTTCCCTCATATGATAGCTTACAGTGACACCTTATAGAGACGCTGCTGATATTAACCCCGTAAGTAGGACTAGAGAATTGATGTATAATTTGAAATGTAGCTGTCTTAGAAAGTAAAAAGTACTTACACCATACTGGTTGATGCGGTTATAGTATATCCAATGGCGGTTGCCCATAAATTAGTGTACTGCACAAATCCACACAGCCACACTTGAACAGGACCTGTTTCGAGAAGCGAAAGCATTAAAAGCTGAGTCACTTTTACATGGGATGAAACGCGTACTACGTCTCATTTTTCATTTAGAATTTCAATGTCAGTAATCCTTGCACTCGATGCAAGCCATTTATGTGTCCAAGAATACATCTACGCTTCTCACCTTGAGAAACCAAGTTCTTCAAAGCTTTCAAAATAGTGGTGAAATTGCCCAAAACTGTGTGTTGAGGGTGAAGGACTATAATACGGAGCGTGCTTGTATTAGTGATTCTGTGTTACCGTGCAATAACTTTCAGGATACCAGAAAAATTAATCCCCATGGTGGGGAATTTGTGCTATTCAGATTTTTTGTCTTCACTGTTGTGACTGTTCCAAAAACATGACAGAAAGCATCCATACTTGTTGATTTTTGACAATACCAATAATTTACTGTTCTGTGAGCTACCATATCTAGCATTATCTTATATATCTCTGGGACTGATTTAGAATATCGAACAATATTGTAAAGAGGAAGAGCGTAAGAATCCAACCTAGATTTGCTCTGACCGCATCCATGTATATGTAATTTCGTTTTCCATAAACTGGATCAGGATGTCTGTAACAATTTATAAGAAACAGCGAAGTCCAGTAGGTTACAATTGCAAAAAATGCCAACACCACAGGCCCTGCAATCCATCCCATTTGTGCAAAGCTCCATGCCAGGGACAGGACTCCGGAGCCAATAACTGCTGTTATAATGTGTGCAGAAGCAGTCCATAGATTGCCTGGCCAACAGCAATGAAATGTATAAAGTCAGGGCTTTGAGATTTGGGTATTGGAAACCTTTAAAAGATCAATTGAAATGTACCAATCTCATTTGTAAAGGTTTGCTTGACACTTGTTTTTAAGAGAAATTTGAGCATCATCGTATTCTATAAATTAATTTACTGAATCAAGCAAAATTTATATTTGATGCTAAGAAAATTTCATGTGTTATGACACCCTGCCTGGTGAAGAATGTCATAGGTGAGGCTCATAGCCGAGCCTATGACTCCTTACCGGGCAGAATGCCATCTGGCGAAGCTACTTCCAGTGCGTAATGGGCATTGTGGCTTGTGTCATACAACCATTAATATGAAATAGAATTGGCATCTGAATAACATAATCATCATAAGCAATTGTGCCGCTCAATTTGAGCAGACTGAAAAATGGGTAGAAAAAGTCTCATGTGCCCGTTATGGGCTTGTACCTTTCTAATTATGAACATTTCCTTAAATTACTAGGCAGGCGAATCTAGCAGAAGAGACTTCACCTCAGTATGATGAATTTTTTACTTCAGCTGGAAAAAAATGAGAGACACCTCTATATCTATGTAAAACATGATGATGCCCACATATTGCTTCAGTGTTTTGAAGAGGTTTACATCATGCGAAGGAAACTAGTTTGGGAAAATTCTCCGTGTATTCCATAAAAGTTGACGTGAGTTTTTAATATTGCCGAGGAGAAAATCATGAGACATTATTAATAATAACTGAAAGTGACATAGCATTTCGCACTGCAGATTATGAATCTTAAGGTCCATTACAAAATCCCAGAAGCAAACCATGAGCTTGAAAGAAGTTGGAAGAAGAGGTTACATTCCGGCCTATAAAAAGTTAAAATGTGTGGGTCATAAAAAAATTATAACCATGAAATAGAATGCCTTGGTGACCTTTCACTCTTGGAAAGGGATATGGTTTTACTCTTTTTTCACTACATTTAAGGCCATTTCAATTATGCTTTGGCCTAACCTTGCACATGATTTTAAGACCTTCAGACAATTTTATTTACATTTTACCTATTGAAAAGGTCATAATAGAAATGAATTACTCAATAATGCCATTGCAAATTGCCTAGAGCCTGCCAAAAGCCTATTACTTCAACAAGCAAGTGATCTTTTAATCACTAGAAGCTTTGCCATACAAGTGCATGTTCCGGAAGCATTGATATGGCTAAAAATTAAGAAAATAAAGTAATTTTCATGCTCAAACTCATGCGGTAGAGACACCTTAACTTATAGCAAGTAATCATAATCATAATGATGCTCTCTTAGCAAAGCTAAAAAAGCTTACTAAGTTTAGAATTTGCTTATGTATAAAATTTGCATGTTACAATTGTACATGTACTACCCTGTTTCTTTAAAAGTATTAGCTAGCTTCATGTTCATTTGAGAGCTTTATAAGCTAATTTGCCTACCCATTTTATGTGTGTTAAAAAAAAATTTCTACATGTTTCTTTATATGTTTTCATGCACTTATTAGCTTCCGATGTCAGGGCCATTACCACATATAATAGAGGAGACTGGTAACGAGTGGCAGTAGCCACAAGGTGCCTGAGGACTGAATTATTTAAGATAATTGCACGACCAAAGACCATCACCAAACTTAACTGGGTGTAGCAACAAATTTTTATCTTATTTTTTTGTAGCTGTATTTTAGCGTGCTGTGAAATGTTTTTGAGGTCTGTCAAGAAAAAATTTAGTGCTGATCACGAAGAAGTATCCCTCCCTGTCAAAAAAGTAGGGCCTGCTGGCAAGAAAGTCAGGCCCTGCATGTCGGAAACATGCATCAGCTGAGCAACTGTTAACTCTCTAATTTCGATTACATGATACACTAGAACAGCAGTAATCGGGCAGCAAATGGAACGGCCAGACAATCAACAGGCTCAATTATGGGTAAATTTAGCGCCCAAAAAGGCAAGCCTATGATGCTGGAGCCAATTACATATAGATGTAGTAATAGGATGAGGCACTAATAGGATAAAATATGTGAGTTGCAAGGCCAAAAAAAATAGGCTGCAGATCCCACATGCTGGATAATTTATACTGGATTGCATAAGATGAAAAAGTGGTCGGTAGAACAAAATTCATTATCTATGTTGACCCTTAAAATTACTGGATAGCAGAGCGAAAGAAAATCCTGAAAATGACAGAAAGCTTGGAGAAGAAACCCAACATATTGGATCAAAATGTTTGTCGGTTATTCAAATCAAGAAGAGTAGGCTTTTAACATAAAATGTCCCAAAAAAGCTATTGTAATTAAGTACGTTCAAAGCTATTGTAATTAAGTACGTTCTATGTCTTGTCCAAATAAATGTTATTTTAAGGAATTGATATTTCATTGCCTTGTCTCAAAACTTTATTTTTTCACCAAAAGATGCATACCGATGCGGCGAGGATGGCCATCATCATCGTATTCCTCATCAGGATGCGCGTGGGCATTTTTGCTTGGTTCAATCGGAATCTGCAATACTGTTTGGCAATTATCGTCTCTATGAACCATGATCGAAATTCAATCCGATCACCCTGCTTTCTTCGTTCTGATGTACAGGTGCCCTTTCTAACCAAGGGCCACGTCCACTTCCAGTTTAAGATCTGGAATGAGCACTTGTTCAGGATGTAGTTCACGAGCAAGGATGCAAATGCCTGCAAAAGCTCTCGAAGAGTCTCGTGCAATCAGAAACTGAAATTAATCTAGCCACGATCACCAACTTAAGAAAACTTCATCACTTCGGAACTTCAGAGTTCCACTGCTGAGCTTCACACTTTCACAGAAAAGTAGCTCGCTTGATTGTTGTGATTGCAGTTGCAGGATGTAAACAGCGATACATTGAAATAAAGCATGTAAGGTTTGTAATGTTGTGTTAATTTGCAATTCACAGGCTTGAAGCCATTAAGACTCGAAATCAGTTACATGAGATATTCTTAAGGTTCTTAACTACGAAGGAGATTTATGTGGGGAGAAGGAACGCATCTGTCAAAAATGATCTTAACTTTTGTAACCAATGACATGACAAAGGCACTCCCTCGCTATTACACATGACAAACTGACGACACAGCACACCTAAAATCATCGCGTCCATTCTATTGGCAGCTAAAAGGCTCAGCGTAATTCAGCAATGTAATGTTCAATTCATCTGTGGGAGAGCAATCTTATACTTCCATGAAATGGGACTAATAGACTCAACATCTGTTTTTATGGCTTTTGCAGTCTTCTTTGAAAACAATAAATCGACATAGGATGCGAATTTCGGATATCTGGAGTAAACTAGCCAATTATGGAGCAAGTTATGCAGAGAACAGACAACCATATCTGGAGTAAACTAGCCAATTATGGAGCAAGTTATGCAGAGAACAGACAACCATATCTGGAGTAAACTAGCCAATTATGGAGCAAGTTACGCAGAGAACAGACAACCATATCTCGAACTATATCTACTCAGAGTCTGATCATTCTTCGTTGCTGAATTAAATTGCGAGCTAGAATAGACTGATTAATGCTTCGCATTGTGTCCCTATCTAGATTCTACGCCTACTTCCAAAGTCTCAAAATGACGAAGATGCTAGACTAGAATATGTGCTAGAACTTAGAAGAGGCTTTCCTGCAAAAGATAAACTTTTAAGCTTGTTTTGGCTATTACATCAGTAAGTATCAAATATTATCAATGATAACCCATTCACTCTCAGTATGAATAGTTTGCAAGGAAATTCTGCCTACAAGAGGCTTTCGTGGAAAAAACTTTCAGAATGTCACAAAGTTGGTTTTTGGTATTACATCAGCATCAAGCATCATCATCAAAAACCCATTCATTCTCGATATGAATAGTTTGCAAAAAAATGCGGCCTGTAGTATTTTAATATTCTACAATTAGAGGCTTTCATGAAAAAGATAAACTTTTAGAATATGACAAAGAGATTTTTTTTGCTATTTTTTATCACTATAAAACCTCAACAACAACAACCCAACTGCTCATTCTCAATACAAAAGAGGTATGCCTCCAATACTATACAAATACCTTCTTCTAAAATTATCCTTAGAGCTGCGGCACGTAAGAACCTCTACAAAATAAATATTTTTTGCTTCAATATAAGAATCATATATAATGAACTATTGTGATCACCTGATCTACACAGTCACCAGTGTGCTAGCTGAAAGCTAAATGTGAAGCTGCAAATCGTAAGAAGAAGATGAAAGACAGCGCATGAGAATACACGAATCGCCACGAACACGATAGACAACGATAGTTGCTGCTGCAACTAAGCGTAAAATGCCTCATGTACTTATACTGATCTTGAATCTTACACCTCAGGTATCCTATTGTAAATTTGTAATTTTAAGTGCTCCCTCCCACTTTAGGTGGACCTTACCCTCCTCAGTCCTCACCAAACTCAAATTTCAAAACAAAGCTTTATAAATTAAACACTACCATGCTATGTCTCTTGTCATACTCACTTTACTTATGCAAAAGTCCATATCAAACTTTGTTACCTTGTGCATTTTTATTTATATTCATAATTTTTGTTGATGTAAACAACTTTCTAGGAATTTTTTTGAAAAGATTTTATATTTAAGCCTGGAAATTACTAGAGAATTTCACTAGACATAAGAATCTTGAGCTAAAAATATGTAACTGCCAATTTACTTAAATATAAGATGAACGAATATTATTCCTATTTTACTTGAAATAAAAACTACAAGTACAATATTTGACAGGATTATAGCCTATAAGGCACTAAAAACCTACGAAGATCCTACTGGTAAGTTACTTTGAAACTTTGTAGGCTTTGTAGAATGAGTTATAGGTTTTTCACTGGCGCCAAACCTTTAACTTCTATTTCAATGTGATGTAGGTGTTACTTTTACCTCTTCATTCAATATAAAATATGATCAATGTAAGGAGACAATATCACATAGGTATAAAGTCATGACTCATAACTCAAGGAATCATGATATAATAGGGAATGTTATCTTATAGGAGGTCCAAATCAATGTCAAGCGGTTATTGACTTTTTGGGATACCCACCAAGTCAAGGTACATGAAAATATAATTTTCTTATGATTGGTGGTTACGAGTATTGCTAACATTGCAAATGTTACACTCTAGTTATGCATTCAATTATTGATTTCGTGGCAAGTATTGACCTCATGTATTGGCTAGGTAGTGGCATTTTTCTATATGTGTCAAATATCAATATAAAACGGTTTCCGAGAATTGCAAGTTTCAAATATCAATATTCAAATGATTCTATACTGCCCAACATTGCAAACAAGGCCTTGATAGCTGGCCCATTCCCTCCACCATTCATGAGAGGCATTCTCACACCATTTGTGGGCCATGATCAACAAATGACATATAAACATCTTTTCGTAGGCACCTTGGTGATCTCTCTCTCTCTCTCTCTCTCTCTCTCTCTCTCTCTCTCTCTCTCTCTCTCTCTCTCTCTCTCTCTCTCTCTCTCTCTCTCTCTCTCTCTCTCTCTCTCTCTCTCTCTCTCTCTCTCTCTCTCTCTCTCTCTCTCTCTCTCTCTATATATATATATATATATATATATATATATATATACCTACCCAACATTGCAAACAAGGCCTTGATAGCTGGCCAATTTCTCTCTCTCTCTCTCTCTCTCTCTCTCTCTCTCTCTCTCTCTCTCTCTCTCTCTCTCTCTCTCTCTCTCTCTCTATATATATATATATATATATATATATATATATATATATATATATATATATATATATATATATATATATATATATATAGAGAGAGAGAGAGAGAGAGAGAGGTAGCTAGAGATTGCATCTAAATGGTAACACATGTTGCTTACATATGGGTAGGAGAGGGATGTTACATCAAAATATGGCAAGTATCCCCATCGTTTTGTTATTCTTTTCCAACGATTTTCATTAGGACCCTTGTTTGGTCTCTTAGCTTTTGATACTAGCATTCATCATGGATGAATCTTATCATACACCTTGAAGATTGAAAAAATGTACACAAGCTAGTGTGGGCGCATACTTATGCATTTTGGACCATTCCACCAAAACCTAGAAGGAGTCTCACAATGCTGAAGATGTCAAAAAATGACTCTATGAGTGATCATTTCCAAAAGCTGCAAACCATCATAGAGAGACTTGTTGCCATCCAATGCAAGATTGATGAAGATGAGAAGATAGTTCTACTTCTTAATAGTTTGCCAGAATCCTATGCATCACTGGCCTCTGTTCTTACATGCACACCAGGAATGACAAGCATTCAAGCTGTCAAATCACTCCTCTTGCAAGAAGAACTACGCAAGAAAGATGCAAACATCGGAACCAGTGGGAGTAGTGAATTTGCTCTCTTCTCAAAGGCAAGCAGAAGCGTGGCAGATAAGGATAAATGCACATATTGTGGCAAACTTGGCGACAATCCAAATAAATGCTGGAAAAAGGCCTATGATGATGCCCAGTCATATGAAGCTCATCTGGTTCAAGAAGAAGAAGAAACAATAGCATTATGATTCAGATTATCAATGTAGAACAAAGGCATGTGAATCTATAAGGAGTGCAAGAGAGGAAACTTAGTGCATAAAAAAGGATGACTTGAAGTTTCAATTGTACTTGTAGAGCATTTATGTGTGGGAGGTTCTAAGAGTGATAAATCTAGAAATATGTTAGTGTTACAGTGTTTTGATCAAGTGAGGGATTGTTAGCATCTGTGACCAAAATACAGCAAACACAATGTGTGTTAGTCCAACGTGGCAATCCATGCAATCAGTTTCTTGGCATGTACGCTCCTTTTTTATGTTATATAAGCAGTCTACATTGGCTATCAACGTAGCAACATATCACCACATGTCTCTCTCTCTCTCTCTCTCTCTCTCTCTCTCTCTCTCTCTCTCTCTCTCTCTCTCTCTCTCTCTCTCTCTCTCTCTCTCTCTCTCTCTCTCTCTCTCTCTCTCTCTCTCTCTCTCTCTCTCGGTTTCCAGCAGCTGTGAGATAACCCAACAAGGTTAGCTTGGTTAACAAAATTTATAATCCTCACTTCATGTTGAAGAATGTATATTGAAAAAAATATACATAACATTGTTCAAAACCATTAGTACGGAGTTTTGTCATCATATTTATATCAATAGAATATACTACCATGGATGTTAGCAGTATTCAAATTCCAATATTCAACAAGTTGAAAATATTGAAAAAAGAGAAAAAATGACTGAGAGACTTGTTTTTTAATATAAATTTTATAAAAATGTCAATATTCAAATCCTTAATAAACATATACTATTGAGTTAAATAAATGAAAAAATTGACTAGAAATTGTGACAATATATATCTATATATATATATATATATATAAAAGCACACACACACACACACACACACACAAATTAATTTTACATACTCAAATTTGTATCTACGAATTTATTTTTAAAGTGAGCATACTATTAAAAAAAAGTTTTGAGGATAATTCGAATTTTTTATTTTTATTTTCCAAGTGCAGCTATAATTTTAAATGTATTGACTCTCTCCAAAAAAAAATTAATTTATGCTATTCATGACGATGGTAAGAAACATAAATATTTGAGATAATGAAATTTCATTTTTTTTAAAATTGAAAATACTAAAAAAAATTCTTTTTAATATTGCACAAAATATATAAAATCTAATTTTATGTCAAATATCTTCATTTAAAAAAGTTAATATTACCATGTATACAAAAATAAAAAGTACTCTGAAACTTACAAAGTGAATCATGACAATTTTAACACATTCAACATATATGTCAACAGAAAAATATTATTGTAAATTCTAACGAAAGTAGATACAAAGCAAAATAATATCATAAAATAAATCTGAAATAAATACTAATAAGAATAGATCGATTACTTCTTTATTTCCATTAAAAAAAAATTGAGTAAATAGTAAGATGCCCAAACATCATCAAACTCATTTAGTTTTTTTTTTCCAAAGATATTTTTCAAGAGGAGCAACAATGACTATAGTTACTACCTCCTCGGTTACAATATTTTTAACCAAAATTCGATAATCATGTCATAAGGCATCTGATAAATCTCCTTATCACCAACTTTTTCACTAGCGAAAGGTTGTGGCTCCTTCATAAAAAAAATGATATAGTCTTATTCATCGATATATTTTTCTCCTTCTATCAACTCATCTAGCAGAACAAAAATAGATGTCATTCTCAATCTTAATAACTTCTAGTGATCTATTATCTAATTTTATTGTATCAAGATGTCTATTTTTTCGAACGACATATGCACTAGTTGTATTACCACTACTAAAAATATCTAACACCCATCTACAAGGTGTGAAGAAATCACAATTAAGTGGTTTATGGATTGTTGAGGTGGCTTTTAATACGGAGAAGTGATTGAACCACTCTTGGAATTTTTTTAATTTAATTTTATAATAGTTGGATATTCAGAAAGATTATCAAAACTCGTTTGGCCAAATGTGTTGTAATGCAACATTGAGCTCTTGCCATCAAGTGAAGAAAATCTATGGATATGTACTCAGCTTCATTGCAAAGCATTGCTCCGAGTGCATTTCTAGCATTTGGTTTGTACTTAAAAAAATAAGAACAAATTATGTAGAATTAAAAATATAAAATAAAATATTTGTTCGATAGAAGACAACAAAAAAAAAATCGAAAGAAAATCTAATTTTATTTTTTATCTTAGCAATGGCATTCTTTATTCCAACATCGCACACCTCAAGAAACGCTTTTTCAATATTTGCAGCTTGTCAGCTAGAGTAGAATACAATAACTCTCCTAATAAGATATATATAGTGTATTCCAAAAGGCCTTGCATAAAGAACTCATTTTTCATGTATTTGAATGCAAATTTATTATCTTAGAAAATATCATCTAAAGTTCATAAGGTATAGAGTTAAATTAAATCAACGTGCAAATTGTTTTACGGTTACTTTCTAAGTTTGACGGTGACAAGTTTTGCCTAGCTCTAGAATTATCGGGCCGATTCTTGTACGAGCTCATGTTGAGCACTTAAAAGGAGTTTCTCTTTGTACTTGTTAGTGTGAATATACAGTTGTTGGAGAGCAATCATGTTGTGTCTTGTCTTGAAGCACTTGATGGTGTGTTGTGGTGATTGAATAGATCAATTTGTATCGTATTTTTCAACTTGGTTTCAGAGCCTTGGTGGGCGTAATCACCGGACGAGAACAAACAGTTGGAAATGAATTCACGACGGTTTTGAGGTAACGGTGAGCGGGTAGCATAAAATCGAGTCTGTGGAGATTCATGGAATTGCTCGGAGCTATAGAAGGATTCAGAGACCGGGAATTGTCGGCTTAGTTGAAACCATAGCTAAACGGAAGCCCAAAACTCCCTAGAAGGACTGCTTGGCATTTGCAGCTTGTATGCACTCAATCCTCGACTGTTTCAAGAATCGTTTGAAGCTATGGATTGCTGGCTGTAGGGCGACCTCAGTCAGCTGGAAAACTGCAAGAAAAACCTCTGAGTGAGGTGGAGCAAAACCTTCGAAGGCTATAAAGTTTTGAAGCCAGGGTTTGTAGAACAGAAATCAATGTTCTCTCTCTGTATGAGACGGATTTCAGGTCTGTAAAAGCATGTTTGTGGGCGCCCTGCCGAAGATAAGAATCTGTCGGATAGTCGTGGGCGGCCGTGGATCCAAGAGCGCGCTGGTTTGATTGCTAGGAGGGCGGCCATCTCTATATTCATAGCCAAAACAAAACCTTGAAAGGAGGAACGGAGGAGAGAGAGGACGCGGCCGTGGGTCGCGCGCGCCCACAAGGAATAAATACTTTGTGTCAAAGAGTGTCCAGCGGCCTCAAGCCACGATTTCAAGGCACAGATGGGCTACTGGCCATCGGATCTGGCATAAGGTAGATCGATGGTCCACGTTTGACTTCAAGATAAGAACGTGGACCGTTCGATAATAGCGGACCGTTGGATTGCCTTTGGTCCCTCTTAAACTTCAAATGCAAGGGATTGAAGTAAACTAGAGCCTTCAACTTAGATAATACATTTCAATCTGAAAATCAAGTTGGGTCCTCAAGCTCATGAAGAATCAAATTTATTCAAGTGAAGTAAGTAGTTCAAAATCTAAAAAGGCCCTAATTTTCAAGTCCTTAAGTCTATTTTGGCCAAACGAAAACTGTACCTGCAAGTACAGTGTGACAAAATAGAGTGATTGTCATGAAGAAAGTGTTCGGAGCACGTCAAATGTGACTTCACCACTCAATAGGGCACGAAGTTGCAAGTTCGTGGTAAGGAGCATTTCGGAAGGCGAAACCAACTTGGCTTCCAATTTGGCAGCAAAGTGGCGGGCGGCCCGATAAGCCAAAAATTGCAGGTCATTATTGTTTTTTGACATCATAGTTGGCCTCGGCATATATTTTATAGCCTACAGGTGCAGTTTTATGCAATTTGGAGATGGCCAACATCAATGAGGCAATTTGGGCGACACAAGTAAACTCGATTTGGCTTCCAACTACAACATCTGGAAGTTCAAAATGAAGAGTATACTGATGGAGAAGGAGATATGGGACATTGTTGCGGGCATAGAATTGAGGCCAAATACCACTCTTGGAGATATGAGGGCCTTTGACAGGAAGGTGCAAAGAGCATTGTCATTGATCAATCTCTCAATGAATGACCATGTGATCACCCATATTAGTGATGCCACGACATCCAGGGGAGCTTGGGAAGCTCTTAGAGCACAATTTCAAACTTGCAATCCAGCTCGAGCCATGTTCTTGAAGTCAAAGTTGAACACTGTCAAGATGGAAGAAGGTGAAATAGTGGGATCCTTCTTCACCAGGATCAAAGAGCTGAGAGACCAACTCGTGGCGATCGAAGAACCAATTAGAGACATCGAATTGGTGCTTACCACTATGAACGGTGTATCAAAAGGCCTACAAATATTTATAAGAGTTATTGCCTCGAGGGAGAAATTGCCTAC
This sequence comes from Diphasiastrum complanatum, assembly GCA_029204225.1. Lineage (NCBI taxonomy): Eukaryota > Viridiplantae > Streptophyta > Lycopodiopsida > Lycopodiales > Lycopodiaceae > Diphasiastrum > Diphasiastrum complanatum. The sequence goes on from CM055099.1 coordinate 34,094,955, forward strand.
CTTCGACGATCTACATGGGATCATGTCGCAGGAGGAGCAACGTCGAGAGGTAGTGAAGTCAAGACAAACTCCACATGAGGATCAAGAATTGCTCGCCAAGAACAAACAAAAAGGTTGGAAGAGGATTCCAAAGAAGGGCAAGGATGATGAGGACGAGGGAGAGTCGTCATCGAAGCAGAATAAGAAGCAGAAGGGCAAATGTCACTATTGTCACAAACATAGTCATTGGGCACGCGAATGCTATAAGAAGAGACTGGCCACAAAGGTGGGAAAAGTGAAACAACAAGGTAATATCGTCGAAGACAATCAAGAAGACGATGAGACAAATGTCTTTTCACCATAAGGAATATGATTGAGAAACGTGATTGGTTCAAGAACTTCTCACCAATCCATGATGGGGACAAGGTCACATAGGCCAATGGGGAGGAATGCCAAATTCAAGGCATCAGCAATGTACCTGTGCAGTTTTCCAATGGTACGATAAAAAATATTCCCAATGTGCTTTATGTTCTTGGACTCAAAAAACCTTGATCTTGGTACTAAATTGATTCTCCACAAGGACCTTGAACTTCCAAAAAGTCTCAAACACCATAGATTTAGAAGATAAGAGATAAATCCAAGTATATCTACTATGATCATCAATAAATGTGACAAACATAGTTGCTCCTCCTCCATTTCTTTTACTACTTAAAAACTGCACATCTGAGTGGATTAGATACAAATTTTGAGATGATCTATTAGAGGATCTAGGAAAAGACGTCTTGTGTGCTTTTTCCAAAGCACAAGCTTCACATGTCTTAGCAATCTTCATCAAGATTCTAGGCAAGCCAAGAACTTTTGCATCTTTAGACATTTTCTCCATAGATTTGAAGTTGGGATGGCCCAGCCTTTTGTGCCAAAGTTCAATTTGAGAGAGCTCCTCCTCATCGACCATCAAGCAATGGTTAGATTCCATATGAGCATCTGACTTGAATAGTCTCCCAAGTCTTGTCCCCCTTGCAATCATCTCTCCATCCTTCTTGATAAATGAAGCATTTACATCAAATTGAATATGAAATCCACTTTCCAACAATTTTCCAACACTTAACAAGCTTTTGGTGATGCTAGGCACATATAACACATCATCAAGTTTCAAGATCTTGGAGGATCCAAGACTCATAGGAACACATCCTACCCGTTTCATCTTGCATTCATGATCTTTGTTGTATAAATGTACTTCTTAGATGCATTATAGGAGGAAAGTTGAGAGAAATTTCCCCTTTGATTGGTCATGTGGGAGCTAGCCCCACTATCAATCCACCATGGACTCTCTCCTTTGAAGCTTGATGATGAAAAGATGGACATCATGAGTGATTCTTGTTGATCGCTCTCATCTCCTTCATTTGTGATGTTGGCTTGATTTTCTTGTGCTCTTCTCTTCTCGTGCACTTTCTTGCCACAAAATTAGCACTTTAGCTTGGATTTGTATTTCTTGGCCTTAATTGTTGATAATCACCATCCTAAGTCGAGATGCTTAGCCTTCTTCTTAAATGTTCTTTTTTCCTTCCCCTTGCCCTTTCCATGGATGAAAAGTGCTTTGTCATCTCCTCCATCTTTGAGGGAGAGTTGTCCCATTCTAGACATGACACTGGCTTGCCTACTCTCCTTGGCCACAAGGACTCCTTGTAGGCTTTCCATTGTAGGAATGATCTTTTGGATGGAATGAGATAAATTGAAAAACCATTTGGACAAGGTCTCTTTGATTTATTGGCTCTCCAATGCAAGTGATCTCTCTATTGTTGTCCTTCACTCTAAGCACATATCTTTGAGCACTTTCCCCATTGCTTTGATAGCTTTGGAGAATTTGCTTTCTCAAAGTGAGCAATCTAGATGTATTTTTAGACTCATAGATGGCTTTGAGTGTATCCCAAGCATCCTTAGGAGATATACAATATTCTATCTCCCTAAGGATCTCATTGGACACATTCATCTTGATGTAATGAACTGCCATTTAAATCTCTTCTTGAATCTTACATTCTCTTGAAGAACTTGAGGCTCCTCCTCAATCCCCATCACAATGTCTATAGGATCTTGAAGAACTAGAATTGATTCCATCCTCCCTTTCGATGTAGGATAGTTTGATGAAGTTAATCTTTCACTAACTTCCAAAAAGAATACTCCAATTGAAGCCATAGGAATGATTTTGTCAAACTCGAACAAAATGGTACACACATAACATTGACTAGAGGTGATCTTGCACATGTGTGAAATATTGTAGTGATGTATACAAAGTTTTATCAAGATCCACTAAGTTCTTGATCACTATTTGGTTCACTCTCCTCACCAATGACAAATTGATTGAAAAAAATGTTGTTGCTCAATTCACCAAGATTGAAACACTTAAGGTAAAACTAAAAATCACTTATCTTAGATTCAAATACTACTTTTAGACTCACTAAGGCCTAAATCAACCTCCTATTGAGATTTGGTTGAGATCTATAGAGATTTGAGGCTAAACTATCTCACAATCTCTCAATCTTTTGACAACAATTTAGAAATTAAAGAAATTTTATTGTACTTGGATTTGTGAAATATATCTTGAGGTTTTGGGGGTCCTCTTTCAAATCCACTCATTGTACACTTGTAAATAAGTGATTAGGCCAATTTAGAAGTGGATTAGCTCGTGGTAGTGTAGGCTAGTTACACTTGGCTTGATGCTATAGGATTAGTGACATAGCACCTCTTGATCTAATTTGTCAATTTGGGCCAATCATGAAGTGAGGTGCACCAAAATGGTCCAATCATTGTAAGAGGTGGCATGTAGCAGGTCCAATCATAGTAAGAGGTGATGTTTTAGAGGTCTAACCAAATTTCATCATTTCCACACTCTTGGATCTCAAGCTACTATGAGTGGGAGTGAGAGTGAGTCCAAACTTAGTTTTTTGTAGCAACATCTTCATGTAGCAAAAGCTCCAACACTTAGTTTTTATTTTGCATTCTCTCTCTAGACGAGAGCAAGCCAAATATATACTTAGTCTTTTTCATCCAAAGTGTCCATTTATTATGTGGAATGAATGGTATGTGATAGATGCAAGTGTAGAGTGCCCTTAGAATTTTTGAGCTAGTATGCTTGTATCTCAATCTAAATTGATCTATGTGCAATCACACACATCTTAGGAGATCATTCACATTGTTTGAGAAGTCCTCACACGTGTGAAAATTACACATGGTATTAGAGCCTACCTAATATTGATTTTCATCTATCAAGTGTGATGAGATTTTGGCTTGAAATCTAGATTTGGAGGACGGTAGTTGCATCTCAATTTCTATCATAGAGATTTTTGGATCAAGAGGGATGTAAATCACATTGATTAGATCCATGTTGGGTACTATACAGAATTCAGTGCTCAGACACGTGTGAGATAAGTCAACTTTGACTTGATGGTGCATCTCCAAGAAATATAGCTTGTTAAAAAAAAAAATCATGTTTTAGCTTGCCAATCTTGACTAGGTGTGATTTTGAGTCCAAAGCCACATAGTTTCATGCAAATTAAGTAGATTTGTGTCTTTTGTGGCATCTTTGAGTGCTCTACATGTGCTTAGAAGAAGGTGGATCAAAATATTGTTGTGTTTCATTTTTGAAGTGAAGCGAGATCTAGATTGTATGATATTGTCATGGCTATTGAGATTGTACTCTCAAGATTGTTGCTAGATCTCAATTTGGATTTGGTTGGACACCATTATCAAATTCTTTTTTAAGAGAGAAGCAACATTTGTGCTTGTTTTTTGGATCCATTACAAGACAATTTCTCAAGTGATTAGGGCATCCATGGGGTCCTTTCTTTTGGAGCAAGGTGAGCGATTGAATACCTCCAGTTATTCTATTTGGAAGATGAGGATGGAATCAATTTCGATTCTGCAAGATGTGATGGATATTGTACTTGGAATTGAGGAGGAGCCTCAAGTACTTTAATAAGTCCAAAGGTACAAGAAAAGGGCAAGAATGGCCATTCACTACATCGAAATGAATATTTCCAATGAAGTATTGAGAGAGATTAGTACTTGCACCTCAACCAAAGATGCCTGGGACACCCTCAAAGCCATTTATGAGGCCAAGAACACTTCTAGATTGCTCACTCTTAGGAACCAAATCTTCCAAAGCTATCAAAAGTGTGATGACAATGCCTCAAATTTTGTCATGAGAGTAAAGGATCTTCATAGAGAGCTTGCATGCATAGGTGATCATCTTAATTAAAGTGAATTAGTTTCACGTAATCCTTAATGGATTGAAAGATGAGCATCGTCCAATGGCATATGCCATCGAGGAGGAGCTTCCAAGTTTGGAGGCACTTCAAGGAGTCCTCATTTTTGAAGAATGTAGGCAAGAGAACAAGCTCTTGAAATTCAACAAGCTGTCATTGAAGGATGGTGGAGATTCGCCATCCGGTATCTCTACAATTGGATAGGACTGATCTACTCTCTTCTTCAAGATAATATTCTCCATAATGACCACATCTTGACAAAACTGTGGCAATGAAGTGTAGGATGTGAACTTCTTCATACCAGACTTGACGTTGTCCAGTAATCCAAAATAGAAGTTATATCTTATGTTCTCTGGACTCAATATATCAACATCTTTTACCAGATCACCTGGTGTATGGGTGTCTAATGAAGGATATGGATCATAACTATAAAGTGGTGGGAAAGGGATATTGAGATAGTAACAATAGCGGGTATTTCCTAACCAACTTCAACCCTAGATCCAAACACACAAGCATCAAGGAGATGAAGAGGATTAACTAGTTGTCACACGGAGATACCTCTTAATAAAAGTCCCCAGCATGAGGCTAATCAAAGCCCAAAATAAAGACTCTCACGAGGTGTCATGGGACCACCACCAGTTTTGGTGGGGGATATCGTTGAGTATTTGCGGATATCAAGGCAATCCTAATTAGATTATTCATTAGAAGTTACTAAGTGAGAGGGATTTGGCACTTGCATGTATAAGTCCAACCCGATGATCACATGGTTATTTGATTAGTTAAAAGTTAATAAAAGGACTTTAGGTCTTTTTTGCAGAAATTAAATGTCGCAAGGCCTAATAGTCAAGTTAGTGCATAAAAAAGGGTTCCTCCCAAATTTCAAATAATAAAGGAGGTGAAAACTAGCCAATAGAATCTAAGGCCAAAGCCCTAATATCCACTATATATAGTGGTACTTTGTAATTCATTTTACATGTTCATTTCAATAAACCAGGTGGAACCTCTATCAAATTGAAATTGGATGTCCTTGCTCTTCTTTCTTGCTTCATCTCTCATGCTTTATTTGGATTTTTTATATTATTTAAATTTCTTAATTGTTGGTATTGAATCTTATTATACTTTTTGTGATAGAAGAAACGGAGAGAGAAAGTAAGCTTGATCTTTGGTTGGGTAGGAAAATAACAACCAAGAAAACACAAAAAGAGAAAAAGCAAAATGATGGATAACACCTCAATTTAGGGTCGTAGTTTAGTGCGAGCCACCCTCCGCCTGTCAAAAGGGTTAGTTCCACGAGGATAAGACTCTAACTATATTAAGTTAACTACTTTAGTGGCATTTCTGACCACACCACCACTAACACTAACCCCAAGCTAACCTATCATCAACCTAACACTAACCACATAATCCATAAGTAGAGGTGAAAGTGGATGAGAGAGAGAGAGAGAGAGAGAGAGAGAGAGAGAGAGAGAGAGAGAGAGAGAGAGAGAGAGAGAGAGAGAGAGAGAGAGAGAGAGAGAGAGAGAGAGAGAGAGAGAGAGAGAGAGGGACTCACATGCTAAATCCATTTCCTAATGTAAAAGCATTTAACAATTCAAAACAATGAAAGTAGCAAGAGTCAAAGAAGAAGCATTCACAAATAATAGCATTAGAGAAACTGGCAAGCATATGAGGATGTTTGAGTGCTCAAAATGGTAGAGTCTCCTCCTCTCAAATAAGCATGGAAAATGGTGTACAAGAGGTAACACAATGACCCAAAAAAAGAGAAATGACCTAGAAACCCATTTTTTAAAACGTTGATTTTTTTTTAAAAAAATGCCAAAATTTTGAATGTAAAAAGTATTAAAAAATTATAAAAGTTTCATTTTGCTATATTTTACAAATATAAAAAAACGTAAGCTATCAAAAAAAAATTGAATTTTCAAATCCGTCTCTATTAAACAATTTCAAATGTGAACAAGTTATTGATTTAAGTTTCTTTAGAATAATTTCAAATTTTCAAACTTGGATAATTTAACTTTTGGAGAAACAATTATGAATTTTAGTGATTTGAATAGTTTAAAAATTCTAAGATTAATTTATTTGTTGACATTTTTTAAAAATATACATATTTGACTTATTTGTAACTAATGACAATGACTAAATAATCAAGACTTAAAATTGATTGTATTGAAAAACATGTACAAGATGCAACTAAAAAATTTGTGAAAAAATGCATCATTTAGATTATCAATGTGTTTAATTTTTTCTTTCTTTCCCTTAATCTATTTTTTGTTCTCTTTCTTTCTTTTTCCACAAAACTTATTTTTTGGGGGGCTAGAAATCAAGACATTGCTTTGCATGCTTAGAAAAGACAAATTTACAAGAAGCAAAAGCAATGGTTTGATGTTAGACCCAAATTTCAGATAGCATTTCAAGCCTTACAAGATTGTGTTCACAAAGGGAGATCACATTCACATGCTCACTTTTGGTGTAGATATCTCATCAAATTCACATAGCTAGAAGCAAAAGCTAATTTCAAAACGATTGTTAGCTCTGACGTATGGCCTCATCATATCTAAAAGTTTCATGTTTTGCTTCATGTTTTAACTTGCTAGTTGTTTTTTTCCATCAATCTTGCTCCTAATATTAGTCACATATAACTGCCTCCTTCTACGGGTCAAAACCAAATTTGAGGTTTTGCAATTTAAGGCAGTCTTAAAACAAAGGGGCTGGAACCACATTCACCCAAGCGTTTAGATTTGAAAGATTGAAAAAGTTGCAATTCACAGCAATTTCTTTCCACGGTTCATGTTGTAGTATGGGGACCCTTTGCCTCCAAGACATTATATTTCATGAGATGGCACAAGTTCACCTTTGGCCCAAAAAATCTTTTTCATTCTAGAATGAGCTTCTCTCATGTTAATACTTTTAGCCTGCACCCAATTGGATATTTTACTGATTCATTGTCTGTATATGTTAATTGATAACAAGGCTAAACCTCAACAATTTATACACCTACCAGGGCTCAAATCCCATTAATGCTTTAGGAAAGCGAGAAAATCAGACGCGAATAAACACCACTTATCTCAAAAATTGGACTTTTCTCTCCAACCTTGAACAAAAGATTGCTAAATTCAGGAAAAATGTAGACCTCACAATTCAAGCTCATGAATCATTTACTTGGAACTATATTCAAAGAACAGCTAATTTTGTCTGATTGAAAAGACCTGGAAATAAAGAATGATGGCCTCCAAATAATCTCTCCTAAATAGTGAGTTTGCGGGAGATTTTAGTCCTCAAGGAAGAAGAAGTAATAAAAGAATGATGGATTATGCATGATTCTCTCTGAAAAGGTTGGAATATTGATTGATAAGCACTCTCCATATTTACTCGCTACATATTAATGCAACATTCTCACTAATCTATCTCAATATTCTAAAAAAGCAATCTTCTGATTTACAAACTAGTAAAGATAACTTCGGCAAAACGTTGACTAGCTCTCGAGAAGCATGCGTGCACAGAAACGTCTAGCATGCATTAAGGATTTGCTCTGCAAACTGGCCATAATAGTGCTGCGTGCACAGAAACGTCCAACATGCATTCCGGATTCGCTCTACAAACCGGCCATAACATTGACTAGCATGCGTCCACAGAGACGTCCAACATGCATTCCGGATTCGCTCTACAAACCGGCCATAACAGTGCTGCGCCTCTGAAAGCTAATGGTAGTCCAGAAATGTGTCTACCCCGCGATTTCCAAAGAATGGGATTCTAAAGATTTTACACACAAATTACATCTTCACGAGGACCACTGTTGATGGTGGCACTATAACTTGGATTGGGTTCTGATCTGTGAGCAGGTTAATGATTTCCATAGCTTGTTCCAGAATTTGCACTGTCAATAACTTCTTTGCACTGTTTTGTCCGTGCATCATCAAGGAGTGTGTTAACCTTTCCAACTGTAGGGCACTGGATCTTTCTGGAGTACTTTACTGAGTAATGCCCAACCGTGGTGGCTTGTTCATCAACTGAGACAGCACTTAAAATATTTCGCTCACCAAACAAAACATATGCGAGAGTTATAGGGAGGAACTCTCGTCCAACTTGCTCCTGTTATCAAATTTTCAAGATATAACCATATAGGCAGGTCAATTTCACTACTCTAATTCCATTTATGTTGCCTACGAAGGTTGGTTATCAAATTTTCAAGATATAACCTTATAGGCAAGTCAATTTCACTACTCTAATTTCATTTATGTTGCCTACGAAGGTTGGTAAGGTGATCTTGATGGCATGCAAGAGTTCTGAAGATTCTGCTTGTCTGAACTCTCGCAGAGGCTCTTTTTTTACTGTTCCTTCACAAGTAGTTTGATAATGATATAATCTAGGTGGTTTTATGTGGAAGAACACACCTTCGGAGGATGCTATCTGATCCTCATCGATATAATTGGCCAGCAATAAGTTGGTAAGGTCTAACTCTGAGTATTAGCTTCTGTTGTTTGCCTTTGGTAGATATTTGTCCGGTTGGCCTCACATTAGATATTCAACTATATCTGTAGCCCATTCCGGTACTATATCAATATAGAACAAGGCAGCATCTGGTAGCTCGTCATTGGGTTGGGTTGTCGTTTTCTTTCCTTTGATTCGCAATACATGATCGGCATATAATGTTGCTTTCCCTTGCGTACCACTATTTCAGAATCAAACTCCAACAACATAAGAAACCACCGCGTGATTCGTCCTGTGTTGCAAGTTTTATTCACTAGGCATAGCAAGGGTTAATGGTTCGTATAAAATGCAAAATGTGTGGCCATCAGATAGTGTCGGAACTTCTTAACCACATAGATCATGGCCAGTGCTTCCCGCTCGATGGGGGTTGAATAGTTCATTTCTGATTCACTGAGTTGTCGGCTGGCAAATCGGACTGGAAATTTCTTTTTGCATTCTTCTGGCTGAGTCAAGATGGCTGCATACTTTGAAGCATCTGTATGCACATGGAACTCAATCATCCAATTGGGCGGTTGTAAGATTGGTGCTAAGACCAATGCATATTTAAGCCTCTGGAAAGCCTATAAGGCTTCCTCCGTCCAATGCGGTTCCGTGGCGAGTTTGTAAATTGGCCTTGCTAACTTTGCAAAATCTAAAATGAAGATCCGATAGTAGTTAGCATGACCCATGAAAATGTAGACCTCGTGAATCATCCTTGGAGGTGGCAGATCAACAATGACCCTTATCTGTGGTGATTCCGTGTCTTGATACAATATGACCCAGTATCAGGCCATGTGTCACCCAAAACTGACACTTTTTTGGATTCAAGGATATCTGATACTTTGCAGCATTGGATTAACACTTTTTCCAAATTGGATAAGTGTTCTGAGTTAGGCCCGTGCATGCAAAGATCATCCAAGAAAATCTCCAGAAATTTTTGCAGGTATTCTTTGAACGCCGCTTGCATGACTCTCTAGAAGGTACTAGCGGCATTACAAAGACCAAATGGCATTACCTTATAGGCATAAGTTCCCCATTCAGTGGCAAAAGTTGTCTGTTAGACGCTATCTTCACTTGATTGTAGCCACTGAAGCCGTCCAAAAAACTGTAAGCTTATGCTCATGCTACTCGATCTAGAACAATCTCCGTGAAAGGTAAAGCAAAGTGATCCTTCTTTGTAACCACATTCAACGCCTTTAGATTTACACTGATTCGCATTTTGTTGTTCTCTTTTGGTACTACGACTATCGATGTTCGATTCCATAAATGAAATTGGTGTTGAGCAGATTCTGCAACTCCTGTTTGATTAATTCCGGGTAGTTAGGATTGTAGTGATAACATCGGCTCACCTTGGGGACTGTCTCATCCACCAAGGGTATGTTGTACTGAATTACGACTAGTGGTATACCCTTCATATCTTTGTATGTCCATGCGAAACAATCCTTGTATTCCACCAATAGATTATGTAGCCGTGTGAATTGAGTGGGTGTCTTGTTCTAATCACCATTCCTATACGCTTTACGCTTTCACACATAAAATCTAAATCTATAACTCAATGAATTTGTGCATGGCTATAGAATCGAGTCTTTCGATTCAGTGACTTTGAAGCTATGATCAAGTAAGACAAATTTTGATTTGTTCGAATCCGATCTGAATACGATAGACATAGTTACATGTATTGAGAATTCCGCTTGTTTCTCACTAATACGACGCGCATTGCCTCGAATCCCAACATGGTATCAGAGCTACAACATGGTATAAGAGCAGTCTCTCTGTTTATCTGAGCCACAACATGATATCAAAGCTTTAGCTTGGTATCGAAGCGTGTGGAAGCTCAAAATAATAATTCTGATATAGTGTAGACTTCTGTGTATAATTGTAACAATCATACAATCTACTATTTGTGTACACTCATCCTAAAATTCTAGATGGGTTCACAACCACGGTCTGCTCTAATGGTAGACAAACTTGATGGTTCAAATTACCACTTCTGGAAATTCAAGATGAGAGTAGTACTCATGGCCAAAGAACTTTGGGAAATAGTTGATGGTACCGAACTAATTCCTAGGGTCGATGAGCAAGCCATTTCCAAGTGGAAGCTTAGGGATGGCAAGGCTTTCGCCTTGATCACCCTTAACATCTTCGACACACAGATTGGCCATATCAGACAAGCCCAATCCTCGAAAGGAGCTTGCGATATATTGAATAGACTATATGAAGTGAGAGATGTCACTTCGAAGCTACATCTGAGGAGAAACTTCTTCTCTCTCAGAATGTCAAAAGTGATTCTGTTCAGAAAGACTCTGTTGGAGCAATTGGTGGCAATAGGTTCAATGATTAAAAACTCTGACGTTGTAATGATATTTTTGTCAAGTGTGCCATCCTCATACAAAAATTGGGCGATGATGATTACCACACACTCATATAATATTATCCAAAGTCATAATTAAGCTTATGCAGGAGGAGACAAGAAGAAATGGAGCATCCTTGTCCTCCATCAACGATTCACAAGCATTATTCTCGAAGAAGAACACGAAGAAGCAACTAAAGAAGAAAGTTGTCTGACAATTTGATGGCAATCAAAAGCAATCACAGAAGATACAAAATCAGCAACCCACTTAGAGCAAGAAGAGATTATTCTGCAACTACTGCAAGAGGGTGAACCACAAAATCTAGGACTATCGAATCTTGAAGTTCAACAACGACAAGAATAAGTAGCTAGATTAGCAAGCCCATGCAATCAACATGAAAACAGATTCATGTTGAATTCTTGATAAGAGCAACAGAGTTCATGCACTCAAAAAGAGACAAAAATATCTCTATAGGCTTAGTCATTATAATTCTATAACTGATTGTGCTTTAAGCAGTTCAGCATCTATCAATAAAGAATTAACTTGGCATTATAGACTTGGTCACCTTACTCGTGTATTGATAGGTAACATGTCTAGACATTCTTCAGTTCAAGATTTTGACTATAAAATAGTCGACCTTCTTGTGTGCCAAAGTTGTATCATAGGAAAGCAGACAAGAAGGCCATTTAAGTTGAATCAAGAACACATATATAAAGATTTCCTAGACATTGTACATATTGATATATGTGGCCCAATGAAAACACCATCATTGCTTGGTGCAAAATTCTTTATTACTTTTACAGATGACTATTCTAAAAAAACTGATGTATATTTTCTGAAGCACAAATCTGAAGCTTTCGAAATCTTCAAGAAGTACAAGGAAAATGCTGATTTGCAAACAAACAAGAAGATTTAGGGACTAAGGAGCGACAATGGCGGGGAATACATGTCGAACGAATTCAAAGACTATTGCTCAGCCGACGGCATTGAGCAACAATTCACTGGTTCCTATTCTTCATAATCGAATGGCAAAAAGGAAAAACATGACCTTAGTCGAGTTTGCCAAATGCATGATAACTCATGCTTCGTTGCCTAAATCATTCTAACAACATGTTTTTTCGATAGCAACTCACGTGCATAATCGATGTATAACTAAAGGCTGTGAGAAATTCAACTAGTTTAGTCTTATTTGCTACATTTGTTTATATGGCATTTGAGACCAATTTTCATATTAGACTTAGAGGTTGACTTTTTAAAGTTATATTAGTCTAAAAGTATTTGAATAAGCACTTTTTGAAAGTGTGGAAAATGTAGAAGTCAAGTTTGAGTAGATTCAAATGTGAATGTAGGGTACATTGAATCTAGTTCTAAAAGTGTAGGGTTTTTCATATTGGAGGAAAACCAAGTGGCAATTTAGGTTTTGGACCTACTATAAAAGAATGTAAATCGTGGGAAGAGAGGATACTCTCTCTCTATCTTATGTAATTCATGCTTATACATGGTTCTTTTGGGTTCTACTATCCATTGGTGCACTATACTTGAATTTTTTGTGATTTTGTCAAACCCTAATTTTGATTGAATCTCTAGATATTGAGGTTTTTGAACTTCACTTAAGTGTGTTTCAATCTTATAAAGTGGCAAGAGTCATTAGATTGAGGATAGATCATAGTTTGATCAAGATTTCACTATTCTATGTATAGATTTGCTTGGTATAAGTGCTAGAAGAGAATTGAGAAGTTTCATATCTTTGTGATTTCCTTTTGAAAACATTTGTTGTTGTTCAAGGGAGTGCTTTATGCATTGAAACAGGCTGAAAGAGAGAATCAGGTCATTGCTACATGGCTACATCAAGTGGAATTATGTTGGTAGCCAATGATAGGCTTACCTCAAGTAGCTATTGATTGTGGAAAGTGAGGATGGAATCACTTCTTGAAGGTTTTGAAGAGAGACCAGCAATACAACAAGATCAAGTGAGGTATGAAAAGAGGGCCAAGAAGGCTCTACACATGATAAAGACCAGCAATACAACAAGATCAAGTGAGGTGTGACAAGAGGGCCAAGAAGGCTCTACACATGATAAAGATGAATGTTACCAATGAGCTTCTCAACGAAGTTGGTAAGAGTACTTCATATAAGGATGTCTGGGATTCATTGAAGAAGCTTTATGAATCCAATCCTACTTCTAGAGTGTTGACTCTAAGAAGGCAAATCTTTTCTTGTATACAAAAGAGTGAAGAAAGTCCAAATACTTTTATTTTGAGACTGAAAGCATTGAATGATGAGTTCACTTGCATTGATGAGAGCATTAAGGACGAAGAGTTTGTTCAAGTTATTCTTAATGGATTGTTGGATGTTCATTCTAGCATTGTTCAAACTCTTGCTATTCAAAAGAATTTGCCAACTTTGATTGATCTTCAAGAGATCTTGATCAATGAAGAATATAGGCTTCAAGCAAGAGGTGGAGCTTCATCAACATCTCAAGTTGGAGAGGAGGCTATGTTCATCAAGGGCAAAAGAAAAAGTAAGTGGTCTAAAGGGCAAGATCAAGTGGATGCTAGGCTTCAAATGGCAAAAAGAAAGATAGATCAAAGCTAAAGCGCTTCTATTGTGGCATCAAATGACAATTTGCAAGTGAGTGCTACAAGAAGAAGAGAGATCAAGGAGACAAGCAAGGTGATCTCACTCTTGATAAGGATGGTTTGGATGGTCAAGATGCAAATGATGATGCTTTTGTGATGTCTTCATGTATGTTGAGAATTATGTCTTGATACCGCTGATGATGCGAATCGAAACGAATAAAACTCGAAATGAATTCGGATGGAGTTCGGATATGATTGCTGGTCACTGCCTGCTATATCATTCCTACAATCCTCCAGAATGTAGGCAGACACTACTGACCTATGTTTAAGTTAATTCAGCATTCAACAAGATTAAACCTATGTGTGGAACAAATAAAACAAGCAAATGAGATACATGAACAATAAGTAGACAGTACTTCAATCGAGATCAAACAATTCAAAATGATTTGTGCATAACAGCTACAACATCATCTATTGATCCTTCTTTTGTTTAAGCACTGTGTGACAGACCCACACAGCGCATTGGCATGAGAGAAGCGGTGTTCTCCAACGAACAGTGTCTCGCTTACTAGCAGACTTCTTGGATCTCTGTAGATCCTACTTACAATAATTGTCTCGCTCACTGGCGGACTTCTCTCTTTTGTATTTTCTTATCTGTGTCTGTGCATTGTATTCTGTTAGTGCATCTAGCAATTGTATATATTCAGAGTAATATTTTTTGATTAGATAGATTAAACAATCTAAGACTAATCACAAATTACAAGAGTGGCGGATTAGGCATGTCCTAACGCTCTTCTGCTGATGTCACCATATCATTTCAGGAGACTGTACTTCACGGTACTTGTTTGATCTTCCTGGTATTTTGGAGTGTGAAGAGTCGAAAGTTTTTGTTTCGCGAACATTTTCGTTTCGCGTCGTTTGACCTTCTCCTATTGTTCGTGTTGTTCGCAAACATTTCGTCTTCGAGTTCTTCATTTTTGTCAAGTTGGGAGTCGAGAGCTAGCAGAGCTTTGGTAATAGAAACATTTTATTTCTTCAATGTATGCCTGCTAATGATGGTGATCTATATCCATGGTGGATTGATAGTGGAGCAAGTTCACACATGACTTTTCACAAAGAGTACTTCACTTCTTTGTTGGCATGTGGAGATGACAAGAGAGTGATCTCTACACGGCCAATGATGGTGAGTGTGCAATCAAAGGGATTGGCACAATTCCTATTTCTCTCTCCACAAATAGGAATGTTCATTTGGAGGATGTTTTGTTCATTCCATCTATTACCAAGAATTTGCTTATTGTGAGTCAATTGCTAAGTAAAAGGCCTCAAGGTTGAGTTTGATGGAGATGCTTGTACGATCAAAAGGAAGGATATCTTAATTGCAAAAGGTAAAAGACAAGGGAAGTTGTTCAAACTAGATGCTTGTGTTATTGCTAACCAAGTTGGATGTGTTGCAAGAGAGCAAATACCTATCCAAGAGGTTTGGCATAAAAGGATAGGGCACCTCAACTTCAAGTCATTGGAGGTAATGGCTAGAAAGCAAGTTGTGATAGGTCTTCCAAGTTTCTTAAAAAGTATCAATCATGTTTGTGAGTCTTGTGCTTTGTCAAAGTCAGATAGACTATCTTATACTAGATCTACATCTAGATCTAGAAAGCCTTTTCAAGTTGTACATTTGGATATTCATGGAACTACTACAATTAGCAATAGGGAGCTAAGATGTATGTAACTTTCATTGATGATTTTAGTAGATTTTGTTGGATCTATCTACTAAAGAACAAAGATGAAGTGTATGATGTCTTTGTCAAGTTCAAGAATGCAAGGGAGAACCAATTTTTCACAACTTAAGGAGTGACAATGGTGGTGAGTACATATCTACCAAGTTCAAGGCCTTTTGTGATGAGCATGGGATCAAGAGAGAGCATACAACACCAAGGACCCCACAACAAAATGGAGTGGCTGAAAGGAAGAATAGGACTTTATGTGAAAGTGCTAGAGCCATGAGATTAAGTGCTAATCTAGATAAACCATTTTGGGATCAAGCTTTATTGTGTGCCAATTTCTTGTGCAGTAGGTGGCCGAGTGCTATTTTGGATGGAAGGACACCTTTTGAGATGCTATTCAAGAGGAGGCCGAGTGTCAACTTACTTAGAACTTTTGGATGCACATGATATGTCAACATTACTCTTGATGATAGGACCAACGAGGATCCATCTTCAAGGAAAGGTATTTTGTTGGATATAGTGAGGTGAGTAAAGCCTACAAGGTTTACATTCCTTCTACTAACAAAGTGATTGTTTGTAGAGATGTCATTTTTGATGAGGGGAACATTCCAAAAGTGTCTTCAAGCATTATTGATGGTGATGTGGATGGATCTAACATTATTGATGTTGACGTAAAGGATCCTACTTTAGATGGTGATGATGATGGACCTTCATCAAGTCAAAAGCCAAGGAGAACATCAAGGGAAAGATAAATGCCTTCAAGGCTCACATATGATGAAAAGGGTAAGCAAGTAGTTTTTGGAAATTATGTTACTTTCCTAACCTCTTTTGATGAACTTACAAGTGAAGATGAAGCAAGGAAAGAAGAGGAGTGGATCCAAGCAATGGATCTTGAGTATCAAGATCTTATGAAGAATGGAACATGGAGATTGGTGGAGTTACCTAAGGACAAGAAAGCTATTGGATGCAAATGGATCTTCAAGTTGAAGAAAAACCAAGATGGATCTATCAACAAGTACAAGGCAAGGTTAGTGGCAAAAGGATATGCTCAAGAACAAGGGATTGACTATGATGAGACCTTTGCACCCGTGGCAAAGATGGTAAGCATTCGAGTCATCATCTCACTTGCTACCCTTTATGGATGGGATCTATGGCAATTGGACATTACAAATGCTTTTTTGAATGGTCTACAAAAGAGTTTGTGTGGCCTTAAGCAAGCACAAGGAGTTGGTATGATAAGCTTAACACTTTTTAACTCTCTCAAGGCTTTGTTATGAGTGAGTATGATCATACACTTTATTATAGGTTTGCTGGAAATGATGTTACCATCTTGCTAATCTATGTGGATGATATCGTCTTGAGTGGTGGAAACAATCAAGATGTGGAGATATCAAGATTGCTCTTAAGAAGGAATTTGAGGTGCATGATCTTGGTAACTTGCATTACATTTTGGGAATAGAGGTCATTAGCTTTCATTTGCCAAGAGAAGTATGCTAATTCTATTCTAGAAAGATTTCATATGGTAGATGCAAAAGCTTATGATACACCTATGGAGTCTCATGTAAAGCTAACTATAAGAGGTAGTGAAAGATCCTTCAAGGAAATTATGCCCTATAGGAAGCTAGTTGGTTCACTCATCTATCTAATCATTACTAGACCAGATCTAAGCTATTGTGTTTGGAAGATTGAGTCAATTCATGCAAGATCCTAGTGAAGAGCATTGGAAGCTAGGAAAACGAGTTTTGCAGTACATTATTGGGACTTGAGATTTTGGCTTATTGTATGAGGGATCATCACCTAACTTGTTTGGATTTTCAGATTTGGACTATGTTGGAGATATATTGGATAGGAAATCCATTAGTGCTCATTGTATTTTCCTAGGTGATGGAGCTATATCATGGATGTCAAAGAAACAAACCACGATCTCATTGTCATCTAGTGAGGCCGAGTACAGAGCTCTTACACATTGCACAAAGGAGATGGTAGGGATCAAGAGGATGATCAAGGTTATTCACTTGCTGGATTTTTCAGAGAGCCCAATCATCTTTTGTGAAAATCTATCAGCCCAAAGGTTGGCAACCAATCCTTCCTTTCATGCTAGGAGCAAGCATATTGAGGTGGCATATCATTTTGTGAGGGAGCAAGTCATAGCAAAGGAGGTGGAGCTTCAAGATGTGTCATCAAAGGAATGTGAAGCTGATGCATTGGGAAAGGACTTGTTCATGAAGCATAGGACATCACTTGGAGTGTTATCAAAGTCCATGCTAAAACTAGTTGAAGAGGGAGTGTGAGAAATTCAAACTAGTTTAGTCATATTTGCTACATTTGTTTATATGGCATTTGAGGCCAATTTTCATATTAGACTAGAGGTTGAATTTTCAAAGTTATATGTCTAAAATTATCTGAATAAACACTTTTTGAAAGTGTGGAAAATGTAGAAGTCACAGCTTGAGTAGATTCAAATTTGAATGTAGGGTACATTGAATCTAGTCCTAGAAATAGTAGGATTTTTCATATTGGAGGGAAACCAAGTGGAAGTTTAGGTTTTGGACCTGTTATAAAAGGATCTAACTCGTGGGAAGAGAGGATACACTCTCTCTCTCTCTCTCTCTCTCTCTCTCTCTCTCTCTCTCTCTCTCTCTCTCTCTCTCTCTCTCTCTCTCTCTCTCTCTCTCTCTCTCTCTCTCTCTCTCTCTCTCTCTCTCTCTCTCTCTCTCCCTCCCTCCCTCCCTCCCTCCCTCCCTCCCTCCCTCCCTCCCTCCCTCCCTCCCTCCCTCCCTCCCTCCCTCCCGCTCTCTCTCTCTCTCTCTCTCTCTCTCTCTCTCTCTCTCTCTCTCTCTCTCTCTCTCTCTCTCTCTCTCTCTCTCTCTCTCTCTCTCTTATCTCATTCATGCTTATACATGGTTTTCTTGGGTTCTACTATCCATTGGTGCACTATACTTGTGATATCTTGCAATTCTATGTGTAGAATGATCAGTAATTGCTATTTTCAAATCCACATCTGTGAAATATAGTAGGGTACTGTAATTATATGGATAGCAATAGTCCTATATATTTTAGTTCATGCTCGATCAAGATCTATTAAAGTTTGCATCTTATTTTAGTGTAGATGCTGATTTTTCTACATTGGCAAGATTGGTGAGTTGCTTTTTTCAAAACCCAAGGTCATTTCATGGGTTTGGATCTTAATGGATCTCAAATCTTTCACAAAGGCCTCCCTAACAGCAAAACACCTCATGAAGTATGTGTTGGAAACCAAGCCCATAGTATTCTCCTTGGTGAATATTGTTTTATATTTCAAGATTTTTTTCTGCATGTTTATTGATCGCTGATCTAGGGTCAGATGCAACCTACTTTGGTTCTATGACTGCTCATCTGATACCTACAGGAATCACAGAACTCAAATAGTTGAACTATTCAAAGAACAACTACATCGGGCTTCTGGCTGATCCTCATCCATGGGTAATCACCAAGGAGTAACCCTTCTTGTTCTCTTTTCACATTCAAATGTCCTTTCAGTCATTTGAATATCATCGAAGATCTAGCCATCTTCAACGACTTCAGCAAATCAAGATTTTGTGCAAGTCTACAGAAAAATACACTAAGTTTATAACAGTCTGCAGAAATGAACTAATTGTCGCATAATTTGCATTTTTCCAACTCCCAAAAAATGCGACAATTTTCTGACATTAACTTCTTTTCAAATATTTCAAAGAAGTAAACTTTTTGTCGGCTTTTTTGTATTTTTCCAAAATGCAACAATTAAGTCTAGTTCGACAAATAAGCTGCCTATCGACTTTTTCGCATTTGTCCAAAATGCGACAAAAGGGAAATAAGTCTATTTTGACATCAGTTTCAACACCTTCGAGTTTTTTGGCACTTTTGGGTTTTTTGACAGAATGCAAAAATGCGAAGGGTGTCTATTTCGATGAGAAACGTCTCTAGCTACTTCCGAAGAAATGGGAAAAATGCAAAATATGCGAGCCACGTCTATTCTGGAGATGTCCATGGCAAACTTGAGTATTCCGATGACTTCGAGTTATTTGACTTATGTACACTTGTACGGTTATTGTTGTGGTTCAAACACTTCTTGAGTACAACAACTTACATAGTTGCTAGCTAAACATTTATTGTAATTAATTACAAGGATGCAGTGTATAAATACATCATCACGCATTGTCAATGATGCTCTGCCAATAGAGCCCTTGTAATCTGTACCATTTGATCATCAAGTATCCATTACCCGCTGATAGCTCCCAAGAATTTGTACACCTATAGTGCAACTAGATTCTAACTGGATCTAACCAACAAAGCTGCATCACGGGTTCCTAAGACCAATGTCTCTATATTCGTATTGAGATATATGGCTCTGAGTGACTTCCTCTGGACTTCTCCCTGATCTGACCACATGTGAAGTTGAACCAACCATGTTCCAATACTTGTGCAAGCCTAGACTCCTACAAATATAGCCAATTGCATGAAAGCTATAGGTAGGTTATCCACACCAATGATGGTAGATGCCTCCCCATCGATGCCAATGCCAATGACTAGCTCCCTACTGTAATGCCATCATGAAGTCCTCGCCATCAATGTCCCCTCCAGTAGATCACTAGAAAAACACCCACCATAGTGTTTGTCCCCATCACACCCAACTGTGCGATGTCCATCAGCTCTCCATCCTAGAGCTGGCTCATAAAGCTCCACGCCTTGCCCATTTGCATTTGCAGTTTTCTGATTGTATCATGAATCCCATTTGTAAGTCATGTCCATCAACCAATGACCCAAATCCAATCTAAAATAGCATCCCGGATGTAATCCTGATACACCAAATTGACTTGACTTGTCCAAACTGGTAGTTGAAGTGTATCTCCCTGATGACAAACCTGATACACTACTTCACAGCTACAATGACTTGATCAAAATTGACTTACCAACTACAAAACCCGCAAAACATCACACTTATTGTAAGGATCGCCTAGTGAAGATCCTAATCAAGCACTCAGAGATATATCAATTTCTGAATTGTTTATCTCTGATTCATAGTGCTCTTGCGAAATCCAAAGATACATTGAGCGATAAGTCCTCCAAATGGAAAAATCTTCAATACATCCAATGTGATCATCATATAAACTAAGTTTACATAATACAGTGGATGATAGACTTAACTGCTCCTAATTAACCAAAGATTTTAGGCTGAAAACAATACACAAGCACTCATTGACTACGATCTATAAAGGTAAGCAAATTCCTCATAAGTAAGCAATTACTTAATGAAAATGCCTATGAGATAAACATATCTCAAATATGCATTGGCGTAGAAAAATTTAGAGTTCAAATAATAGATCTAAATCCTTGACTCTCCCAATTGATCAAGAATTACTCATTATCTTACAAATTCTCACATTCTCTAATAATCTTTTAATGTCCACTAAGTATCCATTTATGACTCTTCAATCATAACATTTAGAATCTTATGTTTCAACGCCCTTATCATCGTTATGTTGAACACTTTGATGTCCTCTTCATTTCATAGTCTTCTCTCATCATCTGTGACAACATCCCACATCTCCTTCTCTATCAGAATGTTGTTCATTTTGAACTTCCACATAGCATAGTTGAAAATCTTGTCCAATTTGTATTTTTGCTCAAAATGGACATTATGACCAAGGTAAGATATTCACTATCTCTCCCGATTTTTGTGATTTGAAATGACTTTTTAACTCTTGCGAGAAAAATGGTAAGATCTCTTATACTTCTGTCTATATTCCTACCAAAGAACCCAATTTCACCTTCTCTTGGTTGAACTTCAATTGATTACTATTGAACCCCCACCCCCCCACCCCCCCCACCCACCCCCCCCCCCCCCCTCTTTTGAAAGCTACACTTCTCCATCCTCCCCCTGATCAAACCTGTCAAAATAAGATTTTTCACTCTCTTACAACATTTTCATTTTTTCAAAGCCAAATACAAGAGTAACACTTATTGTGTATGCTCTATATGCAAGTCAACCAAGAAGATATGACACCTCTTCTTTGCTTGTTATCTTCCACTTTGGGATGAAGTTTGTAATTTGTTTATAGTATGATGATTCCATGTTAAGTATAAATTTTTTTGCCACTCTTCTCTCCTATTCTTTTTTTCCTTCTTTCTAGATGAAGCAAATTCTGACAACATCATAGAGCTCTAACTTTGTGGCATATTTGGTTGGATAGAAATCACAAGGCATTTCAGAATGGAGATTTTTTTCATCTTCCCTTGATGTTATTTAGAGAAACTACTAAGTTTTGTTTGCTTTGAATTCTTTTTGTACTTTTGGCTAGAAAAAAAATAACAAGTAATTTGGGAATGGAAATTTCATTGCTAACTTTTCTATTTGTTCACTTCAAGTTTTTTTGTACATTTGTAAAAAATTCTTAACTTAAAAACTTATCATTTGAGAGAGTTTTATTTTATTTTTAGTTTCTAAATTATAAATGGGTTGATTGTTTAATTCTTATATTAGCAACCCCTCATTTTCTAATGGCTTGACTTGAGAAATTCTAATATATTAATCGCTCATATGCAACAAAACTCTGCTGCATTGCACCTTGTAACTTGATCTAGTATGACAACATCTAAGTTAATTTCACATAGTAAAATATTATTATATCTAGAATATAATATATTGCTTATAAAAAAATTCGAGGCCTATACCACTTACGTCATTGAAAAGTATAGAAATGATTTTTTTTTCTTCCAATGGCCTATATCACTTACGTCATTGAAAAGTATAGCAAATAATATATTTTTTAGATGTGTGACTTATATTGTACTACATAGTGTTTTACATTCATATACTACATGTACTATGACTTTATGTACAAATGTACAATTTCATGCAAACCTAACCCAAAAATATAAGGCTCCAAACACATCAACAAAGCAAAAAGTGAGTAAAAATGATTGCTATGGGCCGAGGTGACCTATTGGCAACCCATGCCATTTTCTAGCTTGATGTTGCTAGCATATTAGATTTTCATTATTAGCTATTTTATAAGCATAAAAAGCAATTTTGTTAACAAACAGAAAATTACTCGAGATGTGCTCTATTCAAATTTGGTATCTAGATTGCACTAATAATTTCAAAGGATTTTGTTGTCCCAAACCAAAAAGAATCGCATAGATACAAGACAACAAATATTACCTTGAGATCAATGTTTAAGTAGTTTTCTCATAGCCTATGTTACACATGAGCTCCTAGTTGTTCTATTTAAGGTCATACATATATTAAAAAAACATAAAACAAAGTTTGGGTTATTGTTTTTGAAGCATTTTCAAGATTTTTTTCATCTCTAGAAAATCTTGTCATTTGATTTGTCAACTTGAAAATATTAAAGAATGTTAAACAATCTAGTGAGGTCACATCAATAATGGAAGTTTGGAATGAGATCGGCTTTAGATTTTTTATGAATAATTTAGTCTAGTAGATGCCATCTATTCCTAATTTAAGTGCGAATATAGTACTATGTAAGAAAATATCAAATTTTCAAGCAAAGATGAACATAGATAATAGAACAATTGTAGGTATATGACACAATGAAATGGTGCTACTAGTGTTGAAAAAGCACTTATATGATATTATGAGTAGGACATATTTTAGATTTGCATGAATTTTTTTTTATTATGTTGATTCAATGAGAGATCTATGATATTGACAATCGTATTTCAAATCAAGTAAACCAAACATTTGGTACTACCATGATATAAAACACATGTATAAAATGATGTTAATGACTAAAAATAACATTCCAAATTGAGGTTTTGTGCCTAAAGTGTGATGCAAGTACTAGGCCTTGTTGAAAATGTTACAAGAAATATGAAATTCACTCATGTAAACTAACTCATATTTCCATTTTTGCTCACATTATGCATTTGTAGACATTTCATTCTTAAGAACTTCTCAAAATGGAATATCTTGATACTTCTACCTTATTGAAGCTTGAAACCAATGCATTATCTTATTATTGGTAGCAATGTGTATCAAGAATATTATTTGCTCCAATCACATTGTCACATGTTTGTACAAAAACTAATTCATATCTATCTAATAGATCATCATCCACCTTTTCTTTTGTGCATCTAGATATCCACATGGTGTACCGTGCCTAAGTGATATTGCATTCTTGTTTTCAATTGAGAACTTTATATTTATTCACTTAAAAGGTCTTCGATAAGTATACATTATGCATGGGTAATTGTGGTCTCATACTAAACCAACTCACATTGCTTGACCTTACATTGAAAAATATCAAGATAAAATCAATATACTACCTATTGATCTTTGGAAAATATCTATATAAAAGATTATTATGGACAATAGGGTCCAATCTATTATGATATCTTAATGCATGATACGTTATGAATCAATACTTTTCTTGCACATATCCAATGAAAGACCACGTGACTAATACATTTTTATATCACAAAAAGTTTGATGGCATCAAAATTTTATAGTTTAGAGCACAAATTCTTTTCAATTGAGTACTAGAATAATGTATTGGAATCTCAAGTTCATTTAAGTGAAAACACTAATTTTAGGAGTGGCACCAATGGTAACATAGATGGTGATGTGGATGGAGTAGACAATGGAGATGATTTTGATATAGCAATACTGGGAGGCAAGTCAATGGTACCTCCTTTGGTTGAGGTATTTTAGATGTTTGATAACTCTGAGGAGATCACTCCTCAAATTTAGGTAGGTTGATTCACAAAAGGAGGATTTCTCCATATACTTTGACCTAGAAAAGGATTATTAAAAACCTCATCTCCTCACTTCGCAATAAAGATTTTCATCCCTTGATGGTCAAACTAAATAATGGTTCATGTCTAGAACACACTCTTTTCTTAAAGGAAATGGTCTTTGCATTTGCTTCCTTGGCTTCCACCCACTTAATAAGATGGTTTGTAGCTATTATGAGTATCTAGCTTGAGTATATCGTGCAACAAGACATATTGGTCTGACAAAGTCAATTTCTCACTTTTCAAATGGGCTCTGAGCCAAGATAGATTGCAAGGGCATCCAATTCGAGTTTTTCTACTTTTGATCTAATTGGCATACATCACAAGATTTGATGAATTGATAGACATCCTTGTAAAGGGTTGGCCACCAAAATCCACCTTGGAGTACTTTTCTTGATGTAAGATTTGCAACAAAGTGTCCACCCCCTATCCTTCATGAATTAAGTAGATAATATTATCGATCTCATGGGGGTTGGACACATGTGCATAAGATTTGATCAAGACCTATCTTATAGAGTTGGCCTATTATCAAGGGCAAAGTACACATGGTAATCTTTCTTAAATTCCCTCAGTTGAGTTAGAATGCTACCAATGGCATATTTGGAAGCATTTATATGTAAATGGAATTCAACCATCCAGTTAGGGGATCTAACAATGGGAGCTAACACAAGTGCTCACTTTAGCTTGTGAAAGGCTTTTGTGGCCAGTGGTGTCCACTCAAGTGTGATCGTAAGTTGATAAATTGGTGATTTGATAGTTTAGCAAAACACAAAACAAATCTTCGGTAATAATTGCAATGTTGTACCAAAACAAGACATAATCAAAATATATATACAACATATGAAAGATATGATTCAATTCTCTATAGAGAGACAAAGAAGACTATAGGAGTAAACAATGCTCATGATGTGACACCAAGGAGCGATGATTTTATGTCAGAGATTCTAACAAATTCTAATTTTAATAAAAGCCAAGAGATTGGAGTTCAAGGTTGCTAAAAATTCACAAGTCTAGCTTGACTAGCTTTGGGCATATGACTTGTATATAGTTAGATGGTCATGATGTGTCATGTCACACGTGCCAAATAGCATAGGACTCCATTCATAAGGATGTTCTCAAGTTGACCATAGAACCTTTGGAATGAGTCCAAATCATGCTTAGATATAAGAGAGAACAAATAGGAGCTATTTCTGGTAGCTTTTACATTGTTGAGGGATCTCCATGATTCCAATCGTAGGGATGCAAGATCCACCTAAATTAGCACTAGGGATAGATTTAGGGCTGCTCATACCTACTCAAACTCGTGATGGATCATGTAATATAGGTGGTGATCTCTCACCAAAATCAATCAAGCAATTATGTGATTTTCCTCCCATATTGCTCTATATTTGTAATTCTTTGAGTACTTGTCATTTGTAATCATTATAGAAGTGAGTGTGGGTCTGGTCTACAGTACTCAGACTATGGGAGGCCGTACACTCACACGTGTGAAGCCTTCTTTAAATTACAAAGGCTCAATGGGGAAACAACATTGACACCATTCCAATCAGTGAGAAAGAAGTCTAGAAAGCTCTCAAGAGAAGAGGGGACAATAGAGAGAATAGATGCCATGAGCAAAGCCCAAGGCTGAGGTGACGAGAAATTAGAGTGGATGCATTTGGAAAAAAGAGTGAGAAAAAAAAAAGGGTCATCAAATAGACCAAAGAAACCAAGTTTAGAAGACATTGTACAAAAGTCCCAATTGAAGAAAAAGGGTCAATATTCCAAAGGAGCTTTTGAAAAAAATTACTACTGAGAAAAAAAGAGAAAGGAGAAAGAGACCACAAAAAAAGTGAGTAAAATAAAATAAAATGATGTGTTGGAAAACAATAATATGAGTAGTGAAAGAATGGTCAAAAGAGCTCCAATGGTGAATCTTAGCATTCACTTTGGATAAAAACTAGTTAAATCTATCATAATTGGAAGTTAACCCAAGTACATAAACACAATGCCATGAGGGAGAATTTTGAGCTTAAGAGAAGAATATAGGATGGAGAATCATCATGCTAGAGAATAATATTAATCAAAAAAAGAACAAAACTTGGATATTTTGTCAATCAAAAGAGGGACAAAAGTTTCACAAAACTCTAAAATGCAAACCAAATCATCAACAAAAGTTGGTGGCCCATAAGGATATTGTGAAAGATGAATGGATGAAATGAACTAGAAAATTCCACAATGTATATTGAATGGAGCAAGGTAGGACTAATATTACTTTGGCAAATTATAATCTCACTTGATGCAGTTAAAATAACAGCTGGGTGGAGAACCAAAGGAAAGCATTATAACAAACCGAACATTCAAAATATTGTCGAAGAGGAGCCTACCTGGTGAATAGGAAACAAGAGAGCGAGTCTCCAAGATATTACCTTGGCAAACAATTCTATAATCAAAAAATAATCAAAATCCCATCATTAGGAATGAGGATGTTCCTAAGACTGGATTTTGATCCAAGTATGGCCATTAGGAGTTTTTTGTTTTACCCTTGACTCACAAATGCGCTTGCCAATTTCCAACAGATGATGAACGATATTTTTCATCCATATCTGGGAAAGTTTGTGGTGATGTATTTGGACGACATATTATTTTATAATCGGACCCTTGAGGAGCACAAAGAGCATCTTCGTATTGTCTTGGATCTTCTAAGGCAAGAAAAGCTCTACGCTAAGGAGTCAAAATGTGAGTTCTTTTAAACTAAACTCAAATACTTGGACCATGTCATATTAGATAAAGGTCTTGAAATCGATTATAATAAGGTTCGTAAGTTACTAGAATGGTCTCGACCCCAAACGACATCTGCCTATAAGCATATGTTCTCCAATTGATTGTAAATGGCATCTTCGATTGGTCTTTTTGTCGAATAAATATCTAATTGTATCCTGAGAAACCATCGTGAAAATTGTATATCTCATGTTCTATGACTTGCTCAAGAATCATATTAGTAAATGGAAATGGGTGATGGTCTTTCGTTGTGGCAGCATTTAATTTTCAAAAATCCTAGCATATTTGAGTTTTACTAATCTTTTTCTTTGGTACCACAACAATCGGAGATACCCACTTGAAAATTTTTAACAGCTAATTGAATCCCAATCAATCTTAAAAGTGATGGAAAATTCACATTTGATCGACCTAGATTCAAACTATGAGCTAGAATCAAGACTAGTTACCAAAACTAGCTATAATCTTAGCATTTAATTCCACAAAAGGCACATATATTTGATCAAACACTCAAAACACAAGTGCAGGAAGCATCATAGACCTGTAATCAATTTAGTGCCTTCCAAAACATGTAATTAATGCATAAGATAACTCACATATGATATCTTTAATTCGCCACTCAAAGACAATGTAGATGACAATGTAAAATCTTAATTTTTCATCATCAAATTCACAAAATTTACAATGATATGTATACATATCCTTTTTAGATCTAGGTTTTAGGTTTATCCGACCTAACCTTAAAGTCAATATCCTAAAATAGGTCATCAACCCTAGAATTGATCTCATGACCTCGAGATATATCAACAATGCTACTGTACATTTTGTACTCACTTGTAAAGATGCCATAAGGCATGTACCACAGTAGTCACAAGATAGAATTCATCAAAATTAGCATGCTAGGATTGCATAAATCACAAAGATCTGATCATGAACATTAAAATACAGTATGGTAATGTCCCTGTCCATACAACAGTAGCAGCATATTGTCACACTTCACACATGTGGAACCTATATCAACCATAAAATTAACATTCTACACATAGAAAACCAAGATATCAAGAGATAAACCAATTAGATGGACATAGAAACTCAAAAGATAAATTCTCCATATGGAATGGGAATAGATTGATATGTTCTCCATGTTGGTACTGCCATTTATAGCTGCCAAAATGTCATTTGGCCACTTGCCAATAGTATGCCCTAAAATGGCAACTTCTAGGTACTTAACCAAAAACCTAGAAAAACTAGTCCAAATGCAATGTACTAGAATAAGCCAATTAGAATGGGTTCAAACACAATCTCATCCACTTATCTACTTGCCAAAAATAGTATAAAACCACTATTTAGGCCTTTATTGACAATTATGATACTATCTCTAACTTGAGATTTCATTTTGGCCTCCAAAAATACCAAATAAAAAAACCAACTTAGTTGACAATTTTTCACACTCCCTCTTCAACTAGTTTTAGCATAGATTTAAATATAAATCCAAGTGATGTTCTATGTTTCATAAACAAGTATTTTCCAATGCTTTGGTGAAGATATCAGCCACACACTCCCTTGAAGAAACATGTTGAAGCCCCACCTCCTTTGCCATGAATTTTTCTCTCACAAAATGATAAGGCACTTTGATATGCTTACTCCTTGCATGAAAAATAGATTGCTTGCCAATATTTGGGATGAAAGGTTGTTACAAAAGACGATTGGACTCTCTGAAATATCTAGCAAGTGAAAATCCATTACCATTCTTTTGATCCATAGGATCTCCATTTTTTGTACAAGATCTAAGAGCTTTGCACTCGGCCTCACTAGATGACAATGAGATAGTAGCTTGTTTTTTTTACATCCAAGAGATAGCTCCATCACCTATGAAGATAGTATGTGTACTTATGGACTTCCTATCCATTTGGTCTCCAGAAAAGTTTGAATTAGAAAATCCAAACAAGTTAGGTGATGATCCTCCATAAACAATGCCAAAATCATTAGTTCCCAAGATGTATCTCAATACCCTCTTGCCTAGATTCCAATGCTCCACACTTGGATCATGAATGAATTGGATTAGCCTAACAATGCAATAGCTTGGATCAGGTCTTGTGATGGTTAGATATATGAGTGAACAACTAGCTTCCTATAGAGAGTAATGTCCTCGAAAGATCTTTCATTACTTATAGTGAGCTTTACATTTGACTCTAGATTTGGTGTATTACAAGACTTTTCATCTACCACATGAAATCTTTTTAGAATAGATTGAGCATGATTCTCTTGACAAATGAAATTAAATTGAGAAGTTCTAAATACCTCTACTCCCAAGATATAATGCAAAAGACCGAGGTCATGCAAATCAAACCCATTTTTTAGTGTCGTCTTGATATCACCTATATCTTGCTTGTTTCCTCCACTCAAAATGATATCATCCACATATATTAGGAGAATGGTAACATCATTTCTAACAAATCTATAGTAAAGTGAATGATCGTACTCACTCATCTTGAAATTTTGAGAAAGAAGAAAAGTGTTAAACTTAGCATACCAACTCCTTGGTGCTTGATTAAGACCATACAAACTCTTTTGTAGAAAACAAACATGATTTGGCTTGGCATGTGAAATGTAGCCCTCGGGTTGCTCCATAAACACATCTTCCTCAAGATCACCATTCAAGAATGCATTTTTGATATCCAATTGCCATAGATCCCATCCAAAAAGTGTAGCAAGTGAAATAATGACTTTAATGCTCACCATCTTTGCCAAGGGTGCAATGGTCTCATCATAGTCAATTCCATACTCTTGTGCATATCCTTTTGCCACCAACCTTGATTTGTACTTGTTGATTGATCCATCTTGGTTTGTCTTCACCTTGAAGATCCACTTGCATCCAATAGCTTTTTTGTCCTTTTTGTAAGTTGCACCAATCTCCATCTTTCATTCTTCATAAGAGCTTGATACTCAAGATCCATTGCTTGGATCCACTCCTCTTTTTGTCTTGCTTCATCTACACATGTAGGTTCATCAAAAGAGGTTAGGAAAGCAAAGTTTGCAAATTTCTTACCTTTCTTATCATAAGTGAGTCTCAAAGGTTGTTCCCTTTGCCTTGATGTCCAAGCTTGGCTTTTGATTTGAAGTATGCTCTTCAACATCAACATCCAAAGTATCGTCATCAATGCCATCATCAAGAATGTTAGATCCAACATCCACACTACCACTTGAAGATACTTTTGGAAATTTTTTCTCTCAAAAATGACATCTCTTCCAATGACCACTTTCTTAGTCGAAGGAATAAAAACTTTGTAAGCCTTGCTTACCTCACTATAGCCAACAAGCACACCTTTCTTTGAAGATGGATCCTCCTTGGTTCAATCATGAAGAGTGATGTTGATATAGCATATACATCAAAAAGTTTCGAAGAACTTGACACTCAGCCTTCTTCCAAACAATACCTCAAAAGGGGTTTTTCCATTCAATATAGCACTTGGCCACCTATTGCATAGAAATTAGCACACAACAAAGCTTGATCCCAAAATGGTTTTGGAAGATTTGCACCTAAACTCATGGATTTAGCTCCTTCGCATAAGGTTCTATTCTTCCTCTCAGCCACTCCATTTTGTTGTGGTGTCCTTGGACTCGTGTACTCCCTCTTGATCCCATGCTCATCACAAAAAGCCTTGAACTTGGTAGAAATGTACTCATCGCCATTGTCACTCCTCAAGAACTTGATCTTGGTAGAGAATTGGATCTTTCTTGCAATCTTGAACGTGACAAAGGCATCAAACACCTCATCTTTACTTTTTAGTAGATTTACCCAAAAAAATCTACTAAAGTCATCAATGAAAGTCGCATACATTTTAGCACCTCAATTGCTAATTGTAGTAACACCATGAATATCCAAATACACAACTTTGTAGATCTAGATGTAGATCTCTTATAAAGTAATATATGTGACTTTGATAAAGCATATTGCTCACAAACATGATTTTGCTTGTAAGAGATTTAGGAAGATCAAAAACACCTTCCCTTTTTTCCATCACCTCTAATGACTTGTAGTGAGATGTCCCAACCTCTTGTGCCATACCTCTTGCATTGACATTTTCTCTTTTGTCATGCATCAAACTTGGTTAGCAACAGCACAAGCATCAAGTTTGATCAATTTACAAGAAAAGATTTGTCTTCTTAGAGTTAGAACTCTAGATGTAGACTTAGATTCATAAAGCTTCTTTAAAGAATCCCAATCTTCCTTTGATGTTGTGCACTTACCAACTTCCTTGAGAATTTCATTAGTCACATTCATCTTACTCACATGTAGATCTTTTTCATTCATCGCCAAGCACGGATTCCATCCTTACCTTCAAGTAGAATAGTTGATTGAGATAAGCCTATCATTGCCTTTCAACGTGAAGCCACTTGAGGTTGCCGTGTTGCAATGATCTGATCTTCTCTTTGAATCTATTCCAATGCACTTAGCACTCCTTTGAAAATCAACAAATGAAACTCAAGAAGAAAATCACAAAGATATGGAAATAATCTAGCCTCTCCTTTTTCTCTTTCTAGCAAATCCTAGCACCTGAAATCTTGATTTATTGATCACAATAGATCTAAACACAATATGATGAACTTTTTCCAACACCTAAGCTTGAAACACACTCTTGAAAAGTCCAGCAACCCTGATTCTGATCCCTCTACCTCGATCCTAATCTCTTTTAAACAACATTACAAACCTATAAGATCATTAAAATTTTGGACAGTAAGATCTGATAAGTAGATTGCAGATACATTAGCCAAGCTGGATGGTGCTTCACGGATTGTGGACATTAGCCGAGTGGGATGGTGCTTCAGTGATTGGGTGGTGCACCGAATCACCTATCAATTGAACCACCTATCAGCCGAACCACCTTTCAACCAAATCACTTGTCAAACAATCCCCAAGATGTAAAAGTGAACACTCGGACCTGCAAAACAAAAAAATACTCGGATATAAACCTGCAAAAAACACTCGGATGTCAATGCAGCATGCGGGCCTACAAAAAAACACTTGGATATAAACCTACAAGAACTCAGGTCTGCGCCAACCAAAGAGTGTTTGGATGTAAACCGAGCCGCAACTCAGATTGCAAAGCACTCGGATCTGACACACACAAAGGCTCTCAGATCGGAAAGCTCGGATCAGAACCTCAAATAGCCCTCGGATCTGACAATTAATCCTGCGTTCAAAAGTTGATCTGATCTAAACAATGAAATTCGTTATGAGATATCCACCTTGACAACCTATTTTCAACGTTCTTAAAAATGAGAGTTACAAAACACTTTTACAAACCCTAGGCTCTAAGCTGCACATTTTACCTCTCTTTGGATATGTGAGAAAAAAATCAACCGGGTCTTGGGCTATCATCAACTGAAACTTATCTATCAATTGAGTGTTAGTGTTCACTCCTGCTTCTTTGTGCTTCAACCAAATCTGCAAGGTCGACTGAACCGAGTGTTCAACAGAACCGGACGTTCAACCGAACACGAAGATCATATCCAAGCTACTTCAACCGAACCGGACGTTCAACCAAACACGAAGATCATATCCAAGCTACTTCAACCGAGTTTCGGTCCTTCTGAAGGTCTCTAACTGAAGACTAGAACTGAGAATTGCTTCTAGATCATCAACCGAGAAGTTCAATCAAGCCTCAATTTTCCTTTGAAATTTTTCACATGACCTCTCAATCGAATCTTCAAACATTAACCGAATACCTACCGATTGAAGATCCTAACTAGCCACTTCACCCGAGTCATCAACCGAGAATCTCATCCAAGCCAACGGAACGTCCAAACCAAGGCTCTTTAGCCGAGGCCTCCATCCGAAGGTTCTAAACTAAGTCTCTTCCACCGAAGTCTTCAACCACATCTTCACTAAGGAGCTCAACTGAATGACCAAAGTTTTTGGCTGAGACTTCAGCCGAACAAACGAGTCTTGTTGATTGAGAGATTCAACCAAAGTTTTCAACTGAAAGACACTATCTAAAATCCGCTCAAGAATGAAGTACCAATCAACTTAGGGTCTTCGAAGTTTCCATACCATCTATATCACACCCTACCATCCGAACCTGGATCTACAATTTCTATATTTATAGTTCTGCTGAAAGACTGAATTACATTAATCTTTGGAACTCTGCATTCAACCGAAGAATCAACTGAGTGAGCTGATCTTCAACCGAGTCCTTAGCTGGTCCTATCAACCTAGTGTCCAACTAAATCTCAAAAAAAAAAAAAAATTTACAAAATTTTCAAGATTTATTTCCGAGACCTATCATTCCATAGAAATCTTCTACCAATCCAACGAAAATCAAGAAAAGGACTTCTAAGCAGCTTTTACAAACTGCAAAACTTGTTGCTCAATTAGGACGTTCTCATCAAAACTTCCACGCTACCACGAGATTATCCAGACCCGATAGTGGAACAAAGACACTAATACAAGATATGAAATGAGTTATAACTCAAATCTATATGTCTTTTCACATTCTGATATGATTTCCAAAGAATTACAAGGATTTGATGATTTGATTTCCCAACCAATGGATATAACATATGAATATGGGAATTGAAAATTTAGATGGAGGTTCACTTACGAATCTCCAGATCAGAGCTAAAGGGAATAGTATCTTCTCCTTCCATGCATTTCAAGCTATATCTAACAATATCTGCTATCAATGATGGTACATTTAGTGTAATCAATCATGCCTTATTTTTGACAAGGGCATGTAAGAGTTTTTTCATTACTCTAAAGAACAATGGAGAATTGTTATTGTCAAGGTGGAATATCAATATTGATGAATGACATTTGTGTTCACATGCAATTATCAACTCTCTGTAAAGATGGTATATTTCCTTGTTTATTTTTATCATTTTTCTATGTGATTGCTTTTGTATGTGTATGCTTAAAGGGTTGCTTTCTTGTGATTGCATGTATTTTTTCTAGGTTTGATTTTATTTCACTTTTTATATGAGGGATAGCTATTGAAGGTGTAAAAATCACTAGGGAAAACCCCTAAGATGAGGATAGGAACACACACTCCATTCTCACGGCTACATGGAACAAAATGCAGCCAACTGCACCCAGCCATGGCCATTTCTTGGTCCTTCATCCAACAAAAAGGACTTTGCTCACAATCCCAGAAAGTGAGATATAGCATGCAGGGTTTGGTCTGCTGGGATTTCATTCCCAGATGCATCTACATATCCAACGTTCAAAGCAAGGTAGCACACTATCAATGAAGTTATGATTGTAGGGAAGGGCGAGCCTCATTTTTTTTGGGCACAACCATATACATGTTCAGGAAATGGGCTCGGGGTATTTACTGTCTGACTAAAGACTTTTAGCAGCAATCATGAGGTCTCAAAGGACAAGTTCAATTTTTAGCAAGCTGATTATAAACTTGTTTGGGGTTCAAAGAACTGGGTTGCTCCCACAACGACCCTCACCACAAGAGATGCCCAGCCATTTATGAGAGAAGGTTTTTTTTTCCAGAACTAATCTTGCATGCATCCACAATCCAAAGTCTTTATCTGCCACAGTTAGAGAATCAACAATTTACAATATCCAATCAATGTTTTCAGTTTGCATGAATCACAAGAGGATTAGTCTAATAAAACCTCAAATTCTCACACGCACTCAATAAAGATTTCCAGCAACAATTAGTTATTCCATTTTGGATAACTTGATTCCTCATCAATCTATCCCATAAACATACTACTACTCAATTCAAATCTAAATTGTCCAAAACATTATGGATTCATGCAAATTATTCATCCAAAAACTAGATTTAAACAAGAAAGTGGATCTACTCGGGAGGATGATGTTGGCTGATTCTGAAGAATCCTCGGGCCAAAGCTATCCAAGAGCATGTCTCACCTTAGACCGAAGAGGTATCTGAAGAAGGAGGGATGGATGAAGAATGAGAGCCGAGAAATGCTAGTTAAGAATGATAGGAAGAAATTATGTGAGCCTCATGGTGAATCCCAAAAGATGGAATGACCACGTAGGAACTAGTATTTCTAGGCATTTGGAATTAATTCAAGTAGACCCCTCTTAGAAAAGTAGAGTGAGCCACCTTTTGATGGTGACCTCTAGTGGAGAAGATAATTCCACTTGTAATTTGTTCTATTGTGGAATTGCTACTTGGGCTCCACATAAGTAGCTCTCTTGCTTATTTAAGAGGTCCCCCTTCTTAGAAGGGAGCTTTCTATGTAATGTATCTACTCCATGATTCTAATGTGAAGAGCCTCCACAAGTTTGGTGCATTCATTAAGCTCCTTGATCATGATTGTTCTCTTGAGTGATGCACATATGATCTTGCCCTTCCATCTTTCATATGTGGTTGCGGAATAGATTTGGATTTCTTGTTTCCTTTCTTATGTAATGTGGAATAGGATAGTTGTGGATTAGATTTCTTGTTCTTGTGGATTAGTGTAGGATTCAAGCATTCAAGTAAACTACATAGGCTACGTTTGTGGTTGAGACCTTGCGAATTCACTAACATCCTAGTTCTTGATGTTCTTGGAATGTCCCAGAATCAAGAAATGTGTGTTTCTTGATTCTTGAACATCTGTAATGACGTCTAATTAGTTTTTTGTTTCTTGCATTCGGTTGACTGTATGTTTAGATTAGCTTTCATTTTGCAAGGATCTGTCTTATTCAGTTTGTAACAATTAGTTGTAGGAATCTAGTTGGTATTCAACCGAGTAGTAGACTGATTTGTTGTTGTTGTTGAACCGAGTAGTAAGCTAATTTGTTGTTGAACATCTTGGCTTGCATGATTCAGTAATTGAATGTATGTAAGTGCAGTTCAAGAGTGATCAAATATGAGCGTCCTTTGACAGGTTGGACAAATACTACAACACTCAATTGATCTGTCTGATATGGGCATTAAATCAAGAACGTTAAATATCGAGAAATGCACGTAGAGCCTGAAAACAAGTAGACAAGAAACAAGAAGAAGACCAAACTGTAAACAGAATCCAAGCAGAGAATTAGTAAACATTATCTACTTGCCCAAAATAGTAAAACCACTATTTAGGCCTTTATTGACAAATATGAAACTATCTATAACTTGATATTTCATTTTGACCTCCAAAAATACCAAATAAAAGAACCAAACTAGTTGACAATTTTTCACAATTACCATCTTTGCCATGGGTGCAAAGGTCTCATCATAATCAATGCTCTTGGATTGAGCATACCCCTTGGCCACAAGCCTTGCCTTGTGCTTAGAAACACTCCCATATTGATTCATTTTGAGCTCAAAAACCCACATGCATCCAATCACATTCTTATCCATAGGTAGATCAACAAGCATCCAAGTATCATTCTCCATCAATGCATTCTACTCATCACACATAGCTTGAAACCATTCATTTGACTCTAAAGCTTCATTAACATTTGAAGGCTCTTTAAAATATGTGATGAAAGCATAAGAAGAAGTACTCTCGTCACTTGGCTTACCCTTGTCCTTGTATGTGAGCCTTGATGGCTCCATCCTTGACCTTGTGGATGTTCTTGTTGTGCATGGTGTCCTTGGCTCTAGCTCCTCCTCATGATCAAGATCCTCCTTGATCTCGGCTACCTCTATTCCAATAGAGTGGTTAGATGAATCACCTTCAAGCTTATGCATTCTAATCTCATCAAAAATGGCATCTCTAGAAATGACAAACTTTTGAGAAGAGGGAATGAATATTTTGCAACCTTTGCTTTGTTGGATCCTCTCGTGATTAAGTGCAGAATATGAAAGAGATCTCAACATGGAAAATTATAATAGGAGCTTTACCAAACTATAGTTTTAGGCCTGAACTTAGATTGACAGGAGGAATGTGAAAAATACAGATCCTAAGTGGATCTAAACTCCAAGATCATTGGCTTGAATGCTTGCACTCCAAACTACATAAGCTAGGAATTGGCAACACATTCTATGCTACCTAGAATGCAAAGAACTTGATCAAAAAGCATTTATCACAAATGGAAACTTCCATAAACATCAAGTGCGGCCCAAAATAGCATTATACAGTCCATAATACATCAGCCTACCACTTTTGGAAAGCACCTAAGATCATACACAATAGCTTGAAGACAATACACACAACAATGCTCTCAATGGAGGAAGAAACAATGACAATGATCTATTGATCTCAATGAAGCATACAAAAGGTTTCTCCAACCTGTTTTCCACGACTTCCCTACTATTTATGGATGAGGAAGATGACTCTCTCTCCTCTCTCTAGAAGGTACTTGACCCTAGATATTCCCTATATAGGAAAAATAGCTAAAAATGGCTTATATGACCAAAATACATCAAAATGGTCTCATTTTGAAGGGTATGAAGTTTGACACTTCATCATACTGAAAAAATACAGTAAATAAAAACATTGTGGCCTGGTTCACACGTGTGAAACTCCAGAACCAAAACTATTTACAATTTTAGCCAATTTAGGCCTCAAACTAGCTAGGAAATGTTGACAATTTTCACACTCCCTCTTCAACATTGGATGCTAGTTTCAACATAGTCTTTGAGCACATTCCAAGATTAGATCTATGCATTAAATATAGGTCCTTTTCCAATGGTTTGGTGAAGATATCAGCCACACACTCCTTTGAAGAGACATGTTGAAGCTCCACCTCTTTGGCAATGACTTGATCTCTCACAAAATGGTGAGCAATCTCAATGTGCTTGCTCCTTGCATGAAAAACAGGATTGCTTGCCAAGATTTGGGCTGAAAGGTTATCACAAAGTATGATTGGAGTCTTCTCTGGTTCCAGCAAGTGAAGATCCAATAACATCCTCTTGATCCAAAGAATCTCCTTGGTGCATGTTGTTAATGCCTTGTACTCGGCTTCGGTGGAAGATAGAGAGATAGTTGGTTGCTTCTTTGATAGCCATGAGACCACTCCATCTCCAAGATAGATTGCAAAGGCACTTGTTGACTTCCTATCCATTTGATCACCTGCAAAATCTGAATCTGAAAATCCACAAAGGTTAGGTGTAGTACCTCCATACAAGATGCCAAAATCTCTAGATCCCGAGATGTATCTAAGTACTCTCTTTCCTAGCTTCCAATGAGCCTCACTAGGATCTTGCATAAATTGACTTAGTTTACCAACCACAAAGCTTAGATCAGGTCTTGTGATGGTTAACCATATAAGAGATCCTATTAGCTTTCTATAGAGAGTAATGTCCTTGAAGGATCTTTCATTACTTCTTGTAGTTAGCTTTACATTTGATTCCATAGGAGTAGAAACAACTTTACAATCTTCCATATGAAACCTTTTTAGAATAGAGTTAACATACTTTTCTTGACATATGAATGTAGATTTAGAAGTTCTAATAATCTCTATTCCTAAGATATAATGAAGTTTACCAAGATCTTGAATTTCAAACTCTCTTTTGAGTGCCATCTTGATTTCATCTATATCTAGATTGTTACCACCACTTAAGATAATGTCATCAACATAGATCAAAAGTAAAGTGATATCATTTTCATTCAATCTAAAGTAGAGAGAATGATCATACTCACTCATAACAAAGTTTTGAGAAAGTAAGAAGGAATTGAGCTTAGCATACCAACTCCTTGGTGCTTGCTTTAGCCCATACAAACTCTTTTGGAGATAGCACACATGATTAGGCTCATCATGTGAAACATAGCCCTCGGGTTGCTCCATGTAAATATCTTCTTCAAGATCACCATTCAAGAAGGCATTAGTAACATCCATTTGCCACATATCCCAATCATAAAGAGTTGCAAGAGAGATTAGGATTCGAATAGTTACCATCTTTGCCACGGGTGCAAAGGTCTCATCATAGTCAATACCATATTCTTGAGCATACCCCTTTGCCACCAACCTTGCCTTGTACTTGTTGATTGATCCATCTTGATTTGTCTTGATCTTGAAGATCCACTTACAACCAATTGCCTTCTTGTCCTTTGGAAGCTTTACCAACCTCCATGTGTTGCTTTTGATGAGTGCTTGATGCTCATGATCCATGGCTTGGATCCATTCCTTCTTTTGAATTGCTTCACCTACACAAGTTGGTTCATCAAAAGAGGTAAGAAAAGCAAAGTTAGAGTTGTCCACCACTTGCTTTCCTTTTTCATCATAGGTTAGCCTTGATGGCTTAGCCCTTTGCCTTTGAGTCTTCCTTGAAGTTTGCTTTGGAGTGGCATCTCCATCTTCATCCAAGACATCTTGCACATCAGATGACATCCCTACTTATGACAACTTTCTTTGTAGAAGGAATGTACACTTTGTAAGCCTTGCTTAGTTCACTATAGCCAACAAACACACCCTTCTTTGATGAAGGATCTTCTTTAGTTCTATCATCAAGTGTGATATTGACAAAACATGTACATCCAAAGATCCTACAATGCTTGACACTCGGCCTTCTACCATAAAGAACCTCATGAGGAGTTTTACCATCCAAGGAAGCACTTGTCCATCTATTACATAGATAGTTAGCACATGCTAAAGCTTCCCCCCAAAAAGACTTAGCAAGATTAGCATGTAGTCTCATTGCCTTGGCACATTCACAAAGGGTTCTATTCTTCCTCTCGGCCACTCCATTCTGTTGTGGAGTCCTAGGACTAGACATCTCCCTCTTAATCCCATGTGCTATACAAAAGTCTTTGAACCTATTTGAGGTGTATTCCCCTCCATTATCAGATCTTAAGCATTTGATCTTTGTATTGAATTGGTTTTCCATTTCATTCTTGAACTTGACAAATGCAGCAAACACTTCATCCTTACTTTTAAGAAGATAGATCCAAGTATACCTACTAAAGTCATCAATGAAAGTTGCATACATCTTTGCCCCACCATTGCTAGTTGTACTAGAAGAATGAATATCAGAATGCACAAGTTGAAAAGCTTCTTTAGATCTAGAAGTAGATCTAGAATAAGCAAGTCTATGAGATTTGGACAAGGCACAATGTTCACAAACACTATTGTTTGCAACAAGACTTTTAGGGAGACCAAGAACAAGCTCTTTCTTTGCCATTACCTCCAAAGATTTGAAGTTGGGATGGCCCAACCTCTTGTGCCAAACTTCTTGGTTTGTCAATTGCTCCCTAGCCATACATCCTTCATGATTAGAGATCACACATGCATCAAGCTTGAAAAGTTTACCATGCCTCCTACCTTGAGCAATCAAGGATCCACATTTACTTATCAAACATGCATCTCCAATGAACTCCACATCAAGTCCTTTGTCAATCATTTGACTTACACTAAGCAAATTCTTAGTGATTGAAGGAATGTACAAAACATTTTCAAGATTTGCTTTCCTATTTGTTGAAAGGGAAATAGGAATAGTGCCTATGCCTTTGATGTCACATTGACCATCATTTGCAGTGTAGATGATGTTACCTTCTCCCTCATAAGACAATAAGGATGTAAAGTATTCCTTATGTCTTGTCATGTGAGATGAGGCTCCACTATCAATCCACCAAGGATCATTATCATCTATGTTGGCTAACAAACTTGAAGTCATAACAAGTGATTCACATGTGTTATGTTCTTCCTCATCTATTGTAAGATTTCCTTGCCTCTCTCCTTGCTCTCTTTTCTTCTTATAACATTCATTTGCAAAATGACCTTTTATCCCACAATAAAAGCACTTGAACTTTGACTTATTGTTCTTAGTAGAAGAGGAAGAGGAAGAGTGATCATCATGATCAAAGTTACCACCTTTGGACCATTTCCCTTTGCCTTTACCTTTGCCCTTGAATTTGCCTTTTGTGAAGAAAGCCTCTTCACCTCCACCTTGCAAGGATGCACCATCAAGCTTTGATTGCAACCTATGTTCTTCAGCCAATAAGATTTCTTGCAAGTCAACCACACTTGGCAAGACTCTTTGAATGGCAAAACTTTGCACAAGGTTAGCATGTTCATTTAGCAAACCATTCAACATAACTTGGACTATTTCACCATCTTTTATGTTCTCATCAATGCATGCTAAATCATCACTTAGGGACTTAACTCTCAAGATAAATGCATGAGCACTTTCACCCTCTCTTTGCCTACTAGAAAATATTTGTCTCCTTAGGGTCAATACCCTAGATGTGGACTTTGATTCAAAGAGCTTCTTTAAGGCATTCCATGCCTCACTTGCACTTTGACACTTTCCAACTTCCTTGAGAAGTTCATTTGTAACATTCATTTTAATGATATGAAGAGCCCTTTTGGCCTTCTTATCAAACCTTTGTTGCTCTTGAAGTGTGAGAGGTCTCTCTTCAATTTCTGCAACTATGTCCATGAGTTCATTCAACTCAAGTAAGGACTCCATCCTCACTTTCCAAGTAGAGTAGTTTGATGAACTCAACCTTTCACTAGACTCTAGCATGATCCCACCATTGGAAGCCATGATTCTAATGTTTCTTCAACTTTTAGGTTTTGTCCTAAAGCACTTAGCACTCACTTTTCTCTCAACAAATGATAGATAAAGAGATCTATGAAGATTTAGGACCCTAAAACACTTCTATCTTGAACCTAGATGGTTTCCAAGCATAGAAAGGAAGATTGAAACACATGCAACACTTTGCACACACTAAGAATGGATTACAAAATCAAACCAACCTGAACACACTCTTGCTTAAGCTCTCAAACTTTCCAGCAAGTGACCAAATCAAGTTATGGTGTGAAGA
Organism: Diphasiastrum complanatum; assembly: GCA_029204225.1. NCBI lineage: Eukaryota > Viridiplantae > Streptophyta > Lycopodiopsida > Lycopodiales > Lycopodiaceae > Diphasiastrum > Diphasiastrum complanatum. Next base: position 34,136,513 of record CM055099.1, read on the forward strand.
GTTACTTGCATTCTTAGAAAATACCCAAAACTAGGATGCCAAGATTACCTAGTAATGAACAAACTTGATCAACATATGATCAACACACTAAGATATTGATTCAACCTGTAAAACCACATGTAAACCACACTTCTAAAAGTTTATAAACTCCAGCAAGTGATAAATACAAGATTTAGAGGTGAATGAATGAGCACACTTAGTGAATCACAAGACTAGCTTCACTATCTTGTCAAATCTTGGTGTTTAGATGTAGATCTAAGATCACTTCACATGAGAATGTTCCTCAACCTGTTAAGAACCTGAAAACACACTTGCATAATGGTTAACACCTTCCAGCAAATGCTCCAATCAAATTACATAAGGAGAGTTACTTACATGCTCAACAAAGTACACCAAAAATTATGCCAAAATTGATGACAATCTTTACAATATGCTCTTCACAATGGAGCTTACAATATGTTCACCCAAAAAAGGGGATCTTTCATCCAAATGGGAGCTTTGCTCAGCCTTTAGGAGAATTACAACTCACTCAAAAGAGCATTTGTCATCCACTTAAGGAGAAGTTTCATCCACTTAAGGAGAGTGTTCATCCAAGAATGGAGATTGTCAACAATAGGATTGAAAAGAACATTGTTAGTATTGAATATGCACAAGCCTCACAATCACAAATGATTAGGTGTTATGATCTGATCCAAAATAGTTTCTTTTCAGCCTCTGATCTTCAATAGACCTGAAATATGCTTTTGATCCACAAGTTCAACTCACAAAACAAAGGTTAGTAAGATTTGATCAACAAAGCAATGCAAAATCATGCTAGAACTTGATCAAACATCCAAATATCACCAAAAATGGAATACTTACTGTAAATAGAAGCCAACCAGCTCTGATACCATGTGAAAAATACAGATCCTAAGTGGATCTAAACTCCAAGATCATTGGCTTGAATGCTTGCACTCCAAACTACATAAGCTAGGAATTGGCAACACATTCTATGCTACCTAGAATGCAAAGAACTTGATCAAAAAGCATTTATCACAAATGGAAACTTCCATAAACATCAAGTGCGGCCCAAAATAGCATTATACAGTCCATAATACATCAGCCTACCACTTTTGGAAAGCACCTAAGATCATACACAATAGCTTGAAGACAATACACACAACAATGCTCTCAATGGAGGAAGAAACAATGACAATGATCTATTGATCTCAATGAAGCATACAAAAGGTTTCTCCAACCTGTTTTCCACGACTTCCCTACTATTTATGGATGAGGAAGATGACTCTCTCTCCTCTCTCTAGAAGGTACTTGACCCTAGATATTCCCTATATAGGAAAAATAGCTAAAAATGGCTTATATGACCAAAATACATCAAAATGGTCTCATTTTGAAGGGTATGAAGTTTGACACTTCATCATACTGAAAAAATACAGTAAATAAAAACATTGTGGCCTGGTTCACACGTGTGAAACTCCAGAACCAAAACTATTTACAATTTTAGCCAATTTAGGCCTCAAACTAGCTAGGAAATGTTGACAATTTTCACAAGGAATGTCTTGTAGGTATCGAAGACAACCATGAAGGGAGCGAAATAGTTAGGTGCCTGAGACAACCATGCTTCCTTTGAGATTAGACATTCCGAATGGAGTGAGTATCAATGAGAGAGAAAATATTAGAAAGCATTCACAATGGAACATAGATAAGAAAATAGAGAATCTGAATTAAGTTGTTGTGAATACAACAATCAGATCACAATCTTGTGCCCTCGAATGGTTCACAGTAATAGCGCACTATGTGCTGTGATCTTAGCTAGCTACAAATTGAATAACTATCTCTACTTCTTGAATAGCTTTCACTCTCTCAAATATCTATGATCCTAAGAAATCAAACAATTAAGATACAATGGAGTTCGTGGAGGAACTCAGAATCACGCTAAATTATTGTTCGTGTTCTGTCACTCATCTATGCATTCATCACTCTTCTCACTTGCATCTCACTCTTCGTGAGTGGCCGTTATGTATATATATACATGGAATAGTTACAATGACTGTGTGGGCAACGAGCGTGAAACAATGCAATTACTAAAAGGTACTGAAGTGAACTGTAACGTAGTCTACGTCGGACAGGGCAGAACAAGTTGACAGGATGGTGATGACATGGACCTTGAACTCGAAGACTTCAAATTAATCGAATTCGATGTCGTGAACCTCGAACTTGAAGAATTCAATGTCGATCCTACTTCTGCTTCAGTTGATTCATTGCATAGATGTTCGACTTTAGAGAGCAAGGCTACAATATCGTTGTGTATAGAGAGAGTACATATTTACATGGTATATTGGTGCTCATGAATTGAATTCGAGTGAGTCAAACTCGAATCACTCGAATTTGGGTGTGTTGGAGTGAACCTTAATTCCAACACTCCCTCTTAAGCTAAACTTTTAGGATACTGAATGAAATTGAGCAAGCTACATAATGCAATATGCTTTTCCCTTGATAGAGGCTTAGTGAAGATATCAGCCAACATACTGTCAGTCGGACAGTAACTTAATTTGACATCTTTATTCTAAACTTTTTCTCTAAGAAAGTGAAATTGAACTTCGATGTGTTTAGTTCTAGAGTGAGTTTGTGGGTTCAGAGATAGAGCAATGCAGCTCTGATTGTCGCAATAGAGTATAGTTGGACTGATTTGGGAGATCATAAGATCCTAAACAAATATTTTGAGCCAGATGATTTCCTTCACTGCAGAGGTAGCTGTGGCATATTCGGATTCTATGGAGGACAAAGAAATGCATTTCTGATTTCGACTATTCCATGAAATGGGTCCTCCAGCTAGAAAACAAAGATAGCCAGATGTGGATTTTCTTGTGTCCACATTTTCAACCCAATCAGAGTTGGAATAAGTAAGTAACGTCAAAGCATCCTCTATATTTTCATTATAACACAAAGCATAGTGCTTAGTGGCTTGAATGTATCTTAGTGCTCTAAGTATTGCTCTGCTTAAAGTCGAAGAATCTGTCTTCAAGGAAGACGACATCTCGACTAATTGAGATACGGCTCAACTCGACATCGTAGATTCGATAGGCCTCGTGTAATGTTGAGTATCCAATGAAGATACTCCTACCAATGAAGATACTCCTATAGCTGACAGAGTCAAGCTTGTTTCTCATATCAGAGGGAATCTGTTCATAACAAATATAGCCAAACACTCGAAGGTGTCTTAGACTCGGTTTGTAGCCATAGAAAGTTTCGAAGGGAGTCTTTGAGTCGACTGCTTTGGTACTTCTGTAGATAGCAAGCTGTTGAAACAGCTTCAGCCCAAAAATAGTAATGTACGATTCTTCTTTTTGGCTACTCCATTTTACTGTGGTGTGTAGCTGGTGGTAATTGATGATGAATGTCAAATGATGCCAGATAGTCGGCCATTTCGTCTAACAAGAACTCTCCACCACTGTCTGTACAAAGGGTCTTGAGTCATTGACCATTCTATGTCTCAGGAAACTGTTTGAAATCTTTGAAACAGTTGAATGCCTCAGACTTGTTCTTAATGAACATAATGTTGGTAAATCTCGAATAATCATCAATAAAAGTGATAAAATATAGTGGTGAACCTAGAGAGGGAGTACTCATAAGGCCACACAGATCACTATGTATCAATTCTAAAATGGACTTAGCTCTAGTGGCTTGTCCCTTTGGGAATCTTGATCTAGGTTGTTTGCCTAGTATGGAAAAAGTGATTTTCTGGCAGAAAACAAGCTAAATCTCTGAAATAAAATTTCCAGAACTGCTGGAGGACTGATCTTGCATAGATTTAGCCTCAGTGAAGCCGGCAAATTTTGACACAAAGATTTGAGTGAAAAACAGAGGATTTTGACAGTAAAACAGTGGGTTTTCAAAAAATGTAAGCAGGGTCAGAATTCGTGGAGGTGATAGAATGGAAAATCAGTGTTTGTTATGGCTGTAGACAGACCGACGAATTCTGATACACTTGTTTGGTCAAAAAAAATGTCACTTGGGTCACTTCTTTCAAAGAAAATGCCCAAGTTGACACTTTTGTTGCTTCCCCCCGGCTTGATAGGTTGCTCAGCAGCTCGTGTAGGACTTGGAGAGAAGTCTTGTGCTGTAGTGTGAAGGAAAATAGCAAGTAAGCATACACACAAGCACGTTAGTAAAAAAGAAAACAAGTAAGCTATGTAGAAAAAAAACTTAGAAAGCGGTAACGGCGCCAATGTTGGAAGTATTTCTACTTTCTATGGTGGCTAGGTTTAATGAGGGGTTCGTGCGTAGTATAGTGGTAGACCGGTCGTCCACCTTCTAAGTTCTACAAAGTTTAACAACTGTGAAATAAAAAACATAAACGAAAAGGGAGCACCAAGGCTTCCCAATTGGTGCTCGGAATAGAAACTAATTAAGGTGTGGCTAATGCGGTACCCAACTAGCCACTACTTGGAAAGTAGATAAACCTGCTAAGGGGATACCCAACTAGCAAGGATCAACAATAAACTAGGCTTGCTAAGGCTTCCCAACTAGCAAACCATAAAACTAATACGAACTCCCAAAGGGAAATGAAATAATAAATTGCGGCTAACTAAATAATTAACAAATAAAGCATGCCACAATAATCCAATGAAAGGAGGCAAGAGGAGGTCTGAGCACTTCCCTCAAGCTATGCACCTTCCAATGGGAATACAAAGAAATAGAATGATAATCTCAAAGAGAGAGCAATTTAGCATAATCTCAGAGTGTTATTTTACAAGGGAAATGCCTCTCTTCTTATAGCAAGAAGGGCCTTCTGTAAGCTTCTACTAACTTATGGGATTAATTTCTAAAACTTGCAATTATAAGACTTCTAAACTTCTCCACTTCTAACTTAGAAATCCTAAGACTTAGAACTCAAGATAACTTAGAATCTTTTATTTTCTAAGCTTAAGTTTCTAAGTTTAAATTCTCTAAGTTAAGTTTTCTAACTTAGAAGTTTAGAATTTAATTAAGTTTCTACCCATGGACTTATAACACACATGCCATGGTAGGAGTTTATTAACAAGTACTCACAGTGGACTTACAATACACATGCCACGTTGTTTTATTTTACTTTGTTGCTAACAGGTCTTCATGAGAGGTTCTAGCATAATTGGCTCTCTTGCAATACTTGCAGAAGAGTCTGGTCTTAGGCTTTTGATGTTGTTGATTGTGTTGTTGTGATTGCTGGTCTGAATCAATTTGCTCAACTTTTGTCTTCTTGTCCTTCGAAGATTTCTTCTTCTGGAGCTGTTGCTTATTCGAATAAAGAGCGATTGTCTTTGAATTCGACATAGATAAGCTTTTCCTTCTTACTTCTTCTTGCAATAAACTTGCTGTCACCTTTTGCAGAAACAGGTCAGGAGCATTGCTAAGTAGCAATACTAGATTATCGTAAGAGGGAGGAAGACTGGAGAGAAGAGACATGTTAGCATCTTCGTCTGATACTAGTGAACCTATTGCAGCTAACTGATTGAGTACTGTTTGAATTCATTTAGATGATCAGTGACTGAGGTTGCTTCATTCATCTTGAGTGACAGGAACTTCTTTCTCAAGAAGAGACGAGTTGATACATCTGTCGTTTCGTATAGACCAGTAAGAATGTCCCATGCCTCTTTGAAGTTGGAACAATCAACTACATGAGCTATTTGTGAATCTTTAAAATTCAGAGATACAATGGCAAGAGCTTTGCCATCCTTAGTTTCCCAGGTGGTCAGCATGTCAGGTTCAATCAACTTGGCTATTGAACCATTGACGTATCCCCAGAGTTCTTTTTCAGTGAGTATCATCTTCATTTTGAACTTCCACATGTGGAAGTCATCACCGTTGAACTTATTGATCAAGCAGATTTCTGAAGATGTTCCTTCCATGATGAATGATCTAAGAAATTGTAATATAGTCTCGAATACTAATATCAGTTTGGAACGATGGCTCTGATACCACTCTGTTGGATCCTCTCGTGATTAAGTGCGGAATAGGAAAGAGGACTCAACATAGAAAATTATAATAGGAGCTTTACCAAACTATAGTTTCAGACCTTAACTTAGATTGACAGGAGGAGTGTATTGTAGGTGTTGAAGACAACCATGAAGGGAGTGAAATAGTTAGGCGTTTGAGACAACCATACTTCTTTCGAGATTAGACATTCCGAATGGAGTGAGTATCAATGAGAGAGAAAATATCAGAAAGCATTCACAATGGAACATACATATGAAAATAGAGAATTTGAATCAAGTTGTTGGTAATACAACGATCAGATCACAATCATGTGCCCTCAAATGGTTCACAGTAATAGCGCACTACGTGTTGTGATCTTACTTAGCTAGCTACAGATTGAATAACTATCTCTACTTCTTGAATAGCTTTCACTCTCTCGAATATCTCTGATCCTAAGGAATCAGACAATTAAGATACAATGGAGTTTGTGGACGAACTCAAAATCACGCTAAATTATTGTTCGTGTTCTTGTCACTCATCCATGCATTCATCACTCTTCTCACTGCATCTCACTCTTCGTGAGTGGTCGTTATGTTTATATATACATGGAACAATTACAATGACTGTGTGGGCAACGAGCGTGAAACAATGCAGTTACTAAAAGGTACTAAAGTGAACTATAACTTAGTCTACGTCGGACAAGGTAGAGCAAGTTGCATGATGGTGATGATGTGGACCTCAAACTCGAAGACTTTGAATTAATTGAATTTGATGTTGTGAACCTTGAACTTGAAGAATTCAATGTCGATCCTGCTTCTGCTTCAATTGATTCATTGCACAGACGTTCGACTTTAGAGAGTAGGGCTGCAATGTCATTGTGTATAGAGAGAGTACATATTTACATGGTATACTAGTGCTCAGGAATCGAATTCGAGTGAGTCAAACTTGAATGACTCAAATTTGGGTGTGTTGAGTGAAGCTTAATTCCAACATGCTTGCATTGCCATAGCCTACCATGATCCCCTACATGGATGATGAACCCTCCTTGGTCCTTGTTGATCACAAGTCTTTAAATAAAATTGGAGATATATTCTCCACCATTATCACTTCTAAACACTTTGATCTTGTGATCATGATTCTCTTCAAAAAAAAGTCTTAGACTTGACAAAACTCTCAAAAATATGTACTTTAGAGGAAAGTAGATATACCCATCCATATCTTGACTAGTCATCTATAAACATTGTAGCTCCACCATTGCTCTTTGTGCTAGCAAAATGCATGCCTGAGTGGATCAACTCGAGAGGATGACTTATCTTTGTGATTGAGCTTGAAAAGGGTGACTTGTGTGTCTTATCCAAGGCACAAGCTTCACATACCCTTTCCTCCTTTGCCAAAGATCTTGGAAGCCCGAGAGCAAGCTCCTCCTTGCACATGGCTTCCATTGACTCGGTGTTGATGTGACCAAGCCTCTTGTGCCACAAATCAAATATGATCATGTTGCTCTCCTCGACTACCATCTCAAATTGGTTAGGATCAACAAAAGCATCAAGCTTAAATAACCTCCCAAACCTTGTTCCCCTTGCTATGATCTTCCCACTTTTCTTGATGTTTTATACATTAGTAGAGAACTCCACCTTTAAACCATGATCTAAAAGTTGGCCAACAGTAAGCAAATTCTTAATGATGCTAGGAATGAAGAGAACACCATCTATCTTAGTCTTCTTGGAAGATCCTAAGCATAAGAAAATGGATCCCACACCTTCAACTTTACATTCATGATCATTTGCTATAAAAATGGACTTTATAGATCCTAAAAATTCAAAAGATAGGCACTCATTGATGCCATCTTCTACAAAAAAAAAAAAAAACTATAAAGATAGAGATAGATTGTATAATATTTGATCACAACTAGCTATCCCACTCTCTTACAAACCTGAGAACAATCACACTTTTAGTTCTCAACAATATTTAAGGTGAGCTTGAGCTTGATCAATCTTCAAGATCCAAACCTAGCTCAATTTACTATAGATTTGATTAAAAATAGCCTCCTCCTTGATCTCAACTTCACAAGAAGGGTGAATCCACCTATGTTGAACCAAGAGCACTTTAGAGTATCCAAAAGCCTCACAAATAAAGCCCTCTAAATTCAGGTTGAATTACATTGACATCTTCAATCACAAACCTATCCAAAATCAAGCCAAAAAAAAACACAATTTTCACTAGTTTTGAATTTCTAGATGAAAAATCATCAAATCACTATATTGGAACCCAAAAGGTGCATTTTAGGACCTCAAGAAGCCTAAGAATGGCCTATTTAAGCTCTCAAATGGCTGATTCAATTTTCTAAAGAGTGGTGGCAATGAAATCCTTATGATCCCTACAAGAAGACTTGTACACCAAGATTCAATTCATAATAACTTTCTAGTTTGGTTTGGTTGAATGGAAATGACTCAATCTCGGTTTTTTAAGCTATAACTCAGAAAAATAGGTCCCCTTTGATCTATTCTCACTCATATGAAACCAGATTTTGAGGTACACTCACTAGATTAGCAACTAGTGGCAAGGACAAATCCAATACTACTCAAATCTAGGATCTAAGCTTGATAAAATCAAATATAATGCTCACATTTTATTAAACTCTGATACCATGAAAAAAATTTACAGGAAAATGAATCCCAATCAATTCTAAATATGATGGAGAATGCACGTTTGATTGATCTAGATCCAAACTATGAGCTAGAATCAAGACTAGTTAAGTCCACAAAAGGCACATAGATTTGATCGAACACTCAAAAGAAAAGTGCAGCAAGCATCCTAAAATTGTAATCAGATTTAGTACCTTCCAAAACATGTAATTAATGCATAAGATCACTCTCATATGATAGCTTTAACTCGCCACTCAAAGACAATGTAGATGGAAGTGCAAAATCTCGGTTTTTCATCATCAAATTCACAAGATTTACAATGATATATATACATATTCTTCTCGGATCTAGGGTTTAGGTTTACCCCTCAACCATATGTGATTTAACCCTAAGTTAAATATCCTAAAATAGGTCATCGACCCTACAATTGACCTCCTGACCTCGAGATCCATCAACAAGGCAAAAATTGCTAAAAGTAGTCCTACTATCTCTACAATGCTAATGTACATTTTGTACTCACTTGTAAAGATGCTATAAGACCTCGTGTGAGGAATTTACATTGTTGGACATAGGGCTAAGCATCTAGACATGTGACATGTGCCTCACCACCTACAAGTGGAATAATATCAAACTAGACAAGCTAGAATTGTGAAATTTCAATACCACTCGCTACTTAGGATAGGATAGATTGTATATATTTCTCCAGTTCATCTTTAACCATCATAGAATACTTTGAATTTAGTTGATATTGTTTTTGTCGAATCGTTACAACATCCGGCTTTAAGTCGATTCAATGTTCCCCGAACTCCTTTGGAGTTCCCTTAAGGTCATGCATAGTCCATGCAAACACATCTTGGTATTCTCTTAATAAATCAGTATATAGCTAGATCTCTTCTTTCGACAAATTTCAAGATATTTTCAACACTTTATCAGGTGCAATAGATGTATCAATAACTACAATCATTCCTTCTGTTGAGTAGCCTTGAACTTTTCGATTTGAAATATTGTTTTTTTGAAATAGAAGATGGTTCTGCCTCTTCAATTTCATAACATTCAAAATAATTTACTTGGATGTCATCCTCATCTGTCGATTCTACAAAGAACGAATCTTCATCTAGTATTCTATATAAAGACTTTTACTCTTTTTAGTTCGCCGACAGGTTTCCTTCATGTCGAGTCAACTAACTTGATTTTCATTGAGTCGATTGAATATCAGTCAAAACCCAAGTGCATGTGCTGTATCTTCTGTCATAATATTCACACTCGAACCCAAATCTACTGGTACTTTTTCCTACATCAATTTCAGGAGCTCAAAGATCTCCCATATCAATTTGCAATAAATTGGTCTCTGGCAGCTTCTGCTTTTGCTTTCGTTTTAGTTGTATCAAAATTTAGAGTTGCTTTGGATAATAGTTATTGTTGGATGACAGTTGCTAAAAAGTAATGTTTGGTTGTAGAGCTCCAATATCATTGACAATATTGTAGTTTGTCTTCTGCACAGTATCAGGAATATCTGAATCAAGATTGTTAGGATTATTGTAAAGATATTCAAACCATTTTTTAACTTCCTAATAAAAAGAGATCGATGATCGGCTGCTCTGAATAGCTTCCTAAATTCCCTTGAAAAAAATGTCATGTATCTTTTGATAACGCTCCCACCGCTCGCCCTAGCACTACTTTTTGCACCTAACATTCATCTTTATAAACATTCAAGATATTTCGTCAAAGTTTCCAATTAACATTACCATCCCCGGCAACGACTCCAAAAAGATGAACTCTTATGTTGTAGCTTAGTTCTCTTTAGATAGACAGAATTAATGTAGTATAAAGGATTATCATTTCACATAGATGGTAAATGAATGAAAATTGGATATTATTAGACTTTGTATGGTTTCGAGTGATGTAATCCTAGTTATCGATAGATATTCGAACAAGAGGCAGCCAGTACTACCTTGATATCGAGTATAGAATCCAAACATTAACATAGACATAGTTCTAGAAGAACTCTCAATGAAATATCAAACTCCACAGACACAACAAAAGTCTAACAGTTTGATTTCATCGACAATCAAAATACTTCCTATCAAAATTAATTGACCGAAAATTTGATAGAATCTATTCTACTAACTCGAAACAAGCAGTTCCCACATTCAATCTGTGAATAGTCTAAGCAATGCTCAAATTGTCGATCATAGTCGTCAGTGAACTGTTTAGTCGACATTCCTGATGGAGTTCAACGATAAAATTGGTTCTCGCTTTCAAATAGATACTAAGACTCGATTTTGACTTAAAGACTCACTCGAATTCGATATATTCAACATATCGACTTAGACACTTATCATGCTAGGTTTATTCATCTGGCATTTCTTATATTGATTTTGTAGTATTCATGTATTCGAATTTGATTTAATAAAGTTGAATATATTGCTTTATTCATGTTTATAACTTTACCAAGGTATCACATGGCAACACAGAAAAGCATTTTTGGGAGGGGGATAGGATTGCTGGATCTTGGCTTGATTTGGGGATCTCAATGCCCAACGATTGGTCTTGGAATGTTTTACAATATTATGCTTAATTAATGTTGAAAGATTTGTACACTGGAGCCCATATTATTTGGCAATTAGTTGAAAGCAAATTTGTGTGTAGTCACCTGCAGCCCATATGTATGTGTAATTAATTCACACCTCATTATATGTAATTCAAATTTTTTAAGCCAATTTTTTGAACTGCCAAATATTATCAAGAGTTGAGCTGAAAGGCTAAAGGGCATTTGCATTTTCTTTGAAAATCATGGTAGAGGCACGCATCAAGGGTGAGCGGTTTGAAAAGTGGAAGAGGACAGGGCAGGTGGGGCTCAAAATCTGAGGACAAAAATGACACGTGGTGCTTTACCTAACCTCCCGCTCGTTATCACTATCGTAATTGTCATTTGGGCTCATAGTGGACAGGTGGCAGTTTTTTACTGGATCAGATCAGAGAAGTTTAAAACCATATTCGTTTGGGCCTTTCAATTGAGAGGCCCAAACTTCAATTACGACAGGTAGCAGGCGTGAGCAGGCCCGCTACCATGTAGCATGCAGCCTTCAATGCACCTCGCCGTAGGGCGGCTCGGTGCATGAAGGCTGCATGCTACAGCCGGTAGCGGGCCTGCTCACGCCCGCTACCTAGTCCGTGAGTGCAAGAGACCCAGGTGGTTAAGGACGCTAACTCTAGTTATAGGGGACAACGTTTCCACAAAGAGGATTGCAACATTTGCTCTCCGTTTCCAGTAGATTCATTCTGCCTTGTAATTCTCACACATTCAACAGTCAGAGAGGGTTTTTGACTGTTCCGTTTGGCTCAGCTCATTCCGATATTGTCCCGGCCTTCCGATCCGTCATTTGCAGAATTGGTAAGTCTTTTCTTTTTGGGCTGTAACCTCTACCACGTCCTTTTGCTGTTCGCTTTTTGAGGTGATTATGCATTAAAACACTGATGCTCGTTATGTACATATGTGGTTGGATTCACCTCTTCTTGCAAGATCCAGAGTCTTAGAAAGGTGATAGGTGTAATAATTTCGAGCAATCAGTTATAGAACTTTAAATTTGTGTATGTTTTTTGCGCTGTCTTGTCGGTTTCGCTGTCATTCTGCTGTAGACCCTCGATTCTGCAAGTGTGTATAATGGCAGAAGTTGTTTAGAGGTAGAGGACAAGCTTTCACAGGCTATTTTTTGTAGTGGATCGCTATATGTGAAGCTGGTGCACAATAATGAAAGAAAAGGTTGCTGAATATATTTTGTGTAAGAAATTTCAGAGCTCAAAAACAAGTTTTTTGGATTTGATGCATGCAAGAGTCATATTCAAGTTGAACTGAGAATATCTTTAAAGTTAGGGTCAACATCTAGATCATTTAGAGAAGTCCAAAATCTTGTATATGGTATCTGTCATGGGGGTGACGAATACAAGATGTAATTATACCGTATGGGGATCCCCATTACGGGCAAAACAAACTTGCTGTTACATCCTGTATATGTCACCCCCTTATGAAGCTAAAAACTGCAAACTAATAGTGATAACCTAAATGTCACTCCCCTATGCCCTAGCCCATGACAAGCAAGTCCCTTTGCCTGGCCCCTTTGACTTGCCACTCATTTTTTGAATTTTGGCAAGTGAGTTGATTGGCAATGGGCCACCCCCCTTTCAAACTTGACTGACAAGTGCCAAATGAAGGGCCGCTATCTGATTGGTCAGTTTGAATCCATATAATCTAATTGGTCCATTTTTGTTAAGTTGCCCTTAGTAACGCAAACATGCCAGGCAATGTCCCTAGGCCCAACAATTGAACTTGAGTTGCCCCTATGTGGCATGGTCCCATGCCACCTTATCTGCCACATGGTGGCAACTCAAGCTTAGTTTGAAAGGGGGGGAGACCCATTTTCCCTCCTTGGACCAGTAGGAAGACTCCATTTTAAATTTGGGACTTGCCAGTTAATGTAGTCTGAAACCACCCTTTAAACTTTTAAATTGTTTGATATAATTGTTTCCACGTGGTAGAAAATGATTGGCCATCAACATTTATCAATAAGCAGTTTGCGGTTCTATATTATATGATGCACATTGTGAATCTATTTACCATGCAACTAAGATACTCTGAACTGTCCCGGTATAAATCTCAAACAGTGTGATAACCCAAAGTCTAAGTACTGCTGCTGCATTGGAAAGCTCGATACATCAAGCTCTAAGAAGTGAGTCCTATAGAAGTCAGGTTTAACACCCAACTATACATGCCAGGTATGTCGAAGATAAACCCGATAAATGTATCACCACTCATGAGTACGTCAAAGATGGTGATACCAAGTGAACTCAAGAGACGAGTAGCCTATGAATACCAAGAGGAATGGAAACCCAGACTATGGAGCTGCATCAAAGAGGTAACCACCATAAACGTATATCTGTCAGGAAGAAGCGCTAAGGCTCTATGAATATACACGATGAGTTTGAAGAGAGCATCAACTAATAATGGAGGAACTGCAAACTATGTGGTGATGATATGATGTGGTGCTGATGACTTAGCTCGTGTCATCCGAGAAAGCATAGTGATTTGTAGTTGTGATATACCAGTCCAATCAGAGGAGATAAGGCATGTACACCAAGTCTTAGTTGAATAGAGTACTGTAGGAGTGACCATAAGGCGACACTTACTAGGAGCATCATGAATATATCTCCTGAAGCAAAATCTCTCTAGCTGGACCAAGGAGACATGGCCCTTCCCTAGGTGGGGGCCAAGGCTGCATGTCTCATATTGAAAATAGGACCACTGAAAAGCACCCTCAGGTAGGTATGAGATGAAACCACCTCTAGAGGTTGATCCTCAAAGGTAAACTCTTGTCTCAGTATAAAGGATCTAGAAGTATTGAAGACCATAACTTTGGTCTTCAAAATCTTTACTTTTAATCCCCATCTAGCACACAAAATGTATGTAGATTGTCCAAGTGTCTCGGTAGTCCCTCACTGCCTGGTGATAATAGAGCTACATCATCAACATATAACAGTATGGCAATCAAGATATCACCAAGGCTACAACCTGGACCATCATCCCGATTGATAACCTACTCAAGCTCATCAGTGTATAGTCCAAATAAAGTAGGTGATAAGGAACAAGCTTGTTTCACCCCAATAGTGCTCAGCATTGGATCTGAGATGTCGAACTCACCTCTGAAACAACCCCAAACTCTCTCATATAAATGAGTGAGGGAGGTGGAGACTAGGGAGAGAACTCACGCCAAAATGCACCAGTGGACGTGCTGAAGAGGTGATTAATGAGACGTCTGCCTTCATTTGATTCAAAAGTGCATTTTTTATTGCGAAGAACATGGTGGCATATACGACGAACATCACGAAGTAAGTGAGGTGAATGAAATTTTGTAGATGGTATGGTGTGTCCAAGGTGGAACGAGAGGCGTGAGTGATATGAAATTGCAATGGTGGAAATACGGAAATCTGTGAGGAATGGAATGAAAGAGGGTGATCCCATGAGATAATCCACCACACTATGTCCGCCACTATGGGGATGTCAAGTAAATCCAATAGAGCCATGCCAACAAGCTAAGATACTCATCGTAAGAAGTGACCGGTCCAAGAACATCAGTAGAGGTCCTGTTAATACCCATATCCACCGCATCAAGAGACTGCACATGAAACTGATCCAAAGCATCGTGAGTTTGACGTGAGGTAGTCCTGGCATTGAAATCACGTTGATTATTTTGTGTGCTCTTTCCCCCCTCTTGATATAGTCCTTGAGCTCAGGTTTTGATGTTGGAACAGGCTCCTCACCTGTCACAAGCTTCCAACATTCTTTATTTTCTAGAATGTTCTTGATCTTGAATTTCTAGACACTAAAGTTAGTGCCATCGAGCCTGCTGGCTTCACTCAGCATGCTCTCTGCAAGACTAGCCATAACTGGATAGAAATAATTCACAAAAGGTAAACTGGGGTTTGCACCCCACTATGTTATGCAGCCACTTGCTCAATAACCCTCAGCTTTTGAATTTGAAACTATCCCCCCTGTATGGCTGTCCTAGCCCTTGTCCAAGATCCACTCAGTGCTTGCACTGAAGTCCCCACTGGAGAAATCGCCCTCCTACAGCCGTGGCTGTTTCAAACAGATGCTGAAAATTGTGTCCCAAAATAGAAATTTTTTGGTTCAAAATACTCCCCTTGCCATAGTACTCCAACGGTCCAGATAGCATAGAAATCCGATGCTCCTATAGAGAGGGCGCCCAAATTTCAGGTTGGCTGATCCTGAACTTTTCCTGAAGCTGATCAGAAATCTGGTTCTAGCTTTCCCACATCACATGTACCACAACCTGCTCTGATGCCATGTTGAAATCCAAGGCTTAGCTATGGAGTATCATAACAACATAGAAAGCACACTATGAAAGCTTCAAAAACCAGCTATGCAGTAGTAGACAAAAGCAACAGAGAGAGAGAGAGAGAGAGAGAGAGAGAGAGAGAGAGAGAGAGATCAAAAGTCCATCCAACATAATGAATAACCAAAAGGGAGGTGTGCGTGGAAACCCCTCAAGACCTATGAGATCTAGAGGGCCCACAAATAACAAGGAACATGGAGGTGGTGTCTTTCCTATTCTAGCTCTAGACCCACATGGGTCTTTAACCTACTTGTCATTGCTTGATTAATTAGCACAAGTGGGGTGTACTATGTATAGAAGTCAAGCCAAAGGGGCAAATTAGGTATTGTATTTCAACAGTTAAGGGATCACAAAAAAGATAGCGATATCTCCCTTTGATATCATGATACATAGGGCATTGGAAAATGAAAGGATGCTCTATCTCCATTTCCCTATTGTGCATAAATGAAAAAGTCTATCATGATGTGAAATATCATGAAGGGATCTCGTCTCAACATGTAATTGCTGATACGAGACCCTGAGCTATCCCAAAGTAAATCAGAGTCCATGCGATAAATGTACCTCCTAATATACTAATGGGACATCCCATCGGAAATTGAGATATGGAGATGTTAAAGGTAGATAATAAAAAGGTGGCTTAGAAATACCATGATGAGTGATGACCTTCTTGATGCAATTGTTGGGAGGATGAAAGCGCCAAAAATGATACTTCAACTCCCATCCATACATTCTACGATCCCTTGAATGTACATGACCTAATTTAAAATAACGAGACCCTGAGCTATCCCAAAGTAAATCAGAGTCCCTGCGATAAATGTACCTCCTAATATACTAATGGGACATCCCATCGGAAATTGAGATATGGAGATGTTAAAGGTAGATAATAAAAAGGTGGCTTAGAAATACCATGATGAGTGATGACCTTCTTGATGCAATTGTTGGGAGGATGAAAGCGCCAAAAATGATACTTCAACTCCCATCCATACATTCTACGATCCCTTGAATGTACATGACCTAATTTAAAATAGAGCCTCAATTTGGATACGGGACATCACAAACTCAACCAACTTAGATAATCTGAAGTCGAATAGAGGGCTTGGTCCGTATCATGCGCGACAACATAGTGATTTGTAAATGGGTGAAGGTAGCCTAATTTGACAATGTGAGCCCAATACACCGCATCTCAACAATGTACATGGATGTGGTAGTGCCTCGAATAGTTGACACTTATTGGATTCATCATGAATATGACGTGTGAAACAAATTTGCTCCAAGTTAACTGGAGAGGCACGACCCTTCTCTAGTCGGCTTGTAGTTGCTTGTCTCATACCAAATATAGGACCCGTGAATAGAATGCCTAGATCTGATCAAGAGAACAACCTTTGGAAGACAACCGTCCAAAGTGAGCTCTTGCGTTGCATAAAGGCCTTGGAGGTATAAAAGATCATGATCTTGGTCTTAGTGACTTCCCAACCCATAGAACAAACGGAGCTTAACATTCCAAGTGTCTCTAAGTTCCCTCTTTGGTCAGGGAGACCAAAACCACGTCATCAGCATAAAGTAAGATGGCTATTAGAATGTCATTGAGTCTACAACCTTGTCCAACATCCCGATTGATAACCTGTTCTAGCTCATCAATATATAGCCCAAACAAGGTTTGTTAGAGAGAACCTCCACCCTTGTTTCACCTTGATAGTGCTGCATATCGGCTGAGAGAGAGAGAGAGAGAGAGAGAGAGAGAGAGAGAGAGAGAGAGAGAGAGAGTAATAAGATTTCACATAGTCCCTCTTGACAAGTCAAAACCAAACCCTTTGAATTCAATTCATAGCATAACAGGTAAAATAAAGCTGTATAAGGTCTTACAGTATAGAGTATCATAAAGCGAAGGAAGTTTTAGGACACTCAACTGTTACTTGCCACCATCCGACAAAACAAAACCGCACAAGTTAGTTACGTGAGGAAGACAGATGTCATAGCTGAGCATCAGTTGTTATCCATGTCTGAAACAAGATTCACTACTTTATCAGCAAGATTGCAAATTCAATACGTCCAATCTTCCCTATCATGCAATTTATACTTAGCAATACGTTCTGCCCTTTTTACGAAACCGTATCAGGGCAGATGCCATACTGATCAGCATAAGGGTAATCAGAATGCATTTTCTTAAAAAACCATTTCCATTTTTCACGTAAGAAGCTAATTTAGCAAATGCACAAATAAAACGAGTCATGACTTTAGCATCAGTGCTAGGTACTAGGGCGGATCCGTGCCATACTAGCCCCAAGGACCTCCCAAGAAGGTAGTCAGGAGTCCAAGCACCTTGCGGCTCAGGCAAATCCATGCGATACTAGCCCACCATAGTCAGACCCAAAAAGCAGAAATACAGCTCACCTTCAATTGCCACTTTACGTTTTACAACTCCATGCCTTGTATATATTATGCTTGACTCAAACCTCATATGATTAGTCAAGAAACGTAAGCTTGTGGAAATCATATACATGTAACCAATCATTCTTACTCTGTCTAGACGTCTATGCTGCGTCATATGGCTCATATGGCTTCATACATGGATATGAGACGACGACATTTCCTGCAGCTACCCATCTTCCACAGCCAAACAGAGAACCTCCTTATGTACTAAGGATTTCAAACCGAAAGAACAAGGTTAATGCTTGTGTAGCTTTCTTGTAAGTCTTATCACGTTCCCAGAACAGTAAATGAATCAGTCAAGCATGAATCATCACAAAAGTTTTACAGTATTATCACGTATTAAGAGTATATTGTCACCTTACTTGCATTCCAGCAAACGATAGAAGGCATTTGTTGTAATGGTTATCATAGTGTTCACAACTATCATTGTTACAAGTGCCTCATAGAAGCATCCTTTGTTATTGCCATAAGCAATAAGCAACTGCATGTAGTGATAGTATCCATACGTATGTACGCATTCATACCATTACCATTATCATATACACAGCTTTCATCATTATCAAAAACCATCAGCGAGGCAGACAGAAGTATCAAAAACCATCAGCGAGCAGCTGTAGGGCGGCCAACAGAAGTATTTATGAGCAGAATAAGTATACTTCTTATGAAACGAAACCATGCAAGCCATAAGTGCTTGATTTTTTTTCTGAAATCAGAAGGTATAATGTGGTCCATCTCGTTTTAGGATGGCGGCCCATTTGATATGTATGAAAGGTACAATCATTCATTATTATACATTGAGTGATCATGAAAATCATACTACCAAAATGCGATAGGCAGCAGATCGCTGGCCATCCTCCCTTAAGCATTGATTCCTTCACAAGCATCTATCATCCAAGTTGCGGCAGGTCGCAGTAGGAGAGGCACAACACAAGAGAGAGATAGAGCAGAAAAGAGAGAAGGCAAGAAGAGTGGGATTTTAGGTCTGTGTCATCTTTCCTTATATAGAGAAATCAGTGCACCTGGATGCACTGGGTGTTTGAAGATGCTCACCGTCAGATCGTGTTCCTCTAATGTGCACAGATCACAGCTGTCGAAAGAGAAACAAGTTTCCCTCCAACATGACCATTTTTTTAAAAAAACCATAAGCGGTCATATTTCCAAGTTTAGGCAAGAAAGAATAATTTTAATGGTTGGGTACCATAAGGGAGCCAATTTATGATGTTTAAAAGAGTAAATATCACGTAGTGACCATAGAATAGAGCCCATGAGAGAGAGAGAGAGAGAGAGAGAGAGAGAGAGAGAGAGAGAGAGAGAGAGAGAGATTGATTCATTGATTCTATAACTTTAGACGATTCTTTAGGTTGGGCACATTTGAATTCTCTAATAGTGCTTACATCTGTTAGATGAATAAGAATGTTCGTATGTGTATTAACTAGTTTGACCTGATTTAGTTAAGGTTTTTATTTCATCTTCTAATGAGCCATTTGTTAGGGTCTCATTTCTTATCATCTATAACATGCAGATAATGGCTTGGACCCCCGGAGGTCCTCTTCTAACTATAGGAGACCTGCTCGAGGATCTTGGACATGATTATGAAGAAGTTACCAAATCTTCAGCTTTAGATCCTCTTGCAATAACATCATCACGAATAACCTCATCATGTAGGTTTTATTTTTTTTAGAATTGTAAGCACATTAATTATAGCTGATGTGAACTTTCTAACAACTTTTGGTTTTTCAGACTAATTTCTAAAATTTGTGCCAAAGCTTTACTTGCCCAGGATGATGGGTCATTGAATGAGATCGGAGGTCAAAGCTTACTTGTATTCTTTGAGGTTGGTTGGAAACTTGTATAGGAACAATGTCTTGAGGCTAATCAGACTTATAATCCAAGGGAATTTTGAAAAATGAAAAAAAAAGATGGAACTTTTGTTTCTATAAAATAGTTTGGTGATTGTATTGCCTAAAGTTTTTTTCTAGTGTATCTTGACACTCGAGGTTATATCTAGTGCTTATTTGGAGCAAAAGTTTCACAATTTTAAAAAGCTTCAATGAAATTACTAAATACATCAAGGTGAGTGACATTTTTCTTTCTTCTGATTGTTACTATTTTTGTTTCTCTCAGCAAACCTACAATCAACTAATTGCGGCGCTTGGTCAAAGTGGCAATGCTTGGTTGGGGTTAACACAGAAGGTGCATATCTTCTGTCGTTCTTTGCGCTTTCAAACTTATTTGAATAAATCTACTTTACAAAATTGTCTATACTTTGAGCTTTCATAAGACATAAGACTTTAGGTTAGCCTCTTAACTAAATTCCTTCTATGATTATCAATAGGGTGATTTTGTAGTGAATCATAGGTCCTTCTCCAAAGAATGCTTCTAGTAAGTGCTACAGGGCCTTCTTTACAAAGCAATGCAATGGCCAAAGTGTAGGTGGTAAAAGATGGACCAGCCTGCAACAAAGATAACGTTTTGATGATTGTCATATTGACGTTGATATCTTAAAATACTTGGTTCAAGATCTTAGGTGGCATAGTAATTTGTTGACACTCACGTCAAAGTGACATGACATGTAAGGGTTATAGTGGGGAGGCATGTAACGTTGGAAAAATTGAAGGGTGGTCTTATATGCCTTTTGGCATCAAAAGACATTAATAAATCTCTCTCTCTCTCTCTCTCTCTCTCTCTCTCTCTCTCTCTCTCTCTCTCTCTCTCTCTCTCTCCTAGGACACATTTCTCAAAGTTTCCGCCATTAGGGAAGACAAATTCCAATCATGTATAAAGAACCTGGAATGGTTTTGGAAATTGTTTGTTGGAGAACCACTATTGTTCACTGATCTGAGGTAGGATGAATGCTGGATTTTAGCAAGATTTATCGCTTTTGCTGATTGCTGGAGTGAGCTAGGATAGCTCGCTACTAGAGTGGTTGTGCTGCAAGACATTAATAAAGCTCTCTCTCTCTCTCTCTCTCTCTCTCTCTCTCTCTCTTTTAATTTTTTTAATTTTCTCTCTCTTCCAAGTACCAATTACAAATTCCGATTCTCCAATTTTCTCTCCGTTTCTCCCTTCCTCTTCCTCCTTCCTTTCTCCTTCCCTCTTTCAAGTTCTCTCTCTCTCTCTCTCTCTCTCTCTCTCTCTCTCTCTCTCTCACACACACACACACACACACACCACGGTCCATGCTATCCAAACCTAGAGCAACCTACTTGGGCCCCCACTTCTGAGCAGCCGATTCAGATCAGAAATCCGATTGGATCGAACAGATCGAATTGCAACTCGCAATTCGATGAAACTAGCTATATCTCGAGTCACTTAATGCTTGAACCTCTTGTTATTTA
Organism: Diphasiastrum complanatum; assembly: GCA_029204225.1. Classification (NCBI taxonomy): domain Eukaryota; kingdom Viridiplantae; phylum Streptophyta; class Lycopodiopsida; order Lycopodiales; family Lycopodiaceae; genus Diphasiastrum; species Diphasiastrum complanatum. Next base: position 34,157,789 of record CM055099.1, read on the forward strand.
GAGAGGCACACTGGCATGCCTGCATGATCATTGATCAGCATTATCAGATCAGAATGCAGAGCAAGGGTGTCAATCTCAAGGCTTATCCTCTAATTTTTTTGTAACTACATAGGCACATACTCTGTTTATGCTTGCACTTAAGGCATTGTATGGCTATGTAATCTAGAGTTTGCTTGTCTGGACAATAAGAATTTTCATATGTATTCAAGAAAACAGTTCATTTTTATGTCTAATACTGATGTAGTCGCACAATACCTTTATATGTGCAAACTGAGTCTGATTGTCGCTGAATCTTGTTTTTAAAAGACTTGAGGTAAGTTGTGGTTGTTGCTACATTTAGTTGTGTGCAGCTCTGACTACAGCAGACAAGCTGGTTGGAGTAGTGCATATGGACCTTGGCTTACTCATAGAGAAAATTAAAACACTCGAAGCTATTCTGAATAGAGGGAGCATTGCTATATCGACTTTGCAGACTGCTGCAAACAAAAACTAAACAAAGATACTCGTGGAGTTTATGGAGGACAATTAAATCAGAAATGTGGAGCCTGAATTGGGCTATGTAGTTTATTCATTGGGATTTAGTCATTCACAATTTGAGTGGCTCTGTTTGTATTTGTACATTGCAATTTGCAGGTTGTGATTCTTCTATTTTCTAAAGAGTTTGGTTTGATTTTGGGGGCTTATGTTTGTAAGGCCCTGAAGCTTCGGCGAGAAGATCACACAGGATTGTCTAGTGCAAATCAGCTGGCTCAATCGGTCTATCTCATTTGCATTAGAGTCAAAAGTGCCAGAAGCATGTCATACCAAGCTAGCGATTACTTGTTGCCTATAATGCAGTGGATATGGAATATCTGCAAATGCTTTGTGCAATTTTGTTTTTACACAACATAGTCTCTTTGATATGATTCCATTTATTTTCGTTTAAATCGGATGCCCCACTTTTGAGATAAATAGCAGCCGTTATAATCAACATAGTTGCCTGGCTTTGAGAATGTGGTTAAGAATCAAAGATTTACATTAACGGATTTCTTAATAATCAAAGAAGTGATTTTCCGCATGTGTCAGATGTTCTCTACGAAGAACCGAGTTTGAAAAGCCGAAAATAGAGCATTGTATTCACTCTGATGCATGGTTGATAAACTTGCAGCAAATGTAAGTTGACAATTGTCAGTAACATTGTAGCCTGGGAGTAAGCTGTGATGAAGATAAAAACTTTGCCATTGCTAAGTGAAACTCTGCTGACGGTTGTATTTATAATTTCTGCATTGTGGACAAGATGTGCTAAACTGGAAATTAACATTTCTGGCATTGATAACCTGATTGATACCTTCAAAAGTCCAATGTTTTGAGGATAGTAAGTTGATAAACAACATAAAACTAAGACGAGACCTTCATTTCGGTCGGAGCTACAGACAATGATATTCTCAAAGCCAGGTGATTCTTACCAGATATCATCCTTGTTCATTATCAGATTGATTTAAGAGTTATTTGTGATCTTTAGCTAGTGATACAACTCAGTGGGCCAGTTTCTCTAGGAAACCTTTCATGATAGTGAATCATCGTATGCCTTGAGATCTTTGTTGAAGCATAATTATTTCTCAATTTGTTGCTCTTCTTGTGAATGTATCTATAAGTTGCATGGAAGAGTTTCTTTGAGGACAAGATTGTTTGGAGGACATCATCTACTCTAACAAGGGTGCTTTTTACAGTACCTGCTATAACTTGAGCACTAGCCTTACTATGTGGAAGAACGAGGATGTTTGTGCCAAGTTGATCTTTTCTCGATGATATATGCAGTAACAGATTCAGTACTAACATTTAATTTTTATCTAGATCTATGTTACCATACTGGGCCACAAATTCTATGTGTATCCGTAAAGTTGTTCCTTGTTTTGGTGTTGAAAGTGGATACGGCCTCCATCAAACTACATTCTCCAATACAGTCATCATTTTAGATGTCTCAAAATGTTAATTCAGTTTTAGAGAGCAAATTCTAATGTCAGGTTGCTCTTTTTTCAATCTTGACGGAGCCTTAGCCTCCATCAAACCATATTTTGTCGTGCACTTTTGTTTGCGGGTTCCAGTTTCCAATGTATCCTTATTTAGCTCTAATCTATTTATAGTCTAATCCCTAACTCAGCAAGGTCGCCAGAAGTGGGCCTTAGCCTTTATCATATTATGTCCACGTCTTATTTTGTGTACAGTCTCCTCTTACAAGTTCAACATCCATCATTTCTAAGGAGGAGCAAACTTTTATCTTTCCTTCTACCAGCTTGTAACCAGTATTCTTATTGTCACTAAGTTTACATCAAAGAAAGGGTTATTTTACCCTAATTTGGCATCTCTTTTGACTTTTTGCTGCTACGTCTTAAATGGGACAAATCTGAGAACATTCTTGATCTCGCTTGGGCTCTATTTATAGATTGTTTCCACTAATGTCTCTCACTTGTAAAGTTACATCTATCTTGAGGAGATTTACTTTATCATTAGCCTTTTCTCCCATTCAATACTTCTGGACGTGCTATATATTTTTCACAGATGTACATAGTCTGTAAATTTTTTGTGACTTATAGGGAAATTCAAATCTATTCCCTAATGGTTTCTTATCTCACTAGCCATATCTTCATTAGGTTTGGGCAATTTGGGCCAATCTTGGTAAATTTATGTGTTTATCTTCTTTTCTAATCGTTGTCAGAACGTGCTAATTATGTACGAAATTTTGCAATCCTAAAGACTTTGTCAAGTATTGAAGACTTGCAAGAACAAAGTCCATTAACAATTCAGAGGATGCTTCTTTGGTATAAAGTTTTCAAAGAACAAATACAAATCTCGAAGTTTGCTTCATGGTATTATGGAACTTGTTGAATTCTTGAAATGAAGTGCTAGTATTACATAAATCACAAATACCAACATCTACATAAGCTTTAGGTATCTTACGTCTTTGCATGTTGTGGGTCGTTGGATTTGGTGATGAATGCGATAAGTTGCTTCATGAAAGGAACTCAATGGAGTCGAGCTCCTTTGCATGGGGGCAAGATCTTTGTTTGAGAGTCATCATCAAGTAATGTTACGCTCTTCGATGAATAAGATTTTCATTTATTGTGTTGCCTTTAATACTCGTTATCATGTCCACTTATTGCCAAGGCAAATGTTGTGTTGTTTGATATTATTCATCTTGTTGCAAACTCGAGCGCAATTGTGTAAATTGCCCACTTTTGATAGTCATGATGGTAAAATAATGTAAGACTTGATGTTTCTCTATACTTTGGGAAGTGTTTTTGGGTGCCTTAATAATCTTTTGTTAGGCTCAATGTGTATTTTGTGTTTTTTAATTATTACATGTTAACATTAATTGTGGAAAGTGTACACCAGACTTCATATCTTACCAAAAATTCAAGCAAATTCTTCTATGGGTAATGAACAAAATTGGTAGCTTTGCTTATGTAGATTATTTTCTTAAGGTCATTTGCTTTCAAAATTTCTCTGTGGTCATAGCAACACTTTCATCAAAAAATAGTTTCAATTTGGTTGTGTACGTATGAGTATGAACATTCATTTAAATTTGTTGTGTAATGTGCAATAAAGTGTTGCTTGAATCCTATTGGGGGCCTTCTGAGCAACTCTTTCCACCATATCCAACTAATCACCAAAAATCTAAGCAATATATGTCAAATACACGGTAGTTCAATTTATATCTATGAGGTTTTGATGTCAAAGTCATTTATGATGTCTGAAAATATAGGGGTGTACTTGTGCAACACATTGAGTTTCATTACTTGCTTCATAGCTCTTCCCAATCCAATTAGCCTATATGTGACCCTATCAACATAAAACAAAATTTTAGCAACAAGTTGTGTAGACATTTATATGATGATTCAAAATTTTCATCTCATGTGTTGAAAAGTATTTATCGACAAAAGCATCAACTTTTTAGTTTGCTCTTTTGGTCATATCTTATGCATGTATTATCATGATTTTTGTTACATTTTTCATTGAAAATTTCTACATCCCAAGCAGTATTTTCAACGATTCATTTATTTTTTGATCATAGAGTTTTGTAGAGATACATTCATGCATTTGAAGTTGCTTATGTGAACAAATTTGAAGGCATCATGTATAATAAAAATCTACAACACTAGAATACATGTGTGCTTATGTAGGAATGACAAAATTGAAATACCACATAAATTAATTGCATAAATCTTGTTATACACATAACAATAGCACAAACAAATTGTATATATACTACTATCGGTAAAGAAAGCCCTCCATGGTATATTTTAGGCCATTTTTTTAACAATTTAATTAGACTGTTTTTTAGTAAGTCACTTCATAAGCAAGCAAGTCTATATTCATGCCAAGTTGAATAGCATATTTCTCTCCATAGATCGGAGTCTACTGATTGAGTGCTTCTTCGACAGTAGTTGGCTCTCGAATGAGATAGCAAGCAGATTCATCAATATATATGTTAGGTAGTTTGTTTTCTCTTGTCAATCTTTTGGGAGATGAATGAGGCTGATTATTATTACCATGGTTGTGTTGTTGTTTAGCTGCAATATCTTCTTCTGATTCACTATTGATAAGCTGCACCTGAGGTTGACGCATGTGAAAAATCGAGATCAAAACACATTTAGCTCATCAATGACCTTTAGCCAAATTTGGTTGCACATCTAGAAATAGCTAGAAGATAGAAATCATTACTTTATGCATGCTAGAACTTAGAAATGCACAAACATCTAATCATAAACACTCAGATATGACTTAGTACTGTCATCAACATTCTACACATAGAAAACCAAGATATCAAGAGAGAAACACTTGAGATGGACATCAATTCTCCACAAAGAAAAAAAACTATGATGATTATTTTTCTACGTAGGTACAACTATTTATAGCTTCCAAAATATCATTTGGCCACTTGTGCCAAACTTGACCTCATTTGGAAACTTCTAGAGACTTCATCAAAAACCTAAAAAATATAGTCTAGATGCAATGTACCAGAAATAGCCATTTAGAATGGGTCCAAATCCCACCTCATCCACTTATTTACTTGTAAAAATTATTAAAATCACTATTTAGGCCCTTATTGACAAATATGAAACTATCTTTAAGTTGAGATTTCAAGTTGGCCTCCAAAAAGGCCAATAAACCAACAAAACTGGTTGACAATTTTTTTCACTCTCTCTTCAACTAGTTTTAGTACACAACTTTAATCCATCTTAAGAATGATCTTCATCCTAAGTATAGACCTCCTTTCTATGGTTTTATAGTAATTTCCATAATTGATATAGAGAATAGTGTCCAAATTGGATGTTTCACTATTTTTTACACATCAAGATGTAACTAGGATTCTTCTAATCTATGTAGATGACATTATTCTTAGTGGAAGTTGTTTGATGCTAGTTCAAGAAACTAAGGATGCATTATGAGGAGAATTTAAAATGCAAGTTCTAGGAGAGATCCATTACATTTTAGGCCTTGAGATTGATTTTCATGAAGAATATGCTTTTATTTGTCAATCTAGATATGTCTTTTCTATGTTGAGAAATTTCAATATGCAAAATTGTAAAGGCATAGATACTCCCATGGAGCAACATGTAAAAGACCCTATTAAAGGTGATGAAAGATCCTTCGAGGACATCACATTTTATAGGAGTCTTATAGGCTCCTTAATTTGGCTTACTATCACTAGACCCGATTTGAGCTATTGTGTGCACAAATTGAGTCAATTTATGCAAGATCCTAAGATCCAACATTGGAAGATGGCCAAGAGAGTTCTAAGATATGTATCTTTTACTCAAAATTATGGTTTATTGTACAAGAATGAAGATCTAACCATTGTTGGCTATTCGGATTCCGATTTTGCAAGTGATAAAATGGATCGAAAGTCCATTAATGCATATACTATCTTTCTTGGAGGCAATCTTGTGTCTTGGCTTTCAAAGAAGCAAGATACCATATCCCTATCTTCTTGTGAGGCCGAGTACAAAGCACTCACTACAGCAACTAAAGAGGTGCTTTGGATCAAGAGGTTAATCATGGAGCTAAAGTGCATCAAAGAGGATGATCTTCCCTTGATCAAGTGTGACAACATATCAGCCCAAGCTCTTGCAAACAATCCTATTTTTCATGCAAGAAGCAAGCATATAGAAGTGGCACACCATTTTGTAAGGGAAAAGCTCATTGGAGGTGAAATCAACTTGGAACATGTCGACACATCTTCATGTATTGCTGATCTTCTCACAAAGCCAAGCATAGATCTAATCTTGGTCTTATCTCAAGATCGATGCTTGATCCACATTAGATACATTTTTAGGAGGAGTGTTGAAATATTGGAAAAATCTATCTAATGTTGTAAGTAGGGGTCCTAAAAATGCCAAAGATGAATTGAGCTCTTTTGGCTTAGTAAAGACTCATCTTAGAATAAAATATTCAAGGTAGGTAGAAGTAGAAACTCGAGCTACCATAGGAATTGCCATTTGTACTTTGCATGCAACATTTAATGCATGAAAATACTAGGTGGCACAATTAGACATATTGAGGTGGCTTGAATAAGTCTAGATAGCTTGAGAGAGGGATTCATAACTCCAATTCAACTCAAAGTAGGAGGAGAGTCCATGGATCTATATATATGTGATGTACTCTCATTGAGAAGATGATGATTTTTGTGTGTAATGCAAATTTGGAGACTAAGCTCTTTGTGCCCTCTCTCTCTACTCGAGTTTGTACATTCATATTCTCTCTCTAGCCGAGTTGAGGCATTTATTGTACTTAGTTTCATATTTTGCTGATAGATCTTGCTTGTAACACATAATATTTCTTGTATGATCAGCTTTCCTATTGTCAATCAATGCTACTTTGATCTTTATGGTATTATTGGGCTTAGGAGATCAAAAGTACATGTGTAGGACATCCCACACGTGTGAATTTAACTATAAAGGCTTTTGATTTAACCCAGATCTTTGCTGAAAGATTATTTCAGTTGTATGGTCTACCTAGTGACATTGTTAGTGATAGAGATCCTAAGTTCACAGGTCACTTTTGGTCAGCAATATTCCATAAACTACAAACTTCCTTGATTTTAAGTTCTTCTGATCATCCTGAATCAGATGGCCAGACAGAAAGGACTAATCAAACTACGAAAAATATTTTGAGGACGTATGTTTCTCATAGGCAATTTCATTGGGAAGATTATCTCCCACTGGTTGAGTTTGCATATAATAGTACAAGACATTTTGTTACAGGTATGAGTCCAATCTACATCTAGGGTCCTAACCCTAAGGAGGCAAAATTTTCAAAGTCGTCAAAAGAAGGATAAAGGTGCTCGTGCTTTTGTTTTGAGAGTTAAAGCTTTGAGTGATGAACTAGCATGCATTAGTGAAAATGATTAAGGATGTGGAGCTTGTTCAAGTTGTTCTTAATGGCTTGTTAAATGATCATGCTAATTTGGTGCAAAGTTTTTCTATTCAAAAGACATTGCCAAGTATGGAGGATTTGCAAGAGATTTTAGTGAATGAAGTGTTTAGGCTTCTATCAAGAGGAGGTGCATCTTCTACATCTCAAGTTGGAGAGGATGAAACTATGTTCATCAAAGGCAAGTTCAAGGGCAAAGGCAAAAGCAAGTGGTCAACGGGTCAAGATCAAAGTGAGCCTTCTACTTTTTTTGGCAAGAAGAAAGATAGATACAAGTTAAAATGCTTTTATTGTGGAGTCAAAGGGCATTTTGCAAGTGATTTCTTCAAGAAAGAGAGAGAGATGAAGATGAGAAGCAAGGCAGTTTCACTTTTGATGAGAATGGTGTTGGTGATCAAAACTCAAATGATGAGGCTTTTTTGATGTCTTCTTGTTTGCTAACCAATGATGGTGGATTGATAGTGGAACAAGTTTTCATGTGACATGTCACAAAGAGTACTTCACTTCTTTGGTGCCTTATGAAGGAGAGAAGAAGGTCATCAACATGGCCAATGGTGGTAGAGTTATTATCAAGGGCATTGGTACTATTCCTATTTTTCTATCATCTACAAATTAGAATGTAAGCTTGAAGAATGTTTTGTTCATATCTTCCATTACTAAGAATGTGCTTAGTGTGTGTCAAATGGTTGACAAAGAACTCAAAGTGGAATTTGTTGGTGATTCTTGCTTGATCAATAGGAATGGAGCCTTGATTGCTCAAGGCAAGAAACAAGATGAGCTCTACAAACTTAATGGATTTGTTGGTTCTAACCATGGTGGTTTGAAGGCAAAGAAGCAAGTTGGTGAGCTTTGTTCAATGTCAAAATCACAAACGTTGTCTTATTCTAGATCTAGCTCAAGATCTAAGATGCATTTGGATTTACATTGTACTAGTTCCTTGAGTAATGGAGGATCAAAGATGTTTGTGACTTGCATTGATGACTTTAGTAGATATTGTTGGACTCATCTTCTAAAGAGTGAGGATTTCATATTTGATGTCTTTCTCAAGTTCAAGAATGTTGTGGAGAGTCAATTCAACATCAAGTGCTTAAAGTTGAAAAATGAAGACCTATCAACAAACTAATAACTCCCTAAAAAATCATCAAATGAAACTCAAGAAGAAATCACAAAGATATGGAAACAATCTAGCCTCTCCTTTTTCCCATAGCACATAGAATCTTGATTTCTTGATCACAATATATCTAAACACAATGTGATGAACTTTTGCCAACACCTAAGATTGAAACACACTCTTGAAAAAGTCCGAAAAACTTAAAATCAAGAGATCCTATCAAATTTAGGTTTCACCAAAAATGCAAAATATTGAATCAAGCAAAATCTACATGCAAAAGCTAGAATCTAGATATCTCATCTAATAGAATGTAGCATCCACAATCACAAGCAATTTTTGTCTCCACATTCCAGTAAGTGGTCTAAGAAATCGGCCATCTACAAGTATTTTGACCTAAAATGACTTTAAGATCACAAAGATCCAAACTCTATACTTGAAACTACAAGATTTGAGCTAGAAACACCTCCAAATCCACATAGAATTTATGGTGCCCTCAAATCTACCTCTAGATTTGGTAAATTCATCAACTTTGGCCTGCGACCTGCTCTAATACCATGTGAAAATCAGAGATCAAAACACATTTAGTTCATCAATGATCTTTAGCCAAATTTGGTTGCACATCTAGAAATAGCTAGAAGATAGAAATCACTACTTTATGCATGCTAGAACTTAGAAAGGCACAAAGATATGATCATAAACACATAGATATGACTCTATCCCTATTCGTACATCATCAATAAAGTACAGTACTTCACATGTGTGGATCCAAGATCTACCAAGAAATCAACATTCTACACATAGAAAACCAAGATATCAAGAGAGAAGCACATGAGATGGACATAGAAACACAAGAGATGAATTCTCTACAAAGAAAGAAACTATGATGATTATTTCACCACATAGATATAGCTTCCAAAATTTCATTTGGCCACTTGCCCCAAACTTGACCTAATTTGAAAACTTCTAGATACTTCATCAAAAACCCAGAAAATCTAGTCTAGATGCAATGTACCAAAATTAGCCAATTAGAATGGGTCCAGATCCGACCTCATCCACTTATCTACTTTCCAAAAATAATAAAATCATTATTTAGTCCCTTATCGACAAATATGAAACTATCTCTAAGTTGAGATTTCAAGTTGGCCTCCAAAAATGCTAATAAACCAACAAAACTAGCTGACAATTTTTCACAATGCATTCAAACCTTCGATAGAAAAAGTCAAGTCAAAAATAGGAGTGTTTGATAGTTTGATTGTCTGAGCTTTGCCCTTGCCCTTGAGGTCGACAAATTGATCCTCGATAAAGATGATATCTCGTCTGGTAATATCTTTGATCCAATGAAATCATATAGCTTATAAGCCTTATCTCAAGTCATATAACCAATGAAAATGGATTTGATATTGTGGGAGTCTAGCCTCTTCTTAAACTCCTATGTATTTGCACACAGGCAATACATCAAAAAAATTGGAGATTCAATAGTGAAGGTTTGGAGGCTTTCCAAACTTCATGAGGTGCTTTCGTCAAGCATCTATTCTGAATATAAGCTGTAGTGGAAACAGCTTTAGCCCAAAAGAACTTTGGCAATGTCATGTGAGCAAGCATACACTTAGCCGCTTCAATTAAGGTTGAATTCTTTTTCTCAACAAGTTTGTTTGACGAATAAGAAGTAATAAATTGTTGTCCAATGTCTTTTCTAAGGCAATACTGCTTGAATTTAATTGAGAATTATTTTCTTCTGTTAACTGACCTTAGTGCTTTGATTCATTTATCAATTTTAAATTTTTCATGCTCCTTGAATTGTCTGTAGAGGTTGAAAGCCTCCGATTTCTACTTAATGACATAAACAATTGTTCTTCTTGAAAATTTGTCTATAAAGGTAATGAAATACTTTGCACCAAGCAATGGCAAAGTTTGCATAGGGCCACAAATACTTGAATGAACAACATATTGAACTCGTTTGTTGCATACTTATGACTCGATCTAAACGGCATTCTAATATGCATTCCAACAATGCAGCTATGACAAACATGGTGATCAATCTTCTTGTCTTGTTAATTGAGATCATATACTAAGGACTGTCTAAACATGTTTAATACAAATATGTGATTCAAATGACCTAAGCTATAGTGCCAAGGTAATGCTTTATTGACTACAGTAGAAGTATTCAAGCCTTGACTTGTGTCAAAATAACAATGAATCAGTCTATATAAGTATCTAAATTCAACATCTCAGGTGTTCTAATTTAGTCTCTTCTTTCTCAGTTCACTCCATAGTAGCCGATCTAGCTATCATTCTCCGTTGATTTGCTAGTTCTACTTTCCAGGTGGTTGGATCAACCTTCACTACCTTCTCCCGATTTTATAAGAGGACTCTTCCTTTTTCTAATCATGAAAAGCATGTAAAGCACGCAATCAGGTCATTCGAGTAGGACCTTGTAGAACTACGGGGTGTTGGATAAATCCAAGATGACAAAGTTGATCATAAAATGCACATCAACAACTTTCATGTGAACATTTCTTGTCATGACAAATGGTCACAACTTGATTGTAAAGGACATTGGATTCATTTCTTGAGATTCCAAACTCAATATAATGTGGATGAGATAATGTTCACTCCAGATTCACCAACAATTATAGTAGACTCCTGGCAATCTCATTGGATGAGGTACCTTCCATTGATTGAGTTTGCCTGTAACAATAGTAAGCATTATTGGGTATAGTTCGTTTATGGTTATGTATGGTATTCAACCTAGATCTCCGGTATCGGTTGAAACTGAGTCGATTAATTTCATAAAGTGGCGGATTTCTTGCGAGAATGTAGGAAATGCTACAGTTAGCACTTGAAATGTTCTAAGTACTAGGACCAGGTAAGACATATTGCTAATCTAAAAAGATCGCCTTGGGAGTTTCAAAATGGGGATTGGGTGTATCTTAGAATTTTGAAGGATTCTAAAGTAATGCGCACTGGGAAGCATTACAATTTGTCTGCTTGTTATAGTAGACCATAGAAAATCTTGAAAAAGATTGGATCTTAAGCTTACCAGTTAGAGTTACCAGAGGGAATCAAGTCCCATCCCATATTCCATGTTAGTCATATGAGGGATTACCTTGGTTATGGTAAAAGTCTAAATTCTTTTGAAGTCTTATCTGAAAGGATTCCTTTAGAGCCTGAAAAGATTCTTGATACAAGATCCAAGCGATTGCATAATCGGGAGGTTATTGAGCATCTGGTTCGTTGGAAAGGATATTTTGATGATGAAAATTCTTGGAAACTAGAAGGTAATCTAAAGAAGAGTTTCCCAGACTTTAAGTTCTGAGGACATAACTAAAATAAGGGGGGAAGTATGTTACGGCCCTAATGGGGTTTGGACCATTAGGGGCTATCTTGCACGTAGGGGCTAGGCCTAATATGGATAATAGTCGAGTAGGACCATGAAGTCACACCCGCATGCAATATAGGCATGTGTGTTGCATCCTAATATGGGATAGGGTGTACATGCATTGTGCTTATGCATGGGTCCTGACTATTATGGGTTAGGGGAATAGCCCATGGTCCTACTCAAATATTATCTGGATTAGGCCTAGACCCTACATCTAAGAGACAGTCCCTAATGGTACAAACCCCCATTAGGGCCATAACAACAAGTGGCCTCCCTTAATGGGTAGACTGATAGTTGTGGTACCTAAGTACCTATTGTACACCCTTAAGCTTCTAGTTCATGGTCCCAAATAGCTCAGTGGTGAACTTTGACAAATGATCATTTTATTAGACTTGTATATTTTCCAACGCTTTATGAAGGCGTCAGTTGAGGTTATCATGGAAGACGTGGAATCGAACACTTCACTTTTCTTTTTTTCCTTGTCCCAATATTGTCTTTTTTTCCTTGTCCCAATACTTTTCTATATCGCTTCTTGAGCTCTCGTCCGGCCTCTCGAATGGTATTGGCACGTGCTTCACTAAAGGTGTCATACTCAGTCCTATATTTCATGTGGCATTAGATGTTTTTAGGTAGTCGCCATAAACCATGAAATCACATTTGTGCACACTAATGGGGGTACACTACCTCTTTAACTTCTTGACCCTTTCAATTAAGCTCTAATAGACTCGCGACTCTTAATATGCACTCATCCGAGCTGTAAGAGGGGATCTTCCATAAATCTTGTGGTTTTGAAGTGCAAGATGAATGCCCTTCGTAATGCGGTCCAATCTTCTTTCGGTGGCCTCTAAGTTGAAGCACCAATCATTGGCCGAGTTAGTGAGACATAGGTTGAAATATTTTCTCATTGATTGATCATTGTTCATTCCACAGGCCTTGCAGGCTTCCATGTACATTTGAAGAAACCTATTAGGGTCACCTTGGCCATTGAACTTTGGGAATTCTATTTTTGGAAGACCCCTATTATGAGCCATGGCATTCTCAATGTTTGATGTACTTTTTTTTTTTTTATCTGCTTTCAATTCTATCAAGTTATGTTGAGTAGATCTTGATCAAATTGTCAATTCTATGTGTAGAATTATCTACAAATGTAAGACTAAATTGTGTGCATCTTCTATTGTACATAGATTTATGTTTAGGATCAATTTGGATCTTAAATTTTGACATGGTATTAGAGTTGGTAGGTGGTCAAAAACTAAAAAAATTACATTTTTGCATCAATCTAGCATGATTTTTTGCATTTGTCTACATTTGTCTTTGATCAAATCTCTTCTAAATTTTGTTGTGGTTGGATAAGGTCATTTAAGATCATTTATACTCCAGGATTAGAGATTTATGTATTTTGATGTGATTCATCAAAACAATCTTTTTATGTGTTGAAAAGTTTGTATACATTCAAGCTTCATATTGTTTCTAGCTTTGAAATGACAATCTCTACTAGTGAGTGAGCTATGCTCGGATGACTCTCCCTAGTGAGTGAGCTATCCTCCCCATGTGGATGATTTAATCTCCTTTATTGGATGAGAAATTTCCTTTATGGATGAACTTTGCTCCCCTTGGAAGAAAAGTCTCCCTGTATGGATGAGTACCAAGATTGTCAATTATCTTGCATATAGTTTCTTGTTGATTCAATAGGATTGATTGTAATAAGCTCTCCAAATTGTGTGTGAGTCATAAATTTTAAGATCTTAGTTTCAATCTATTGTAGTTTGATCATTTGTTGATTAAGGTTCATCAAAATCTACATGTAAGTTGCCTAGTTTCAAAAGAGCTAGTCTTTCAATGTTCTAAATCAGACAAAAATGTTTAAGTAAGGGGAGTGCCATGTAATTTTAGTACATCCATGCTTATGAATGCAAAATAATATCCATTGTAAGCTTTGTAGGCCCAAAAGGAGCTATTAGCCTTACAAACAAGGCAGTTCCCTCTCTAGGCCCTCCAAAGTAATTAATAAGGATAATAGGCCAATAAGGGTCCAATGTAGACTAGAATAGTACTTAACAAGGGCTAACTATCTCTCGATATAGTTATGTTTAGTTAAGTTAGAGAATTGTCTATAAGTAGGCAAGAGACAACACTTTCGGAATCTTTTGGCTCATTTGCAAGTGAGAGCTCTAAGCTTCCTCTTGTAAATGTGCAATCATGAGTTGTACAAGTTCAAAAAACACCTGTCTTATTTGGCATAGTGATATGTTTATGTCATTTCAAAATACATGGATATAATAGTGATTTGACTCAAGATTTAATTTATCTACTGCCATTAGTAAGGACAACAAATCTAGTTGCCATGCTTCATTTCTCCTTGCACTTATTGTCTTATGGCCAGTAAATGTAAACGGGAGATTCTATTATGGAATTCTAGTATCCTAATATCGGAATATTTTGTAGACTTTTTGATATTATCAATCACACATATGCATTTAATTGTGTACTTTCTCAACTAAGTTAATAAACTTATGTTCAAGAAAGTGAAAACGTACAAAGTGGCCCTTCAGGGATTCCAAGGCCGCTTTGACAGGTTCAAAGGAGTAGTTTCAATTGAGTTGGCAAAGGCTAAAGAAACCACCAGCGCCTATGAAAAAGCAGCCGCTCAGGTGTTGGAAGTCGAACCACAAATCCAAGTACCGGTCATGCCGCAATTCTTCCCTATGCGCCAAGAGGATGTACCAATGGATACAGGCTGGATTCGGGCATGGACCAGGGTGGAGCTCAAGACAGTGAAGAACAACACCCAATTCCACAGGCAATGCCAGCAGGTCCATCCTCATCAAGGACCACACCGTTATTCAGAAGGCCCATCGACGTCGAGGACCAGATCCAGAGTTTTCTAGCGCAACATCCTCATGAGTCCTCGCGTGGTGGATGGGTCCTTAAGTTCAAGACTGGACAAAATACCTGCATTAGGAGAGCAGTCGGCATGGAGAGTTACCATTTTTGAGAAAACTCCGGAATCTATCAGGAGTTATGTGGCCAGCCCTCGCCAATTGCGGGTGGATCTCTATTACGTGCCAATGCCGAGAAGGAATAAATGGAAGGATTTGGGATTGGCTATGGACAAAATCACAATCCATACGCCCAATTGGCCAATCATCCATCAGCCCTACAGCTGGACAATATCAGTGGATTTCCACCGGGCCTTACAAGCGTACCAGCGAGAGTATCTACACTCTCCCGATCCGACAGTGCGACAATCGGCACTTTTTGCAAAAGATCTAACTCTGTTGGCATCAGTGGCAACTAGATGGGATGATTGCCTTCCTCCTCTAGCATCCGATCCAAAAAAGCCAATGGCCTCAAAGAATATCAAAGATCAGCTGCTGGTTGCTCAACTATATTTTTGTGCTGCAATGATGGGAGACTCTTGGGAATCTCACTTCACATCTTGGATGACCTCAAAGTGGATTGCAGGAGCCCATCGTTGTTTTTTGCCGCATAATTTGCATTTTAATACTGCCCGTCTCAACTTTATGGAGAAGGTGCCATACCATTCAATAAAGATTCATCGCAAAGCTAATAAAAGTCTCCAATAACTACATCTTGCAGGTGTTGTGGGACCGCCACCAGTTTTGACAGGGGATACTGTTGGAGGGTTTGCAGATCCCACACTAACCCTAGTTAATAAGTGTGAGGGATTTGGCACCCTGTGTGTGTAAGTCCAACCCCTCGATGATCACATAGTTATTTGATTAGTTACAAGTCAATAAAAGGACTTTAGGCCTTTTTGCGGGAGTTTTAATGTCGCAGGGCCTAAATGTCAAGTTAGTGAATAAAATTGAGTTTTCCTCCAATTTGGATGGTTCCCACTCTTTTTGGCCCTGCCCTTGTTGGGCAGGGATACTGTGACAGTTTCACCACCTGATGACATGTTTGCATCACGTTCATCTCGGGACAAAAGCCATTTCTCAGTTTGGCAAAACATTTTTAATTAATCATATTGGACGTGCACGTGAAGGCCACGTGAATCAGAATGTCATGATCATGATGCAGGCGATAAGGTGATAGGGATCAGAGCATAATCAGTATCTTGATGCTGAGATAGACGCTTGTGGATGCTTGCATCTGCATCGGAGTATATTGTGAATTATGTACCATGTTCCTAGCTGCTAAGACAGACGCTTGTGGACGCTTGCATCTGCATCAGAGTATACTGTGAATTATGTACCATGTTCCCAGCAGAGAGGAGCTGAAGAGATCATCTTGCGAGGAGGTAGGTATCGCTACAGAGAACAGTTGAAGAGAGATTGTGTTGCGAGGAGGTCCAGCTACGTCTATCTTGACAGACAATTATCTATTGTGGTAACACCCTTCCGCTTTTTCTGAGCTTCAAGATGTTTGCTCCTACAGTATGAATTTTCCCATAAGACCTTCATAGTTGATTGAGCTAGAGTCATAGTTAAACTCGTCCATGTTGATACGTTTCAGAGATTAACATAGCAGGAGACAGAACATTGGTACAATAGATCATTCAAGAACATGGCTGTTACAACGATGTGTTTCTATTAGGTAGTGTTGTACTCATCTGTAGGAAGAGACATGGATATTGCAAGTATCATCAAACACAACATCTTTTGCTCAAAGTTTGAAGTCTTGAGTTCTCATCTTTGTCTTGCTCCAGGGCAAAGATGGATGTCTGCTGGCAGTTGTTTCAGCCTACCTCCAGCAATAGATCTCCTTGAGCAATAGATCCACTCTGTCACACACTATGTAATGGGAATTTCGCCCTTCTTTCTATAATCAATCAATAAAGAATGTACTTAACATGTTGCTCTTTCTCTCTACTGTGTTATCTTATCAAAGAGGAAGATGATAAGATGCGATGGACCTCCTAGGCCGTTTTCATCTGCTTGAACTTGCTAGCACCACCGTCATCCTTGCAAACATCCGGATCCGGATGATACTAGACAAACTGAAATGCTCAGTCAGATTCATTTGAAACCATATGAGTTCGCCAAGTTCATTCTTACCTTTTAATTCTGGAAATTTAGTTGTATCGGTTTGGTTTCATTCAAGTCATAGTAACTTGGTTATGTTGTAGAAACTTTCTTGTCTATCTAAACTAGTATCACTTCAGATTTATGAGTAATCGAAGTGATTGCTTGTTGTGGTTGTCATGTAATTCCAAGATACCATCCAAGTCATAGTTGATTGTTTATGTGGTGGTACTAAGTGAGATCAATTCTATTTTGAGTTGGAGAAAAGTTCTAGAATCTATCCAAGTTCATGTTCTGTCATGTGGTAGATGCCGTTATAAGATTGGGAAGCCAAGGTAGTTGATTAGCCGTTGAAAATCAGCAGTACAGGTTGTTGTTTAGCTTCAAGAAAAACAACATTATTGAAGATGGATTTTGCCAAGTTTTCATATGACAAAGTGTCTAAATAAATAGATATCAAGATGAAATGCTTTCTAGGTTGGAAAGTTGTTTGTGCAAGTAACTCTGTGTGTGAGATAGAGGCAAGAGATTCTGTGGAAAATATCATGTAAAGTACTTTGTGTGAGAAAGTATTTGAAGGAGAGTATCAGTTACTTTGTGTGAGGAAGTATTGTATACATCTATCTTTCTATTGGGGATGCTCTTTTACTTGCATATTTGGTTTGGTTCAAAGATGATATTCTATTCTATTTAGAGAGAGTGGTTGGAATGCAAACATGAAGTGTACATCCAGGGGTAGTAGCTCAACCAAAGTCCATCAAGTTCATCACAAGTGGTAACTTATGAGAGTACCAAGAGAATTGAAATGGGTTCAATTCAAGGAATCGACACAAGTGGAGCCGACTACTTATGAACAGCTTTCTAAAGTAGGTGTTGATGTATGAGATTTGATGTTGTCATTTGTAGATCTATTTCCTACTTATGGTTATCATGATGGTGTTACTGTAAACAAAGAGGATTATTTTTTCTTTATGAATGTTGGGGAGATCCTTCAAGATGTTCAAAGAGACAAGGGAGTCAATCTTCAAGCAAAGTTCTCAAGGTTAAGGCAAAAGTTATCATGTCTACATTATTTGATTCAGGGGGAGTCAAAGTTCTTTGATTCAAAGGAAGTCAAGGAATCAGGTGATATGTTGCACTCATGGTAGTCACGCATATGCACTAAAGGGACATGAAGACTACATCAAGACATTGGGAAGTCATATGAAGCAAGATCAACATTCAAAGGAGTTCTACATCATCATACAAAGAAAGTTTTACATCGAGTAATGAAGACATCGAGATCAGAGTTGATCATGAATTCTACATCAGAATTGAGGATCTTCATTACATGGGCTTCATGGAAGATACACATGTATACTTTTGTTATGCATAGTTGGATGCAAATCCAATTAGTACTCCAGCTGAAAAAGGAGTAGTGCTTAGTAGTAGTATGAGTCCTAGGTGTGAAGCTGATCGAGAGAAAATGAGGAATGTACCTTATAGAAATTTAGTAGGATCTTTGATTTACACAAGCATTTGCACTCAACCTGACATAGCTTACAGTGTTAGTAAAGTAGGACAATTCAATAGTAATCCAGGATGGATGCATTCGGTTGCAGCCAAGCGAATCCTTAGATACTTGAAAGGAACTATTAATCGATAACTAACATATGTATGTGATGCAGGTGTTTTGATTGGTTTAGTTGATGCAGATTGGGGAGGCGATATTGATAGCAGAAGATCCACATCTGGTTACGCATTTATAATGTGCGAAGGAGCAATCACCTGGGGAAATATCAAACAGAAAAGCGTGGCACTTTCAACATCAGAAGCAGAGTGTGTGAGCCTGGCTCAAGCAACAAAAGAAGCTCTGTGGATCAAGAACTCAATGACAGAATGGGAATTTGAAATCCCCACAATAAGCATTCTCAATGATAATCAAGGAGCTCTATTCATGAGCAAAAATGGAGGATCTCATCGTAGAGCCAAGCATATTGATCCTCAATATCATTTCATTCGTGAAACGATTGAAGATGAGTCCATAACTATACACTATTGTCCCACTAAGAAAATGACGGCTGACATATTGACTAAAGCGCTAGATCAAGAATCTCACAATAAACATTGCAAAGGACTTGGTTTGAATAATTTCAGCGAGGGAGGATTTGTTAATACAAGGACGCTAGAATATTCTCAGATTGTGGAAAAGTGATGTCAGGATCAGTTGATAATGACCGCAGCTCTAGTCATGAGAATCTCAGCACGTAGCAGAATTCTGTTTAAACTGACTGGTAGTTAACAGTCAGACATCTTTAGATTTTTGCGGGTATAAGCTTGGTACTGAAAAAGACAGGAAACGTTTTTCCAAGTGGGTGATAGGATATAAGGAAGTAATAGCGAGCAAGAAGTCTAACGATGAATAAGCTCTACTTCCTCTTTAATCTTTGATTAGGATTACACTTTTTCCTCTGTAGTCATCTTTGATTAGGATTACACTTTTTCCTCTGTAGTCATTGCATGGCACGTTGATTTCTCATAATAAAGATTTTTCTCTTTTGTTCAACGTAGTATTATCACAAATTTTGCTTGAATATCAGATATTAGATGTGCATGCTGTGACTGCAAGTGGTGCATGTGGTTCTCTTAATCTTCATTATCACTTTCAACTTGGGAAGTTACTGCAACGTACCAATTTCGACTCCAAGTGCTTGCAAACCAAAAATCAGCACGTTGGATCCAAACAACCGGCGCATTGCCTCTCTGCCATAGACTGCCAGCTGACGACTGTGCAAGTCTTCATCAATTTTTGTAGCAACCCATCCGCTTGAAGAAGCCATGGCCTCCTGCCTCTTTTCTTTCCTATTTGCTGCAATGTGTACCATATCCATGAGTATGTGGAATTTTGCCTTCACAAAGCCCTGCCAGTTGGCTATTATGCCCTCTAATGCGGAAAGCCTGCGGGTGGCAGTTTTCCCAGAGGTTGGCTTTACCCTCCAAAAGTTCTATAATAAATCTTTTCTTGCCTTTGAAGCCACAAAATCTAAAATTCCGGATGAAGAAGATCACTCATCTTTCATTGTTTGCTTTACAAGGCCCTTGGATTATGTTCCTATTCATCAATTTGTAGCCACCTTGTTCTCGGACATAATGTATCACTCATAATGTAAGCTAAAGATCTGAACAATCATCATAAGGGAATTCTTGGAATAATTCCGGAGATTTCTTGCAGAATCCGATAAATTGCAGGTTTGGTGGTTTTTTGGAAAAACCAGCTTTTGAGGCGGAGAATTCATTGTATAGACAGCCGTTCGGTGCAACGAGATTTGTAGAGGAGCTGCAAAGGACAGTGATAGTTAGCCATAGAAATTTACAAGGCAAGATTTGGTGAATAGTTGAGAAAGTTGTGAACTTCTCAGATTTAGTGGGGTTTCGAAGCTTTTTCTGCAAAGTTGAGCCGTGTGTTGTGAAATCTTCACCAAATCATATGTCGTCAGTCCCATCAAAATGGCAGGACTAGGGCAACCTCAATGAGGTGTATCTGCAAAGGAAAATCTTAGAGCAAGGCTGAGAATTGCTTGAGAAAGGGTTGAGAAGGGTTTCATGATAATAATAAAAAATCAGTAGTTTGCTGAAAAACCATCTGTTTATAGCCAATTCTCACTCAAATTTCATTCTAAAAAGTTCTTCTAGGGCGCAGAGGCAAGACGCAGCCATCCATACCATGAGACCGCAACAAAAATGACAAAAAGTTAGTGAAAAATCGAGGAAGATAGTGCGTGGAAGGGCTACTATGGCGTGAGGCAGAAGGAGAGATGGAGAGAGAGCTCACGAGCCAGTTCACACACGTGGAGTCAAGATGACGGCTTAGCGTATTTTGGTGGCTCGTGGATGCAGGAGAGCAGTTCAGCGCGCAGAAGCCGTGGCCACCATCGAATTTGGTGGGCTTGAGATCAATGGAGCTGATCATGGATCTTATTGGCCATTCGATCGAAATTAGCCTTTAGATGCGCTTGAATGGGGCCATGAAGAAATGACGAGAAAACTAGCCTTCATTTCCATTAAAAAATTGCACTCTGAAATTGAGTGAAGGGACCCGAAGTTCAAAGTGAACTTCATCTCATTAAAAATCTTCATTATGAATAATCAGTTCAAATTTGAAAGTCACCCTTTGGAAAGGGATAACTTTGGCTAGAAGGCACTTTTTTTTGGCCAACCTTGGGCCAAAATGACCCTTGAAACTGGCTGCTCAGAGCCAGTGGATAGAACGATGTCACAAAGCAGAGAGAAACGTGTTTTGGGGAGTTTTCGTCACCATTCTATCGAGCGGAGTGCAAGTGACCTAGTGATGGGCTACATTCGCCATTTGGGTACCGTAGGGTCAAATTTGGGACGATTTTTGGCTGGTGAAACCTGCTACAGGGTGGTACAATGAGGCATTACCACTTTGAAATCATTATTACTTACTCCTGACAGGGTAACAGGGTGTTTAGAAGCGGTAAATGCAGTATGGGGATGCATGGTAGCGAAATTGTGTGGAGAAAGCTAGTTTTGGCGACGGAAGTGCAGTTTGGCGGCATGACTACTTATCATTGGCGACAATTTTGAGAGGGCAAGCAATCACAGGTGAGAGGTAGGCATGGTATGTCGGTTATAGGTGAAAAATTCTTGTGATCAGGTTCAACTTTTGGGGTTCGAACCAACCAACGTCAAGTGGCGTTTTGGGGGAACGCTCTCACAGGTATGATCGGCAGTGGCATTGTCGAGTCAGGTGATAGTTGCATTGACACACGCATCTGTAGCTTAGAAATTTCTCATTCGGAGGGAAATATGGGCTAGCTTGGAGGTACACACATTTTGGCGGTCACAAGTGATGGAAGTGCGAGGTGGTGCCAGTTGGAAACCATTGGGCAAGATAGCGGACTTGCATTGGACGAGCTATGTGTGGGACACGCAGAGGATGAAGAATAGGTCAATAATCACACTTTGGATGCTCTTGGTGAGTGGTGAGTGTGATGATTTTGCGATTTTGCAATCAGTAAGTCAATTTTGATCAAGCCATTGTAGCTATGGAGCAGTGTATCAAGTTTGTCATCGAAGAGATACACTTCAACTTCCAGTTTGAATAAGTCAAGTCAATTTGCCATATCAGTATTGCATCAGGGATGCAGATTCCAGTGATGGAAAGGTGCAGATCATTTGGTTTGGGCCATGGAAGATCTCATAGGTTCACTTGGATGGATGTTGGCATGCACAGTCATGTGAGGGACTTGATGGTGGCTTTGGAGTTCACATCTCAGTGTATTCTCAGGGAGTGGTTTGGAACCATTCACAAGAGTAGCTTGGAGCTAGCTTGAGAGAATACAGGTGGGCACTACAGGGTAGATGCTCAGATCTTTGTGATCAGGGATGGCATTGAAATACCTGGTAGGGATAGCACTGCAGGATGACATGGGATGATCATCAGGGGGCAGCTATTTCATATTGGACTTGAGTCTTTGGATTGGACAGGACTTACATGTGGGATTCATGATGGAATCAGGAAGCTGCAAACGCAAATGGTCAAAGCGTGAAGCTTTGAGAGCCACATAGCTAGGGAGAGCGAGCAGATGCTAGGAGCCAGGTGGAGCAGGTGATGCTTTGGAGTTCGGCTTGTCTAGCAGGATGGTGACCAGGATCGGAGACATCAGGTGAGCATAGTATGTGGATGATGAGTCCATTGGTGTGGCACTCATGGAGATGATACAGTTGCTCAAGTATGATATGTCATTTGATGTATGGACGATGTTCTTCAGCTGCTGCATCATGTGGTGACCTAGGGACGGGTCAAGCCTAGGTACACTCCATGCCACCCTAGGTACACTCCATGCCACCTACCTCCTATTTGGAGGTAGGTGGCATGGAGTGTACCTAGGGTGGTACATATCCTAAGGGCATGGAGAGCATTACGGGGTGATGTGGATCTGGCATGCCCATGGTTGTGAGCCAACATGGATGGAGATGGTTGCTCAGGGAGTGACAACTGATACTTTGGCGAGTGATCAAGTGAGATGCATGCTTATATGCACAATGGTCTCCAAGTTGGCGTCACATGTTATTTCTATCCATGATCTATTTGGTAAGCAGGATGCAGCTTTTGGTTAGATCCAGTTGGAGTCTAGTTGCACTACAGGTGGACAGATTCTTGGGGAGCTATCAACAGGTAATGGATATTTGGTGATCAGATGGTACAGGGTACAGGGTTCTGGAGCTATCCTACCTGATATGCTATGAATCGTGGGTGAGTCATTCATCACGATAGTGGATCTAGTTTGCATTTGCTTTGGCTTGGACGCTATGATGGATGTTGTGGGGAGATAGGCTCCTTGGTGAGAGGCCTATATACTGGTCAAATCAAAGTTGGCAACGTCAAGCATTGAAAGTTGAACCTACATGGGATGTAGGATAGACAGATCATCATCAGTATCTCTAGGAGGTGGGCAAGCTACTCAGGTATAGCCTATGGTGAGGTTTGTGTACATTCATTCATTGACTCCTTGGTAGACTCTTGTGCTTGGAGCATGGGGAATGGATGGGGATCAGTTTTCAGGACTTATTGGGCAGTTGGATATACTTGGATGTAAGAACATTTTGGTACAGGTGCAGGCCATGGTTGGAGATCTGATTTGGAGACCAGTGGTGTAGCAGCAGATCTACAGGTGGCAAAGGTGTTGGTACGACAGGATACCATAGTTTGGACAGGCCTTGGTCATGTATTTGATGCTTTATCATTCGTGTTGGTTTGAATGAGCGTGTGTGGGCTTGCATGTTACCTTGTCACGGGAATCTGGATCTGAGTCGGAGTCGTATGTGGTTGTACATTTGCTACAGTAAAACAAAGTAGTCATTTTATGCTCATTGACTTGTCATTGTCTACTAGTTGTCTATCTGGTGAGGGTGCAATCTTATGGTGTCAGTAAGATTTCCTCAGGTTGAGCCTCAGTTGCTCATTTATGTCAGCTCTACAGGTTCGTACTTGTAAGTGTCTGATAGGATGTCAGCCTAGCTAGATGGAGGATGTAAGTCTCATGGTGGCAGTGGGATTTCCTCAGTTTGAGCCATGTCGCTCATGTGGTCCACTTGTGTTCAAGTCGGATTGGGGACGAGTTAGATGGTCAAGAGTATGGTAGACTCTCTGTATGAGCATTGTGTTTGCATGATACTTTGTGAGTCAAACCTGGTGGTTTGTTGGTGTGCTTGAATGTGAGTCAAGTACAGAGTAGCATGATATGCATAACATCTTTTGAACACTCCAGACGCTGCTGCAATATTATTTTTCACTCTTATCACATTTGAGCTTAAGGGAGAGAGTTAGAAATTAGTTTTGATCTGATTCATTATTATAAGCTTCAAATGTGATACTGTAATAAACGTACAATTAGTCAGTTTACTATTTTCAGTTGTGATCGGGACGTGACCCACTATTGTCATATCAGCGGGCATTGATCCTGTAGCCGGCTACTTGGGTTAGCCGGATAGCCACACGTAGGAAGAAATTAGCCTGTACAGTGATTTTGAGTTCATTATGCTATACTCAGGGGCATGTTCTGGGTTTGTCAGTATATGTGGCCATATTGGGCCTAACTCTAGTTTGGCAGGTGGTAGGCCAGTTTAGTGACACCTGCTGAGCCCATGCAGTTTGGGGCTTTGCTATATGTACAATGTTTCTTTATAATAGACTTAACTTTTGTTGTGCCATATTTGAGAGCTTGTGAGGAGAGTGGCTATGGTGATTACGTGATGTGATCTTCATACTGCACTAGATCCTAACAAAATTTTAACTCCTCCATGAAGTGTATGTTAAATATAATGTATAGTCCAAATGTCTAAAGGACTGTTATATGCCACGTGGACCACTTGGGGTCCCCAACCGTCGCACCTCTGTGACATACACAGAGAGACACCTCTCTTTCTCTCTTGCACACTACTCTACATGTAAGAGCTATTGCTTTTATTCACGACGATCAATATATTCTCTTGTCACTCTCTCTCTCATTCCGCAATAAGGTATCAGAGCCTTCCAAGATCTGATGCATTCAGAGAGGTGCACTGGTGAAGCATTGTTCTGAAGGCCGCTGCATGTTGCGCTGGTCTGGTGATGCGCTGTTCCGAAGGCCGCTGCATGATGCGTTGAACTGCTGCACCTCTCTTCAAACGGGCACTTCTTGAACTGAGCGACTCCTGTCATTAGCACTCCCTTGCCTAACATAGAGTCAAGCTCCTCTTGAACTTTCCGCTGTGAACTCCGGAGGCACATTCTGAAACGAAGTCCCAAGTTCCATGTTGCAAGGGCTGGGCTGAATGATCATGGAAGCCCCACTGAAGGGTGCAACAGCCAAGATGTTGGCTAGCACTATGAAGCCTAAGGCAATAGGTGCTATGCCTCCCACCGTGCCTTTGGCCTTGCTATCCACCGCAGTGGCATAGACTGTCATCGGGCCTCATCACATATGCCTTTGCACTGGGAGTTTTTCTATCTATTCTGAATTTTGCTTTTTGAGTTGAAAGGAACATTAAATATTGTCCTTATTTTGAAGTCTTCTAATGAACAACTGAAAAGCATATAGATAGAAAAGGATTTGGCATTCAAGTTTAAGACATCTGTTTAATGTGACTTTCAATTGTGATTTGCTTTGAAGTTTTGAAAAACAAAGAACCTCTATAATTTAATGAACTCTTCATTTTACAGGAACATAAATTTGAAATTGAAAGTTTTGTGAGGCTATCTTAAAAAGCCTTTAAAAGATTCTGTTTAACACTAAAATTTTGTGAAGTTGTGAATTGGAATTCACGAACTTCAAACTGAAACAGAACAGTTTTTTTTTAGAAGTAATGCAGAATGCATTGTATTTCAAGCTCACTTGCTAGTTGCCTTTAGCTTGAGAATACACCTTTTAAAACATTAGCACCTCTTTAAGTCTGGTAAGGGTCATAAGCCACACCGAGTGATGGCAGCATCCTTGACTGAAACCCATCGCCTCATCGAAAGGTTCGATGGTTCAAGTTTCCATTTATGGAAGCTAAATGCGAATGCTATTGTTAGAGAAGGATTTACTCAAAATAGTGGAAGGGACTAAACTAAAACCTAACACGGGAAGTGAAGAGACAGTTAGCAAGTGGGAGATGCGTGATGGGCGGGCATTAGCCTCCATTATTCTGAATTTACGGGATAATGTAATTATCCATGAAGCCATGCTAAAACCTCTAAAGAGGCTTGGGACATCTTGGTCGAGACCTTTGAGTCTCAAGATGTTAATACAAGCAATATGAGAGAGTGACGGACATCATAAAGTCATGTCGCTTCAGGCCCGACAACTCCTTACAATAACTAGTTATATCATCTATGTCTGCTAGTGTGAGTACGTACATTATTATTAACAACAATTTTGAATGGAGAGCAGTAACAATTTCAAATTCCATTTTAGTGATCTCAGCACCTATCGAACTTTGAACATGAATGGGCAGACCAAATCAAGGGCTGCAATATTCAGCTGGATGCAGTCACATGCTGATTGAAATTGTTTATGGGCTGACATTCTAAGGTACTGTCTAAGATTAGCCACTTTCATTCTCCACTGTCAACCATATTCATACATTTTGGACGCCAACATAAATACCGATCCAGGAATGTATTGCTCATGCAATGCACCACATTTTTTCCTAAATTCTAGGCAGCTGTGTGAATGCTTTTCTTGTGAATGCAAGGGAAGGCATCTCTATACCCATTTTATGAGTGATTTCCATATATATGCTCATGAAATAAACACTAACTATGATTCTACATATATGTCATGGACATGACGTTATGCATTTATTTTGTTTGAATGTGGGAATGGTTTATGTAGTGATCAATTGAGGTCTTACAGTGTCATAGAAGTAGCCTCTGAGATGTAGACTTGGTTATCATCTCAGACCTGCTCATTCACAAGTACATGGATTTTGGGTTATTTGAGCATCCTTGTTTCTTGCCCTACTCCAGTTCTAGATTTTGATGTTCTACATTACAGCACATCATATGCGCGTTTGTTAAAACAACCATTGCGTTTATTTCGTGTTGTACAAAAATTATGGTTCGATAAAGTTCCACATGCGTGTTACTGAACTATGTCGCTAATATGGGTTTGTATTTGTTTATAGAGGATTGGCTGAGTTTTGAGATTGTTTTAGTGTTTGCCTATGATTTCATGTATCGTTCATATTCAATGTATTAGGCAATTTTAAATTTGTCATGATAGTTTGTAAATTTTGCCTGTTCCATATTTGTATTTTGGGTTGATCATTACAGGTTCCAGTTTCATTATCACAACAGTCGAAAAAGAAATGGAATATCAAAGTGATGAGCAGACGACATTGATAGATGCAGGTATTTTACATGTGCAATCGCGCATCTATTCAATACAAATACCCAAGCTGAATAGATAGACATATAGACATATAGAAATAGAATTATAGAGATATAGACATACAATGTCAAAAAGGCCTCGAACCGACATTTTAGCTGTAAATGATGTTTGCCTAATTTGGACGAACTGCGCCTTTGAAGGGATTATTCTGTCTAGGTATGGCAACTACGATCGTGGGAACAAAAAACCAGGAAAACATGGACATACCTTAGGCGCAGATAAAGTTGGCATGTCGTCAGTGACAGCTATGATGCCCGGTCCTGTTGCAGATAAACATGCAGCTAAAGTTCAAATTGGATCGTATTTACGATTTGAGAACTTTGCCATTGTTCTGAAACTGACTACAATTATGGCGATGCCAAATACATATTGCGTATAGAACACAATTTTGTTGTGACACAAATCAAACCATTTGATATCATTGCGAATTTCATGCCTACTGATAAGATTCGAAGCCTTCAAATGCAGAAAAAAGGTATTGAAAAATGAGAAAAAACAAATTACTGCACATTTACAATAACAGTTGTTGTTATAGGTATACTTGGCCAAGCGAAAGGCTTCCAAATGGAACGGTACGATATACAAGTTGCAGATGGCAAAACGACAAATGATATTCAAACGATTAGTCGTTAATCTCATTCAAGTTGCTATAACAGGTTTTTGTATTTCCCACAAATTTTGTTGTTTGGATTTGCTCTTTTTAAAACATGTACATGGATTTGGTAGGTTTCATTTTGGAAAGCGACTCGTGCTCAATATTTTGAACTAGAAAAAGTTTTCTGACAAGGTCGTTCAGTTATCACAATGCTAAAAAATGTTCAAGGCACAGTCAGGAATGGGTTGATTCGACTTACTGTACAACCTTATACAATTTTTGTGGCAATCCATGATTTGACATTTCAAAAGCTTTTGTTGGATGTCCAAGAATTCCATGTCGCTCAAGCTGCAGCTGTCGGAATGGAGGTGTACTTCGAAAACCTTCATGTGTTACAATTTTTTATTTATGTTTTTTGTGTTTCGTTGCATGTGTTATTGGTTTATGTTACATGCTTTGAATATATAAACTTGAAATAAATGCTGAAAAATGTATGCATGTAGGTATTTGGAACACTGAAAATTACAAATATAAATGCTCCACTGATCAACTTTGTCTGTTCGATTTGCCAATCCAAGAAGATCACTAGAAAATCATTGGCGACACGTTTTTGTCGTACATGTGATAATACCACATTATTGAAAAAGGTGGGTGTGCTTACGACAGAAATTGAAGATGACAATGGTAAAATTGTGGCGATGAGTATTTATGATGAATGGGTCCAAACAATATTGGAGCTAACTGAATCATTGCCAACAACATATGAAAAAGATCCAATTTTCATTCGTGCAAAAATGGTGGCTGTTGAAACAAAAGCAAAATATCAACTTGATGGTCAAAACAATATTATTGGAGTGGAGATGGCTTGCACAAGGTAATATACATATTTTTGATAGAATGCAATTTCTTATTCACTTCAATTAAATCACTTTTTTCCATATATGGTTTTCTAAATCCTTTGTTCAAATTGTATGTTGCAGTTCTATACCTGCTCGCATGCCTATTTTTACTCAGATCGCTAGAACTGATGTAAGTACCTCACAAAATTGTATGAAACCCTTTCAACAAGCTGACTTGCCAATGGTGGAATGCTCTACCTTTGTTGATAATGCCGTTGCCATGCTAAATGAAGAAACCAACTTTTAACATGAACATGACACTGTAGGTATAGTTCTGTATCTATATATGTTTAATACCTGACAAATGCTTTTAGTTTTGGTCGTGTTTGACTTTGTTAATACTGACGGTACATGTTTCTTGTTCTATAAACTATTACAATAAATGCACGATTTTTTGAAACTTTTGTTTACTCTGATAGCCAACTACGACAACTGATTTGCTTATAGATCTTGATTTACTATATTGTTCATCTTTCAAAAAATTTGTTCAAAACTGCTTCAATTTGTGTGAATGTGTGTGTATATGTTATATGTTTCGACAATTCGCCTTATATGCTTTGAAAATGTACGTTTAAAGCAAATCTCTTAAACTATGTAAGTCTAAATTTGTAGTTTACAAATTACAAATGTAAGTCGAATCTAATCTTGTATCATACCTTTGATTTTACTATAGTATGTTCAAAGTAATAATCTTCGCTTGAAAATAATATTTGTTTTTGTAAAATCAATTCCTACATTATCTGTGTTACTTTTTTTCCAACGTATATATTTTTCTACAATTGAATATTTAAAACTTCTATTTGAAAACCCAAAAAATTCCATTTCAGAATACGGGTTTGTTACAAAGATATAGTAAATGCAAAGTTTTTGGAAACTTTGGTTTACCCTAATAGCTTCTTCATTTGATATCCTTAACTTATCGAGTGACAAAATCTGATTGCATGAAAAGTTTTAAGTTCTTCCGATAAAATTCTTACCAATTACGACAACTACTTTTCTTACAGATCTTGATTTGGCATATTCTTGTCCATCTTTCAACAATTAAGTTAGAAAGTCGTTTCAATTTTTGCATAGTTGGTTCGTCGCTGTATTATTGCTTTGGGAATGCAAATTTTTCAAGTAAATTGCATCTTTGGCAATTTCCAATGTGTGGGTATATGATCTATGTTTTGACAATTTGGCTTACATGGTTTGGAAATTTAAATTCAAAGCAAATCTCTTCAACTATATAAAGTGTGAATTTGTAGTACATTAAAACCCCCAAATGTAGGTTCGTCCTAATCCTGTATCATATCTTTGATTCTATCATAGTGCGTACAATGTAGTTATCTTCTATTCAAAATAATATTGCGCTCTGTAAAATCAGCTTGTACGATATTTGTGTTAGTTTTTTCCCCCAATGTATATGTTTTTCAACAATTGAATTCCCAATGTATATGTTTTTCAGCAATTGAATTCCCAATGTATATGTTTTTCAAGAATCGAATATTTAATACCTCTTTTTGAAAAGCCAAAAAATTTCCATTTTCCAATACATGTTTATTAAATAGATACAAAAATGGCTACTGCAAGCAACTGTTTTGAGAGTTTGGCAATGTCGCTAGAACACGAAAGTAGGCCACAAGAAATCAACTTCCAAGAATTATACAATATTTTGAAACATGTTTAGATAAAAGAGATCCAATTGCGATTCATTGACAACAAAAATATTTTGATACAAATCGAAATATGCATAAAATATCATAGTCTATGACATAATATCTTATCAAAGATCAAACACAAGTAAAGTACACTACTGTTGTATATCTCGACGAATTTCCACTCACTTGGGCTTGTTTGGCTTTAAACATCAATCTGATCATTGTTTTGTCAACCAATCTCGAAGAAATATGGCATAGTAAAAAAACATGTCCTGTTAGTATTTCAAAAACAGTAACATTATTGTATGATGCACAAAACAAACAATATATGCCTTCAATACCAAGTTCTCAAACAATTATTTGCAATACTCAACAAGCAAGTGTCGATGTTGCTACTGAAAAGACAACTTTTGAATACAATACAGAAATCATGCCAATCACTAAACAATAAACCGAAAAAGAAAACGACATACAAAGTTCTATTGGCATGCTCATATGAATCGTGAATTACTCAAAATAATGGTTGACAAAACTTCGAAAATTGAGCAAATTGCGAATTCTTTTTTAGAAACAATGAAAATCCCAAGCGAATGTTTGACTACAAAACAAGTCACAATACACATCAAATACTTGAAAAAACAAAACATAGAACATTGTCATGGCAAAATGCCAAGAACATATATTCAACAATATATTGAAAATAGAACTTGTTTTGAATGGGCAACTTTATACCGTGAACAAATTTTACAACTAATTCATGATAACAGATATCTCTCTAGTATTGAAATCGCAAAACAATTTTGCTCAATTATTGATTTACATGCACATATTTAAATAATTGCAATTGCCCGATATATACGATACTTAAAAAGACAAAATAATGAGCTCCCAATTAATCAATCTGCACATTACCATATTTCTCAAGATACAAATCATAATGTTGCTCAAAATAAGGAACAACAAAGGTACTTTCGACAAATAAAAGACACACCTATACATGTATGTTGTAGCTGTGGAAAACTCAATTTCAAGCATCAAACAAAGCAATTACCCGTAGAAATAAGCCTATATTCAAAACAATTAAAACAAAACAATTTCGATTATGCAAATGAACATGCAATGCGAACTTGCAAAAATTGTTATAAATATTTGAAGGCTAAAAAAATGCCGCCATTTCTATTCCCAATAAATGTATCAATGAACAAAAAAATACCAACCGTTGAAAAACTGAACCAATTGGAAGAACGCTTAGTATCACCTAGACTTGCATTTGCACAAATTTGGCAAATGCACCCAGTTTTTGGTCAATTTAGTTTGCACGAAAGCGTTGTTAATGTACCTAGTAACTTGGATAAGATTCAAACTACACTGCCTCGATTCCCTGATGAGAATTCCACTATAGCTATACAAATAAAGCGAAAGCTTGAATATAAATAAGTTTTTGCTTCAGGCTTAATTAGACCTGATATCGTAATGACAACATTTCAAGACCTTTGCAAAACAAATTTGTATACTGAATTGGGCATACAAATTCTTCCTAATTGGAAAGAACAATTACAAGCCAATGAATCTGCATATCAATTACATAACTAATAGCAAAATTATATCACCAAGTAGTCCTACAGCCGTTATCTTTTCCGATAAAGAAACCACGGACTTTGTTCAGATTGCAGATGAGACGTTTTTAGATACCCTTATACATAATTTTTTAACATCACAACAAATACAAGATTGAAGACAAAGTCATTTCAATAGCACCAACCGAAGGTTATCAACCATTGGGATTATTTCAAGACAAAGATAGTGAAGAATTGAATTTCCCAACTTTGTTTTATGGATGTCGACAACAGCAAATGCTCTTCAAAAACAATATATATCAAAAAATTGCACAGTGGGAAATCATGCACCGTGATAGGCGTTTCGCAACTCACATTCCAAATCTATTTTACAGAACTATTAAATGTCAAATTAAGTTCATTTTATCAACTGCACAGTTTTGTATACAAAAAGGAAAAACTTATGGACGTACTCTTAAAGTAAAAGACATGCTTGACACTTCGAAAATTGCCACAATAATGAAATCTGATATTGGATATAGAGTTCTAGGAATGCTATGCACATCAACCAATTATCTTGACAAAACAAAAAAGGACATATTTGCGATGATCAGACAACTAGGATCAACAACATTATTTGTAACGTTCACAAGTGCTGAGTCACATTGGCCAGAAATTGTAACATGTTTGCATAGCTTAACAAATATTCATAACTCAGATACACACTTGCATTTAGAAGAAAGCAATATACAAAACCTTATTCGACATGATCATGTAACTTGTGCAAGATATTACAATCATATATGTTTCCTTCAAATATGTTCATTTCTCTTTCCCACTCTGTTTATCTATTATATTGTTAACCCTCTATATTAGTTAACTTTTTATTACTCCCCAACCCTAACATTTATCCAGGGTGCACTATATTACAAAATCATAACAACATGCAGGGCCTTTCGTAATCGCATCCGATCACCTTGTTTAAATTTGAATAGTTAGGGAGGCAAAAATGGACCAATATGATTCAGAGGCCAGGGTCCTCCTCTCTACTATAAGAAGGGACCAACTCGAGTTCCTCTACATGTTCATTTCCTCATTTCAATAAAGCAAATTGGTTCTCTTGTGAAATGGATTGATGAATGTCCTTGCTCTCTATCACTTTTCCTCCACATCTCATTTTTTATTTGGATTTTACTAATTGTTGGATCTGATTGTTGTTGGGATTGCATGTTATTATACTTTTTGTGAGAGAGAAAGGGAGAGAGAGAAAGAGTAAGCTATCTTTGTTGTGAATCTAGTGTTAATGGATGTAGTGTTAATGTTTAGGGTTAATGGATGTTAGAGTTAGATGTGGATCTTCATTCATGCTGAAATCTGAACTATACTATCGCTCTCATGGGAACAAATCTACGCGTGACAACTAACTTCGTCTCTTTGATGCTAGATTGACTAGATCTTGGTTTGAGGTTAGGCAAGGAAAGAAACCCACTACAATGGAACAATGAGAAAGATACTATTTCACATCGACTAGATGTGGAGTACATAAGTCATCGTAGAAGAAGTTGTCCTCCAAGCTTTCCTTCTGGTACTGCTATTGGTTGAGAAGAGGCATAAAATGATCGACAAGAGTGCTGATCTACAAAAGCGTGAAGCAGTCCATGAAAGGCAAGTGAATAGTAGTTGGTGGGCGATATGTCGATTGAATCATTCGAGTAAATACATATGCCAAGGAATGAAAGCAGAGGGTCAAGGGCATTGCAATAAGATAATCTCCACATCTGTGGCACCTAGTTTTTATGGGAGAAGGAAATACAACAAGAGTGAATGCAATCAATATATGTGGTTTTGTGCTACTGATATTCGTTGCAGCTGGATTGTCAATGCACCAACCAGAGCTAAGGATTTATGGATGGTCCAAAAAGACACTTTGTTGAGCTAAACATTTTGAATTGTGGTGGGTATCTCGTGGAAAAAAAATGTCAAAATGATCCAGAGGCAACTTCTAACATTAGCAACAAAGTTACAATTGCACCTACTCCACCTGTATTAAAATAGCAAGTTGTTAATGATAGTGATCGAAACAAGATGAGACAGATATCAGATCTCTCAAAGAATGCAAAGGACAAAGTTGCAAGAACATTGGTTGTGAATGCTAATGTTCAAGAGATAACTAGAATCCCAGAAGAACAAAAAGAGTTATTTGTCATTGAGAGTTTTGATAGTGCTGCATCTGGTATGATGTATAGTGTTACGATTTCAAAAGAGCCATCTTGCACTTGCATGGAGTTTCAAAAAAATATTGCTAGCAAAAAATACACCACATGCAAACATATGTACTATGTTTACTTGAGATTAAAGGGCTTCGATGTGAATGAAAACATGTTCATTCACCAACTAGTACTGAGTCAATGAGAGCTATTCCATGCATGTGTGTCAAGGTCTTGACAATTTAAGATTGACCATTGTTATGTAGAAAATTACAATGTTTGTTGTTCTTTGTTGCTCCTTTTTAGCTCAAGTGAACAAAGAGTTTTAGCCTCAATCGGTTGTTTGAGTTGTTTGAGTGGGGCTTTGAGATAGGATGCTGTGAAAAAATATATATAGTTTTGTTGTTATACCACACTACAGTCTAAAATGCAACTGAAATTGCATAGTATAATCCCAAGGTGGATAGTGAAGTTTATAATTTTTCATTGTGTCTATAAGACTCTACCTCAATTGCCCTCTTTTGTATCTAATGACATGTGAAATATTCAAGCTCTAAAAATAATATTCAAGCTCTAAAAATAATATCCAGGCTTTTTAAGACCTTTGTGCATCTATTGATCCACCTTCCCAAGCACCAAGTGAACCACACGATCACACATCCCCACTTTTGCATCATTTTGACACGATGTGTGTGAGTATATCTGATACAAGCTTGACAACCGTATCCATTCCCCTTGCACATTTCAATTACAGTGAGAAAAGATCATTTCTTTTGCATAATTTATCAGGGATGAGGGCATCATTTAGAAGCATGGGGGTGGATCATAGAGGCAAAATGATAATCACTGCACTTGGGGAGGTGAGTGTTCCATAATCTCATATACAAGAAAGGTTGCAATATATATGGATTAACTAAAAGGTTGCAAGCTAGGAATATATATCATAGTCTAATCCCAAGGTTGATAGGATGTCTATAATTTGTCGGTGTCTATAACACACTACCTCAAATGCCCTCTATATAACTCTCTACCTCAATTTTTGTATCTAATGGCATGTGAAATATCTCAATGTGTTTATCCAAGCATGTAAATTTGGCCTAAATTTTTTGAGATTGTCATTATCACCATAGTTTGAAGCACAAAAACTTGCAAAACTCGTAGTTTACTTACTCGCATGATGTCTAAACTCAGTTGTGGCATAGACGATTTAGGCATCTGAACTTCAAGAGCTTGAGGCTACTTTGTAAGCTCAAGATGGTAACAGACCTACCCAATCTGGATGACAAATAATAGTCTATTTGTAAAGGGTGTGTATTAGGCAAGTTACATAGGGAGAAGTTCAACAAATAAGGGGAAACATGATGATTATTCTAGAAAGACTTGGGTCTACATATTAGAGAGAAGTCTGATACATTTGGCTGTTTTCAAAGCATTGGTGGAAAATCAATCATGTGCCAAGATCAAGGTACTTAAGATTTGATCGTGGTGGTGAGTATCAATCCATAGCTTTTATTGATTTTTGCAAGGAATATGGAATCAAACAGCAGTTTGCACAGGTTGATACACCTCAACATAATGGGATAGTTGACAGAAAGAATTGTACCATTGTTGAAGATGCTAGGGCAAGATGACACATGAGCATTACTGATTCTTTATGGGTTGAAGTTGTAAGAACTGCTGTATTCTTGCAAATTAGAAGCCCAACTCATGGAATTAAATTTATAATTAATAGTTGAAGGCCTAAAACTCAAGATGGTGGATTTGTATGGATTTAACAGTGACTCATGGGAGAAGTGAATGAGGTGGCCTAGTTAGGATGTTGAAGTGTCTAGTGAGGTGTCACAGTTCACTACTAGTGGTGCACGAGCCTTGGAGGGTATAAGTATACCCATGGGGCTCTCACTAGTGTATGCTAAGCTGATGCCATTTCTGAGTTGCCCTTGTTTTCCAATTTATAAGGGAGAGCTGATGGGAAAGCTGGCTGAGACACCACCTGGGAGGATGAAGGGAGGGGGGCTACCGAATTTTCTGGCCTTGGGGTTTGAAGAGAGTTGGAAGGAGAGGACGAGAGGATTCGAGTAGCCAATATTTTGGGATGTCAAATATGGATTTGGATGCATCAAGATGGAAGTCAAGATGCTGGCTGCTCTTGTAGCTTTTGGCCCAAGGTCTTAGCAGTCAGGTCTTTTGTGTGGCTCAGGACTGATTGTCTACATCATGAGGGGTCAGACCGATTATCTCCTTTTTTATGACTCTCCCAAGCGCGTAGGGTAAAACCAACATCATTCAAAATTTTGGCTACTTCAACCAATTTATGCATATCTATCTCAAAATGTCAAGGCTATAAGTTGGTCCTAGAGGCTCCCATCACATTTTCCCAGGCTCTTGACACTGTCTAGACCTTCCTAGGGCCATGTGCCATAGAATGTCAAGATCAGGATCAAGATGCTTGTCATCAATCCTGTGCCAATCGATATCTACATGAATGCTGCATAAAAGATGGTAGAAGTTTGAGGGGTATCAAGATCAAAGGAGCTATGAAGAACATTGTATCGTGGGAGCACAAGGCTATCTCAACTTGACAGTTTGTGGTTATTTGAGCATAACCAGGTTCAAGATATTTTTTTTTGTTGTAAATTTCTTTTACTCATGTGGCGAGTCCTAAAATGGGAGGGGTTAGCATCCAATATCTTGGATCGGATCTTCAAGCATCTTAGAGTTGATTCCTCATATTCCAAAACCATAAGCGAGGTCCCATACTTAAAATGTTGAGTTGGAAATGTTAGGAAGTAGCCAACAACTAAGACCCCACATAGAACATGCAGAGTAGCCAAAGTAGCCAATTTCTTGAATAGAATCTTGAGTAACCATGACCTTGACAATGCCACACTCTAAGAGAGGTTGGAGGAACTAATCTCTTGAGCCACATATTGGGAGATCTTGGGATTGGCTATGACACCCATGTGATCCGAGGTTAGAGAAGCAAGAGTGAATGTGGGAGAGGAAGCGGTGTGTGCCACATGGAGGACCCCAACATTTTAAGGTATGAAGCCTTGAAAATCTTGACCATACAACAACCTAGGGCACCGCCTTAAATGTTGAAGGAGGTATCTCATATACAATAAGAGACACCATGAAGGAAAGTTGTAGGAAAGGTTGCTAGTGCGAGGGGGTTGAGGGTAGTGACTACATTTTGAGTGGAGAAATGTCGGAGGAGGTATTTCATATACAATAAGAGACACCACGAAGGAAGGTTGTAGGAAAGGTTGCTAGTTTGGAATGAGGGGGTTTAGGGTAGTGACTACATTTTGAGTGGAGTCTTCTAGGCATCTTGGATCAACATTTGTGCTTGACTTGTGCAAAACTCGAGGAGAACTTTGGAGTAAGGGGTGGCTCAAGGGAACTACCTTTAGGGAGCCAAGGGGGTACCATAGGCATAAAGAGGAAGAGCCATGAAATCATTACGCAAGGTCTTGGTTTAGCCATAGCCACAAACTGTGTGCTTCAAGGGCTTGATGGGGTGTCCCATGGAGAATGTGCCCTTGCATTGCACATAGACCTCAACTAGGAGAGCCAGAGATAAAGGGATTAGGGGCCAACCGTGGCATCTTGAGGCTCAAGAGGAGCATTAAGAGGGTGGCCTCTTGGAGTCATCTTGGCCCTCAAGAGGAGCCTACACCCCACACCCAAGAGGAGCCTACACCCCACACTCAAACACTCTTGAGGGCAAATTTTTTTGGTAGCCCGAAGCTGCTACTTTTTGGTGAGCACAAACATCTAAATCTAAAAAAATAAACTAACAAAAGTCAAATAATAGTAAATCTCTTAGTTTGAAATGACTCACAATGCCAAGGATGAGTGCCTCAAGTCATGACTCAAGTGCTTGTTTTTTTAAAATCTTGGCCAACAAATTTTACTTGTGCTTGCCAAAGATTCATAACTTCCACCAAAACTTTCACGTGACAACCAATGAGAGCCCAATGAGAGCTCAAAACCTAGCATTAAAAACAACCAATCAACGGCTGAAGGAAGTTTCATGTGACATGTAATTATAAACTATCCACAAGAATATTTTATCACAAGGTTCGTATTTTTTGAAACTTTCAAAACTAGGGACCTGTTCCCCTCTAACATTTTGCCCTCACATGGGTGGTTGCCCACGTGCTATTTGATCGCCAATTATTGACTGTCCACATGAATAGTTTGGTGGAAGATCTAGTTTTTCGAAGGGACTCCAAAAAAAAATTTATTGCAAAGAAAAAGAGCTTTCATTATGGCATTATGTAAGGAATGTCCTTTATCTTTACCCTAAAACCTTCAGCTTTGGTATGGAGAGTGCACCCTAGCAAGGACCACACATACCCTTAAGGTGAGGTCCCCCACCCCCCCCCCCCCCCCCCCAAAAAAAAAAAAAGGTCAAAACCCTAAAAGTTTGTATCTAATCAGGAAGAAGCTTCAGGAATTGTTTGTTTTCCATCGGAAAGCAAAAAGGCAGAAAGAAGAAAGAAAAAGAGCATGAGAAAGGAGAAAGAATAGTGATGAGAGTGGCTAGCTAGTAGCTATGAGCGTAGCAGGATTGCGATTTTCAAAGCCGTCTGTGGCACTGGCTGCTCCCACTCCGCATCTCTATGTAGCCAACTGTGGGCCTGCTCTCAATCTTACAGTTTCTCAGATCACTGAAGCATTTGAAGAGCATGGGCGTGTTGCTGGTGTGAGTGTGGCAGATGATAGTGGCACGCGTGTTATTGTGAGCTTTGAAAGAGCCGAGGATGCAGCGGCTGCAAGAGGCGCTTGGAATGGCAAGCCCTGTATGCCCTTGCTTGGTCTGGTCATGTTCATCGATTACGCGCTGCCTAGGAAAACAGAAATGGTGAGCATTCACATTTTGATGATGTTTGCTGGTTTTCGCTTGCAGGCCTGAGGTAGTTCAAGTATTAGGAAATGAATATCCTAGTGCTTTGTCCAATGGGTTCAATCGTTTTAGTATGGCTCGGTGTAACTAGAAAATCCATGTCAGAGCGTAAAGGATGGCAAGGCCGTCCCCTTTTTGTGGCTGAATTTTACGATGGGCCACACATTGTGACTTTTTGTGGGCTGTAATATGCTCCATTTAGATATACGTCAAGTGTCATGCTCCTTAAGACCTCTGGCTGTTTCCAAGATTGCAGGCCATCTCTTTAGGTAGGAATGATCTTCCCATGTGTTGTCTTCAAGAGGTAGCCCTTTCCATTTGATTAGGTACTGTTGTATTTGCTTTCCATTCCGTAACTCTGTTTGAACATTCTTACCAATATGCTTCTTCAACAAGTTGACATGAAACACATTATGCATTTTCGTTATGATTGGTAAATCCAATTCATATGCTAGTTCTCCGACCCGTTTGATGATTTGAAATGGCCCATAAAATCGAGGGGAGATAACTTCTCACTTCGGGTTTTCTTCAATACTGATTGACGATAAGGTTGTAATCGTAAATACACATAATCATCTTCGTGGAACTCATGAAATGACCGAAGCTTGTCAGTGTAATATTTCATCTTTTGTTGACCCCCCGCATATTGTCTTGATTCGCCTTGAGGATGTTTTGCATATTCTGCTGTTCATCCGCTACTGCTGCCACTGTTACATCTGCTACCTCCATGTCAGTTGGTTTTTTAGGCTCACATCCATACAATGCTTATATGGGGTCATTCCAGTCGACATGTGGGGTGTTGAGTTGTAGCTGAACTCAGCCAAATGCAACCAATCAATCCATTTTGCTTGTTGATCTTGCACAAAATCTCGCAAGTAACATGCCAACCATTGATTTACCCTTTCCGTCTGTCCATCAGTCTCTGGGTGGAATGCAGTACTCAAGCATAGCTTGGTCCTTAACTTTTGCATCATCTCCTTCCAAAACTATTTAGCAATCTCACACTATTTCCTTTGGTAGTCCATGCAATTTGAAAACATTTTTAAGGAATAGTTGTGCCACCTGTGTTGCACCATCAGTAGTCTTGCAGGGAATGAAATGGGCATATTTCGTCAACTATTCCATCACCACATAAATTCCATTGAATCCTCCGAATGTTGTTGGAAGAGATGGAATGAAATCCATACTAATTCTTTCCCATCGTTGAGAAGGAACCGATAGTGGTTGTAACAACCCAGGTTTCTTAACATGTTCTGATTTGTGGATCTGAAGTGCATTCCTGAACCATCTTGTATATATCTTGCTTCATCCCTTGCCATTTGAAAAGACTTTTAACCTTTTGATAGGTCTTTAATCAGTGACCAACCCTAGTGGATGAATGTAGTTCATAGAAAATCTGAAGTACCAACTTTGAATTTGGCACAAGAACTATCCTTTTATTGTCGCACACTGAAATTCCATCTTTAAGTTGGTAACGAGACTGATCTCCAAATTTTGGGACCAATAAGTTTCCCATGATTTGCGTCACAGTCGCATCTCATCCAAGATGATGGGCTTCCAATCATTTTCCAAAGAAATGAGGGGATTTAGCATGCACTTTTCTAACATGCAACATAACCCTTGTGAGGCTTGGTCTTGTTTTGTGGTCATGCAATTCTCTTCTGCATCTAGGGGAACAGTTATATACTCCTCCAAAGATTCACCTGTCACACATTTGCATTCTCCACAACCTTGATAAAGATTTTCCTTGCCCTTGAGATATTCGATAGCAAAGTCATATGCTTGAACTTGTGCTAACCATCTGCTTCTGACTTAGGAAATACTTAAGGCTATGGTGATCACTTTTTATAATAAACTTTGACCCATATAGGTAGTGTCACCATTTTTTCAAGCATGAACTATAGCCAACTTCTCCTTGTCATGCATTGGATATGACATCTCCTTGTCGGTCAACTTTCGACTTTCATAGGCAATCACACCATCCTTCTGACTTAGTATGGCTCCCAGACCACTTCCACTTGCATCAACAGCCACCTTGAAAGGTAAACTAAAGTCTGGTTGTACCAAAACTGGGGCATTCACTAAAGCTTCCTTCAATTGAAAAAAGCTCCTTTGAGCATCTTCACTCCATTCAAATTTTTCTTTCATGCTGCTATCTTTGAAAGTTGAAAATGAATCGTCGATAGTAGGATGCAAATCCCAAAAATCCTCTTAATTATCACAAAGTTTAGGGCTCTTCCAATTTTTGACCACCTTGACCTTGCGTTGATCCACTTTGATGCCATCTTTAGTCACCATATGCTCCAAATACTCAATCTTTTGTTGGGCGAACTCACATTTTGACATCTGACGAACAACTTATACTTTTCAAAACCACTTGCAAATGATGGGCATGTCCTTTTTTTTAAGTTCCGACTATAAACCAAAATGTCATCAAAGAACACCAAGATGAATTTGTACAAGTATGGCCCAAAAATTTTATTCATCAATGCTTGGAAAGTAGCCGATGCATTGGTTTAACCAAAAGGCATAACTTTGAGTTGATAATGCCCCCTGTCTGTTTGGAAAACAGTCCTGTGTTGATCCTCCTCGCTTACTTTGATTTGATGATACCCAGAGCGAAGATCGATTTTTGAAAACACTTGTGCTCCTTTAAGGGCATCCAATAAATCATCCACACGGGGAATCGAGAATCTATTCTTGATGGTAATCTTATTGAGCGCTCGATAATCTATGCACATTCGAAACCCTTCTTTTTAACGAGGTGATTTGCTCAAACTAATGAACACCTGATCAAGTAGTTTTTGAACCTGTTTTTGAACTTCTTCCCTTTCCAGTTGTGATTGTCTGTACGGGGAATGTTGACTAGCTTCGAACCTGGTTCCAGCTCTATGACATGGTCCACGAATCTAGTTGGAGGATCCCCTTTTGGTAGTGTGTTTGGAAACACATCTTTAAACTTGTTCAAAACTCGTTGTACCCTTGTATTCATGGGCTTCGCATCAACTTCTTTGATTTTACCTTCATCCATTTCAACTTTCAATAGAAACATATCTACATGCTTTTGAGATATGCGTCGAGCGTGTGTGTTGGTAATGAAGCGTATGTAGGAACGGTAGGAAATAGAAGCCAAAGGATCCAGGATCTTAACTATTCAATCACACAAAGCATTCTTGAGAGAAAGAGAGAGATGGCTGGTCGCCCTCCTATAGAAACTCGTGGACCTCAAAGAGAATAGTAATGATGCTTACAATTGTTGAATACAAAGGAGATGCACACATATACATAGTCTTCTAAAATAACTATCTAACTTCTCCCTTCATGACTATCCAACTTCATGACTATTTAACTTCCATTAGTTACGTAAAAAGAGTAAGGTACCTCCAAATGTCAAGTTGGGGTACATATTGTCACAATTAGGCCTAGTGGACCCACGAGTCCCTACTACGTTAAGAACATACTAACTTAGCTAACTCTAAGTTTAGTAGGCCTAATGGAGATAAATAAACCATGGTTACACAACTCTCGACCTTTTGGGTCAAAGGTAACCTATGGTTTTCTAAGCAATTCCACTTACATTCCAACACCCTCCTTAAATGGAAATGCATGACATAACATGAAGTAACTTTTTGAAAGAGAAAAATGCAACTTGTTGTCCGAACTTCATGTCGCCAAATAAACTTCCCACCGAGGTATTCGAAATCTCGTCCCCAATCATGTCCAAACATATAAAAGGAAAAGAATGCGTAATAATGAAGCATCAAGTCGAAGGGTGAGGATTTGCATGCTCCATCCGAAGTAGGGAACCAACATAAACTTGGCAATAAGTTTATGGACTTGTAATCCATCATAGGCTCCCACATCATTCGAAAAAACTTCTCACCATAAGGACAATAAAAAAGAGTACCAAACTCTTTTGGCATCACATCCTCCCAAACCTTACCATCAATGACTTGCTCACATAGAACTGGCAATGTACCAACATCATGATGAAGAGTAAGTGTAGAACCAAAAAAATCAACAAGAAGTACTGATTTTAAAGAGGCATGTGCTTTCCCTTCATAGTAAGACATTTCTTTGTTGTCCTGCAAAGTCTCCAATAGTCGACAAGGAACTGTTATGGGCTGTTCAACACTTTGCTGCCCAAAGTGTTCCCAACATGGACCATGTTGTCCATAATCTTCCGCAGGCCGTTCCCGAAGCACAATGGATTGCTCATGATGTAAAATGGGTTGTAAATGACCAAAAGAAGATGACTGAACCTGCTGTCCAACGTCTTCATCATAAAAATTTGGCAAACTATCAAGAGATGCATCAACGATGGTGTCATCAAAGCTGTCCCTCGAAGATGCATGGGATGACATAGAGGATTCTTCAAGTCCCTCCTCGATTAGTACAAAACGGTTCCAAAGAGTGCTTGAATTTTTCAGCCTTTGCTAAAACATCAAATTGAAAAGGTTTTGCATAAAACTTTTCACTAATGCATCCATCGCATACATCAACTTGCGGCAGCTTGAAAAAAGAATATTGCTTCAACATCTGCCCAATGTATCGTTGTTGAGAGATGAAGATTCCAGCCCCATGTGGAAGATTAACAAGAACTGGAATGTGGTTCTTCATGAGTGAGTCATCCTCC
This sequence comes from Diphasiastrum complanatum, assembly GCA_029204225.1. Lineage (NCBI taxonomy): Eukaryota > Viridiplantae > Streptophyta > Lycopodiopsida > Lycopodiales > Lycopodiaceae > Diphasiastrum > Diphasiastrum complanatum. The sequence continues at coordinate 34,201,546 of CM055099.1, forward strand.
TCTTTGTCAGAATTTGAGATACAAATTCTAGATGGAGATACTAGTCCTACTAGCACTCACACAAAACCAAGCATAGAGAGAAATTAGATCATAGGAGAATTGAGCAAATGCTCTAGCTCATTGAATTGAATGGAATGATTGTGGTGGGGCACCAACCTTCTTAAATAGTTTCTCTAAAGATTGATAAAAGCTAATGAGCCTAAAGTAAATAGCAAAATAGCAAAAGCTATTTGCTAATAATACTACCTATATATGGTAAGAACTAAAAATGAACTTCTAAGTACTAAAATAGATCCTAATTTATTTGTAGTGCGCCCACCTACATGCATAAGCATAAAAAACTAATTTACTATAAATAGAATGGCCCCTAAAAATAGCACGTAGGTATGGCCAAACTATCATTAAGGGGTATCAAATAAACATTAATTCCTAACACTCCCCCTTAATGACAAATATTTACTTTGTTATCTATTACTCCTAGAAGTTTTCTAAACTTCTGAAATTTTTCGTTGCCAAGACCTTTGGTAAAGATATCTGCAACTTGCTCTTCCGTAGGGCAATAGATAAGCTCCACTTTATTACTTTGAATTTTCTCTCTGATGAAGTGTTGTTGTACTTCAATATGCTTTGTTCTGCTATGAAAAATTGGATTTTTCGCCAATTTGATACAACTCTGATTGTCACATTGAAGTATCATAGGTAAATCTTGTACCATATGTAGATCATGTAGAATCCTTCGCAACCATATTGCTTCACATGTTGCCCTTGTAGTAGCTCGATATTCTGCCTCTGTAGATGATAAAGCAATAGTATGCTGCTTCTTTGAACTCCAAGAGATAGCACCAGAACCAAGACTAAAAACATAACTTGATCTTCGGTCTTCCGCATCTCCAGCCCAATCAACATCCACATATCCCTGTAACTTCAAATCATCCTGTCTACCATAGAGAATACCAAATCTCAAAGTGCCCTAGATATATCTGAGTATTCGCTTAGCAGCTTTCCAATGAATCTGCTTAGGTTTAGTCATAAACTGACTAACCATACTCACAACATAAGCAACATCTGGTCTTGTAGTAGTTACATAGATTAAGCTTCCAACTAGCTTTCTATATAACGTCTCATCTACATCCTGATCTTCCTCAGCTTTAGTAAACTTACATCCACTATCATATGGTGTAGAAATAGGCTTGCACTCTGACATATTGAACTTTTCAAGAATTTCATGAGCATACTTAGATTGAGAAATGAATAGTCTCTGTGCTACTCTCAATACCTCAATCCCAAGAAAATATTGTAGTGAACCAAGATCTTTCATAGCAAATTCTGATGAGAGATCTTTCTTGATTCCTTGAATCATACTATGATCTGATTCTGTAATAATAAGATCATCCACATACATCACTACAATAAGAATATGATTATTCCTGATCAAAACATAAAGTGTATGCTCCGAACTACTTCTCTGAAAGCCAAGCTCCTCAAAGTATGTATCAATCCTCGTGTACCACGCCCTGGGTGCCTGCTTAAGTCCATATAATGCCTTGTCCAACCTGCAAACCTTATCTTCATGTCCTGCTACTATGTATCCCTATGGCTGCTCCATATAGACTTCTTCCTCTAGAAATTCATTCAGGAATGCACTTTTTACATCCATTTGTTGAATATCCCATCCAAACTGAGCTGCCAATGATAAAACTGTCTTCATAGTAGTAGATTTAGCAATTGGTGTAAAAGTTTCCTCATAGTCAATCCCTTCCTGTTGAGCATAACCTTTTGCCACCAATCTTGCCTTATGTTTATCTATAGAACCATTTGATTTGTACTTAGTCCTATAGACCCATTTGCATCCAATGGACTTTTTACCTGTAGGTAGCTGAACAAGTCTCCAAGTCTTGTTCTTCATGATTGAGTCGTACTCCTCATCCATAGCTTTCCTCCAAATATCCTCTTTTTCAGCCTCTTTGAAAGTAGATGGATCCTTGGTCTCTAATACTGTGGCCATATATGCAAAATGTACATTCCCAATCTCCATGATGATCCTCTTGTCGAACTTCCTGTTGATCTTGATCTTCATGTTGCTTTTCAAGTCTAGCTGATCTCCTAGTTCCATGTGTACTGGACTCTCCCTGTTCCATAATAACACTATCCTTGATAGTTTCATAGTACCACCTAGGCAATCTTCTAGCTTCTGATGTAGGATGCTTCCTGCTTGGTGAAGTAGGAGTTGAATAAGTATCCCATATACTTGACCTCTCCTTCCTCTTTGCTATCTCAACCAAGGACACATTAGGTTCTTGAATTGGCGTAGGCGATACATATGTCGATTCAGGTTCCTGTAATAACTCATCACATAATATAGGGATTCCACCATCTTGATCCTTATCAAAATATATCTCTATATCTTTATGAGTTGCCTCCTCATCAAAGATTACATCCCTACTTATGATTATTTTCTTACCCTCCAAGTCATATAATCTGTATCCCTTCTCTTGATTATCATAACCAAGAAATAAACACTTGGTCGCCTTAGAATCCAATTTGCTCCTTGAATCTTAGGTATGTGAGAATAAGCAATACTTCCAAACACTCTCAAATGACTTACCTCTGGCTTCCGACCCGTGTAAGCTTCCTCTGGAGTTCGATTCTCTACAACCTTTGTAGGACTTCGATTCAAAAGATAGACCGCCGTCTTAACTGCTTCACCCCAAAACATATTTGGAAGATTTTTACCCTTGAGCTTTGGAAGATTTTTACTCTTGAGCATACTCCTCGCAGTTTCCACTATGGACCGGTTCTTTGATTCTGCAACTCCATTTTGTTGAGGTGTGTCCGTATTTGCAAATTGTCTCTTTATACCATGATCCTTGCAAAACACCTGAAATTTCGTAGAAAGATACTATCCCCCTTTGTCTGAGCGAAGTATCTTAATTTGTCTATCTGTTTCTTTCTCCACCTGTGTCTTAAACCATGTGAAATATTTGAAAGCTTCTCCCTTATTCTTCAGAAGATGGATCCATGTCTTCCTAGAATAATCATCCACAAACACCATAAAGTAACTTGCTCCCCCATAAGATTGAGTCTTCATAGGACCACACAAATCTGTATGAACAAGTTCTAGAACATTTTTCGCCCTGAATGTACTTGGCAAAATTTCTTTATATGATGCTTGCCTAAGACACAGCCTTCACAAACCTTGTGATCAGAAACGACTTGAGGTAGACCTGTAACCATGTTAAAGTTCCTCAAGACTTGTAGACTTTTGTAATTCAGATGTCCATACCTCTCGTGCCATAACTTACTCAATGATCCAGTATCCACAACACTTGCATGATAATCCACCACCTGATCTTGTAGTTTATACAACCGCCCTGCAAGTATGCCCTCAGCTACTACTTCATTATTTTTCCTCTTGATGAGACACCGCTGTTCATCAAACTGCACCACCATGTGTTGCTTTGCAATAGCTGATACTAAGAGTAAGTTTTTCTTGATTCCTGGTACATAAAGCACATCCTTTATGTTTCCAATCTTCCTTGAAGGTAGTTGTACTTGTACTTTTCCAACTCCCTTTATATCATATGCGTAGTTGTCTCCCAACTTCACATTTGACCTATCATCTAATTTTTGATAGCCAGTCTCGCCTAGGTGTCATGTGCTTAGAAGCTCCTGAATCAAAACCAATAGTCTTCTTCCTTTGAGAAGGTACTACCAGAAGATGTCGATGCCGAAAACAAGTCATATTCTTCAAGATCCGAAGCACTCAATTTTGCATTAGAAGTTTCTTCTTCTTCAGCAAAATTTCCATCCCGTTTTTTTTTTTGAGCCTGTTTGTGCCAGCACTCCCTTGCATAATGTCCTGATTTTTTGCAAATGAAGCAGTTTCCTTTTTGAACCACTTTCTTTCCATCTTCTGACCGATTTGATTGATTCTCCTCCATATCTTGCTGCTTTTTCTTCTTCTTCTTCCCTTTGCCACCCTTCTTGGAACTTTGCTCTTGCTTCTTTGCCAGGAATGCCTTTTCCTTGATATCGTCCTTGTTGACAATATTTTGTCGTCTCATTTCTTCCTGTAGTAAGATGGCATTTAGCACATCGAAAGAAGGCCTCGTTTCTCTTAACGATAGCATCATTACAAAGTTCTGATAGGCCAAAGGTAGACTATTAAGTACAATGGATACCAATACTGAATCTTGAACACTTTCTCCAACTGCAATAAGTTGCCCTCTAAGATCTTTCACTCGAGTAAAGTAGTCCGTTACCGATTCACCTGTACCCATCTTCAATGTATGAAGCTTATTAGTCAAGGACAAGATCCGTGACTGATTTATCGTTTCATACAAGTTCTTCAGTATATCCCAAGCCTTTGGGTCCCGCAGCATCTCTGATATGAGGTATAATAATATCTCTAACTGATAAGTTGATAATATGATGAGCTTTTCTTCTACGTCTCTGATACTCCCGCAACTCTCTGTCAATGGTAGGAGGTATCTCGACACCTGTGACGATCTCCCAATATTCTCTATCTTGGAGAATATTTTGCATCATGAACTTCCATATGCTATAGTTCGTTCCATCTAGCTTCCTAGACTCCGGCAACACAATGTCGTTCAATCCTGCCATTATACTGATCCGTAACAAATCTCAAATCTACCAACAGTCTGACAAAGACTGAGAAACTGTCACAAATCTGTCGCGAATCTCGAAACTTTGTCGCGAACAATAAACTTTCGAGTTTGTGATCAATTTTTAGACAACGACAATCCAGAAGCGATCAACCTGTCAGAAACTGTCGCGAACAATAATATGTCGCGAACAATAATCTTTCGATTCCAGCTCAGCGATTTGCAATTCTGGTGGGCATGCAACGATCAGTAGTCCAAAATCTTGATTCCAGCGGACTGCTTCCAACAGTAGTCCAGCTCAACAGCTCCTCCAATCAGATCTGGTTGCAACCCTGCAAATCTGATACCATGTCAGAATTTGAGATACAAATTCTAGATGGAGATACTAGTCCTACTAGCATTCACACAAAACCAAGCATAGAGAGAAATCAGATTATAGGAGAATTGAGCAAATGCTCTAGCTCATTGAATTGAATGGAATGATTGTGGTGGGGTGCCAGCCTTCTTAAATAGTTTCTCTAAAGATTGATAAAAGCTAATGAGCCTAAAGTAAATAGCAAAATAGAGTTATTTACTAATAATACTACCTATATATGGTAAGAACTAAAAATGAACTTCTAAGTACTAAAATAGATCCTAATCTATTTGTAGTGCGCCCACCTACATGCATAAGCATAAAAAACTAATTTACTATATATAGAATGGCCCCTAAAAAAAGCACGCAGGCATGGCCAAACTATCATTAAGGGGTATCAAATAAACATTAATTCCTAACACTCTTGCACTGCATCCTCCCAAATCAGCAAATTCTACTGATTTAGTAGAGGCACGAGTCTTCCCTTCATAGAAACGATCCACTTTGTTGTCCTGCAAAGTCTACAGCCTTAGCTTTGTCAACACTTTACTGTCCAAAGTGTTCCAAACTTGGAGGCTGTCCAGAGTCTTCAATAGGTTACTCTTCACCATAAATAAGTTCTTCTTGATGAACTATGGGCTGCAAACTTGAAGAAGCAGTGGGCTGTCCACTAGAAGTAGATGGCAGTCCCTCCTCTTCATGATTAAATGGCGACACCAAATCTGGAAATACTTCAACATATGCATCATGGGGGCAGTCTCTTTTCATAACATGAGTGGGCGGAACATCATAGGAGGTCTTTTCATCAAAATGAACATCACGACTCACTATGATCTTATTAGTATCCAAATGGAACAACCTATAGCCCTTGCTTTCACTACTACACCCAACAAAGATGCACTTAACTCCTTTATCATCAAGTTTGGATCAAAGCTTATCGGGAATGAAAGAATTAGCCGTGCCACCAAAGATGTAAAAGTGAGAAACCTTGGGCTTCTTACCATACCAAACTTCATGTGGAGTCAATACCTTCAAGGCTTTAGTAGGACACCAAAACTTATGAGGCAAGCCCTTTGCCTTAAGCATGTAATGAGCCATCTCCATAATAGTGTGATTCTTCCTTTCGGCAACACCATTTTGTTGAGGTGTATAAGGAGTTGTCATTTGATGTTGGATACGTTTGCTTCGAAGATAAGCACCGAACGTAGTCTTAATATATTCCCCTCCTCGATTGGTGCGTAGGTTCTTCAAAGTGTGCCCAAATTGATTTCTATCATTGCTAGAAAATCTTTAAAGTGTTGAAATACTTCAGATTTTGCCTTCATAGGATAAATCCAAGTAAATCTAGAAAGGTCATCAATAAAAGTAACAAAGTACTTACACCTTCCAATGGATTCGGTCCTCATTGGACCTCCGTCTCTTTTTTTCTATTTTAGACACATCATTATGAACCAAATCAAACTTGCCACCAACTCGAATAGTTCCATCAATTGGTAAAGCTTGCCTTTGAAATTTTCCAAGTATGCATCCTTCGCATACATGTCCTTCGGGATGCTCAATGTTAGGAATGTCTTCAACCATATTGGATCTCTTCAACATCTTCAAGCTAGCAAAGTTAAGATGTCCAAACCTAGCATGCCATAATTCAGCCAACTCCAGAGAATGGGAACTTGATGCAACAAGACAAAATGATGAAGCCCTTCGCTCATAGGTATCCATAAGAAATAATCCACCACGCAATGTTCCCAAAGCAATGATCATGAGAGATCTCTTTGGGTCTTTGATAAGACATTTGTCTTCTTTGAACTCCACAACCAAGCCTTGGTTCATAATAGTAGAGACCGAAATGAGATTCTTCAATTCCTGCAACATAAAGTACATTGCGAATGTACTTCTCCTCGCCATTGGGTAAGATAATGGCGATCGCTCCAATACCTTTGGTAGGATAAGAGGTGTTATCAACACCTTGAACTTCTTCCATCATGCACTTTCACAAGCTTTGTGAATACCTCTTTTTGATAGGTCATATGACGTGTGGCATCGCTGTCAATCACCCATTCAAAAGATGAAAAAACAGCAACTTGTAAAGCTGAAGATGAGTTTTTTTTGGCTGAAAAACCAGCAAGAGGTGAAGTGGTAGAAATCTCATCTTGAGGAGCGATGAGATTATTAGTGACAAAAGCATAAGCATTATTGAAAAGATCATCCTTTTCTTCAAATTGTTGCTCCAAAGTAATGATTGTTGTAATTGTATCATTACCTCTTTCTTTTTCCTTTGCAAGCCTCTTCCTACATTCTTTGATGTGATGCCCACATTTCTTGCAATAGTGGCACTTACCTTTCTTCTTGGAGCCTTGTCCTTGATCTTGAGCTTCCTTAGATTTTTTATCACCTTTGGAAGTGTTGGAAGAAGGCTTCCCTTTCCACTTGCCTTTACTTTTGCTTTTTGCAAAGAAAGCTTGATCTTCTTGCTCATCAAAGTTGATCCTTGTTTGCTCCTCTTGAAGAAGTAAGCCAACAAGTTCATCGAGGGAGATTTGTTGTCCCCTAAGTGAAATGCTCAATGATGACACAAATGGAAGGGAAGAATCGGGAAGAGAGTTGAGAGTAATAGATCCAAAATGGACCGAAAAACAATCCTTATGGTCTGTTTTTCGCAACTGTTAGAAATTAGAAGGTTTTTGACGATTCAGGGTGCTAATTTTGACTTTCAGGTTTTAAGACACGGTTTAACAAATTCTGCAGCTTTAACGACTACCAGAAAACTAGAAAAACCATAAAAAAACAAGCCTTTTAGCATGCATACAAGGCCCAAAACCTATCCAAATGACGTCGGATCTTGACGGAACAAAAAGCAAAGTTGTTCATAGCGATTAAGCCCTAGCACATTAATAAGAAATTTAAACCAACCAAAATCTAAGTTAAATTGATTGCACCTTATTCACAATGATCGGTGGCTTTGATACCAAACGTTAGAAATCCCATCGTCAAATCTAGTGATTGCTAAGACACAATCAGGTGACAAAATGGTGCCCCATACCACCATGCCTCACCCTCGACCCTCACCTACCTTCGTCTTGAGGCCTAGATTAACATCCGATTTAACCAGTAGTGGAAGAGCTCTTCATTTTCCAAGAGAGAATGAATGACAAGCTTATGGAGATCCACCTCTATATACATAGTCCAGGTGGGGTCATCTCCGACCAAAGGGGTCATTTTCCACCTATACCAATGTTGATGACTTTTGATGAGCTTATTTTGACTGAACTTTCTTGTCAACCACCAATATGTAAGGTGAAAACATGTTTTTGAAAACATTCACATTGTGTCCTTTTCATTTCTTTTTTTTGTGATATAGCTGTGAAATCAATGCTTTTTGATATCTGAATCACCTTTTATCAGATGTATTGATTCTTGTATCAGGCCAAGCAAAGTGAACCGGTGTTTTTTTGCTCATTGGATATGGAGATACCTGGAATAATTTTACATTCTGAATTCGTGTCTCCAGCAGAGGAAAAGGTTGTCTCTTTAGATATTTTGCTCAAACAAAAAATTTGCATGCCAATCTATAGCATTATGACTTTTTGTCTATTAGCGTATGGGGGCATTAATGTCATGCCACATGGCATGTATAGACAAGTATCTTGAAGGTTTCAGACGTATCTGGCAGGAATTACTGGCAGCAGTGGATGAAAGACCATGGCAAACACTTGCTAAACGAAAAGTGCAACATTATGGTTATGAGTTTTTATACAAGGTTCAAGCTCTCCTTGTCACATAATCAACAATCCCTTTGCACATCACCCCTTTCTAAAAGAAAATGTTTCAAGCATATTAAGTTCATACTCCTTATCAAAGTTACCAGCAAATGTTTGAGTTTGCAGATGCATTTGCTAGTTCGATTGAAAGTTGAAGTTGTTCATGAAGATAAACCTTATGTCGCCTTAGGTTAGGATGGTAATTTTTTGGGTAGTTTTATGAGTTAGAACATTAGAGAGCACAATGAAAAGTAAAAAGCTGTAGTAACTGATTACATAATATGCAAAATTATACTAGGAGCTAGTCTATGCAACCTTTTTTTACAAGCTTCAAATGCTATCTACTGTGATAGTCTCTTTTTGCAAGGGGTGAGCCATAAACTCAAAATGCAGGATTTAAATTGACCACTTATTTTATTCAAAACTGTCTTTTGCAAGGGGTGTGCCATAAACAGAAAATGCAGAATTTGAAATCGGACCACTTACTTTGTCAAGCTCATATTTCACTTTAGATCAATTTGCACAGCCTATAAAGTGTCAGCAATATTGTGCTCCATCTTTTCTTGCTGCTGGAACCTTTGTCACATATTTAAGGATATGGGGCATGAAATGTAACATGAAGGCAAAACGTGTAACGGCTTACGTAATTGAAGACTGAAGGAGCTTTAGGTCCAAAGTTTCCTAAGTCTGAAAACAGTTATGTTTTGTTAGAACTCAAAAACAATCATTAAGAAAAGCAACAAGTCATATCCTGTAAACAGCTAAGCTTCAAGGCACTTCAGTAGATTACAGCTTCTAGAGTTATCTTAACAGTCCCAGAGGTAATTTTTGTTCACCCACAAAGTTCATAATAAATGAATTATTCAAATGGTGCTACAAACTCCAGAAGATGAACAATAAGCTACTAACACGAACATGAAGGTTTATTGTCACCAAAAGTCAATGGATTCCATTGCAGTGGAAAGTTAAATCTTGTCAAGGATTTGTGAATGTGTGGCATTAATGGAGTGAAGAATGTAAGAAGGGGAAGTACATTTGAGAAAAAGAAGCATACCAATTTTCAGATCATGCGCGGGCAATGTAGGAATCCAGAATCAAGACTATTCATTAACACAAAGTATTCTCAAAGAGAAGAGAGAGATGGTTAGATGACCCTCTTGTAGAAACTTGTGGACAGCCAATATGAATAGTAGATTGCTTAACAAAAGTGTGTATCATACAAATGAATGGCTACATATAAGTAGTCCAAGATGGCTATCTACCTTCATGACTGTTGGCTGTCCAATAACTTGACTAATGGCTATCTAGCTACCATAACTTACATAAAATAATTAAGTACCCCAAATAACAAGTTAGGTACTTAATTCACATGTATAGGCCCCTAGTGGACCCACGAGTCCCTACAAGTTAGTTTCATACTAACTTGGGCCTAAAATATAAATGACCGTGGTTACACAGATCTCGACCTTTTGGGTCATAGTAACCTATGGCTTCTACATCATTTACGTTTATTATTCTAACACCCTCCTTAAATGAAAATGACATGTAGAAATGACATGTATTCACTAAGTAAGAAAATCAACATGTTGCTTTAAATTTAAAGCTTCACAAAGAGCTTTAAATCGAACTCTAGGCAATACCTTAGTGAACACATCTGCAATATTATCCTCCGTGGGACAATATTCAAGCGTGATGTCGCCATTATAAAGCTTCTCCCGAACAAAGTGATAGTGGATCTCGATATGCTTTGTTTTTGCATGAAATGGCAATAGCACTTTGACTATCCGTAAATAGGAGAGTAGCTGAGGGCTGGCCATGCTTCATATTGACAAGTAATTGTCTCAGCCATATACACTCCGTAGTGGCTGAAAACGTTGCTCTATATTCTGCTTCACTTGAGGATGTAGGAAACGGTGGGCTGCTTCTTGCTTAACCAAGAAACTGCAGAATTTCCAATGAAAAAGCAACGACCACTAGTAGAGCATCTAGTGTCTTGATCTCCACCCCAATCCGAGTCACAAAAACCAGCCAAACATGCATCATCACTAGAAGGATAAAACAAACCAAGTGTTTTACTTCCTTGAAGATATCGAAGGATCCTCTTCAATGCTTTTCAATGTGATGTCAACGGAGCATGCATGAATTGACTCATGAGAGAAACACTATAAGATATGTTTGGTCTTGAGTTGCATAAGTAAATGAGACTTCCAACCGCTTGACAATATAGTGTAGTATCAAATGGTTCACCACCACTTTGATTACTTAACTTCAGGCCCATCTCAATTGGTGTAGCAACCGGCTTGCAATCTTCCATTTTGAAACGCTTCAAAATCTGCTTAATGTACCGCTGTTGGGTAATGAAGATTCCAGCCTTTCCTTGCAAAAACTCAAGACCAAGGTAGAAATGCAATTGGCCTAAATCAAATGTATCATAAACTGAAGCAAGATCAGATTTTAAGGCTGCAATATATTGTTCATTACTACCCGTAATGATAATATCATCAACATATAGCAAAATGATGATGATAAACTCAGATGTATGCATGACATAAAGCGTAGATTCACTAGGACTGTTAGAAAACCCACGATCACAAAAGTATGTGTGTATCTTTTGATACCACATTCTTGGGGCTTGTTTTAGTCCATAGAGAGCCTTCTTGAGAAGACACACTTTGTCTTCTCGACCTGCAACCAAAAAACCAACAGGTTGCAAAAGTTTCCTCATAATCAATGCCCTCCTTTTGCGCATAACCTTTGGCAACAAGTCTTGCCTTGTACCTTTCAACAGTACCATCGGACTCGTACTTGATCTTATAAACCCATTTACAGCCAATTGCTTTCTTTCCATGTGGAAGATCAACAAGAACCCATGTTTGGTTCTTTATGAGTGAGTCATACTCCTCTTTCATCGCGTCTTCCCAACATTTTACTCCTCTGGCCTGCTCATCTATTGCACTATCCTCAATAGATGTAAGAGCAAAATCAGAAAAAACAGCAAATTCTACTGATTTAGATGAGGCACGAGTCTTCCCTTCATAGAAGCGGTTCACTTTGCTGTCCTGCAAAGTCTGCAACAGCCATTTAGGGACTGGTTTAGGCTGTCCAACACCCTTACTTTGAACAACGCTTTGCTGTCCAAAGTGATCTGAACAGTCAACACTTTGCTGTCCAAAGTGCTCTGAAATTGGACTATGCTGTCCAAAGTTTTCAACAGGTCGTTCCTCTTCATAAATCTGCTCCTCTTGATGAATTATGGGCTGTTCGCTTGAAGAACCAGTGGGCTGTCCATTAGAGGATGATGGCAGTCCCTCCTCTTCAACATTAGATGGTGATACCAAATCCGGAAACACTTCAACATAGTCATCTTGGGGGATGTCTCCTTTCATGACATGAATGGGCGCAAGATCATAGGAGTTCTTCTCATCAAAATGAACATCACGACTCACTATGATTTTGTTAGTATCAACATTAAACAATCTATAGCCTTTACTTTCACTACTATAGCCCATAAAAATGCATTTTACTCCTTTATCATCTAGTTTGGATCTTAGCTTATCGGGAATAAACGCATAAGCCGTGCAACCAAAAGTTCGAAAGTGAGAAACCGATGGCTTCTTACCATACCAAACTTCATAAGGAGTCAAAATCTTCAAGGCTTTAGTCGGACACCGATTACTAATGTATGCCGCCGTAATAACCGCTTCAGCCCAAAACTTGTGGGGAACGCCCTTTGCCTTAAGCATGCAACGAGCCATCTCCATGATTGTGCGATTTTTCCTCTCGGCAACACCATTTTGGTGCGGTGTGTAAGGTGGGGTGGAGATGCTTGTGCCACAGTGGGAGGGATTGATGGTGTGCAAGATTCACAGGCCCCTGCAGATGTTCATGTTGATGATGATGCAGATCGGACCCGCCGTTTTCGCCAGAGGACCATGTCAGACCTCCTTCGGTATGGAGATGGTGAGGATGACATTGATGATATAGGGCGGCTCTCACCACATGCACGTACTCAGCCACACACAACACCATCAGCTGCTGGTACACATACGGCTGCCACTTGTACGGCTCCTACTCATGCAGCTCCCAGAAATACTGCGCCGACACATACGGTACATCCTGCTCAGCCACCCACTCCAATTGTTGCATCCACTTATACAGCTGCCCCCCACATTCCATCACCTGCACCTGCACGTCGCCTCCTTGGGCCACCTCGTCATGTTACACCGGCTTTTCTGATTGGTGTGAAGCCTCGGCCTCATCTTACAGTAGCTGCACCACGGCCTACTCCTGCCATGCCAGAGGGTTCCACTCATAGACCCCTTCTCCCAGCAGGTTACTATCCACGAGGAGCTGTCCCTGCCCAGCCTGCAGTACAGTCGTATTCATACACTCCGCCTACATTCCGGGTGCCCGCATCTCGTTCCACACCCATTCCTGCATCAGCAGCACCTCCTACTGCATCCGCTTCCACAGCACCAGCTCATAGGCGTCCAGGAAGGCCTCCTGGATCTGGCAGGGGGTCTTCTCAGAGAGGCAGAGGTCCTAGTCAGACAGTGGCACGTAGACAGAGAGGGAGGCCGCGTGGCTCTGGCAGAGGTGCATCTCGCATCACTTTGTCAGGGACACAGATTGAGGGAGAGGTTTTACATGACTTCAGTCAGGCTGTGACAGAGGAGGATGAGTTAGATGATTTTGATGATCCGGATGCCACACAGCCATTTTGAGGACATGTCATCTACGTTGTCTAGTTCATTTTTGTTCCATTCACACTGTATTTTTTTTAGGTCAGACCCAAGCCATATGTGGCGGGCTCTATATGACGAGATTATATACAGAGCTCACTTGTTTTTCAGATGGATGGCCAGTTGATGTGCATTGTGTACAATGATGAAATGGATTGTGGTTTATTGTGATAGCCTCCCCCTCTCTCTCTTATCAATTTGGGTAACTTTTTCAACTTTTTTGGCCTTTATTTTGCCTTTCTTTTGGGCTGTTTTTGGGGGTGGGTACTAAAAAAAAAAGGGCCATTAAATAATTTGAAGTAAATAATCTAAACCAGGGAGAAATCTGCTTTTTCGGAATTTTTTTTGGCATTTTTTAAGGATTTTTTTGGGCGGTTTTTGGGGGTGGGACAAAAAAGTAATAATTAATTAATTAATTAATTACCTGCCACGGTTCACACAGTTCCTGCAAAAAAGTTCTGAGAACCGTACGGTTCTCAGAACCGTACAGAGCCGTTAACGGTTCATTTATTCTATGGTTGCACACCAAATGATGTACATACATCCATGGAGCCAATAATACCTGCTATTCTCACCCAAGTGGCATGGTGATCACGCTATTCCTCAAAATAACGTCTGGGAGAAAACGCTGTTTAATTCGGGCTGGTTTAGCACTAAAAGCAATGAAAATATAACTTTTTTACTTTTTGTACATATGGAACGATAAGTTGTGTACCTTCTGGTATCAAAAGGTTATCTATGGGTGGAATGCTAGGAATGTTTGATTATACCGGTTTCTAACAGGCGTGGTTTGAGGAACGCCTGGCTGTTTTGATGCTATTGCATTTCTAGCGTTCTCATCTTAAAAATATTATGAAGTATGCAATTATGAGAGGTTATATTATCAAGTGGCAGATTTAACTGGCAAACCATCCCTTCATTGAATGTTGTCTTCCACTACATAGCACGTATCTTAGGTCAGTCCTCATACTTCAGTACAAGTTAAAAGTGAAACGTTTATTAACTTTTCTGATTTAAGTTCTTGGCTATATGCCAGTTTCTCAACATGCACAACGCCAACTTTGATTTCAGCTATCCTATTCTCTTAAGTAGATGCCTATTTGTTGGCTCTTAGAGATTCAGCTTGACCGAGTCTACCTTTATTTTAGAAGGTTAAAGGTGCACATATATGAGCTTTAGTTCTTTACTTCGACATTATTGTGCAACAAGGTGAATAACTTTGATGTCATTTATTATTCTCATCAAGACGATGGTAGAAAATTTTCTCACTGGGATTATATTAATCAAGATGTAGACGTGCCCGTAGGTTTTTTTTTTTTTTAAGTTTGGAGTAGGCATTGGCTATTGGGATTATGCTGGTTGTGTTTAAAACTTTCATGTCTAATTCTCCTTGGAGCTTTTTGTATGTGGCAATTCAAACTGTTTAATCTCGTCTGATTAACTTGAAGGCTCTTCTGCTGGAAGGCTGCATTCAAATGCTGGGTGCTGCTTTAGGATGACATTTTTAAGTTTGGATTTAGGTGTAAGTATTTGGTGGCTATATTTTACTTAATAGCTTAGGAAATTGATGGAAAGTACTGCAATATAAAGAAGGTTCATTTTCAATTGCTTGTAATAATTCAAAGTTGATGCAATAGGGTTCAAGTCAACTGAAACTAGTGCTCATTTATGATTTTTGTTTTCGTGGTGAACATCAATTGTAGGTGAGAAATGTTGATTTGACCAAAAAACTGGGGGAATTGCCAACTTTTGTTGATCATGTGGTTGAAAGGATGTCAGCTCTTCCAGAAGTGGCAAATTCAACAGAAAAATCTCTCCCTTTTGATCAACTCACAGTATGTTTATGTTATGTTTAATGTTTTGTGAATTATGTATACTTACACTGTCTGTTGAATCTCCTTTGTCTGAATTTATGATACTGTGTAAGATTTGCAGTACAGAATAGATGTTGAGTATGAACTTTGGGGCAAGTGACCTGGATATGTATAGGACATGCAGGCATTGCCAAGCTGATTTACATGAGTTAAGGCACCGACAGACCCAGAAATTGCTTTCTTAGATTGTTGAAATGCTAAGATTATTTATTTCTTAGAAAGTTGCAACCCAACACCTAACTTTGGTGACTTTTGTGACCTTGATCTATTCAAATCTTTCGTTGTATTGTTTTTCACCAGGTCAATGAGTATCCTCGAGGAGTTGGTTTGTCTCCTCATATCGATACTCACTCTGCTTTTGAAGGTTCAATACTTTCACTTTCTCTAGCCGGAGCTTGTGTGATGGAGTTCAGAAAGTACCACAAGCATTCATACGATCTTCATACAAGTAAGGCTAATTATGATTCTCGCGTTCATGGAACACATATAATGGGCCGAGGTCTTGATTGTGAAGCCAGACAGACTATTCCAGATCTCCACCAGACTACTTATTTTTCGGAGCAAGAAATGATCGAGCCTCCCAAGGTCAAGGTTGAAAGAAGGGTGTTGTATCTCCCACAGCGTTCCCTCCTTATATTAAGCAATGAAGCACGTTATGGCTGGCATCATTACATTCCTCATCACAAGGTACAAGAAAGTTGATGTTTATATCAGTCAATGATGTATTTATGATTAGATGTCTGTATTATGAGCTACTGTACAAAAGTTGAGAGCAGTATTTGGAGCAAGCTTGTCATTGGAGAAATGATACATGCAAAGTTGCATGAGTTCACTGAATGTTAGAGAGGTTGCTGCCAGGTGTAAGTTTTAGATTGTCAGATCACCAAGAATGTCTAACTATTGATATAATTATCTTTTGTTCTGGAAGGTATGTTTATGTGAACACTTTTCTGTTCAGGATTTTATTAAGTAGATGAGGTCAGCCAGCCTTTGATGGCCTGGTTTAAACGAGGGTTTGGGGTTTGAGGGTTACCCTTCTTTGCCTTCAGCATCCTTTGAACCGAAGTTATAAAAAATCTTGCTATATGGAACTAGCTGAATAAAGGGAACTAACAGTTATTGTTTCGTGGACCTTTTTGAAAACCCTTTTCGCAACGTGTTTATAACGCATTTGAAACGGGAAAGAATTGGCTGTGTCGGGAAAGAAATGGCAAAACGTTTTTAGGGTTTCTTTTTCTTGGTTTATTCCTAGCCTTTTTTAAATGGAAACCAAGTGTTGCTTAAGTGTCTAGATAGTGATTATAGGTTTATACAATGACAATATAACAATTGGTAATTGACACAATTACATGACTGAGGAGTCAATGAGACATTAAGATACATTACACAATGCACATGCACTACGTATTCATTATTCTACTATTCCCTACTGAGTTCTAGTTAAAGTTTTATATACCAAATTTCTCACACACACGCATTAGGAGGTTATTTATTTATTTAGCTTTAATTTCATAGTCTGTTTCGAATGGTCCCTTTGAAACGGACTTTTTGAAATGGAGTTTCATTGAATGAAATGCGTTTCAGTGAAACATTGCTAACAGTTGCTGCTATGCTATATGGAAAGTTGTTGCATATGGAATCGGATCCTTCTGAAGCATGTGTAGTGTTCTGCATGCTAATCCAAAATGAAGGCCAACTTACCAAAACATCTCACTGAAGTTTCAGAGGAAATCAGTCACTACGTCAATAGTAGGATAATGTTTGAGTGATACCTTGTTATCCAGGTTGCGCAGGCATTATAACTAAAACAAGAGATATCTCATAGCGTCTAAAAAGTATTAGGGGCATCAAATGCAAGTGAAAAGTTTAAGCCGTAAAGGATGAAACATGTATACAGGTATTTGTAACTAATGACTAGTAGAGACATTCAAGGCTGAAACAGAAAGTTATGGTTAATGTATGTGGAGATCAAGAATGTTCTTCGACAAAACAAACTTCAGAAGACAGTCATAGTTGCAGCGAATCGCGATTCCTTAGTTGCTTTTCTTTTGTCTTTCATTTTTGCTTTTGTTTTACTTGGCCTACATACATACACATATTACATGTATATCGGAGATGCAACGGACCGTGATCCAATAGGGTGTGATATAGATAATTGCAATTCAGTAGTTATGGTTTAGTAGAGTTTGATATGGTTTAGTACGGTTCGCCGTGGTTTAGTACTGGTCAGTGCGTACGGTTTGGTATGCATTAGGTTTTGATGTCAGTTGGTCATGACTTTCGCATTTAGGTTTACGCAAGCTGATGCCATTATTGTCATAACTTTTGCACTCAAGTTTACTTATTTATTTTATGTAAACGAGATCTCACCTGACTGCTTGGAATTGGACCTGAAATTACTGGAGACCCATTCAATCATAAGCCTCTAGTTTTTCTCTTTCTACCGATACGCATATTGCATGTTTTCACAATTTTTTTTTTTCATGAATCGCAATTTTTCACCAACGATTTGCAAATTGTGATTTAGAATGTGAATCGATTCGTGATTTGTGAATCCTGAGTGCAACTATGCTTCAGACCTTACAACCACAGGCTCAAGATCGTGCATCTCACTGTGCGTGCTTCACATCCTCCTTTTAGCACACACAGGCAAGTCTTTAGACACACTTGTAGTAAATTTAGGTTAACTTACTGCAACCATCATCATTCGCAAAAACATCAGTTCTACAACTCACAGAAATTTGCAACGAGTTTGCAGATGCGTTGCAAAATGTGTTTTCAAGTTTGCAATCCATTGCCATTGCAAACGTGCTTCCTAGTCTTAGAAACCTGTTCCGACCCTTTTGGGCCCAAACGTACTGTACGTTCCGGAACGTACTGGGTCGGAACGGTTTTTTTTTTACATATAAAGAAAACAGGTATTAAAGCACCTGCTGGCCGCATGTTCCTTCTTTATAGGGACGCATCTTGATATGCGCTCTCGTAGAATTTTTTGCGAAAATCTTGTTGCGTCTGTTTATCTAGTCAGAATCAAGAACCTGTCATCCATCAATATCTATGACCTCACAAAATTACTCACTGAGAGCAAGGCCATCATGCAAATGTCAGATAGGCTATCTTCAGCTTTTAGCAAAAGCAAAGTATCTAAAAAATCTATCTGCTCTCTAATGCCACCATCCAGCTGATGCTGTAGCCTGTGCTCAGAGAGTTTTCCGCTCTCTTCCACTGTTGCTCCAGCATAATACGGAATGCAGCAGCCTCCGGTCCATACGAGTAAGCCTGTCAAAATTTCATCTACTGGATGGTTGTCTCAATCGCACATATCTATCTCTCAACCATCCAGCATAAATGACTCCAGAGTTCAGCGTAGATCTCCAGCGTATTACTTTTTTGTTCCTTTGTTAAAAAATGCATATTTTGAAATTTGTTTTTTTGGCCAAGTTCCAGAATGGGTAACTACGTTCCCAGTCATTATGCCTACAATAACAAATTCGATCATGCAATCAAAGTTGGGCTTACTCACTATCTTTGTTATTGGCGGGCTTTGTAATAATTGTAGGAAGGCCCAATTAGCCAAATGAGGTCCCAAACTCATTTTAGAGGCACAAAGCACCACTATAAATAGCTAAGATCGTGCTAAATTTGGAGGCTATTCTACATTCACTAATTTGAAAGTCTCTCTAATGATATTTGAGAGCTTCTCTCAATGAGAGAATGATCATTGGTATGGAGATTCTTACCTTCCTCTACCATATTTGGTGAAGCTTCTCCTAATGCCTAGTTTTTTGGTTCTTGTCTATTTTCTTGATTTCTTGTTTTCCATGTAAATATGATGCTAATGAATAGATTAAATGTTAGGATGCTATGATTGACACATGGCAAAATTCAAGTGCATATCAGCTTTCTTCACACAAAGGAGAAGACAAGGGAGGAGAAGCAAAAAACTAGCTTGCATCAGCAGAGAAATCCCCAATAGAACCCACGATGCCCTCCAAGAAGAGAGGAACATATATACAATGAATAGAGAGAGAGAGAGAGAGAGAGAGAGAGAGAGAGAGAGAGAGAGAGAGAGAGAGAGAGAGAGAGAATTAGAATTAGAATTAGAATTATATTAATGTCTGTTAAGTACCCGAGGGCACATAAGACAAGTAGAGAGTACATCAAAAAAGGAGGAGCATTGTCCATGTAGGACTTATTCCTAACAGCTAAACCAACACTAGAAAATAGAGAGAAAAACAAAGCTTAACCTCCAGCTCTGTTGAGGGAGAGAGAGAGATTAGTTGAACTATTGGGTTCTTGGATGTGGAAACGAACCACCAACTTCCTAGAGGTGGAAATGAACCACCATCTAGCTAGAGAAGGGCCCCAAAGAGGTGTGCCTCCCTATTGGACCCAATTCAGCCTTTTTAAGGCATTTAAATAATACCCATTGCCCATTGTTGTATGGACCAACTTATGTAATTCATTGTTCTTAGTGGACACCCAACTTGAACTGGACCCAAGTAAACTTGAAAATAAGTGAGTGGCTTTAACAACATTAATCACAATTCGGGAGACCATGTCTTTACAACTCAGAGTACTTAGTCACCGTACGAGCACTACTTATCGACAAATTTTTTGAAGTCATATGTATGGAGATCACCAAGTTGTGGGGTGAAGATCACATTTCTAAGAAAGAATGGGAACAAGGACAATTTATCATCATAGTACATACGAAAAATGTACTTTTATACATGTAAGAACCTGAAAGTTACAAAAATTTCACCTTTATGATTCTTGTTGGTGGATTTGGTTGTGTGCAAGCCATGCACATGGCACAAGGGTGTGCCTGCCTGCCTTTGTGAAGGCATCTCAGCTTGGTACAAGTCCTTTTGGGGTGAGAAGATGTGGGCAGCCAGGTGGTTGGTGGTTGGATCCCAACGCACGGTTTGGGTCTGGAGGGTATGTGATGATTGGGAATGTGGAACATGTCTCCCAATGAACTAAGAACACAGTTTAAGATTCACAAGAAGTTGACAGTTGCTGATCTATTGTTCTGATTTTTTATTATATTTTTATAATCCTAGATCCTGCTTTGTTTAAACATCAGGTCTGACCAGTTGTTATGTTCTAAGCCAGATTTAGGTTGTAATTCTATTTGGATTTTAGCTCAAGTATTTTCTCAAAGTAATTTGCTTATGCAGGAGGATGTTGTGAATGGAGAAAAAGTTCCAAGGTCGTCAAGGAGGGTTTCATTCACATTTCGAAAGGTTTGGAATTGAAAGTTGGAGCGACGTTTAATTCTTTTACTTATTCTGTTTAGTTAAGGTTCTATACCAATAATAAGAGATTTTGATGTTATTTCTAGGATCTGCTGCATTTTAGCTGTTCTAATTTTGCATGTCGATTTACATGACAGGTACGGCTTGGACCATGCTACTGTCAATTTCCACATCTTTGTGATTCACAAGCTGAAATTGCCGAGGTTCCAGTAAGCATTATCAATGCGTGGGGATCAAAGGATAATGATTCTACCGTGTTGGGAAGAGAATATACTATTTGCTCGGCAGTTGAAGACAATGCAGTTCATGATAAGATACATGGCGTTTCCTTGACAGTTAGTGAGGTCAAGGATGCAACAACGTGCAAAGTATGGATTCCTGCTACCCCAGAGATAGAAAAAATGTATGTCCAGGAAGTTTATGATGCTATCGCTCCTCACTTTAGCTCCACACGCTTTGCCAAGTGGCCCAAAGTGGCACAGTTTCTCCATTCAATAGCACCTGGGTCAATTGTTGTTGATGCTGGCTGTGGTAATGGAAAGTATCTGGGCTTGAATCCAAAGTGCTTTTTTGTGGGCTGTGACATTAGTGCTCCTCTAGTCGCCATTTGTGCACAAAGGGGTCATGAAGTTTTGATAGCAGATGCCTTGTTTCTACCTTACAGAACGGGCGTTTGTGATGCAGCAATTTCAATTGCAGTATTGCATCATCTAAGTTCAGAGCAACGTAGAGTCAGAGCTATCGAGGAACTTCTCAGAGTTGTTCGCCATGGAGGGAAAGTCTTAATCACTGTTTGGGCTGTAGAGCAGGAAGACAAATCATTATTGACGAAATGGACACCCTTGACTGGTAAATACATGGAAGAATGGGTGGGAAGTAGTAGCCACAAAGCCAAGGGCAACCTTTCTGAAAATTCCCTGCATATGATTCAGGAAGGGGATACTCTGGAGGATAAATCTGCTGATGAGGAACAAGAATTTGTGACCATTTTTTCTCAGAAGTTTGATGGTCAGGAAGATTCAAGGCAAATGAAAGAGCAGCAAGAGTATTTTGTACCATGGCATTTGCCTTATCACCGAGCTGAAATAGGTGGGGCTTCAGCAGCGGCCGTTGCACGTGGTTTTGCTAGGAAAGATGACAAGAAGGGAGCTGTGGTATATAACCGCTATTATCATGTATTTGTGGAGGGCGAGCTCGAAAGGTGTGCTTTAAGAGTTATAAGCTATGCTTGGTCCTTCAGAAGACTTGACTCCTATACTCGCGTGCTACATTGGGATATCTAACATTCTGATTTTCTGTGCAGGTTAATCTCCAAATGTGCTGGAGCTTCTGTTGTTGATCAATTTTATGATAAATCCAATTGGTGTGTTGTGATCGAGAAGTCATGCTATTGAATTTTTCAGAAAAAGGACAAGTTGGTTCTTGGTTCTATCCTTGTTTTTGTTAGTGGGCGATTGATTCATAACCTGCTTGCATTTTGTGCCAGGGACTTTAAACAGGTACCGGCAAGAGTTCCCACTGAGTCATTTATAAGTAGTCCTTATTTGCATAAACAAAACATGTATATAGGTTGGTAACCCAAATTGGCTCTATCGGGATTGCATACGGTGTAATCTATCAAATGTCAATTTGATTGCTAGAAGATATTTAAAGATGCTTTATTAAACTAGTTCTTTGTTCGTGTTTTGACATCTGATAGGTTTTGTCAGCATTTGGCATGAGGTTATCCTTCTATTCTTAAATAACCTTACTCCAATGCTCCTCGATATCAGGCTGTATGCCAATGGGTGTGTGCTGCAAGTACAAGGGTTTGGTATGGAAACTCTTTTGAGTTTGGAGACTTGAACGAGGTGTCTTATGTACCAGAACCTGTGAAGCAGGAAGTTACGCTCAATAAGGTGCAATTTTAACAGCTCTTTTAAAGGAATTGAGCTAATTTCGGACAATCTTTGCAACAACTGAGTTTGAGTATTTGCTTGTAAGTCATGTTTGGAAGTTAAAGCGATTATTTCTTGTTGCAAAGATTGCCTCTTTTGTATAACCATGTTTTGGGGCATTGTAATTCATCCTCTGGTTCTACAGGTTGGTAGAGTCGGCTGCACCAAGTGAATGTGTGAAAGAATGTTGATCAGTGCTCACTTAGAATGGGTTGATTGATGCTGCTCTAAACCCCTTTCACAAATATAGGCAGTACCTGCCATAATCAACATTTAGCGAATGTCAAGTGGAGATTGACATTGGACAATTGGCTGTAAAGGAAGATGCATGTCAGAATGGTGCTATTATATCAACATTGTTGACTGTAAAAAATATCATTGTTTGTTCAAACTTGGACGTATTTTATACACTAGTGTAATACGATGGTTAATCAGGATGCAGTACCCAGGACACTTTCTTTCTTTTCAAACTTCAAAATACAGGCAGTTCTTTGTATGCTGATGAAATCAGTTACAGTGTCCACTAAACAGAAAGGCCATATTATATGTTGTTGCATTTGGAGTCTCAGAATTCTCCATTAAATTTTCGAAGATGCTTTATTTGTTAAGAGTTGGGGCAGATCTGCTTTTGGATGTTACAAGCAGATTATGAAAGAGTGAGCTTGAAGAAATCAGAGTTGCAATTAGACATCGCTTTTGACACAAGCATTTGTGCTTGGCTTGTTTTGCTTTTTGTTGGATTTTCTAAGACATGGATTTTTCAAATGTTCACTGACTTGCTTAAGGTTTTCAGGAAAATGCATTTTGTACAAAAATTTAATCATTTAATTTAGCAGCTTCTGCACCAAGCTAGCTCAATTTGACGTCAGTAGGTATTCTTGTCAGATCTTTTGAGGCAAGATTTGCAAGGAAACATATAGTAGATATTAGACTCCCTTGTTGCACTATATCAATTTTAGCTTGAAGTACTGCCTTAAGCTTTGATGCTTAGACATTATTCCCTGCTTAATAAGCATCAATGCATATGCTCGCGTAATGCAGACAGAGTAAGTATAGTGCAGCATATAATCTAAATTAGACATCGTAAAGGGTGCGATTCTTGTTATTTACATTATGTTGAACGGTGTCAAATTTTACTCCATTGCAATTTAAGTGTAAAGTATGAAAGTGATCAGATGATGCGACTATATAACCCCATCTACGAACAGTAACTTCAGAAGTTTTGAATATGCAGGTTAAGAATGGGATACAGAAGACCAAGATTCATACCATTAACCCACTTATTTGGGAATGATTGTCTGAGCCAAGTCTAGTTAACAATAATCTGCAAGTAAATCTATAGCAAGCAACCTATGGCATCATAATGTTTTGTGGTTGTAAGTCTTCACTATATAAGAGAGTGTCTGGATCCTCAGGGAACAGTTAGGGGAGTAGTTGTATGAAATTGCTGATATCAAAGTATGGGCAGAAAAAATGTCATGTTGTGCTTATATTAGACAGTGTGTGCCAAGGGAACAGGATGTTTGTCAATCCCCCAGGATTCAAGAGGCTTAACCATTTCAGCATCACATGTATTAAATGCATATTCTCTTAGAATAGGGTTGCTCCTCCTCACTTTTGAAAAGCCCAGTGTAGTTGCATCAAATGTTTGGCACCTTGATTTCGACAATGTTAACTGTGTGTTATATAGTAATTGAGGAACTTTGTTTGGTTTGATGAATTTTGGCAAGTGTGTGCTATCCATTTAACAACACCGATGTAAATATTTCATTGTTGTAAATTTGATAGTTCTTGGTCTTCCAGTAGTTATGCCTTAATCTACTCCATAAGTCCAATGGATTTAGTTTCTTCTCAATCATACAGCAGAGCTTTCCAGAAATTCTAAAAGCACCTGCTATGGTAATGAATCACAAGCTAATCACCATAAACTAAGGCTTCTACTTCAGTGCCATTGCTTCCTTGAGAGGTTCAATTTGTGGTTACCAATGACACCCATAATAGCTTCATCTCTATTAACATTCATTGGAGAATCGAGAGGATGAACTTGGTTTATTCCCTCAATCATAGTATGTTTTTGTGCATCTTACTGAAACTGAATTTCTGACCTTGAGTAGAGGAAACAGTTGTACAGCATTATTATTATTGAAAGGCAGTTTGAGGGACACTAGGACAAACATGGATCACTCCCAAAGTTGTGTCAATTGTGTTAACTGTTGAACCATAAATCTAGTTGGTGAATGTGACATTTGAGACTAGCTTCAATAAGGTTAATTTTAGAGCTTTTATAAAAATGTTGACTAGTAGAAAATGGACGAGAAAAAAAATTTGTTGAGTGAATATTGGAAACAAAGCAATCACTCTCACATATATGTGAGTGGCCAATTAATTGCATCAACATACAATGATGCTCCCAAGCTTGATTCAAAGGGTATCTGAAAGTTTCAAACACTAGCCTTTTGAAACTTGTCAAGGCTTTAAAAAAAAAGGGTCAAGTTAATGTTGAAAATAGACTTATTCTTCTACAATAAGCCCATAACACTATTGGAATAATATATAAAGCCCTAATGGAGAAGTGAATTTTCTATTCTTGCCTATACAACCCTTTGATATAGCCCCTTGGCATCACCGTGATTGCAAGATGTGGATGCTACAGATCTTAATAGTACCTTTCTTTTTGTTGAAAATGTAGCTAAAAGACTCCAATAAACTTGTGAAATAATGGAGGAAGCACCTTGAATAGATCCAATCAAAAACACCATCCAATTTAGTGCTTTCTAGCTTTTCCTTGGCTTTAACTCCACTATAAGGCTCCAATTCTTGCAACTCCCTTCACATGTGTGAGTGTACGGATTGCCACAAGCAGAGAACAGTACCTTAACTTCCTAATCAATCCCACAAATGCAAAGAACCAAATGCAAATAGCAAATATCAAGCATAGAGATCACCAACAACATTGATAGAAGGAAAACCAAATTTTTACTCATAAATTGATGGAGAAACCCATCAGATATTTATACATAAGTAGCTCAGATCTAAGCATTTTAGGGATTCTCTGAACTCATCATAACCTAACCCTAACATCCAACCTAATAGGTCATTGGATCCACCCTAATTAGGGGTCAAGATCTCGAGAATTAAAAACAATGTAAAACTTGCTATTTTTGGCTCCTACTTTTTCTCTAACCTATCTATGTATATTTTGGCCTTATTTCAAAGGTGCCATCACAACACACATTCACTACTTGATACATGTTCCAAAGAGATCTCCTTTGCTTGCACCTTTTCCCTCACAAAGTGATGACAAATCTTTATGTGTTTGGACCTTGCGTGGAAAATTGGATTTGATGCAAGATGTTGATCTGAAATGTTGTCATTATGGGTGATTGGTAAATCCTTTGGATCCATAATCTTTAGCTCCTCTAGTAGTCTCTTGATCCAAAGCACTTCCTTAGTTGTTGTAGTAAGTGCCTTGTGCTCGGCCTCGGTTGAAGAAAGTGAGATTGTTTCTTGCTTCTTTGATAGCCAAGAAACTACTCCATCACCTATGACGGTTGCATATGCACTTGTTGATCTTCTATCTCTCGTCACCTGAAAAGTCTGAATCACTATAGGCATGCAAGTCAATTACACCATCTCCATAAAGTATACCAAGATCTAGTGTACCCGAGATGTATATCAAGATCCTTTTAGCTTTCTTCAAATGAATGTTCAATAGATCTTGCATGTATTGACTTAATCTACATACACTAAAGCTAAGCCTAGTAATAAAAATTCACATTAAGGAAAGAGATCTACATCAACACTTCAAGAGGATGCTATGTTCACGAAGGGCAAATTCAAGGGCAAAACCAAAAGCAAGTGGTCTAAAGGGCAAGATCAAGCGGATGCTTTTTCAAGTATCAGAGATCAAGGAGACAAGCAAGGTAATCTTACTCTTGATGAGGATGGTTTGGATGTTCAAGATGCAAATGATGATACTTTTGTGATGTCTTCATGTATGCTTGCTAATGATGGAGATCTAGATCCTTGGTGGATTGATAGTGGAGCAAGTTCACACATGACCTTTCAGAAAGAGTACTTCACTTCTTTGTTGGCATATGGAGATGACAAGAGGGTGATCTACACGGCCAATGATGCTGAGTGTGCAATCAAAGGGATTGGCACAATTCCTATTTCTCTCTCTACAAATAGGAATGTTCATTTGGAGGATGTCTTGTTTAATCCATCTATTACCAAAAATTTGCTTAGTGTGATCAAATGCTAAGTAAAGGCCTCAAGGTGGAGGTTGATGGAGATGCTTGTATGATCAAAGCTTGATGGTTTCTTGTGGCAAGATGGAGATGGAGGCTCATTCATGGAGTATCATGGTGGATACATGGCAACAAAGGACAAAGAAGGAGGAGACATGCAAGCAAATGTTGATCACTCACATTTATTGTTTGTAATACCATTTTTCCAGAGTTCAGAGTTGGAAGCATGGTGGAATCATTTCATTTACATTCTATGCGATTCTTCATGGCTCATTGAAGTGGTATTGCAACATTTTGTGAGGGAGCAACTCATTGCAAAGGAGGTGGAGCTTCAACATGTGTCCTCAAGGGAATGTGTAGCTGATATCTTCACCAAAGCATGGGGAAAGGACTTGTTCATGAAGCATAGGACTTCACTTGGAGTGTTATCAAAGTCTATGCTAAAACTAATTGAAGAGGGAGTGTGAAAGATTCAACTAGTTTGATCATATTTGCTATATTTCCATATTTGACACATTGAGGCCAACTTTGTTTTTAGACTTAGAGATTGACTTTTCAAAGTTCATTAGTCTAAATGTCATTTGAATAAACACTTTTTTGAAAGTGTAGGAAAGTTAGAAGGCGAGTTTGAGTAGATTCAAATTTGAATGTTGGGTACTTTGAATCTAGACCCAAAAAAAGTAGAGTTAGCATTTTGGAGGGAAAGCCAAGTGGTCAAATAGGTTTTGGACCTATTATAAAAGGATGTAACTCGTGGAAAGAGTGATCTTCTCTCTTCTCTATCTCATTTCATGCTTATACATTGTTCTCTTGGGTTCTACTATCCATTGGTGCACTATGCTTGTGATTGCATGCAATTTTATGTGTAAAATAATCTATAATTGCTATTTTCGGTTTCACACGTGTGAATGACAATAGCTTGCTGGTTTTGTACGGACAACAACAATACTTTATCATATCATTCAAGTTTGATCAAGTTCTATTAGAATTGCATCTCATTTTGTGTGTAGATGCTGATTTTTCTACATTGGTGAGATTGGTAGTGTATTTCTCTTTCTAACCAAAGATTTTTCAGGTGGATTGGATCATAATGATCTGAAATCCTTCACATGGGACCCAATTATGCACATAATTTACAATATATACATGGCTAAATTTGCCAACATAGGCAATTTTTCACAAGATCGACCCTAATTGGGGGTCGATTTCTTGAGATCCAAAACAATGTAAAAATTGTTATTTTTAGCTCCTAGAATCTCTCATATTTCTACAGATCTATATCTTTCGCTAAGAGGAACATATGAATCAGATTCCCATTTGGAACATTGTTTAGAACGGAAGAAATGTGGACAATATTGAGTCAAAAACTCTGGAGACTCAACTAACCAAGAAAGATAAGAAGATTGTGGAACAGTTTACCATTCGAGATGGATTACTATTTCGGAATGGAAAAGTTTGCGTACCTGGTGATGATGAGCTCAAACGTAATATTTTGTTTGAATATCATGACATACCCTATGCAGGACATCCCGGTATACACAGGACTCTAGACTTGGTTAAGAGAGAATTTTATTGGCCAAAGCTCAAGCCACATGTCGAGTCATATGTTGTTAAATGCAAACCCTGTTAACTAGCAAAGGCTTCATGAATGCCATAAGGCTGGTGGTTTGTTGCATCCGTTAGATATCCCAAATAAGAAATGGGAAATCATATCTATGGATTTTGTAGTTGGACTTCCAAAGACCCAATGAAAGAATGATTCTATTTGGGTTGTAGTGGATCAGTTAACTAAGTTAGCTGCATTCATACCAGTCAAGTCAACTATAAAGGCTTCTGATTTAGCCCAGATTTTTGTTGAAAGATTATTTCGGTTGTATGGTCTGCCTAGTGACATTGTTAGTGATAGAGATCCTAAGTTCACAGGTCACTTTTGGTCAGCAGTATTCCATAAACTTGAAACTTCTTTGAGTTTAAGTTCTTATGATCATCCTGAATCAGATGGCCAGACAAAAAGGACTAATCAAACTATGGAAGATATTTTGAGGACGTATGTTTCTCACAGACAATCTCATTGGAAAGATTATCTCCCACTAGTTGAGTTTGCATATAATAATAGAAAACATTCTGCTACAAGTTATAGTCCTTTTATGCTTATGTATGGTATTCAACCTAGATCTCCAGTAAATGTTGAGATGAAGTCTGTTAAGATCCAGAAGGTTGCTGATTTTTTGCATGATATACAAGAAAAGTTGCAAGTGACAAAGGAGAGTATCCAAAGCGTTCAAGACAGAGCTAAACACTATACCGATCTTAAGAGATCTCCAAGAGATTTTAAAGTTGATGACTAGGTATATCTTAGGATTCCAAAAGATTCTAAGACGTTACATACAGGGAAGTATTATAAGCTGTCTACCCATTATTGTGAACCTTTCAGGATTGTACGTAGAATTGGTTCTTTGGCATATGAAAAGGGAATCTTCAAGGAAAATCGACTACACACCCAGTATTTCATGTAAGTCGTCTGAAACTAAGTTTACATGATGGTGATACAGTTGGATTGGATGAGGATTTATCCCATTTGGAAGATTTGTCGGCTAGTGTGCCTTTGGAACCTGAGAAAGTGCTCAAAACCAGAGATAAACAATTGATAAATCGTTCCATCTCTGAGTGCTTAATTCGGTGGAAGGGTCGTACTAAGGATGATGACTCGTGGGAGAGAGTTGATAGCATAAAGCAGAATTTTCCAAATTTTAGTTTCTAAGGATAGAAACATTTTAAGGAGGGAAGAATGTTATGTCCATGACCAATACATAGGATACAATATACTCCTAGTCTTGGATACACGGTACTCCAATGAAACAAGCTGTTAGTTATGCCACGTCACACTGGACGTGACCCGAAAGTAACTAATATTCTTGTGAGGCCCAGAACACACTAAATGGAGTTTAGACAAGGTATGAGACAGTGTATGAATGTGTAGAGTTATCAATAGCAATTCTATGAACAGTTGGTCCATGCTTAGGACTCTATTCTAGCTGAATCTATGTATAGGGAACTTAGAGCTATGCATGGCTATGTGCCCAGGATGCTTTTGGCTCTATATATTGGGTCCAAACTCACCCTACTCCTCATTATGGTTGTGGATTAATTACCAAGGCTCTCACTCTACATTCATGCTTCTTGTTCCTTGGCTTGGGGGTGAAGCTTCTAGATTTTGATTGGATGCTTCTACTTGGTTGGGTGGTTTCTCCATAGTGTGTTATCATTGTGTTTGTGATTTGTAAGCAGGATCTAAGGAGCTTCCCTTATAGTAAGCATTCGGGTCATCATCTCTCTTCCAACTCTTTTTGGTTGGTATCTATGGCAAATGGACATCACAAATGCATTCTTGAATGGTGATCTTGAGGAGGAAGTGTACATGGAGCAACCCAAGGGCTACATTTTACATGGCAAGCCTAATCACGTTTGTTTTCTCCAAAAGAGTTTGTATGGGCTTAAGTAAGCACCAAGGAGTTGGTATGCTAAGCTCAACACAATTCTACTTTCACAAAACTTCATTATGAGTGAACATGATCATTGACTTTATTATAGAATTATTGGAAATGATGTTACTATTCTTCTAATCTATCTGGATGATATTATTTTGAGTGGACGTAACACTCAAGATGTAGATGAAGAGTTTGATGTGCATGATCTTGGTCATTTGCACTACATCTTAGGAATAGAAATATCTAGAAATTCTCAAACTACTTTTATTTGTCAAGATAAGTATGCTTATTCTACTCTTGGTAGATTTCATTTGGAAAATGCTAATTCTTGTGATAGACCTATGGAATCAAATGTAAAGCTCACTATATATAAGAATTAATGAAATATCCTTCGAGGACTTACTCTCTATAGGAAGCTAGTTGGATCACTCATATATCTAACCATCACAAGACCTAATCTTAGTTATTGTATTGGTAGATTAAGCCAATTCATGACAAGTGTGGAGCATTGGAAACTAGGCAAGAGCGTATTAAGATACATCTCGGATTCTAGAGACTATGGCATTGTTTATAGAGGATCATCTCCTAACTTAGTTGGATTTTCAGATTCGGATTTTGCAGTAGATCATATGGATAGGAAATCCATAAGTGCACATGTCTTTTTTATAGGTGATGGAGCTATCTCATGGATGTCAAAGAAACAAGCAACAATATCTATATCATCCGAACTGAAGCTGAGTACAAAGCCTTGACTTCATGCACTAAGGAGATGCTATGGATCACAAGAATGATAATGGATTTCAACTTGCTAAATTTTCAAAAGTGTCCAATCATATTTTTTTATAATATTTTATCTCAAAACTTGGCAAGTATTCCTATATTTCATGCAAGGGGCAAACATATCGAAGTGACATATCATTTTGTGAGGGTACAAGTCATGGCAAAGGAGGTGGAGCTTCAACATGTCTTATCAAGGGAGTGTGTGGTTGATACCTTCACCAAAGCACTTGGGAAGGACTTGTTTATGAAGCATAGAACATCACTTGGAGTTCTATCTAAGTCTATGCTAAAACTAGTTGAAGAGGGAGTGTGAGAAGTTGTCAACTAGTTTGAGATTTATCATGTCTATCTTAAAATGGCAATTTTGGCCAATATGCATTTTAATCTTAGAGATAAACTTTATACTGTTAATAAGGCCTAAGAATATTTAATTTACTATTTTTATCATGTTAGAAAAGCTGAATAAGATTGCATATAGACCTATTATTATTGGTTGGTTTAGGTGCATTGAATCTAGTCCATTGTTTGGAATAGATCTAGAACCTTCCACATGTTGATAAGCTTGGGCAAGCACATCCAAATAGGTCAAGGACCTATTATATATAGTGTACAGGCATGGGAAGAGTTCATCTCTCTCTCTCTCTCTCTCTCTCTCTCTCTCTCTCTCTCTCTCTCTCTCTCTCTCTCTCTCTCTCTCTCTCTCTCTCTCTCTCTCTCTCTCTCTCTCTCTCTCTCTCTCTCTCTCTCTCTCTCTCTCTCTCTCTCTCTCTCTCTCATTCATGCTTATGGGAAGTGATCTCTTTGGATTTTCAAATCCATTTTCGCATTGTTTTGGTCATATCTTGAATTTGTGTGTGTAGAATGCTTTTGTGACTTATGTATTGGATCCACACATGTGAAATGTGTTGAGGTATAGCCATTGTACGGACATCAATAGCAACTTATCATATTTATGCTATTTTTTCAAGATCTTATTGAGTTTACATCTTCTATGTGTAGTAGATGTTAGATTTTTACATTGTTAATGATGCTAAATGTACTATCTTTAATAACCGAAGATCAAAGGGCTTAATTAGATCTTAGTGTTCTGATTTTCTTCACAAAGGCTACTAGTGCATTTGCTACATTCATTTGTGATGGAGTGGTACCATGGCTTTCAAAGAAGCAAGATACTATTTGGCATTGTCTTCAACTGAATGCGAGTATAAGGCCTTGACATCAACATGAGAGGAAATCTTATGGCTCAAAATGCTATTGGTGGAGCATCATGTTATGGAGGATGAGGAGGTACCTATGATCTATTGTGATAGCCAATCATCCCAATCACTTGCAACCAATCCTACATTCCATGCAAGGAGCAAGCATATCAAAATTGCTCATCATTTTGTGATGGAGAAGGTGCAAGCCAAAGAGATCAAACTCCAAGATGTGATAATATTTGATCATGATAGATTGCTATTCAAGTAGATGGCAAGATTGAAGTTTCACAAATCCTTAGTATTGACCATACTAAGACTTTCAAACCAACAGTTAAGTCCCCCTCCATTCAAACTTTACTTGCCATTGCAACTATAGATAATTTTGAAAGTCACCAAATACATATTCATATCGGATTCTTGAATCATGGATACATTCATGAAAAATATATATATTAAACAACTGAAGGTTTCATCATTCCAAGGTTTGACAATCAAGTTAAGAAGACTCGTGAAGTCCTTTATGGCTTGAAGTAGGCACCAAGGGCTTTCCTTATCTTGGTTTCTTGTCTTACAAGGCATATTCCAATGCCTAATGGAGAAGTATTGGATCCCATCATGTTATTATTGCCCTTTGTATAGATGATGCTCAACCAGCTATCAAGTAAATTTGTCCATTATTTTCTTGATCATGAGACATAGATCCAAGAAAATATTTTATTCAAATCAATCAAGAGGGCCTGAAAAATATTTTTTTGTAATATTCAATGCTTGACTGTAAGTCCACTTAATCACCAATGAATCCATGATTGAAATTATCGAAGGAGCATTGTCCTCAAATTGCTATTGATACGATAAAATCCAATTGTTATCATTATTTTCTATCATTTATGCCATGGTATGTATAAGAATTGATTTTGTATATGTTATCATCACCTTAAGCCAACTTATGTCCGCAACCCATGAAAGATTGATTGGAAAGACCTAAGAAGAGTTTTGCAACAAATGATAAAATACTTTGTGATAATGGTAGTCTCGGATTCCTCACTGGTTTTGATTGGCTTGACTCTAAAAGTTCAACACTTGGTTGTTGCTTCCTCTTGTCAAATAATTGATATTTTGGAATTTAAAAAAAAAAAACCTCTTTATCATCAACAAAAATAGACAATGGCCACACATGCAACAAAGGAAACAATATGGCTGGGGCTATTCTTACTGAATTGGACTTTACTAAAAAAAATGTGCAACTATTTTCTATTGCGGCAATATCAGTTGCATTATGCATATTTGTTTTTGGACCTTGAGCTCCATTGTCAATTGATCCTCAAACACATTTACTCGCATGCAGTCATTAGCCTAATGCTTCGCTCTAAGCTTAATTGGCTTAAGCTTACTGACCTTCCATCCTCCTCCTTTTGCACACTAGACTGCAAGAATGTGGTCTCCTTTGTGCATTCGCTCTCTAATGCAAGCTGCTCCCTCATGGAATCCTCTTCTATGGTTCATGCCTCTGTTTCTCTTTTCTAGAGCCCCTGTCCAAACTTGACGCTCACTACCTCTCCACCTTAAGTGTGGATGATACCCTCTCCATGGAGGCCTCGTCCTTACTACCCTCTCCTTGCAGTCTCTAGGAACTTCACTCTGCCCTTCTTACTCTCCCTCTTGGTAAAACCCCTAGGGCCTTGACGGAGTCACCCCTGAATTCTTCCTCAAGTTTTGGTCTCAGTTGGATTATGCCCTGCTTGAGATCATTCGACATGTCTCCTACTCTAGTTCCTTTACTTTTTTCATCTTTGAAGGCCTGGTTAATAATCCCTAAGAAGGCCTTTCCTCTCTCTTTATCAGATTTACATCCTCTCACCATGCTCGATACTTCGTACAAAATCATTGCCAAAGCGAGGTCTCTCGCTTGTCCCCACTATTGGGCTCCATCATTTCTTGCAAGCAATTCGGATTTTTCAAAGGCCGCAACATAATTGATTCCATCCCTAATATTTGGGCAATGGCGGATTTTCTCTCTTCCTCCACCACCCCCTCCATCATCATCCACCTTGACCTTGATAAAGCCTTTGACCACATTAGTTGGGACTATATCTTCCGCTATTGTCAGGCCTTAGGCCTTTTTGCACACTGATGCTTGGTCATCACCTTAGTAGTGACACGCCCTCCAGTATGGGTAACTGGGAACTTGCCATTGACTCATCCTTCCTCAACTACCAAACCGCTCACCATCGTCAATACCCTTCCTTGCTCCCAGACTACTTCAATGCCCTATGGACCCTTGTTGCACTATAACTTGCTCCATCCCTGTGGGCAAGCTCAGATACTTGTCGTACCGCATTGTTACCAAATCCTTGTCCTTGTTGGCCACGTGGCCCATTCTGCCAGACCATCTTTGCCCTATTTGTCAATTGGAGGAGGAAACCATTGAATATCTTTTCTTCTACTGGTGTAGTAATCTCTATACTAATTTCTTATGCTTGTTCAACCATTGGGGAGCTCCCCCATCGTTTGATGTTAGCTGTATCTTGCTCGAGGACTCGCAACTTAGGGAGCCATCATCCCTCACTTTTTGGCATGTGTGAAGGCTCTCAGTTCTCTGGAGGATATGGATGATGCTAAACTAGTTAGTTTTTTCCATTTTCTTAGAGTTGTTTAGCGCAACTAGACTGCCTCCTTGCATGGTGGGCGGACAATCAATTTTTTTTTTGTACAATATATGTTTTATGGGCGGCATAGTGGTTAAATTATGTACTTGTATATTTGTGAAAATAACATAGCGCTTTAAAGATTTGCAAAAAAATTAAAAAGTATTGGAAAATAAAAAGATCCACTTGTCAAGAATGCAAGCTGCATCCATCGCAGTGGGGTGTATGGGTAGAGTTGTTGACTGTCACCGAAAAGGCTCAGGCTCGAATCCCGACCATTGTGTAGTGACATCTAAGGAGCTTAGCTCTGGAAATGGCATTGCCAAGTTGTGTATGTTGTATATAAAGACCACTAGTTGTTTAACATGCATGC
This sequence comes from Diphasiastrum complanatum, assembly GCA_029204225.1. Taxonomy (NCBI): domain Eukaryota; kingdom Viridiplantae; phylum Streptophyta; class Lycopodiopsida; order Lycopodiales; family Lycopodiaceae; genus Diphasiastrum; species Diphasiastrum complanatum. Next base: position 34,236,833 of record CM055099.1, read on the forward strand.
ATGCAAAAAAAAAAAAAAATGCACACTCCAATATTATCATTACAATTTATGAAGAAAATCACACATTAGTTGTTTATATTTAAGTGTTATGATTTATAGCTGCACAAAAATAATCTGACTACAAGTGAGAGCTTCAAATTATATAGTGCCGTTAAGTTACGAGGCCTCGCTTCCTCGTGCAGACGCTTTTCTCATAACTCTGATGATATGATTTCTCTGCCGGAATCATGAATTGTATGTGCTTAGAATTCAAATAAGAGAACATGGGTTTGCCAGATGAGAAGATTTGGGTAGTTGATCTCAAGGTATTTGCAATCTACTGCAGTTATTGATTACATTTTTGCTGGGTTGAAAGTAGAATACGTGTTTGCAACGTTGAATCATGAATTATTTGTCAGAATTATGGTTTGTATGTGCCTAGAATTCAAATAAGAGTACATGGGTTTGCCAGATGACAAGATTAGGGTAGTTGATCTCAAGGTACTTGCAATCTACTGCAATTATTCAACTTTTTCGCTGGGTTGAAAGTAGATTACGTGTTAGTATTGTTTTATGCGTGCAAGACTCGAGAACAACATCATATCTTGTCTATGTCGGAATCGGTCTTGTTGCTTGCTTATTGCGTGTTTGCTTAATATTATATGAATTTAGCTTCTGATATATTGTTGTGTTCGGTTTTGTTGCAGCTTATTTTCTAGGTTATATGATATCAATATAAGAATTTAGCTACTGATATATTGTTGGAATCATTTTGATTGCTGCGTGAGGAATATGCTAATCATGTCAAGATGATGTGCCAGATCTGGAGTTCAATTCTCTGATGGGTTTCCTTGTGTTTAATCCGTATTATTTATTCGGTTAGGATAACTGTTTGATTCGTAAAAGGTAAATGATGCAAAGGTGATAAGATTCTAATGGCTGCTTTGCTGTGGACGTACATGTAAATTCCTCGGTTACGATGACTGTTTGCATCTGCTGGAGTTAAACCCTTTCATGGCTTTCCATGTGTTTGATGATCTTTGATCCCTGGAGGGAAACTTTTTGCAAAGTTGCATAGAATTTAGTAGTTGATTATATGCTGTTAGATTAATTTATGTTCGCTATGCGAGGAACACACTAATAATTCAGTTACGATGATTGTTTTCCTTGGCTGGAGCATTTCCTGTGCGAGTCTGACCCTTTGATGGCTGTCCATGATTTTTATCTGTAGAAGGAAATATCTTGCAAAGATTAATGTTTTTTGTCACGTATACGAAAGATGTTTGTTATGCACGACTCTTTGTATCGATAAGGACTAGAAGATTGTCAGTTATAAGAATCATGGCTGGTTAGGCATGTGATCCATCCGTCTTTTGATTTATATGCGATACGATAGTGAAACGTTTCTAAATCTTTGCCTTGATCATTGTTTTTTAGGTATACGTTGCTTGATGCAAACTTCACATACGTGACACAAAGATGTGGCAGATAGTATGCGAGATACTGCAGACATTACTATGGAAGATGGTACAATTTTGGAGGTCACTCTTTGGAAGTCAAGGAAGCTGCATAGCGGCGGCAAAGCACATCTTTCCATCCCTGAGACTAAAAAGTCCAAACACGTCATCGTCAGAGCTGGATCCTCTGGATCAGTCTAGAGCTAGTGTGCCGTCTCGTAGTCCACATTTTTATGAACCCTTGCAAGGTTTGGATGAGTTCCAACCGGTTTTCGGCGGTAGCTCTTCTAAGAATGAAGCCGAAGGAGCCTCGGATCGGTTTAATTCACAACGTTTATCCAGCGATAACCCCATGGAATTTCAATCGTTTACCAAAACAGAAGCGAAAGGAGCTCTTGGAAGTGAGTTTTATGAAGGATTTTTTCAACCTACGTTCTCAAATTCTGCTGAAAAACGAGCGCCACTAGACACATCTGGATATACAGAATATCCCAATAGAGAAGGGATATATCTCTCAACTTTTGAGCAACAAGCTGCGGTGCGAGAACCTTTTGTACCCTTCATGGAAAAACCGAGAGGCCGGAATTGGAGTCAAACAAAAGATACGGAAACGCAAAACTGGATGGGCTATGAAGAAGCAGTACAATTCAGGTTGACAGAATCTTGCTTGCTTGTTCTGCATCGAGGCGATATAACAAAGTGGCATGTGAACGGATTTACGGATGCAATAGTAAGAAAATTTTGTCAAGGAACCTACGGGTGTTCCACAGTTCACAATTTCGCTTACACCTAGAGTATTGCTGGTTTCATCTGTGCATGATCTTCCGTTCCTACGCTACTTTTTTAAGATTTTTGTATACCGGGCATAAAGAGGGGAAGCTGCAATCAGTTCATTGCATGCAGAAGACTTTAAACGATAATTTTGATCCTTTTATCACTTTGAAGGTTGAGGATCAGGACGGAAAACACCTATCACTCAAAATCTGCATACATGGTTTATGTTGTAGACCTGAATCTTAATGGCGTTCGTAATAACTAGAAATTCTAATATTTACGTGGATTTATCACAAATGGGTGATCAATTTGCAATACTTGTCCTTCCCAACTTGGTATCTAGCTCGAGTTCTAGCTACCCCAACTATACTTATCTGATAGAAATATACATTGCTAGAGACTCTCTGATACAAAATATAAAAGGGCGGAAAGGAGCCACAGCTGCCAACATTCTAGCAAATATAGTAATCACAGTCACCACAAAACAGCATATCGATTCATTTTGTGAGTCCGCCAACTTATGACTATATGAAGCATTTCATAAGCATACTATGCAAGAACCAGTTTATCTCAAAGGAGCTGAAGTGTCTGCTTCATACAAATAATTATTATTTGTGATGGTATGTTATTTTTTAATCTTGTATCAGCTCATTTGTGCGGATGATTGGAGTGTAACTCCTGAGCTCAAGTAGAGGAAAGGAAGTCTTCAGCAACATACCACTTACCAGGACCACATTGACTGTATATGTTATTGTTGCACTATGTACGAATTGCAGGTGGTCCAGGATGTCATGTTATAAAAAAAGCCTATAGAATGTGCACTTTTTTTTGCAGTAGTAAGCTGGCATAGAAGACGAGTCTTTGATCGTAGCAAATTGTTTTTCTAGGGAAGGCATTAATATAACCTTGCAACCATATTGCGAATTGCAGGTGAATGCTGCCAAACCGAGTTTACTAGGGGGTGCTGGTGTTGATGGAGGTACTTCTTTTGCGTCCTGTTCCCTTTCAGATCAAGCAGAGTACATTCTGCCACCATCAGTCACGAAGAAAGCTTGCATAGCTGCCATCACTTGACAGCCACCTTTGACTTCTGTCGAATATATATTGTGCGTGTTAATTATGTGATCTTATTTATGACTGATTCTGCAATGTGCAGCTATACATAGAGCAGCTGGACCGAAATTGAAGCAAGCATGCAGAATGCTGCCAAATGTTGAGCGTGTTCGTTGTCCTGTTGGACATGCAGTTATCACAGAGTATTGATTTTTCTTATCACTCCTAACCTGATTTTGCTAGTTGCTTATGATACCTGCTACATCACACCTGCGTTTAAAAACCATACCTAACCTAGAGAACACTCATTATGAAATTTACAACCATTGTAATAATTTGCAAGTCATTTTGGTTTAGTTGAACTCTGAAAAAGCCGGCCCTTTTTGTCCCCGTGGCTTTCATATTTGTTCTGTTTTAGTGATAAGATATTCTGGCGACATTTCGTGATTTATTTTTGTCAAAGTGAGGCTTCTTCAATAACTAAAGTTGATATCTTTAGTATCTCACTTCACCAATATGAATTACACAGTGACTCTTCCTATCCCGTGTTGAACAGAGGTTTTGAGCTCCGTGTTTCACGAGTTATCCATACAGTCGGACCAATTTATGACTTGCAGGAGCGCCGCTCTTTCCTTCTTAGACAAGCCTATAAGTACTTTATTTTGCCGCCTTCTTTTTTTATGTGTTTGATCAAATTTGCTGTTGCCTTTACTTCTGTGCTTTCAAAAAGATGATTTATAGGATTCCAACTTTTACTTGTATTGTCTTCTATGTTAATCTTGAAGCCAACAGCTAATTACTCTATCGAAATCTAGATAACTATAGGAGCTCTCTACCTTTTGGAGCTAAGCTCTGGCAACGTAAGAAAGTTTCTCTTTTAGTTCAATTCAGACATGTTGTCTGCAATTTATGGTTGTGCTGGCTATTAATGAACATGATGTTGAGGTGCAGATCTTCTCTGAATATTGCTGCTGAACAGGGGATAGAGTTTATAGCGTTTCCTGCAATCTCATGTGGTGTCTATGGGTAAATTTTTTCTATTCAAGCACTCTATACGTGTGAGACACTCGTTAATTAAAAGGAACCTTTACATAGTTATCAAAAATGCATTTTCCAAAAAGAAGCCACAAGTTTATGTTCTTAAATCATGTTGTGAAGGGTGTACATCTGTGATTATTTGTGTCCTCCTATTTTTATGAACCACAGGCTCGTTACATGTGCAGGTATCCATATGCTGAAGCAGCAGAGATAGCTCTGGAAACTGTCAAAGACCAAGCAAGTAGTCTTTTGGAGGTACAGACAGACCAACATAGTGTGGTAGCTTACTGTCTTGCTGCATAGCATGAGCTTGCGTAGATGTGATGGTGCGTAAGGCAATTGGCATTGTAAGATATATGTGAGTTTAAGAAGCATCATCAAAATAGCTGTGCCTTGCATGAGACCAGTTACAAACGCAATCTTAGACATACTCGTTATTGTGGTTTAAAAATGCATGACTTTTCTCTCAACATTGTGAGAGAAACCTTCTTTATCTTGACATATTTGAAGAGACTTGCTGACTTTCATTAATCTCTACTTTTGCAGAGAATACAGTTGTTTAGGCTTTTATTTGTGGTCCCACTAGAATGAGAACATATCTTATTAGTTTGTCCTAGCCAGAATAAGAAGAGTGGAAAATCTAAAGACATCACGGATGGGGAATTCAGCATTTCCATGAGAAATTGCCGAGCTATTACATCTTTAAGTAAACAATAATGCTATTTGCTGTTTGATTGAACCTATTCACCTGGAGCTTTAAGGAAGATCAAACTAAATAGTTAAGGAGTGAAAAAGCCAGAGAAGACAATGGTGTTGGAGTTGTTTATGCTGAATTTTCACACAAGTGGCTGTTCCTTCAGAAAATTTATTTCCATGACTTACAAGTATCTTCTGCCAACAGCTAAGATATTGTATTAATTAAGTCTCACATACCATGAAAAATGTTTGTTGGCATATAAAGTGGATGGAAGCATGTTACAGGTGGCCAGTAACTACTAAGATGGCTATTGTTTAGATCCTTGTGTTGCTCATGTAAGAGGCCTCGTAATGGAACAGCATAATTTATCCAGCTTTTTTCATTGGTGATCTCTTTTGGACATCTGTTTTTATAGTCAAGAAGGGTTCCTGAATTGAGATGCCCATATCCTCTCATCCCATATCCTCATCGATCAAGCAACAGATGCATCATTTCCTGTTGGATATATCTATTTATTTCAGTTTTCTCAATTCTTCAAATTCATTTTTGATTAAACTTCTTGCCTGCTCCGGGCTTTTTCAGGTGGGCCTTGTTAGAAAGACGTTCCGAGATGTAACAAGTGCACAATAATAATGAGGTTGTCATAAGAGTTTAGGATATGCATATGTGTAGGAGGCAGCTTAACTCACTTCTAACTTAAAGGAAAATGCATATTAGGGAGTCATAATGAAGCCAAGCAGCCATATGTACTAGTACCACTGATTGCAAGCGGTCTTATTCTGCATCTACATAAGAAGTTTCAGGTTTAAGATGTAACGTGCCTATTTTTTCTTATGCATTTCTGTTTTTGAGTCTCTGCTCCCACTTCTTGGCGCACAGTATCCGAATGTTTATTCGAATGAATCTAAGTTTTTGTTGATGATCAGCTTTCCTTTATCCTACTTGCACTTGACAACTTGTTTTAGTTCCTTGCCATTGAAACCTTGATGTTTTCGTTATTTTTGATGCAGAGCTAGTTAGAAGATACTAATGTGTTCTATTATTGCCTTCTTGACAGATTCACTTTTTTCTATTTGAGAAGGAAGCATGGGAAGCATGGATGACCGTGGCGAATAGCCGCTTTGAAAGACCTCAGTACTCTTATAAAGTACAAGCAAGGCCTTTGTTTCCAGATAAATACAGAAGATGAGGAATGAAAGGTTATGTTTTGGAAATAATTTAATGCAGGGTAGGAATGTAGTTTGCAATCTTTGTCCATTGCATGCCTATAATCATTATCAATACAAGGTATCTGAGACTTGATAGCCATGCATGTAGATTCAGACTTTGCATCACCAAAAGTCCAGAAGAAAATTTCCACTAGAGAATGTGTGGATTTGAGTTGAGATAGCAAAGTTGTATCAAACTGAGCCTGTTTCTTTGTATTACCAAAAGGTGAATTTGTTTGAGATCCCCAGACCGTTAAATAACATAATCAACTCTTTTCTTTATTCCAAGCCATTTTGCAATTGACATTGATCCCTCTAGAGTTTTTTGCTTTCCTATATTATGTTATAAAAGTAATATCTTTCATTTGAAAAGTTCTCGTTTTATAAAATGGTGGTTTTTAACTCAAATTGAGGTAGTTACAACTTACAAGTTTGAAATTTCAATGATTTCATACCTTCAGTCCTCAATCTAAATGTTTTTATGGCAAAAAGTTGCTCCATACCCTCGTAGATCAATCAACTACTGCCTACGTTATGAGATGAAAAATCTATGATAAAAACCATATTGGAATGAGTTTTGAATTTTGTCTTTTGTCAGTGTTTCTTGACGAAGAAGAGAGGTTGACCAAATAAATTTTGTTTTATGTTTTATTGTGCTATTTCCACTAGCTTCATTACACCCACTATAAACACTTTACATTACAAAGTAAGGCCAAGTCAATCAAGAGCACAAGGCTCTAAGTGTGTACTTTAGTTGCAACCAAGATCAAAGTTTGAGCTTACGTGGGCACATTTGTAACTTTTATTGAACTTGATAACTATGAAGGTCAAATATATTACAAGTATTTTGCATTGTAGAGCATATAGGCACTTCAAACTTGATGTTGGAAACCCAAGCTTGCCTGAAAAACTCTATGGACTATTTAGAATCCTAGGAGTAAAACAACATCCATGCTACAACCCTAGTGGTTTAGAGAGTCATTTAGATTATTTTTGTAAGTGGCTATATTCATATTTGCTTATGAATAGAAAACTTGAGCTTTTCATGTGCTTTTGGTAGTTATTGGCTTCATTTAGTGGATGCCACTTTTAATGATATGTGAAAGGCCCGTTGGCATATATTGAATTAGATTATGAATAGAAAGTTGGAGCTTGTTATTCACTTTTGGTTATTATTGGCCTCCTTTGGTAGATGGCACCTCTAGTACTAGGAAGCTTGAGCTTTTTATGCACTTTTAATCATTATTGGCCTCCTTTGGTAGATGTCACCTCTAATGCACATGCTTTATTAGTTTTTGGTATATGCCACTTCCTAGTAATATGTGATACATGCACCATGGACAAACAATGTTGTAGGCCACATAGTTTTGTACAAGTAAGAGACTTTAAGAGAGTTTCCATGGTAAGATAGCATGAAAACAAAGACACCTTTGACAGGTGAAGATGTCCCGTCATTTCCAAACTATCTAGGTGAGCAACAACAAGTCAATGTGTCCTCAAGTCAATACCTTACTTACATAGACTTTTACAATGTTAAAGAACTTTTATGACAATGAATGATTTTTAAAATGTAACTGTTTGGTGCTTTACAAATGTCAACAATTACTTAGCATTTGACTCACACTAAGCAAATTCTTGGTAATAGATGGAATAAACCAGACATCTTCCACATGAACATTTTTATGAATGCATACATTCTCAAGTGTTCAATTTTTTAATGCAAGAGTCTCTTTTCACCTTGTTAAATATTTTGGTCTGGAGGATACGGAATTAGAAATTTTCTAGTCCTATATTGTTTGAAAGCCTTTTGGTATTCTTAGAAATTGGTACATATGCTTCTCTGCTTATTTAAACAAATTGCATGCTCTTTGAACTGTAATTCTATTGCATATTTTTCTTACTTCAATAATCAATGCCCTACAATTTCTTTGATTGTTCAACATCAATTTGACAATTGATTTACACGTTTGATCATATGGATATATGAATGAAACTATTATCATATAGGTTTTGATTTGCAACCAATTCAAATTTGTAAATTTATTAGGTAGTAAATACTCGTAAGAATCATAGTGATCAACATCACAAGACAACATTAGATTCAAGCCATTGCTTGAATGCACAAATCATTTTCTTTTGGTTACCTGTTTTTGCAAAAAATTATGTACATCCTCCCATATCAATAGGTTTTTTTTTTATTGATTTTCACCTTCAAGCCCCCTAGCGGAGGGGTTTGGCATTCTACGAGTAAATCATTTACGAGTTTTGTGAGTTTCCTTTGTATATTGCTTGCGAAATTTCATAGCACATTGCATGTTAGCAAATGTAGGCTGCTGGGACTTTTGGGAGGACCAAGTCCAGGGCTAGGGCCTTGTGCATTAGCTAGGTCCAATCTCATGGCCAGGTAAAGCCCAAGGGGGCTATAAACGCAAGAAACCGCAAGAAGGCTCCTTGTGGTTCCGTGCAGTCCAGCCACTGCAGAAAACCGCAAGGAGCCTTCTTACGATCTTTTGCGGTGTGCTGGATCGCAAAGAGCCTCCTTGTGGTCCCTTGTGTGGCCCAAGGCACCACAAGGACCCTTCGTGTGTAGCACAAGGCTAAAAATGTTTTTTAACTTTAAATTTTTTTATTTTGGGATTACATTATGGGATTTTTAACTATGTGCCAAACCACAATTCTTATTAATAAACATTCAAGTAATGGCAAAAAAAAGATAGCACACAATGTGTTGTCTTTGTATTGACTCATGGCAAGAAAGAAACTCGCAAAACTCGCAAAAAATTCACTTGCAAAATGCCAAGCCCCCTAGCAAAGTTACATCTTTCAATGATTGAAAGTATGAAGATCATAAGGAATCCAGTACAATCTGCATTTGATTAGTGTTGTTTTTTATATACTCCACTATGATTGTCTTTAGTAATTGACAATCAGCTTGAGAACTTTATTCTCTTGAATAGTCTTTTGTGATAGATTTTAATTTTCACAAAAATCTAAAAATACATAGTTGACCATATTCTCTTACCAATGGGTTTTTTTGCATTGAACATAGTATCATACATTCATAACTTTCACAATATTCTAATAGGTCAATTTGTTCATGACACAAGAATAAGATTGAGCGAAATTCAAAATGTTGCATTATTATTGAATTTGCAAAAGACTGATTTGGATCTATCCATAAATTCAGATAACAATTAATTTTAGTCCTATAGTACAAATGTTTCTATTGACTAATGGAACACATTAAGTTTAGAAAGATCCACATGAAGATCAAATATGGTCATAAAAAAGTACAATGTCTTCTTTATCTTTTGAATGTGTTTGTGCTCATTTTTTAGTCTATCCCATAGACTGTGGTTTCATTCATAGCTTGAAGATGATTTTTTTAGTGTTGAGGGATTTTGGAACGATGACTTTGGTTAAGCACTTGAAATGGAGCATGCAAATGAAAGTAAACTTCCAATTTGGCATTCTCTCTCCTACATGACATTTCTTACAGGGCCCTTCTACATCCTCAAACACCTTGATCCATTCAATTTGTGCATAGGAAGCTACAACTTTATACAGGACTTTGCCTTGTTGTTGGCTACTTTTTGTGAGATGATTGGTTGACTTTATGCTTGGTTACTTACGTAATGTGATGAATGTCTATCTACTGAATTAGATATCTCTGCTTCGTCCAAATCCATTGTCTTGCATGATGTTCCTGTTAAAATTACACAAGCTAGTTTGATATTATGCTTGTAAATTGCATTGAGGCCATGTTGTCGGATGTCACACGTGCCAAAAAACATAGAATACTATTTTCTAATTCATATCTCTAATCTAGCTTTGGAATGGCACCTTTGGAATGAGGACAAATTGTTAGAGAAAATATGGGCCCAAAGAGGGCCCTATAAGAAATGCCATGTAGGAGAGAGAAAGTTAACTATAAAGTAATTATAATATCATTTTCTAACTTCTTTACGCATCTGCCCGCACTACTTTCCATGTAAATGAATGCACCTTAGTTTAGTCACATCAAACTTCACTGGTGTTTAACCATAGTTAAAATATAATTTTTCAAAATGCTGAAATATTCCCTCCCAATAGTTGGGAACACTCAAAAATTTGAATTAGGAGTGACATTTCTGAAAAAAGCCTACGCCATCTTTATCTCTAGCAGAGTCGTTAGCGCCATCTCCAGCTTTGTTATTGTCATTGTGTTGTTTGTTACTATACTACTGTACTAATGACAGAACTTTATCATCTTCATGTGGATCTGTCACCAGAATATGCTCCGCTCAGGACGAGAAATTCAAAGCAACCCAAATTGTCAACTTCTGATATGGTACGATACATGGAGGAAAAGCTAAAACATGTAGATTTATGGTCATCGGGAACATTGTATCCTATTGATCCATGTTCATTGCAACATCCAGATTTTCATTCGGTGAGTCAGTTAATAATCTATATGTGTCATGGTAAAAATGGCCTTTTGGGTTACTGTGAGAATTTGATGCTCTATGGGAATGCACATTCAATGCAAAGAATACATTATTTGGAAGAGGAATCAAGGAAAATATCAAAGGAGTGCGAAGAAAAATCTACAAAGATGAAAACTTGTTTGGATGAAAATGAGATGCTCATGTGTATCTCATATTTGTCTCTTGTTAAAGATATGGATGTGCTCAACAGAAAGGTCCGAAGCAACAAGAGGAAAAGGCTGGCAAACAAGGATATATGTGATCTATCATCCAGAGGAGGTCATAGAAAAAGACGAATCCGTGCATTCAAGTAAGTTATAGCTTATTTGGTATTGAATATCGCTTGAACTTTTTGATTCATTCATAATCACTAATTTTGTTATTTATTCATTTCGACTTTCTGTTGATTTGCTTATTATATACTGCTATGAATACTATGAGTGTCCTAATTTCTACTGACATTTTCATGAACATTATGTTTTAATGCATATCAGCATTGGTTGTTGAAGACCATTTGGCTGATGAGATTTCAATTGGAAACTCACTAGGCTCTATCTTGACTTCTAAATCTATGAAATCAATGTTAAATAATAACAAAATGAAAAAGATTAGGGCTTCAATTACTGATAGCATTATGGATGAAGTTGTAAAAATATTAGACACTCCATTGCTTCAGGGGGCATGTGACTTTTCTAGCATCAGTAGGGAAGCATATGCAACAATGTTTAAGATGATAAAGGAGGCATTTGCACAGGTAAATATAAAAAAGTTTCCAATCCCACGACCATTTCATCTTTTAAAAAAAAAGACATGTTAAACCATGGTATGCAGACAATAGTTGGTAATCCATCTCATATCAATAAAGTGTATTGCTCGAAAGGAGAAAGTCTAGCATATAACAATTCCAACAATTTATTTATTGACATTAATCAGTTATTAACATTCATCATAAATTTTTACGATATTACAAATGAGAATGTCAATAACAAGTTGATAGTTGTTCTCAAGTTAGATGAGTCTGAAATTATAAAAGGACAAAAAATGGAAAGAGTCAGTCTCACAATCATGAATGGAGCACTTTCAAATTCAGAAGACTCTGAAGGCCTCAATTTCAGTGTTCAATCAGAAAATGATATCTGGTGGTTGGCAGCATTTCAGGTATAGCAGTTCCTTTGCATAATAAATAGGGATAATCATCTGAATATGGATTTCATATCTAAAATCTTCTCTGTGTTAATATTATGAGGCTAATCACATTTATGTATTCTCTTATAGGTGCTGAAAGAAGACCATAACATTCTCTCATGGATATTTAATTAAACATCATATCATGTCACCATAAAAAATCACATGGAGGGAGTTCCACTCAATAATCCTGGAATTGGCACTTTCAACATTGAATGGCATTTAGCAGGAGATCTGAAGACATTAAAATGTATGTTCAATGTATCTCATGGCGCTAACTCTTAACACCCTTGTTTGTACTGCATGAAAACAACAAAAGACATGACAAGGAGTACCGGAATATCAAGAGATCGAGAAGATCCTAATTGGAAACCTATAGTATTCATATCTGTACATTGCATGTGGAGGTGCGTATTATAGAAAAAATAATATATCTTCACATCTTGTTTGCATGGAATTTCGAGCCAGAGGCCTCTGCGAAAGAAGCTATTTCCAGATTAGAGGATGTGTTGTCCAAAGCAAGCTTACATAAAGGCCACGTTAAAATAAAAAAAGATGACAAGCTATCAAGTAAAACATAAAATATTCCATGCAAGCCGAGCATTGGAGGATCTAAAGCTCGAAGATTTTTATCAAATTATTCTGGCAAACAATCTAAGGTTCAATACACGGTTTGGAAAGAAATTATTGCAGCAACTCAAGATTTCGAAGAAGAAGGTTCTACTCGTATACACAAAGTAGAAGTTTGGAAAGAGTTAGACAACATGGTGAAATACTTGAGAAAAGATAAATTTTCAAATACTGATGTTCAAATGATACAGAAAACAACCAATGAATTTGTGGATGCAGTTCAAAGTGCATGGGGTGTTGATCATATAACACATTATATGGTAAGATTTTGATTTTACACTACGATAGACAAATATGTCAAGTAAATTAGATACTTTTGGTACTAATTTAGATTATGTTTTTATGACATGCAGCACATATTACGACATCATTCGACATTCTTTGCAAGAAATAGTGGATGGTCATTGCAAGGAATGGAAAAATCTCATTGGCAAGCAAGAGCGGCATTTCATAAAAGTACACAACATGGCGGGACTAGCACAACAAACAGCTATATACTGCAACTTTTTCAATGGTTTTACAGAAGAATCCAAATTCATCATAATACAAAATCGACGAATTATAAAAATTTTCAAAAAGCATGCAAATTTATACAAGCCAATAGGCTATATACACACAATAAAATTTTGTATATTAAATAAAAATATTTACAAAGTACAATTCAGCAGTATCTAATCTGCTTTCGATATTTTTTTTCCAATGAAAGTTGCAACTTAGAATCATGCAACTATTTTCTTCTTTCTTATGGATCCAATAGCTCATAGTTTTCATGTTTACTCAGATCAACGTAAGCAGCATACACTGCAAAATGAGATGATCTGAGCATGGAATTCACTAGTCCATATCCTAAAATTTTAACCGCAATAGTTTTCTTTACAAAAATTATTTTATGCACCTTATTGAAATTATGTCCTCCAAGAAAATGAGACAATGTCTTGATTGCCATAATCATAGTTTCACCATGTTGATGAAACTTTGAATGGGCAACACTTATCTCATTATTTTTTAAGGACTTCAGATAGTGCCCCAGTGCATGATCTCTTGAAAATTCTCTAGCAGAAGATCTTTGCCCTCCTCGACAAATTGCGAAATCATCAAGGAAAATCATTTCTTGAAATGATAAAAAACAAAGTAAGCTCCAGTATATAATCTGACATAACAAATCTACTAGTACTTGATAAGAGACAAAAACTTACGCATTCGGCTTTTTCTTCATTGATTACTGTCTCTCCATCAATATTATGTCCACCTTTCGATGTCAATATTGTTGGTGAATAGACAGTTGGCTGTGGAAAACCAAGTTGACTTTGGATTTTAAGAAACTCCTCCTCAGAAGGTAGATCATCTTCTTTGTTGCGCATTTTCTCCACAAGCAATCTTTCCCTGAATAAAACTTATCATTATGTACATCGTCAACACCAGGGAGAAGATCATTAGCATCAAAATCAATTATATCCGAAAATTCATCAAGCTCTTTGCTCAAAATGCAAAGAGTCTCAGCTTTAGTGAAGTCAAAAAGATCCGATATATCCGATATTGTCAAAAAGGAATTATTATCTATATTATAAGTAGGCAAAGTGATCAAAGATTTATTAGAAGGAGAAAGGGTAGTGGGTGTTCTAGGGCCTATAAAAGTAGCCCTATTTTGAGCAAGATCAAAATCAGAACAATCATCTAAACTAACACTCGTATCAATAAAAAAAGTATCTATATCTACAATCTTTGACTTTTCAGACTTTGTACCACTAGAAGAAGCTGATTTAGAAGTGGAGGGCACAGCCTCCGAATCGTCAGAAATATTCAACAAAAGAAAAAAAAAACAAAAACAAAAGCAAACTGAAAATCAACAAATCTACATTTTTTATTATAAATTGGGCACTCATCTACAGACTTGAAATCATTATGTAACTTGGTAAACATTCTGTCAAGCTTAGCTTTATAGATATGCTTGTCGAGTGCCACCAGGTCCTAATAATGAATCATGTCCTTATTCTGAGATCTGAATAGCAGAGCACTGAGTAGGGACTTAAATCTAAGATATATCTCAGAAAATGCCTCCACACCAGGGCCCTCAGTTATAGAAGGTATAATAAAAATAAAATAAAAAATAAAAGAGATTTGAAATAGTCCAACCTATCAGTAGTACCAAATTCATTAAAAAAAAAAAACAAACTAGATTCAAAATTAGACATTTTAAACAAAAATAACAGAACTAAAGTTCCAAATATCGCTCTCAGGCGCAAACCGTAGGTCAGGCAAGCACGTCAAGGCAACGTGCGCTCGAGAGAGATATTTGAAGTTGGAGTATCGGATCTGATCGCAAGAACACCGAGCAAAAAAGAAAAGGGATGCGAAGCACGTTTGAATGCGATACCAGCCAATGCAGTATCGGATCCAGGTGCATAATAGTCAACGAAAGGTAATGAGAGCAAGCGGCGCGCTTGAAATCGATATCTGAAAAAGCAATTGTAAATTTGCATGAAAATCCGAGTCAAAAAAGACCTATTTATAAAAAAAAATTGCACGTGTGAAGGAGTGTCGAAGGAACACGTGTCGACATGTGATTGGTCAAAATAAATGCGTCGTACCTAGAATGATTGATCTGACATCTGTCACGTGCGAGAATGACACGCGTCGATATCGGATTCGCACACGTGTCTCAGCCCATGTGGCCTCATAATTGGGTCATCATTGTCAGTATGGACTTTTCACGTGGCCTAATAATCTAACGACACGTGTCTTCGTCGTCTTTTCACACGTGCAAAAATTTTGTGTATATAAGTCCTCGAAATTTTCATTTTTTTTTACAAAATTTTGGCTTTTAGCTTCCGATATCGCCCTCAAGTGCGCTCTTTCACCGTTCAAGCTTCCGCCCTCTCATAGTGCGCTCGAGTTCAATATCGCTGGTAGTGTAATATCACTTTCGAGCGCACATCTCTTTTCTTCAAATAATCTGTGTAGATCTTGCGCTCAAAACCGATATTTGGTTCTGGTATCAATCTCAAGTGCCCATTCATCGCAAATTTTTTTGTTTTCATCCACTTTTGTTTTGTTCAAACTTCTTTTTGTTGATTTTCTTCTTCTGAGAATGATGGCCAGGACCAAATCCACCGCCCGTGCCATCACCGCTGTACAGCCATCCCATTCTCGTGTTCCCCCTGGTACTGGCCGTAGGCATGGTAGGAACAGGTCTGGCTAAGTGAGATAAAAAAACTCCAGAGATCAACTGAATTGTTGATCCCTAGAGCTCCTTTCGGTCAATCTGTTCGGAATGTCACTCTGTCACTTGAGCTGAATGTTCATTTTGTCGTGACAGCCATGCAGGCCTTACAAAGTGCTGCAAAAGATTTTCTGTCCCAGTTTTTTGAGGATACTTGTCTTTTGGCAGTGCATGATAAGCGTGTCACCATCATGCCAAAGGATTTCATCATTCTCAAAAGGCTTCGAGACAGATATTCTAGTCTGCATGTTGATAATGCCATCACCTCCAGAGACCTGCCTCTAGATAGAACCAACGTGCCTACTATCTCTAGGAGGAAGAGAAAGCAGCCTGTCTCCAAGAAGGCTGGATCTCGAAGGCCAGCTGCTTTCCTTCCTCCTAGACGTATCTCGGCCAAGAGACCTCATGTCTTTCTGAGCTCTGAGTCAGATGATGGAGAATCTGACTCAGATCGAAAACCTTCATTCCTTCTGTTATGTCCATGTCCAGTACAAGGGAATCAGAATTATTCCTGACGTGGATAGCCGGTCACTCCAATTGTATGTGGTTATTAGTTGTGCTACGTCATTCCGGACGTGGTCGTATTAAATAATTAATAATCATATGAGGGCCCAGACCTATAATTGGACATAGGAGCACATGCATGGTGAAGACTGCTTTAATGCAAGAATAGGATATCATAGCTCAATTTAGGTTGCATGGGAATCCTAAAGAGAATATTATTTCTCTCTTGAGAAGAATAGGTCTAGTGGAAACTCGCCCATCCTCCTATTGTGAATTGTGATTCTTGAGCCAGTTCTTCCTCTCCTCTCTTGTGTTCTTCACTCTGGCTTGGGAGTGGATTGGTTAGGGTATTGACTAGCCTCTCCATATTGGTTGGGTGGTTCATGCTCCACATGTGTCCTTTGGGTTTGCATGTGATTGGAATCCTATAAATCTTCACTTGGTGGTTCTTACACCTTCCTCCTCCTGTTAATCGTCTAGCTCTTCAACAGGTTTCATCACCAAAAGTGGTGATTACCCAAGAGGAGCTAGACAAAATAGCAGAGAAATTTGTAAATATTGTTTCCACTTCTATTTCTGCTCTTGTACATAATCTTTTTGTGAGAATTCCATACGATCCAGCCCAGGTTTTTTTTTATTTTGACCATTGTAATCAATAGAGGCCTACCTAGCTAACAAAATTAATCTTCTCGGCAACTTTTCTGGTTTTTTTCTTCCAGATACACGTAGAAGCTTTAGATTAGGTCCCAAATTTTGTGCCGAGCTAAAGATAAGACCTCAAAAATTTGAGATGCAATAGTAGAGGCCGAAGTTTCTTTTTTGCAAAATAGTATTAGTTTCGATTCCCATGGTACAGTTTTTGTAGTTAGTCCATTTTTCATGGGAGCGGTAAAGGCGAAAGAAGCCAATTTTGAGAAGGCTATCTATTTTATCGAGTGCAGTCCTATGGCGAAATTCTATTTGATTCCATATGAAAATAAGTAAGAATTGCTCTTTTGTTTTTGTTGTTTTAATCTGGATTGTTGCATGCTTCATTGCTTTAATAAGAACGGAATTTTTTCATAAATATGAATTTATTGATATTTGTATTTTGGTTTTTGCAGTCGGCATTGGAGCCTGAACATTCTTTTTGTAAAGATAAAGAAGAAGGGAGTATCAAATTTTCTATGTGTAAAATTAAACTCATCTGCATATACACATAGAGAATTTGATTCTCTATTTCATGATGTCGTTCGAAAAATGCCGACAACGGCAACTTCAATTGGAGAGATAACCATTAAATCTCTCAAGGTATATTCAATTTATCTCTGATATGCATGTATTTCTTTTTTAATTCAAATGTATCGTCATAGCATAAATAAAATTTCTATCATTATATTACTAATTTTCGTTCTATATATGCAGTGTGTACAACAACAAGACGCTTTTAGTTGTGCATGGTCTGTCTTGTACAATACGAAGCTATTTTTTGAATGGTATAATTTACGAATGGATGTAGATATTGAAAAGGTAATATTCTATTCATTTGTGGTTCATTTCATTTTGATGCATATTTTATTACTATCATTGTTTGTAATTTGCTGATTCTCGTGTTTTGTGATGACAGTTCACTCGAGCCGTATACTCCTGATGATGTATATAGATTTCGGCAAGAGTTGACCAGAACCTATGCCCAGTACGGTGTAAGCGTTGCACCTGCAATCGAGGGCCCTCAAAAGGAAGCCGCTCCTGCCTTAATAGCCTTTCAGGTTGCTCAGAATGCAGACCTTATTTTATATGATCAAAAAGGAATAAAAGACATTCCTAATACAGAGGAAGGCAATTTTGTAGCATATATTCCTCTTGTCTTAAAAGGCATTGAGGCCCTTCCCGAAACAGAGGAGGGCGAGATTATAGAAGGAGTTGTTGCCTTATCAGTTCCTAATACTGATATAGAAAATATAGAAAAATTGATTGAATAGAGATTTATTTGTAAATAGAGAGACATCCAAAAAAAAAGATACAATCATTTTACTTGTAAACAACTCGTTTATGGGTTTTTTTATATGATATCACAATAGATTCTTACAATCAGCTTGTGTCCATAGTCTAATACTAAAATACAATTTTTCTATAATGATAAAAAGACATGATGATTGGCATGTATTTGTTGATAGTGAATCTCAATGTTCTTCCATAAGTTGGATTGTTTCGCCAATATCTCTGTATTTGATCTCGAGCTCATGTCTTTTACGTACCTGCATAAAACTAATACAAAGTTAGCTAGAATTAGTATAGACTTTGTATTAGAAAGTTTTGATTGAAACTATTCATAAAAGATCGAGTGTTTACAGTTACTTACGAGTTTAGCATTGAAAATGAATCTGAAGTCTGAAAGTACATCATCTTGTAGGAGGAATAGTTCTCGCCGGATGTAGTTTAGACTCCAATCTTCTTTGTCAGTCCTATCAACTACTTTACACTGATCACATTCGAACTCTACTCTATGTCCTAATTCTATGATTCCTCTTACAAAGAGCAGATTCGTAGATAACTTTGGTACATACAGGACTTTAGAGAGTAGCTTAGACTTATCATTTGCAAAACATAATCTTACAGTGCCTTCACCTTTAATAGCTTGTGTGCTATTTTCGCCAAGGTGAACGAATTTCTGAGTACTGTAAGGTGTATAGGACTCGAAACAGCCAATGAGGCTAGTCATGTGCTGAGTGGCTCCAGAATCCAGGAACCAAGAACTGTCGCCAGATGCTCCTTGATGATTGGTCATGAAGGCATCATGATCCGCTTCTTGAATAGGCTGTGGAACTTCTGCAACTGCATTTGCCACTTGATTCGATTGTCCTTATGACCCTTTTCTGAATTATAAGTTTGTAGATAACTTTTTGATTATTCTTCTCATCTATGTAGATGATATCATTCTTTGTGGAAATAATGAGAAGCTAGTTGAAGAAACTAAACATGCACTTGGTAGTGACTTTAAGATGCAGGACTTAGGAGTTCTTCACTATATTCTAGGCCTTGAAACAGATTTTGGGAAAGGTCAATAAGCCAAAGTAGATATGCACTTTCCATGCTCAAGAAATTCCATATGGAAAATTGTAAAGGCATAGATACACCTATGGAGCACACTGTAAAAGTTCCTATGAAAGATGATGAAAAGTCCTTTGTGGACATCACTCTTTATAGGAGTCTTATTGGCTATATTTTTTGGTTAACAGTGACTAGGCCTGATCTAAGCTTTTGTGTCCATAAGCTAAGTCAACACATGCAAAATCCAAAGTTATATCACTGGAAGTTGGCTAAAAGAATCTTGAGGTATATATCTTCTACCTTAGATTATGGATTGTTCTACAAGGGAGAAGATCTGACTTTGATTGCTTTTTCAGATTCAGATTTTGCAGGAGATAGGTTGGATAGAAAATCCACAAGTGCTTACACTATATTTCTTGGGGGGAACTTGGTTTCTTGGCTATCAAAGAAGCAGGCAACTACTTCCTTATCATCTTGTGAAGGTGAGTACAAATCTCTTACAACCACAACAAAGGAGGTTTTATGGATCAAAAGGCTACTTTTGGAGCTAAAGTGTTATGCAGACGATCTTCCAATTATCAAGAATGACAACATTTCTGCTTAGGCTCTTGCAAATAATCCAGTTTTCCATGCAAGGAGCAAACACATCGAGGTAGCTCATCATTTCATAAGAGAAAAAGTCATGGGAGAGAGATCTCACTAGAGCATGTTGATTCTACAAATTGTGTTGCAAATCTTCTCACCAAGCCACTACTCAAGAATGTCTTTATCAAGATGAGGTCTAATCTTGGCCTAATTTCGAAGTCTATGTTGATAGGAACATAAATTTCAAGGAGTGTGAAGATTATTAAAATACTATCTTCCTATCTCGAGTTTGGGCCATGTCCATGGTAATTTCCATTGTATTTCATGTTGTACATAAAAGATATGTGAATTGAGCGCATAAACTTCTAGTATAGGTCGGATTTGAGTTAGGTAGATTCAATTTTGATGACATGCAGAAGTTTAGATAGCATGCAATGTCATACTGTATGCATGCAAGCCACATGCAATCAGTGCATGCAACATGCAAAGTGATTTCTGTGATCTACACATGTCTAGGCAATTTTATGAGTTGACATGCAGTACATGCAACATCCATGCATGCAGTTACACATGTGGATCTCTGGTAGGTGAATTAGTTCAGTTAAGTGGACTTTCCATGCAACTCCACTGTAGGAATTCGAGTCTCTCTCATGTAGGGAAAGCTTGGCATGTTTTGCCATATTGTGAATAATGAGATTTTGGTAATTTGCATTCATTCTCTCTCTACCCAAGTTCTCTTTCATTGATTACTTCAAAGTGAATTAGCTTGCCGGAAATTTCAGATCCATAACTAGTTTTGAGCTACACTGTGCTAAAACTCCAAACAGACACCAAAATTGATTTCCTAGCACAATTCTCCATAAACCACAATGAAATTTGAGAGAGATATGGATCATGCAAATTGAAATTGGGAAGATCCACCAACTTGCAACCTTGCTCCTCTCCTTGGATGAGAATACTAGTTGATTACCACCAAACTAAACAACAATCTAAATCTATTGAAGGATTCAAAATGCATGCTAGCCCAGGAGTACAAGATGACTGATATGGGTCCAGCCCATTACTGCCTAGGAATCCAGATTCATCAAAATCGATCTAGCAGACAAATTTATATCAGTCAACAACAATATCTCACTAATGTGTTGGAAAAGTATGGAATGACCAATTGCAAATCAAGCTACTTTCCACTCAACCCTGGTTTGAGATTATCAAAGGAACAATGTCCTCAAATCGAGGCAAAAAGCAAATGAAGCAATATCCATTTCACTCCATCAAACCCATTGGAAAGCACTGATGAAGGTTATGAAGTATGCCCAAGCAACAAAACATATCAGCATCTATTATGGAGGCAGCCAAACTACCAATATTCTCGAAGGATACACAGATGCAGATTGGGCAGGAGATATCGACACCAGAAGATCGACTTTTGGATTTATATTCTTATTAAATCAAGGCCCAATCTCATGGAATAGTCAGAAACAGACCTCAGTAGCATTATCATCAACCAAATCAGAGTACATAGCTACCACAAATGCTACCAAAGGAGGCAATTTGGCTAAGGAACCTGCTTGCAAATATTGACCTTGCTCAGCCACATCTAACGAAAATCTATTGTGACAATCAAATCACAATGGCACTATGAAAAATTTGTCGACAATGACAACGACAAACGAGTTCGACAACGACAACCACAACCACAATGACACCAAGAACAACAACCACAACGACACCGATACAACGACAACGACAATGACACTGACCACAACAATCCAACTTCGTCATCAGGGAAAAGTCAGTCCAAGACTTCATGGCAATTCACCTACTTGTACATAGCCTTTATTACTTAAAAGGCGGCTACCAACTACAAGGCGACTGTAATTAATTAATTAGGTAGAAAAGCACTAACCTGAAAGACTTGAAAATATCTTGTAAATAAATATATTTTCAGTTAGTTATCTATAAAAAGGGATATGATGCGCCTCACTGAATTGTGCTCAGCTTCACACCCATGTTCTCATTTTCTGTTTTTATCAAGAGTACATTTTTGTCCTCACTACTGTTTGTTTTATTGAGCATTACTATTGTTTATTCATCTTGATTATTGCTGGTAATTGTTGCACTTCCGATCTACAACTGTCTGTTGTTCTACTTCCGCTGCTATACAACCATAGGATGCTTTTCAAGAAGTTTATTCCACATCCTACTTTGTGATGGCACCTTCGAAATAAGGCCAAATTACATAGATAGGTTAGAGAAAAAGTAGGGGCCAAAAATAGCAAGTATTACATTGTTTTTGGATCTCAAGATCTTGACCCCTAAATAGGGTGGATCCAATGACCTATTAGGTTGGATGTTAGGGTTAGGTTACGATGAGTTCAGAGAAGCCCTAAAATTCTCAGATTCGAGCTACTTATGTATAAATATGTGATGGTTTCTCCATCAATTTATGAGTAAAAATTTGGTTTTCCTTCTATCAATGTTGTTGGTGATCTTTGTGCTTGATATTTTCTATTTGCATTTAGTTCTTTGCATTTGTGGGATTGATTAGTAAGTTAAGGTACTGTTCTCTATTTGTGGCAGTCTGTACACTCACACGTGTGAAGGGAATTGCAAGAATTGGAGCCTTATAGTGGAATTAAAGCCAAGCTAAAGCTAGAAAGCACTAAATTGGATGGTGTTTTTGCTATTGGATCTCAATTGGATCTATTCAAGGCGCTTCCTCCATCATTTCACAAGTTTATTGGAGTCTTTTAGCTGCATTTTTGACATGATATCAAAGCTATGTCATGAAATGAGCTAGATTCTTGCAATTTGATTCACTAGCATCATAGATTTTGGACCAATTCAAGCATTGATTGATTATCTATGATTTGTATCTCCATTATTGATCAAATTGAGTTCTTGTGGGGTCTGGTACAAAGGTGTTTAGGCTTCTAAAACTAGGTTCAAGTCATTTCTTATATAGTGAAGTTTAGATCAAGGAGGAGTCAATTTGGGTCAATATTCTACATCAAGCAAGCTAGTTACTATTTGTAACTTTTTCAATAGAATTGATTGATCTCAAGATCAAGTAGAATCTTGTTGAGAATTTATTTGTTGATCATTCTCAGGTCCCTAGATAGTGGGATAGCTAGTACTTGCATCTTTACCCTCGTTTGAAGACCTCCAAGGTGTCCTCATGGCCAAGGAGAATATGAGACAACACTTCAATGCAAGGATGGATAGGCTCTCAATCCATGATGGATATTACCAAGTACTCTTTACCAAAGGCAAGGGAAAAACCAAGACCAAGAAGGGTCAAGCAAAGTTTGAAGATCAAGATGGATCTTCAACTTCAACTCCAAGCAAGACCAAAAAGGACAAGTCCAAGATCAAATGCTACTATTGTAGCAAGATGGGGCACTATGCCTCAGAATGCTTCAAGAAGAGCAAGCACAAGGACAAGCAAACATCAGCCAAGAGGAGGAAGAGAGACCACATGAGGACTCGCTAATGATTTCAAGCTTTTCTTCATCAAGCTTTAAGGGGGGAGATCCATGGTGGATAGATAGTAGGGCAAGTTCCCACATGACAAGCAAGAGGGAGTACTTTTCAACTCTTTTGTCTTATGAAGGACCTATCAAGTTTGGTTTTACAACCAATGATGAGGTTTGTAAGATAGAAGGTGTAGGCTCTATCCCCTTGTGCTTAGAATCTTCAAGAAAGGTCAATGTTGAAGGAGTCTTGTACATTCCTAGCATCACTAAGAATCTACTTAGTGTTGTGGACAAATGGTTAATAGTGGTTTTTGTGTGGAATTCGCTTCTAATGATTGTTACATAAAGAAGAAGGGCAAAGTTATTGCTAAGTTATTGCTAAAGAAACTAGACTTGGAAAACTCTACAAGTTAGATGCTTTTGTTGACACCAATGTTGTGATGCTAGCCAAGGAGGACAAATTGTCAAACTTTGATCTCTGGCACAAAAGGCTTGGACATATCAATCCAAGTTCTATGGAGGCTATGTGCAAGGAGGAGCTTGCTTTAGGCCTTACAAGGTCCTTAGCAAAGGAGGAAAAGTTTTGTGAAGCATGTGCCCTATCCAAGGCACATAAGAAGGCTTTTCCAAGTTTCATCACAAAGGTATCTCATCCTCTTGAGCTAATACATGTGGATGTTCACTTTGCTAGCACTAAGTCAAATGGTGGAGCTTCAATGTTTGTAACATTCATAGATGACTTTTCAAGATATTTTTGGGTTTTCTTACTTTCTTCCAAAGCTCAAGTGTTTGAAACCTTTGTCAAGTTCAAAACTTTTGTGGAGAAGCATCATAATCAAAGCATAAAGATCTTTAGGAGTGATAATGGAGGAGAGCATATCTCCAATAAGTTCAAAGGTCTTTGTGACGAAGAGGTAATAAAGAAGGAGCTATCATCTGACGACGAATATCCATCCACCCATACTCCTACTCCCTCGATCGCATCAACATTATCAAACGCATCTGCTTTATCCACAGAACTGCTGTTGGAGCAAATGACAAAATTACACAATGCCACATCAACCGGAACCAAAGCAGTTGCAATATCCAAGACGGGAAAATGTATGGTGTTCAGTGTGCACGCAAAACCATACAACGAATGAGTGTCCAGTCCTAAAGCAAAATCTGAGACTGACACATAGATTCTGCCATCTTTGCAGTGCAACATCGCACGATACGGCATTTTGCCCGTTCAACCCCCGGATTGTTCAACAAAAAAGAAGTCCTTATTAGACTTCCTATCCTTACCATCAAGGGGCACCCAATGCGGCACCAAGGTACGGCACACCAAATCAACCACAGCGTATGGACTTACCTGCTCCACCAGGGCCAGCCAATCAACAAGTGGCCCATGTAAACCTGACAGCAGCAGAACCAGAAATGCAAATGCCACCTCAACCTGAGCAACAACAATGGTACGGACCAGATGAACCATTTATGGATACTGCCATAAATGGATATGTTGTGGCCTATGCAGCTCAAACTCAGCGACAAGGCGGAAGAAACTACGGCTGCTATGTATGCGGCGAAGGACACAGAACTGCAGAATGTCCCTTGCAATATACATCCTTCTCCCGAGAATGCGGTTATGGACACTATTACAAGAATTGTCTATTTAAACTTGGAACCAGTGCACCTCTTAACCTCATTGCCATACAGCAACCAGCAGTTCCAGAAGGGATGCCATTGGAAGGACGACAATTCCACGCTCCTGTGTTAGCTGCTACGTGAGCACAGAAGAGGAAGGAAGTGGCTCCCTCACCACCATCATTGGTCACTGATGACCATCTCTCAACTTCAGCGCCATATCCGAATGTGAGGGAAGAAAGAAGACAATACCAGAAAATAAGACACAAGGTACATAAAGCACAAGCGGAGGAAAAAGAGCAAGAAAGAGATAATCATGTGGAACCTCCAGTTGGCGTCGAACGGGAACCGCAAATGGGCTCACCACTGTGCACTGATCAGAATGATCGGTTGCACGAACATGAACCACCTTTTCACATGGTGGAGCCCGAGGAACCACGCATTGAAAGGCTCGCACTTTTACTGTCAAGCCGTGTTAGTTTACCACTCGAAAAACTACTGCGGATTGCACCACAAGCGAAAAGCCTTCTAGCTGAATGGGCCAAAGCGAATGAGGATCCAGTAGCGAAGCCCATATATTGTACGGGCTATGAAGAAACAAGTAACGTCCTCCACATCGGAACAGAATGGGAAAGTGAGAAACACAACATCACTTTGCCAATCAAACACAAGAGATACGAGGACGAGGCGGCAGTGGTAGATGGAGGATCGAGTGTCAATTTGATCTCCACTACTTTGTATGAAAAATGGGGTTTACAAGGATTGAAGCCAGCAAGATTCGCCATCAAGCTTGCAGATCAATCCTGTGTGAAACCAAAAGGTGTGGTTGTCGATATCCTGATAAAGATAGCAGACATGCAGTTTGTGATTACTTTTGTAGTCATGGATATACCTGAATCTCCATCTGCATACCGTGTTTTACTGGGAAGACCATGGTTGAGGACTATGCAAATAGTACACAACTGGGGTATGAGGAAACTCACCTTCGAGAACAGAGAGCAGGCTGTAAAGGTTGATCCAACCACATGGGCGGTGAAACCTATTGCACCCAAAGCTGATGACGGATCATCCATGACAGATCACACGATTGATAGGCCAAGGGCAGCCAAGGGGGGTCACTATCATTCAGAGACGAATGTCGTGATATGGA
The DNA here is from genome assembly GCA_029204225.1 of Diphasiastrum complanatum. Classification (NCBI taxonomy): domain Eukaryota; kingdom Viridiplantae; phylum Streptophyta; class Lycopodiopsida; order Lycopodiales; family Lycopodiaceae; genus Diphasiastrum; species Diphasiastrum complanatum. The sequence continues at coordinate 34,262,911 of CM055099.1, forward strand.
TGGATGCATTAGCAACTATTGACTACCAGACGTGTCAATATGAATCAGATCCAGAACCTAGTACATCTTCATCCAAGTGTTACACTATGGACACACCCATCACATTTGGGGTGAATATGATAAACGTAGCATGGCTGTCAGCGGAACCTATTGAGAACCCAATGGACAATGATTTGGTCCCATGGCAACATGCTCTAAATTATAATAAAGAGATTGAACTGACTGATGAACAGGTCTTACACCACATGGACCCAGATCGTTACGGAATCAGGAAAGTACCAGCTCAACCATCGCAAAAGTCTGCTATGACGAAGGTCTCAAGGATCGATCCACCCAAGGCACCTGCGAATAAGAAGAATCAATTGAAGCAGCGCTACAACCAGATGATCCGTTGGAGTGATCTACCCGATGAGACGATAGCTACAGTGGATGTAGATATTCGCAACCATGAGGCGAATGTCACGGCAGTTCCGATGAAGGATAACAAGGACGAATCTACCAAGATGACAAAAAAGAGCAAAAAGAAAGTATTGGAGTCCTTGAAGTCAATCAAGTTGGACTCAGATACAATTTCATCTTCTACACAGGTGACAGAAAATCGAAAAATGACCAGTCAGGCTAAGATTAATATGCTGAAAGAGGAATCTCGACGAGCGCCAGTTCACGAGATGTTTGAGACTTTCAAGAACTATACCTTGGACAACGTGGTAATCATGATGCCGCAAGCCCAGAGAGAACCTGATCAAAGTCAGACACCAGTGGAACAAGTCTTCGAGGGACCTGCACGAACACAACCGATGAACCTTGTCGAGCCAGGAAAAGAAGAAAAGATAGTGCATGTGGGAGAGTAGTTAACACCCACACAGTTCAAGAGACTACGATTGTTGTTGGTGGAATATAAAGACTGTTTTGCATGGAGTTATATCCCTTGTATCTAAGCATAATTTGGACTCATTCCAAAGGTTCTAACACTTAGGTCTACTTGAGAACATCCTTATGAATGGAATCCTATGCTATTTGGCATGTGTGACAAGCCACATCATGACCATCTAACTATTTACAAGTCATATGACCAAAACTAGTCAAGCTAGAATTGTGAATTTTTAACACTCCTCCTCACTATCTAGCTTGGTTCAATCATTGCTTTACTAATCACTCCAAGTGATGATCTGAACTTCATAAAAGGTGTCTTTTGAAGTGGTTTAGTAAGTAGATCAGCTACACATTCATTGCTTGGAACATGCTCCAAAGCAATCTCCTTGGCTTGCACCATTTCTCTCACAAAGTGATGGCATATCTCAATGTGCTTAGATCTTGCATGGAAGATTGGGTTAGATGCAAGGTGTTGGGCTGATATATTGTCATTGTAGATGATTGGTGCCTCCTCTGAATCCATGATCTTTAGTTCCACCAATAATCTCTTGATCCAAAGTACCTCCTTTGTAGTGGTTGTCAAAGCTTTGTACTCGGCCTCGGTTGAAGATAGAGATATAGTTTCTTGCTTTTTTGAAAGCCATGAAACCACACCTTCTCCTATGAAAGTTGAATAGGCACTTGTTGATTTCCTATCCCTCTTGTCCCCTGCAAAATCTGAATCACTAAATGCATGAAGGTTAATCACATCTCCTCTATATCGAATCCCAAAATCCAATGTACCCGAGATGTATCTTAGAATCCTCTTAGCCTTTTTCCAATGGATATTCAATGGCTTTTGCATGGATTGGCTCAACCTACATACACTAAAGCTAAAATTTGGTCTAGTTATAGTGATCCACATTAAGGAACCTATAAGTTGCTTAAACAAAGTGATGTCCATGAAGGATCTTTCATCATCTTCATTTGGCACTTTTACATCTTGCTCCATTGGTGTGTCAACACTTTTGCATACTTCCATCTTAAACTTCTTCAAAAGACTTTGAGAATAGTTTACTTGACTTATAAAGATAAAATCAGACCCTCTAAGTACTTCTATGCCTAAGATGAAGTGAAGACACCCTAGATCTACCATCTTGAACTCTAAGGATAGATCTATCTTGATTTTTTCAATACCATCAACACTATTTCCACTAATGATGATGTCATCTACATAAATGAGTAAAAGTACAATACCAACATCATGAAACTTAATGTAAAGAGTAGGATCATATTCACTTTGAACAAAAGAAAGTGAAATAAGATAGCAATGTAGTATTGAATTCCAAGATCTCGAGGCTTGCTTCAAGCCATAGATGCTTCTTTGGAGATGGCATACTTTGTTCTCCATTCCATGCTTGATGAACCCTTGTGGATGCTCCATATAGATATCCTCTTCCAAAAAACCATTCAAGAAAGCATTAGAGACATCCATTTGACATAGAATCCATCCAAAATGTGATGCAAGTGCAATGATTAGTCTTATTGTGACCATCTTGGCCACGCTCATAGTCTATCCCTCTCTCTTGAGCATAACCTTTTGCAACTAATCTTGCTTTATGTTTGTTAACACTCCCATTTGCATTAAACTTAAGCTTGAAGACCCACTTGCATCCTATTACATTCCTTTGAGGTCTCTCAACAAGCAACCAAGTTTCATTCTCAATCAAGGCATCATACTCATCCAACATAGCTTTATACCATTCTTTGGAGTTCAATGCATCTTCAACATTAGACGGTTCTTCAAAACTAGATAAAGCATAAGAAGTGGATGAGATACCCTCAACTTGCTGTCCTTTGCCTTGATATGTGAGCCTTGATGGCTCCACTTTTGCCCTTGAAGATCTCCTTGGTGTGATAGGTGGGTTTGGTGCTTGCTCCTCCATGAGCTCCTCCTCAAAACCAAAATCTTGCTCCTCGGCCATCTTCTTCTTGATTGTTGGAGCACTTGAGCCTTCTTCAAGCATATGCATATGATGTTCATCAAAGATGACATCCCTTGAAACAACAAATTTTTTCAAGGATGGGAGATAGAGTTTGTAGCCCTTGCTTGAGCTTGCATATCCAAGCATGATCCCTCTTGTGGAAGATGGATCCTCCTTGGTTCTTGTTTCCAATGGCACATGCACATAACATATACACCCAAAAACTTTCAAGTGATTAAGATTGGGTTTCTTTCCATACAACATCTCATAAGGAGTTTTGCCTTCAATTGCTTTGCAAGACACCCTATTCATCAAGTAGTTTGCACATACAAGAGACTCACCCCAAAAGGATTTGGGCAAACAAGCATCTAATCTTAAAGCCTTAGAACATTCGCATAATGTTCTATTCCTTCTTTCAGCAACTCCATTTTGTTGAGGAGTGTAAGGACAAGAAGTCTCTTTCTTGATCCCTTCCTCCTCACAAAAGGCCTTGAACTCATTGGAGATGAATTCTCCACCATTGTCACTTCTAAGAATCTTGATGCTATGATTATGATGCTTTTCCACAAACAACTTGAACTTTACAAAAGTATCAAATACTTGAGACTTGAAGGAAAGTAAGAACACCCAACAATATCTTGAGTAGTCATCAATGAAGGTTAAAAACATGGATGAACCTCCATTAGATTTGGTGCTAGCAATGTGCACATCCGAGTGTATGAGTTCAAGAGGATGAGATGACTTTGTGATGGAGTTAGGAAACACCTTCTTATGTGCCTTGGATAAGGCACAAGCTTCACAAACCTTGTCTTCCTTCCCAATAGACCTTGGTAGGCCTAAAGCATACTCCTCCTTGATCATAGCCTCCATGGAACCCGAGTTGACATGTCCAAGTCTTTTGTGCCATAAAGTAAAGGTAGATATCTTGCTCTTCTCGGCCAACATGACAACATTAGTATCCACAAATGCATCCAGCTTATAAAGTTTGCCAAGTCTAGTGCCCTTAGCCACTATCTTACCCTTCTTCTTGATGAAACATTCATTTGAAGCAAAGTCAACATTGAAACCATTGTCTACCATTTGGCCAACACTTAGTAGATTCTTTGTTATTGTAGGAATGTACAAAACACCTTCTATGTTGATCTTTTTGGAAGATCCTAAGCAAAGGGGAATGCTACCAACTCCTTCAATCTTACAAGCTTCATCATTTGCTGTATAGATAGACTTTATAGGTCCATCATAAGATAAGAGAGAAGAGAAAAACTCCCTTTTACTAGTCATGTGTGAACTAGCACCCGAGTCAATCCACCAAGGATCTTCTCCTTTGAAGCTTGTTGAAGAAAATATGGACATCATGAGAGAGTCCTCATGTGAACTCTCCTCCTCCTCCTCTTTGCTCATGTTGGCTTGGCTTTGATCTTGCTTCCTCTTGAAGCATCCCCATCTTGCTACAATAGTAGCACTTCACCGATTTGTCCTTCTTGACTTTGGTGGTTGATGGAGATGCCTTTGGGGGTCCTTCTTGATCCTCAAGCTTTGTAGACTTCTTGAATGTTGATCCTTTGCCTTTGGACTTGCCTTTGCCTTTGGTGAAGAGAGCTTGGTCATCTCCACCTTGGATGGAAAGCCTATCCATCCTCTCTTGCATTTGGCTCCTTCTTGATTCCTCGGCCATGAGTGTGCCTTGGAGTTCTTCAAGTATGGGTAGCTTACCCATAATTGCATATCCCTAAACCAAATTGTCAAATTCAAAGCTTAATCCATTCAATATGAGTTGAACAAGCTCTTCATCCTTGATAGGGTCACCTATAAAGGCTAGCTCTTTGTTCAATTCCTTTACTCTTAGGACAAAAGTATGTGCACTCTCTCCTTTCTTTTGATAGCTTCTATAGATTTGATTCTTCAAAGCTAACATTCTAGTTTGGTTCTTGGATTCATAGACCTTTTGCAAAGTCTCCCAAGCATCTTGAGCTGAAGTGCAATCTCCTACCTCTCTTAAGAGTTCATTTGCAACATTCATTTTTATGCAATGTAGTGCAACATTGCACCTCTTGATGTATTTGGCTTTTTCTTGAGGATGAATAGGTTCACCCTCCTTACCATTTACAATTTCCATCAGATCTTGCATGATCATGATAGATTCCATTCTAACTTTCCATATGGAATAGTTAGTTTTGTTGAGCCTTTCATTAGTATCCAAAAGATATGCATTTATAGATGCCATCTAGTCTCCTAATCAAGGACTTGACACAAATGAAGGTTACTTCTATTGATTTGATTGAAGGTCTACCTTATCCCACTTCTTAGGGACCTGAAAAGATCAGTAATAGACTTCCTATAAAGATCTAAGAATGATTTCTAACAAAATCAAATTATAGAATACTAGAAACAATGCACTTGCTTGATTGAAGTAGACAATAGTAGTAGAATTGCCCCTCTTTCTATAAAGAACATTAAAGCTTCCAAATGATCTGATCAAGAGTGAATTTCAGCAACCTAATATACTTCCAAAATCACTTGTAAAAGATCTAAATGGAACTTAATGAGGATGCAACACAATCTACTATCCAATCACAAGCAAAAAATGATCAAAATTGATGAAAAATTGATCTAATTTGGTGCATAAGTCAAGCAATGGTTGGACTGAACCTAAATCACTTTAGGAGGTGTCTACTACACCTTAGAACAGCCTTGAAGAGTCCCCAAAACTCTGATCTTCCCTCTCCTTGAATGCTAGAAAGCCTCCTCTATGAAATCACCTCCAAAACTTGCTTGGAAATCAATGCTTGGAGCAAGCAAAACTTGCTATCTTGGTAATGTGAATTGAATTCAACTTTGCCTCTGGTTTTAGACACCTAAACACCTGCAAATGAAGTCACACAACACCAATCTCCAATGTATTTGACTCACTTTGAGTTCTAGAATCAATACTAGATGCTAAGATCCAATCTACATAAGATTTAGATCAAAAATTGTGATCAAATTGAATGAAAACCAAGGATTTAGCTCATTTCAGCCTTTAGGCTCTGATACCATGTAAAAATTACAGCAAATAAGGATCCTAAAACACTTGAAATGATGAGGGAAACAATAGATTATGATTTCATAAGATTAGCACAAGTTGAACCATCAAAATCCATCAAAAATCTATGCTTGAACCTCACTAAATGGCCCAAATCCTTGAAGAAGGCTTCACACGTGTGAAAGTACGGCCTCCCACAGTATGAGTACTGTACACCAGACCTACATTCAATCCTATAATCATTAGTAATCACAAGTACTCAAACAATTATGAACATAGAGAGCAATTGCACCATTATGAGAGAAAAAACATGAAATTGCTTGATTGATTTTGGTGAGATATCATCACCTATATATACATGATCCATCACGGTTTTGGGCAGGTATGAGTAGCCCTAAACCTATCCCTAATTCTAATTTTGGTGGATCTTTCATCCCTACCAAGTTAGGGTTGTAATCTTGGAGATCCCTCAACAATGCAAAAATTACCAAAAATAGCTCCTATTTTTTCTCCCTTGTATCTAAGCATAATTTGGATTCATTCCAAAGGTTCTAACACTTAGGTCTACTTGAGAACATCCTTATGAATGGAATCCTATGCTATTTGGCACGTGTGACAAGCCACATCATGACCATCTAACTATTTACAAGTCATATGACCAAAACTAGTCAAGCTAGAATTGTGAATTTTTAACACAGGTTACAAAAGAAGGATCTTCGCTCTGGAGATCTGGTCCAAATGTATAAAACCAAGGCGATCAAGGAAAAGTTAAAATTCACAGACGAAGGTCCTTATAGGATCAAGGAAATTCTTAATGATAGAGCCGTGAATTTGGAAAAGCTAGATGGGACACCATTCGATACACCCATCAACGGTAGCCGGTAGCACAAATATTGGCCACCGCAGTAAGATAGATCTAGATTGGCAATGACACATTACGAAAAGCTATTCTACTAAACCATCACTGCTAGATCTAAGAAGGTCAAGCCAAATCAAGCTAGATCCATTCAGATTCAGCCAGATCTGGCAAGATCGAGAAAATCCATCAGAATCCAAAAAGGATCCATATCCAGATAGGATCAAGAAGGAAGCAGATCATCAGACTGACTGATGGATCTACTACCAAGTATCCATTAGAACTTTCAGAGAACCACCAACAATCAGATCAAGCATGAATGAAGCTGATTACCAATTTACAAAAGTTAAAAATCAGAACATCTCGAGATCTCATCTAAAAACACTTTGAAAGAGCACTTTTTTCATGATTTTTTGAGATCCCCTTAGAGATAGCTCTTGAAACTTGGACAGTCACCAGATCTGACACAGATGCATCCATGAAAATATTTGTGAGAGTTCCTGATGGAGGAATCATCATTTTTTAGTGTATGCGAGAGTTCCCAGAAGCTGAATTTTCATAACCCTCACAGAGCCTCAAGATCATCTTACCAACCCTCGCAAGGTGCTAAATGGAATTAGAGTAGTGAAATTAGCCTTCCTACATGGTCTGATCTTGAAAATACAATCACAAAAACAAGCTGTGCGAGAGATCACTTCCTGCGAGAGTTGAACCCTCGAAGACAGCCTGAACCCTCGCAGAACCTTTGCATAGCAGTCAAATCACCTTTTGAACTCTCGCAGACTTCTCTGAGGTCTTAGAATTTTGTGAAGAAGGTGAAAAGTCTGATCAAACCTTTCATCACCCAAACCACACCAGAAATCCCCATACAGAGTAACAATGGTTACCTAATAGAGGCTATCACAGAACCTGTCATTCAGACGGGTACGCTTCTGTTGAATAACTTTCTGGTTATTTCAACATTTCGCAAAGACAAAATCCAGTCTAAGCTGCTGAGTCAGATAGTGAAATCCTTTCTGGAATTCCTTGGTCCCTCCGTTGTGCCATACGACTGGCATAGCTTCCTTATCCAAGATTATCTTTAGTTTCACTAGTAACCTCTTGATCCAAAGCACTTCCTTTGTTGTTGTAGTGAGTGCCTTATACTCATCTTCACATGATGAGAGTGATACAGTATCTTGCTTTTTGGAAAGCCAAGATATCAAGTTTCCTCCAAGATATATAACATAAGCACTTGTAGATTTTTGATCTACTCTATCACTTGCAAAATTCGAGTCAGAATAACCAATAATAGAAAGATCTTCACTTTTATACAATAAGCCAAAATCAAAAGTTGAAGATATATATCTAAGCACTCTTTTGGCCATTTTCCAATGATAGATAGTAGGATTTTGCATAGCCTGGCTCAACTTATGAACACTAAAGCTTATGTCAGGTCTAGTTATTGTGAGCCAAATTAAGGAGCCTATAAGACTTCTAAAAAGTGTGATTTCCACAAAGGATCTTTCATCACCTTTGTTAGAGTCCTTTGCATTTTGCTCCATAGGTGTTTCTATACTCTTACAATTCAACATGTTGAACTTCTTTAACATTGAAAGAGCATACTTGTGACATACAAAAGCTTTATCTTTAAGAAAGTCAATCTCTAATCCTAGAATATGGTGAATTTTTCCAAGATCTTGCATCTTGAACTCTTTTCCAAGTGCAATCTTGGTTTCCTCAACTAACTTGATACTACTTCCTGTCAGAATGATATCATCAACATAAATAAGAAGAATGACAATATCTTTATCAAAAAACTTGACATATAAGGAAGGATCATAGTTACTAAGATTAAATCCTAGTGACTCAAGAAAGGTGTTAAGTCGAGAATACCATGAACTTGGAGCTTGCTTCAATCCATATAAACTTTTGAAGAGCAAGCAAACTTTTTCTTTGTCATGGATGAACCCAATAGGCTGATCCATATAAATCTCTTCTTCTAGATACCCATTTAGAAATGCATTAGAGACATCTAGTTGAAGAACTTGCCAATTGAAAAAACAAGCAAGAGAAATTATGATTCTAATTGATACCATCTTTGCAGCTGGGGCAAAGGTCTCTTCATAATCAAGTTCATAAACTTGAGCAAAACCTTTAGCACAAAGCCTAGCCTTGTACTTGTTGATTGTGCCATCTTGATTATACTTTACTCAAAAAATACACTTGCAACCAATGGCATGCTTGTTGGATGGAAGATCCACAAGCTCTCATGTCTTATTGGCCATCAAAGCATCATATTCCTCCTTCATGGCAAGGTATCATTCCTTCGAGTTGAGTGCATCATATACATCCTTCGGCTCCTCATGAGAAATAAAATAAGCACAATTAGTGGAGTTGATTTCCACTTGCTTGCCTCTATCTTCATAGGTAACCCTTCTAGGTTCGGATCTTTCTCTTTGAGATCTACTTGGTGAAAAGATTCGAGGTGACTCCTCCTCAATTCTCGGCCCCATCTCTCCATGATAATCTTCAAGGGTGATGATTGGAATATCTTTGTGAGAATCTTTGAACTCGGCCTCCTCAAGAATGTATTTTTGATCTTCATGGAATATAACATCTCTACTCTCAATTGTAGTTGAGGTAGAGGGAACATATATTTTGTAAGCTTTCTTGTTGGATGCATATCCAACCATGATCCCTTTAATAGAATTAGGATCATCTCTTTTCTTTGTTTCCAAGGGCACATTAACAAAGAACCAAAAACTCTAAGGTGATCTACCTTAGGTTTCTTCTTAAACAAGACTTCAAAAGGTGATTTTCCAGCAAGTGCACTAAGAGGTAATCTATTGCACAAATAGTTTGCACAATTTATAGCTTCACCCCAATATTCAATAGGCAAAGAAGCTGCTACTCGAATTGCTTTAGCACATTCACATAAAGATCTGTTTTTCCTCTCAGCTACTCCAATTTGAGATGGAGAATAAGCACAAAAAAACTCTCTCTTTATTCCTTCACCTTCACAATATTCATGAAACTTGTTGGAGATGTATTCACCTCCTCCATCACATCTTAAAGCTTTAACTTTAAAGATAAAAAATCATAGCCTTTGAAGAAAGTAGATACATCTAGGTATATCTAGTAAAGTCATCAATAAAGGTGACAAAACATGTTGCACCACCAATACTTTTAGAAGAGGAAAAATGTACATCTGAGTGTATAAGCTCCAAAGGATGAGTAGTCTTTATAAAAGACTTCTGATATGGCTTTCTGTGTGACTTTGCAATGGCACAAGCCTCACAAGGCTTGAAATCTTTAGAAAGAGATTTTGGAAGACCAATGGCCTTCACCTTCTTAACCATAGAAGACATAGATTTAAAGTTAGGATGACCCAACCTTCTATGCCACAGCTCCTCCTTAGATAACAAAGCAACTTCACAAAGGTTTGCATTGTCATAAGAATTCAACTTAAAAATTCCACCACATCTAGATCCATCAACAAGGATCTCATCTTTTCTCTTGCATTGGAGTTAAACTTTACATCACAACCATTATCAAGCAACTTTCCCACACTAATTAAGTTCTTTGTAAGCTTTGAAATGAAAAGAACATTAGAAAGTGCAAGAACTTTTGAAGAAGCAAGTTTCAATGGAATGTTGCCAATTCCTTCTATTGGGCACTCATGATCATTATCTGTGTAAATAGATCTCTCGAGTCCTTGAGTCAAATGACTCCTTTGAACAACACATATGTGAAGAAGCTCCACTGTCTATGTACCAAGCTCCATCTTTCTTGAAAGGTGATGAAGAAAAACTAGACACCATGAGTGATCCTTCTCCATTACTTGCAACAGAATATTCTTCAATCTCTTTGGAGAGATTAGCTTGCTTGAGTTGGTTTTTCTTCTTAAAGCAATTAGAGGCATAGTGCCCCTTCTTGCCACAAAAGAAACACTTCACTTTCTTCTTCTTGGTCTTTGAGTTAGAAGGATGAGATGTATCATCCTCTTCACCATCTTTGTCTCGATCTTTGGCTTTGTCTTTGTTGGATGCTTGAGAGAACTGGTTCTTACTCCTTCCTTTCTGCTTGCCTTTGACAAAGAGGGCTTTGTCACTTCCACCATGCTCGAGTTTGTTCATCCTGGAGAGTTTATAGCTTTGTCTAGATTCTTCAGAAATAAGAATTCCTTGGAGAGTTTCTAGATTAGGAAACTCCTCCTTAATAGCAAAAGACTGAACAAGATTATCATAGTCATCTCTCAAGCCATTCAGTATGACTTGAACTAGCTCATCTTGGTTAATAGTAACACCAACACAAGAAAGCTCTCTATGTAAATCTTTAACTCTCAGAACATAGTTAGATGCACTCTCTTCACTTCTTTGGAAACTTTGAAAAATCTGATTCCTAAGAGTGAGTATTCTAGAAGTATTCTTTGCTTCATAGATGGTCTTTAGTGCATCCCAAGCTTCTTTGGTTGTAGTGAAAGATCCTATCTCTCTCAGAATTTCATTAGATACATTCATCTTAATGAAATGTAGAGCCATTTAGCTCTTTTCTTGTACTTAAGAATTTCAGCCTGTGCTTGAGGCTCCTCCTCAACACCAAGCACAATATCCATAACATCCTGGAGTATCAAAATAGACTCCATTCTAAACTTCCAAATTGAGTAATTAGAAGTGTTTAGTCTTTCACTGGCTTCTAGAAGATATCCTCCCTGAGATGCCATTCTAATGAAGACTTCTTAGTTATTGGATTGAGATTTGTTTGAGCTTGTTCCAATTACACTTAAAGTTGCTGCTATGTTTCACTATAGGTATTTTCAAGGATGTACTACCTTCCTATGTGAAACACTTGCAACTATATTTGAGATGACTTTCAAATATTCCACAAAACAAGTTATCTAGCTCAGACACACAACGTGGATTGAGACACTTTGGCTAGTTTGAATCCTACTTTTTGGCACGTGTGAAATGCTTCAAAAGAAAATACAATTGACTCTCAGAAGGCTCAAAAGGTGTTCATTACTTCAAACTCAGTCTTGATCTTCAGTTTCTTGTGTAGGATGCTCAAAACAATGGATTCAGAACAAAGCAAGATTGAATCAAATCAAAATGCTGTCACTCGGATTTTGGACTTATCCCTATCCTCTTTAAGAGCTTATAACTCTTGCTAGACACATTAGATTGATTTGGTTTCAATTTCTATGGAAAGTAAAAATCATAAGCTTTCATTAAGCTATAACACTGCTATCTTTGGATCTATAAGCAAGGAGAACAAAGGGACTGAAGATCTCTGATTTTCACGTGCGGGATTCCAGAATTTCGTACTACCACATTTCAGGTCTGAAAATTCAGTTCCAATCCGATTTGATCCAAATACACTTCAAAGAAAGGTGAGAAAAAGTGCAAAACTATTTTTTTGCTTGATTTAGCTCTTCAGTTTCTTGTACAATCATAGATTTTAGCATGCAAAGCTTAATTTGGCTCTGATACCATGACAAAATTTCCAGAATTCACACGTTTGGGGAATGTCCACAAGTATGATTGATCTTGATTAAGCTTTGTGATTAGCACAGTAACCTGATTCCAGATTGATTAGCAAGATCTAGTTCAGAAGAAAAGGCTTAACCACAATCTAGCATGCTAAACATCAGAGTATGATAGCAATGAATCAAAGAATGAACAAAAGTACAAGATTTCAGTGTATTAGCATTAGCTTCAACACGAGTTAGAGAGAGAAAGCTAGAGAGATAACAAGCAAAATAGTTTAGATCCAAAATGGCATGAGGTAGCTGCAAAACTTTGGTTCTTCATCATTAATTGTGAGGAGAGCTACACATATTTATGGAGTTTGAGGTAGCTCGAGGTAGAACCACATCTATCCATTCCAAAATGACAACTAAAGTGACATCTAGAGTCTATGTGACATTTGTCACTTGCCATGCATGAAATTCTACCAGCTTTTTACAAGTGTGCTAGTTCAAACTAACAAAGTACAAATCATCATGCATGTGTCCATTACACTTTGTGAATGCCTTGCATGTCACTATGGATCACTTATAATTAATGCATGTGAATTGCCACGAGTTTTTACAAGCATGACTTTGCCAATTCTATCCCTACAAACTATATGCAAGTTGTATTCTTCAATCTAGACATTACCTAACCATGTAGCTCGAGTTCTATGTAGGCCAAACTTGGCATTTTGCATTTATGAGCTACATACTTGCATGGTACAACATTTGTAGCAAGCCAAGAAATCAATATGATTTGTTTTTCCAATTTTAACAGGTAGCACAGTTTACTGGTTTAGAACGTATTCCTTTTGATGATAAATATGCCCCCACAGATCGTTGCTAGTTGTTAAGAATATTTGCTTGCAACCAACCTCCAAAGCTAATGACTTCTTCAAGCCTGCATTGAGATCAAGTGTTCTTAACTTGATAAATTAGCAAAGATGCAATCCGATTATATTGACATATCTATTTGTGAAATTAGAATATATCCAATTTCACAAATTTATATAGAGAAGTCAGTGATGTCATAAGGTAAAGCTTATAAAACAATATACGAGCAACTTAACAAGTCAAAGGATCTAAATCAAAAAAATAATATAAAATTCAATAAACAAATATACATCAAGGACCCCACAACGAAATGGAGTGGATGAAAGGAAGAATAGGACTTTATATAAAAGTGCTAAAGCTATGAGGTTGAGTGCTAATCTTGACAAACCTAGATTTTGCTATTTGTTTTTCTCCATTTTTGGCTGTACTTTTGGGCGAAATTTGTGACAATAATTCTATAGGATTGTAGTGAATCTGAGCCAACTTGTAGCCAATTTGGTTGAAAATTGAGGGAGATATGACAAATCTTGTGGGAGAGGTCAAATTCTAGTTTGAGTAGGAAATTTGGGAGAGAATCACTTCAACCTTTCATTTCTGAAGTTCTGTTTCTTTGTAATTTTTTTTCCAGTTCTTGCATTTTGAAGTTTTTGTTTAAAAAAATAAATAAATAATGACCCTAACCCTCATGCGATCTAAACCTAACCCTACACGCCTACCCTAAGCTGACCTACCTACCTACCTTTCCTAAACCTAACCCTAATTCATCTCTCTCTCTCTCTCTCTCTCTCTCTCTCTCTGTCTCAGGCAGAGATCGCGATCCTCCTCTTGCTTTGAATCTAAAAACGGCTCTACGCAATAGCTCGTCTTCGTTGGATGTCCATCCTGCTTTCAAGGGCTTCTGAACTACCCCTCTTGAATTCCTGCATAACACGGTGCTTTGAGGTGAAATATCCTGATCAAAAGAAGACTGATTAGCATCGCAGCAAGAGCTGCTTGTCTCCATTTCAATGTGACACTTCCAACAAAATTAATCACATATGCCAGTTCCAATCGCTACCATCTTCATAGTAGGTGTCTTCTGCATTGACAAGAACCTCCAGAAGCAACTTAGAAAGAAGTTCGTATTGACGGAAATAGATTAATCTCTGCCACGATCACTTCACAATTTCTGTTAATTTTTACAATTAAGCCCCCTTACTCTGCCTGCGCATTTACTCCCTCCCTCCTCGCGACGCCTCCCTCCATGCGCCAATTCTTCTCATCTGTAATGGCAGTCTTGTGTAATGGCAATCTTGCTGTGACAGCGATGGCGACTGTATTTGATCGTTCCAGCCAAGGAGATCAAATTGTTCATTAAGGCTATACTTCCGTTTTACTTCTGCTTACAGCCAAACACGCTTCCTTCATTTCAGATTATAGCGCTTCAGTGATCCGTATCTATGAGCAAACAAGTTAGGATCCAGAACCCAGAAAGAAAAGGAACGAGATTTAACAAATCCAAATACCAATCGCGTTCTTGTGATCACTCCTTATCTCTCTCTCACCGCTTTAATCAAACAAATCGATCACTCCTCTCCATGCGGCCAGAAAATGCCTCCTCTTCAGCGATGGCTGGTCACTAAGGCATAGATCAATACACTCAGGCAAAAGTCACCTTGGTCCTCCCTGTCCACATCGCATTCGATCATACTTGGTTTTTTCCTCTCTCTACGTATTCAGTTTCCCTTCCTGGTTTTCATACCATTTCCAAATTCTTCCCAAGATTGCAATCCACAGTTACAAGATTTAGTTATTCCACATCGACTCTAATGGATTGGCATTATGAATAAGAGGATGACGATCAATCATACTATGATGACAATTGTGACAATGATGTGGAGGAATATTGGGATCAAGGTGATGATTACATCGAAGATTATGACCAAGGTGACGACATCACTGATAACAATCAGTATCAAGACCAGAACGATGATTTGGCTAATGATGATCAGTATCAGGACTACAACGACACTTCTGAACTTGACCATTACTCTGAAGATTTCAACAACGATCAGCAAAGCGAGGAACAACACAAAGCAGTCATTGAAGATGGCTCTACAGATGAAGCAGTTGAACCCTTCGATGATCAAGATGAACTGGAATTCAATGATGGTGATTATCGAGGGCAAGATCAATTCCTATTTACTACTAAAGATCAGTTTGAAGCGACAAACGTGAATGAGCAACAACAAGTGCAAGGTGGAACAGAAGATCACTACGAGCCCATTGATCAATCCTATGATCTTGAAGAACTCAAGAGACGACATTACCGTGGTGCAGAACAACATTTCGATCATAGTGAAGATGATAATGTTGATTATGAGGCCTATGAAGATGCCTATGAAAGTGAAGAAATTGACGAAAATGAAGAATGTTCTCTCTATGCCACTGCAGGTATGATTGGTCCTTCTCTGATGGGTACATCATTTGCCGATGCAAATGATTTTAAGGAGGGAAGGAATACTATTGTGGTAAGTGGAGCGACAATTTCCAGTCCCTATGTCAATTTTGTGGGAAGTCTAACGTCATCAACTCAACAACAGTAGGTTAGCACTCATGCAATGTCAAGTAATAATGTAAACCCTACTATCAGTAAAGTGACCAATGGAACAAAAGAAATATTACGTACACTTTTAACTACCATACAGGATAGTACCGAACAAACGAAACAAAAATGGCAACAATTACAAGAAAGGTGAGAGCAAAGATGGGAAGAAATGTACTTGAAGACGGTCGCTCGTTTTGACTTTATCTTGCAATCGAATGGTATTCCACAACAGCCAATTGATATTAGAACTACTAATCCTGAACTGTGTACCACTTTTGATGTCTACAGAACAACGCTTCCTCTAGTCCAAGGGAAAACTTCCAAGCCAAAGACAGATATCGATCGAGATGTTTTGAGCAAACAAGATCATGAATCTTCTAATGAAGCTGATGATTTCGAGGAAGAAAACAAAAATTTTAATATCGATCTATCTTCCACGGAGACAAAACAATGTCAGCAAAACACCAATGGACAAGTGGATGAAGACCAACTTGAGAATCCAGGTCAAGTCTTGTCCGACAGTTGTAATGATCATGACCAAGGTCAAAACAAGGAGGTATACTATGAGCCGAACGAACTTCTACAACTGCAGTTAAATCATGGAGTACAATTCGATTGTCGAGAATTATGCTCTACTCCACAAATCAATGGTTACGACCATATTATTGATAATGATCTATATGGAATTAATCATGAACATGGATCAAGCGAGCGATATAACATTGATGCAAAATTCAAATACCAATACAACAACGAGCTTTTTGATGATGAAATTGATATCAACATTGCTTCAATGAAGTCAATAATAAGAGATCCATCCAAAGATCTGAAGCAAATCTGCACCGAGCTACCAATCAATGAATCTAATGTGGTATAGATGGAAGGAGTTGGTGCAAAATCCTTAAATATTCTTGCGTTAGAGGACGTCATCAATCCTATCAACAAGGAAAACATGTTAACTTAGAAACTAAATTCAAAACCGTCAAATTCCTTGTGTACAGATGACCAAAAAGATCCCTACACGGCATGGGATTCGATGAATCCGAATGTGGGATGCATGGCTCTAAGAACTGCTCTGGAGCTAGACATGGATACCACTATCCTACATTAAGGAGCAATGCATAAGGCTATAACACCAGATGCAGGGACAAAAAAAGACGCATCTGGAATTGGATAGCTCATCCAATCAAGGAAGATATTGAGGAAGAAGACTTTCAAATGTCTGTTGCTTGGATTATGTCAACCCATGCAGAACTAATGCAACTTGAGGCTTTCTTGTGTTTCATCAATCTCTTCTTCAGTGATCTTATCAAATCTATGGAATCAGTTGTACATCAAAGGTTCTTTACGAAGAATTTCCATTGCAACTTTGTTCTACGCTAATATGCTGAGGTAGCAAAATCTGATGGTAGATGCCATACTGACAAGAATAATACAAAAAAAGATGTTTCTTACTCAAGCTGGCCAAATATCTTCAACTACCACCAAAGGATTCATGAGACATGGTACTCAACAAAGGACTACATGGTCTTCATTTTTTAGGGCAAAAATGCTTAAAGTAGGGGGAGTGTCATGTGCTGCATGTAACTAGCCCATGAGCTTACTAATGAATTGCTAAATATAGCCATGGGGCTAAATTAGATTAGAACTAGTCAATAGGACAATTAATAAAGTGGTTCGAACAACCTCGCTATAATTGAGAATAGCATAATTGTAATAATGGTTGTAAGGCCCAATTTAGCTAAATAAGGCCCCAAACTTATAGTAGAGGCACAAATGACCACTATAAATAGCTAAGGTCGTGCTAAATTTGGAGGCTATTGTTCATTTTGTAATTTTGAGTTTTAAGAGATCTTGGAGCTTCTCTTGGAGAGCTTTCTTGATGAAGAAAGTGGTTTATGTGCCTAAAATCACATGAGAGCTATGATCATGCTCTAGAATCAGGCCATATCTAGTGAATGATCAATCATCATGAATAAAGATACCTTACTTTGCCTAATTTGGTGAAGTTTTGCTACTAGTTTCTTGATTTTTTGTGTTTCCATTGTAATTTGATGTTTAACGAATGGATTAGATGTTTGAATGCTAAGGTTGGCACATGATAGAATTGGGCTTGAGCATGAATTCCAACACTCCTGAATCCTGAAAAATTTTGATCTTCAGATTTAGTAGGTTGTTAAATCTGAGATGATGTTCCTTTGTTAGAGCCTTGGCGATGTAATCTGCTGTTTGTAACTATATCCTATAGTAAACCAAAGAAATTTCCTTGCTTTGCACTTTCTCTCTTAGATAGTGATATCAAATTTCGATATGCTTACTCTGGGAGTGGAATCTCGGATTCAGAGATAGTGCAATGGCACTTTGATTGTCACAGTAGAGGGTCATTGGATGTGACTAGATAATTTCGATATCTGCAAGCAGGTTCCTCAGCCAAATTGCCTCCTTGGTAGCATTTGTGGGAGATATGTATTTCGATTATGTGGAGGATAAAGCTACTGAGGTCTGTTTTCAGCTGTTCCATAAAATTGGGCCTTGATTGAATAGAAACACAAATCCAGAGGTCGATTTTCTTGTGTCGATATCTCGTACCCAATCTGTATCTGTGTAGCCCTCTAGAATGTTGGCAGATTGGCTGCCTCAATAGGAAATGTTGAGGTGTTTTGTAGCTTGGACATACTTCATGACTTTCGTGAGAGCCTTCCAATGGACTGGACCTGGATTTGAACGAAATTGGTTGAGAGAGCTGATTGAGTAAGCAAGGTCGGGTCGAGTGCAAATACTGCTTCATTTCCTTCTTCTCTGACTTGGATTTTGGACATTGCTCCTTTCATAGCTTCAGACCAGAGTTGATTGAGAAGTGGCTTGGTTTGCACTCGGCCATTTCATTTTTCTTCAACACATTGATGAGGTATCTCTGTTGGCTAATGAAAATCTACCTACTGAGTCGAATTCAGAAAATCAGAATTCTGAGACAATAGTGTGTAGGACCCATATCTATCATCTTGTATTCTTGTGCTAACAAGCATTTGGTATCATCAACAAATTTACATTGTTACTAAATAGTAACGTGTCACCAACATAAAGAGTGATGATTATGAAGGAATCCGATACAAACTTAAAATAAACATTTGAGTCTGTTGATTTTGGAATGAAACCATTCTCGATTAAAAATACATTTATTTTTTGAAACTAGGCTCTTGGAGACTGTTTTAAACCTCACAGAGCTTTGTAAATTTTGCACACTAGGTGCTCCTTTCCCTTTAGCTCATATCCTTCTGGCTGGAACATGTAGATCTCCTCTTCAATGGTGCCATTGAGGAATGTGGTTTGGACGTCCATTTGATGAACTTCAAGGTCAGATGTAGTTGCATAGAAAAGAAGTAGACAAATTGAAGCATGCTTAACCACAGAACTGAAGGTTTTTTAATAATCCAAATCTGAAATCTGGGACAAGCCTTGGGCTACCAATCTGGCCTTGTATCGATTTATTTTTCCTTCAACATCATATTTTATTTGAACAACCACTTGCATGGGATCGGATTTCGATCCTTTGGCAGCTCAGTTACAGTCCACGTTTGATTCTCATCAAAGAATTGAATTCTGCATCCATGGTTGCTTTCCACTGGTCAACATCAGATTTTGACATTGCCTCATGAACTGTGTTTGGTTCCTGCACAAAATAGCAAGCTAAATCATCCATGAATTGGGATGGAGGCTATTTGGGTCGATTTGATCTTCTGGATTGAATTTCGACCCTTTGATGTTGTTGTTGAGGTTCTGACTCACTGTTTGATTTAATATCAATTTTCTACTATTCGACCCTTGGATCAGATTTTGGATTTTTGATTATTGGGTCAGATTTTGAATTTTTTGACCTAGGATCGGATTTTGATTTTTTGATCCTAGGATCAGATTTTGACTGTTTGATCCTTGGGTCGGATTTGTCCCTTAGGGTCGAAAAATTGGTCTTCCATGAATATGACATCCCTGCTCATGAAGGTCTTCTGATTTTCTAGGTTTTAGAGTCTGTATGCCTTGTGATTTGGGGAGTAGCAAATGAAAATCAATTTTTTGCTTTTGTCATCCAGCTTTTTTCTCAGATCTTCAAGGATCTGAGCATAGGCAATGCATCCAAACACTCGAATATGTTTGAGTGATGGCTTCGATTCAGTCGCTTGAAGCTGGGCGCAATCCAGTGGGTGCTCAAAAACAGGCTTCAACTGAGTTCGTTTTATATGATGTTAAAACAAAAACTGAAGTTAACTATATTTACAACATAACGCATGTAGAATAATAACCTAATTAGTGCATTGACTCGAATGTAGATCTTCCTTGATGATTGGAAGTCAGATGGTCAGTATATTGAAAATTGACATTAATACTTAATTAACTACATCCACCCTACAGTAGGTAGCCGTCATTTTATAGTGAATGTATGTACAAGAGTAGGTGGATTGTCAGTGTCGCGACGCAAGATATGTTCTTGACAGTATCGAAAATTTACAAAAATTCAAAAAAATATACATTGACTCGAAATTTACAATGACTCAAAAAACTACGAATTTTTCGAGTTGATTCCGTATTAGAAAATTTTGACTTTTGGATATCAAAGTCTCGGATTTTTTGAGTTGATACAATATCATAAAATTCTGAGTATGATAATGTCAGATTTTTACAAAGGGTCAAAAATATACAAAGGGTCGGATGCATACACTATGAATCAGGGTTGAAAAAGTTAGACCCGATTCGATTCGTGACTAGGGTCGAAGACGTCCGAATCTATTATCTGCCTCGATCCAATTTGATCCAGGGTCGAAAATCACATTTTGGGTTGGAATTTTTCAATCCTTTGTTAGAAAAATTTGATCCTTCCCTTTTTGTTGTGGGTTTTTCAGAATAAGTATGAATAGATTTCAGAATGCTTGAGCATGATTTCCAACATGTAACCCTAGTTTTCATAGTGATTTGGATTATTGATAGTACTAGTTGGGGTTATATTTTTCATTGTATTATCAATCTTGGTGTTCTCTATATATGTTAGTCATTATTTGAGACATTTATACTAGTACATCTGAAGAAACGGGTAAATACCAATTTCATATTTAAGTCCAAATTTGCTACACCTAATCTTTGGCAAGTATGTCACGTACACAAATAGGTCTAAACCCAAATTTGACACATTGCCACTTAATCAAACCATATACATCTACTAGTTTTCCCTCTATTGAAATTTCCAAGTGGTAGCCTTTATGTTTTGAAAAAGTCACAAGTGGCCAAACTTGAACTTCCACTTAATGTGGTCCGCACTGTCAATCCTTGTAGTGGTTTTCACGCTTAGATTATCCAAGCAAGCCTAACAAAATTGTTCTTCAAGCTCGTTAGATGCAAGCTGAGTTGTGACTAGCTTTTCACCTATCTTTCTATGCTGCCTATGTGATAGAAAGAAGATAGAGAGATTATATATTCTTTTCATTATATTTTGATGTACTATTGGATGATTAATATATGCTCTCATCATGTTATTTGATTAACATATTGATCTTGAATGATTTGATGAACTTGTTTCAAGCATCAATAAGACTAAGTTTCTAAGATTTGTTTGCCATCACACATTATTCATAACCATATTGGGCTACTTTGAACTTCACTTAATCGTATGATTTCCATAGCTTTCATTTGACTTGTGGCATCACAGAAGAGACTATCGTCTTTCTCCTTATAATATGTGATAACTACAACGCCCATGCCTATTCCTAATAAGTAGATATTAGTTTTCAGTGGTTGTCTTTTTGGAATTTGATGAGAATATAATAGGTTTTCTTTGAAATTCTTAAAAAAAAAGCATCAATAAACATAAGTGTGAAACACATATCCTCTCTATTGAGTGCCCTCTTATTTCGGTTAAGAATTGGATTGCATTGTTGTCTCTCATGCATGCTTAGTTAGAATGCTTGGTATTGCCTATGGAGTCTCCATTTCTTCAAAATAAATGACTCTATGATTCCTTAAAAAATTTATCCTTAGCACGTCTCCTTTATTGCTAAAGCAATTGTTATTGAGCATATTCCATGTCTACTTTATGTCTACCTTCATAAATGTCAAATCATTTTGTGATTTTTTCATTGACAAACTTTTCTTTTCCTTTGGAATAATATAAAAGTATCTTATCTTGGAACATCTACACTGCCTTTAAGAGATATGACCCTTTCATTGAAGATTGCTCCTTGTTGATATCTCTAAATTAAGCTTGTGGATTGGCCTTGGAAGGATTTCATCTTTTTACTATTTGTAGAACTTGCAATTGTACCTGCTTTCCCTAAACTCCAATCCACTCAGTTGATAGTCTTTCACATTATATACGTAAGTTCTCTTTCAATTGTCCTTCCAATTTACAAGATATGAAGAAAACCTTAATTGTTTTTCTTAAAATCAATGTGTCCAAATCTTTTTCTTAAAGGTTGTTTGGAGTTCTAGATTTCTTGTCTTCAATAAAATTTTTTTCTCTCTTATCAGCATCAAATTTGTTGTTTCCATTACCAAGAAAGGCATTCTTTTCATCAATGTTGAAATTTGATGTTCGGGGTTGTCTGTCATGCTTTATTTCCATGATGTCTTTCACAATGTTCGTGGCCTTCATGTGACATCCTTATATAGAACTTGTCCTTCAAATGCAAATTTTATTTTAAAAATTTTATTATTAAATTCCAAATAAAAAATGTATAAGATTGTCCTATTTACATTTCTCATTTAGATTTCAAGCAAACCATTCACTAAACAAGATTGGCGGCTTCTAGGCCGAACCTAGATGGATCGTACCCACTAGCCCTACAAGTTCCATGAAACCAAGGCCACAACATGAAGACTAAACTATGAACTTTGAAAAATGAAAAGTTGGATAACTCTAAGTTGGAAGATGACATGCTACCCCATTGTTAGAAGTTCAAACTTTGGGCCAAGTTCTCCTATGGCCTATGCTAAAGTACAAAGCCTTTGAAGTTTGAAGTTTGAGGTTTGTCAATCTCAATTCCAATAGTAAGTTATAAATCTTCAAACTTCCAAAGAGTCAACTTCCAAGTTTTAAAAATGTGTCATGTATTACAACTTATACAAGCACCTTAACTCATGACACTTAAAATAAATTGTAGCCCATCAAAATGACGGTTTTAAATAAATTATGCACTTCAGTGTTGACATCCTAAAATTACCAAATTGGCCTTTGAAGGGCATGACGGGCACCAAATTTCAACATTGGTGCCCATTTTAAGCCTCCTTTGTAAATATCAACGGAGCCTACTCTTTCATTGTCCCCTACCGAGTATTCTACCCTAACTTGAATTCAAGCATTATCCAATAAATCTTGTTTCTTTGAGCCCCATGTTAGCCCTTGAGTTTGTGGCAAATAATGTCCTCAACCTTTTTTATTCATTTATCAAAGAATCTATCATTCTGAAATGGATATTGATGTAGTTAATGCATGTAATAACAAACAAAAAAAACAAAAATGTACTTTCTTTGACTGTTTTGGTGGAGAATTTTTGTTTTTCAAATTATTACTTGTATAACGGGATGAGTTGGGTAAGAGGGAAATTGCTACCATGTTGATGCAAACACAAACTGCACCTGCTTCTTTGTTGACAGACTCAGGCTTGGCTCCTGCATTTGGTTTGGGCTAACATTCTATTTGTATAACATATGTAGTTGTACAATGACATGCTTTGTGTCGGTGCAAGAGAAAACTGGCTTTATTTGTCTCTAGATAACAACATAATATCTATAAAGACATAATATTTTGAAGTATTTTCATGACAACAATTACTATTAGCATCTAATTTATTAGATCTTGTGTGGATCTTGAGATCTATGGTATTAGTGGGCTATAGTTTAGTTGTTTGTCGCTTATGGCTTTTGGACTATCTTTAGGTTCATTAAATATTGCTTACAGAACTCTTAAGGAGGTCCTTTCAATGCATAACATCTCATTTGGAGTCTCCAATTGTTTTTTTTTTTTCAACATTGTACTTTTTTTGTTTGCATGTAATGTCCTCTTTTGTGTGGTGATTTGATTTGGACCCGTGACCCATGGAGAGAAATGAATTCTAACAAACTCATTAGTTATTAGCGGAAGTACAACTTTTTCAACTTGACTTCAAATGACACTCAAGCGAAAATTTTGTAATTCTTTAAGAATAAAACATAGACATGGGAAGGTTATTTAAGGTGGGCCTCATATTGACGACTTCCATTAGACTTACCAAGTGGCTTTTTTACATATACAATTTTTAAACGTAAAAGGGCCTTGTTTGCAAAATCTCTATGGTGCTCACACAAAGACAACATATTTTTGACGAGCAATTCCTTGAGGGGCCCATTTTGAACATAAGCTAAGTTCGTGGATGTCAAAGATGTGCTAGTATTTCATTTTTATGTAGCGTGTAATTGATTTTATTTGCAAAAAGGAAAACTTGGTACTATGTAGTCACCTTATAGAAAAGACACAAGCAAATCATGTAAATTGATTATGGAGTCAACAATTTGAAGAGCTAAGTGGAGGTGAAGGAGAGCATTTTATTCTTATGTATTGCATCACAATCTTGAAATTGGAGCTCAACCTATCCAAGCGGGCATGTTGGATGAGCTCTACTTAAACTAGCATCTAATTTGGGAATTGGGATTTGCATGGGAAATGCCCTCCTTTGAAGATGGAGCTCATCTATGGACTTTCCTAAGGCAAGCCAATGACAAATATATTTTAGTAACCCCAATATGCCCAATTCTAAACTACCACTTGATGACATGCACCTCTACAACAAAGTAAGTGATGCATAACACACGCGTGCGTCCACACACACACACACACACACACACACACACACACACACACAAATACAACAATTGGGGTGTCCCACAAATCTCACTCACACACCTACCCCACTCACACATTGGCATCATGATTCATGAACCATGAATGATAGGTAGGTAAGAAACGTTTTCAACGAAGATCTAATCACATGGACTATTGTAGTATTGAACTATAGCATTTGTGAGGACTGATATCTAACACATGGCATCATCCGGTTGGCTAAGAAGAGGTAGATTTGAGTCATAACATAGCTTTTAAAATGTTTTTAATCTCCACCATAGATCTAGACCTGCTATGTCTGTATTCGTCATCCAACGGTGGGCTACGTGCTGTAGCCACCCTCGCCGCCCTAGCGGCTCGAAGTGCTAGCGCATGTTAGCCCACCTCTCCTTGACAATACCTATTCCAAATCAAAGACTTGGAGCCATCTCCTCTTATTATCTCGATTCTATATTGAACTGAATCAAAGACTGGTTATGTCACGGGGCGCTTTTGGTCTTGCCTAACATCGCCGCTGTTATAAGATTAGTATTTCAATGCATTGCGCTGACTTCCAGCTCTGGGCAGCAACATATGGGGGAGGTTTCCGTGCATGCCCTCAGTCACTCAGATAGGCGAGAGGTGATAGAGAGTCAGTACTAAAGTGGGGCCAGGGAGCTTTGTGAATGGTCTGAAAACGGCCACCATACTACGATAATAGATCACCAATTCAGCCCAAAAAGTTGAAACTCATAAATGGATAGGGATGGTTTGAACTTTGCGGATGATCACCCTCCTCTTTCTAGATAACCCATCTCCTTGCCAGGGCCACAGCCCACCAGTAATATGCAGCAGCTTGGAGCAATTACAAAGAAGATACCGCAAAAAGAGAGAAAGGAACGATTTATTGGACTCTTGGGACATTGTTTTGAATTTGGAGACACCTTTTCAAGTTTTCTTTTGAGTTTTATTCCCATATCGACATTATGTCATTGGTTGAGAGAAGGTTTATTATGTTCCATAGTGCAAGCTTGTAAACATATTTCAATCTCTCTCTTGCTACATCAGGCATCGTTCATTAGATGGTGGGCTACAACTTGTAGCAGTATTTGTAGCTCCTGCGGCTCAGGCTGCTACACGCAGTAATCCTGATGAACGATACCTAGTTCATACCATTTATATGAATTCTTAAATTATAAAAAATATTTATTGCTTCGTATTCCAATTCTTTTTTTTTTTTGATGGTGCTTTCAAAATCTTTCCATTTCAAAGCTCTTGCATTAGAAAAGGATTCTATACAAATTTTGTCATCAATTTCAATTTCAAAGAAATTAAATAAGTTAAGAAAATCAATAAATAAATCTAACAATCTTTATGAACTATTAAATAAATTTATCAATATAAATAAATCCAAATTTGGTCCTAGTATTGATTACTTCATCCTCACCTCATTGGATTCCAAAATTTGATCCTGCACTAGTAAATAAATAAATCTTCATACGAGTTAGTTGCAACCTTTTTTTACATGTGGCATTAGTTTTTTAGAATTTATATTCACAAGGCCAAAGATAATACAGAGTCCTACGTTCATGGCTACCACAAGAAACTCTTCTTATCCAACTTGGTTTGCAACTTTTATAAAGATTAAAATTAGACTCTGAGGAGAGAGACCTTCACTTTAAAATGCAGTTATTGAAGTGACTGCCCATTGGAGCATCAAGTTTTCACAACTCTCATCAAAAAAGGTAAAGAAACGAGAGAGCTGAGTGCATCTTAGATATAAAGCTTTTACTAAACATGAATTTTTTTAACATCCTTTAGCATTTTTATGAAAATCGATTTTGGAGCCAATTCTATTCTTGTAGTTTGTCAACTTTATTAAGAATCAATTGAGTAGTTTTTTTTTTGGGATTTTTCATATGCACTTTGGCCTATATCCACTTCAAGCTTTGAACACCACTCAAATTTATTGGATTTGAATGGTGACATAAATTGCTCTTATTCACTAAGATAATATCATTGTGGTACTTTGATGTCTTTTTGTGGTTTTGTTCCTCAACATACCTCGTAGCATGTACATTATAGCTTAGTTTACTTCATTAACATGAACACAAATGGTATGTAGTAGTTGTAGAGAGAGGTGGCATCTACAAGAAATAGAGATTGTATAGTTGTAAAGGGGAAGCCAATAATTCCCACGTTTTTTTTTTTGTTAAGGTTCAGGTGAGGTCTTTTTTTTTCTCCTTGCATTCTCTCTCATGTGCATGCACCATTCGCTTACCTCAATTGGTGATTCATGCTCTTTCAAAAAAATTTAACTGCCCTTCAGACCCCGTATTGTTGTTGAAAATCATGTTCATGTGCAACTGTATGATAATATAGTTTCACATACCAAGAAATAGTCGATGTCGTGGCATGAGCTAAGACACAATCACTAGAACCCAAAGGGCCATATCCCAAACCCTAAATTGCATCTTCAAGCATATTTCTAACACTAAACAAAAACTTCAAGGCAAAAAACATATCATTCATGTTTCATATGGATATTAAAGCTCGTGAGAGATAGAAGAGTAGAAGAAGACTAGAGTGCACAGTAAAATTCTCTAGCTTTGAAGGGTAATCATTTGAGGACAACAAAGATGTTGTAGTATCAAGAATTGTATATGCTAATGTCAACAACTTTAATGATAGGAGAATGCTTTTTGCCCAAGACACATTGTCATCGGAACATTGCAAATATGCAATGAAGTATATAGAGCATGTATATGTTGCAGCCTCGAAGAAAGAATGCATCACAGACCACTACATAAGTTTGGTTTGCTCATTAAAAGGAAACATGTTTAGTTGATGATGAAAATGAGACATATGTAACTTGAATCAAAGATTGCAAGGCACTTATATCTAGCTAGAGTAACCAATTATCAAGGGACTACTAGATGAGAGCTCATGAGCTTCTACACGATCTCTTTTGCATGCATTGAATGTTGTGAGTTGTGCCCGAAGGGGATCTCAACAAGTTTGAACTCTTTTGAGAGTCTATTTCGTATTAAATAAAAGGATGAAGTGGAGATTTCGAGAAGACTTGGACACTGATTAATTTGCACAACAAAAGATGTGGCCCATATTATGCATCACATGGTGGATTATAATATTTGTGATGAAATTAGCATCAACATACCAAAATGGACTTCTCTCCTCCTTACATTCTTGAATTAAATCATATGTACAACATATATGATTATGGTACATGACAAGTACACTAGTTTCACACGTGGGAACATGCTCCACACATGTCTGTTTATCCTATATACAAGATTTTTGGCCCCTTTCAAGCTTATTTTTGCATTTTTCACACTTCTCCTCAAAAATCTAGCTTGGTAAATCTAGCATAGATCTATCTATAACTCCAAGAGCCAATCTTAATTTTACAAATGGATCTTTAGGCAATGCCTTGGTGAGTATATCAGCAATGTAATCTGATGATGAAACATGAATAAGCTTGATCTCCTTTGCTTGCACTTTCTCCCTCACAAAATGATGTGAAATTTCAATGTGCTTTGTTCGAGCATGGAAAATTGGATTGTTTGCAAGTTGTTGAGCTGCTTGATTGTCACAATATATGCATGGAATGTCTTCATCCTTGATCACATGTAGTTCCTCCAAAAGCCTTTTAAGCCAAAGAACCTCCTTTGTTGTTGTTGTCATAGCTTTATACTCGGATTCTATTGATGAAAGAGAGATGGTATCTTGCTTTTTGGAAAGCCAAGATATAGCTCCTCCACATAAGAATGTAGCAAATGCACTTATGGATCTTCTATCCATCTTGTCACCTGCAAAACTTGAGTCTGAATATGCTCTTAAACGAATATTAGTCCTTTCATAAACTATGCCAAAATCTTTTGTAGCCGAGATGTACCTTAACACCCTTTTTGCTCCTTTCCAATGACATATTAATGGACTTTGCATGTATTGACTCAATTTGCCAACACAAAAACTAAGATATGGTCTAGTGATGGTTAAGTATATCAAGAACCAATATGAATTCTATAGGTAGTGATGACCTCAAAGGATGCTTCATCACTTTCCTTAGAAACTTTTACACTTAGTTCCATGGGAGTTTCAACTCCTTTATAATCAATCATGCCAAATTTTGCTAAGATCGATCTAGCATACTTAGATTGACATATGAAAGTAAAATCATTACTTCTAGTGACTTCTATTCCAAGTATAGCTTTAAGAAGTCCTAGATCTACGATCCTAAATTCACTAGACAAGGAAACTTTTACATCTTTGATGCCATCTATATCATTTCATGTGAGTATAATGTCATCAACATATAAAACTAAGATAATGATCTTCCCATCATTACATTTGTAGTACAATGATGGTTCATAAGAACTTACAACAAATCTAATGGAAATAAGATAGGAATGCAACCTAGAGTAAGTACCACATGCTCTTGGTGCTTGCTTGAGTCCATAAAGACTCTTCTTCAAGAAACACACCTTGTCTTCTTCTCCATCTTTAAGAGATAAACCCAAGAGTATCTTGATCTATCATCAATAAAAGTGACATACATAAGAGCTCCACCATTTGATTCATGTGAAAATGAATGAACATTCGAGTGTATAAGGTCAAGAGGAGAGTTAGATCTTGTCAAAGATCTCTTGACAGAGATAGCTTATGAGATTTGGAGAGTCCACAAGCTTCACAAAGCTTGCCATACGTGGATATGGTTTTGGGAAGTCCACTTGCTAGCTCCCCTGTCACCATGGTCTCCATAGCTTTGTAGTTAGGATGGCCTAACCTTTTGTGCCATAATTCCACTTGAGTGAGCTCCTTCCTTGCCATGTTCACACTTCCAATCATCACATTAGCATCCAATTTGAATAACCTCCCTTGCTTGAAACCACTAGCAATACATTTTTCATCTTTCAAGAACGAACATGCTCCATGTTTGAAATTTGTACTCTCGGATCTTATTC
This sequence comes from Diphasiastrum complanatum, assembly GCA_029204225.1. Classification (NCBI taxonomy): domain Eukaryota; kingdom Viridiplantae; phylum Streptophyta; class Lycopodiopsida; order Lycopodiales; family Lycopodiaceae; genus Diphasiastrum; species Diphasiastrum complanatum. Next base: position 34,292,362 of record CM055099.1, read on the forward strand.
TTTTTCTTGGTAGGAGGAAAGATAAAATTCGATTCCTGTACATCTTATCCACTATCCATAAGTTGTCCTACACTCAAAAAGTTCTCTGTAATTGAAGGTACATAAAGAACATTGTCTAGATTTACTGTTTTTAGATGATCCTAGACATAAAGGAATGGATCCAACACCTACAATCTCACATTCTTGATTACTTGCAGTGAAGATAAATCTCTTAGAACTATTGTAAGAAAGTAGATTAGAAAAGTAGTCTTTTTGGTGAGTCATGTGAGAGCTTGCCCCACTATCAATCCACCAAGTGTCTTGATTAGATGTTTGTGGTGAGGATATCATCAAAGATATAGTGCCTTCTTCTTCCTCCTCCTCCTCAAGCACAAGATTGCCTTGATTGTCCTTCTCTTGGGCATTCTTCTCCTTCTAGCACTCGGATGCAAAATGTCCCTTTTTTTCACAAAAGAAACACTTTAGCTTCTTCTTGTCCTTCTTGCTCTTGCCTTTGGAACTTGATGCTCCATCTTTGCTCTTCATCTCCATGTCTTGAGTCTTCTTGGATGTCTTCTTGCCTTTCAAGGAAAAGTTAGCTTTTTCATCACCATCATTCAAAGATAAGGAACTCATCCTACTTTTGATATGAAGCATTCTACTCTCTAGCTTACAAGCAAACTTTGAAGTTTTTCAATACTAGGAAGTGAATCTTGAATAGCAAAAAGTTTGAACAAGATTGGAATAATCATCTCCTAATCCCTTCAAAATGATTTGAACTAATTCATCATCTTTGATTTTATCATCTATAGAAGTCAACTCCTTATTCAAAGATTTGATCCTAAAGACATAATTTTGGGCACTTTCACTACTTCCTTTCATGCTTTGAAGGATTTGATTCCTAAGCATGAGTATCTTTGAAGTATTCTTGGATCCATAAATTTCTTTTAATGAATCCCATGCCTCTTTGGATGTGGTATAAGATGAGATTTCCTTCAAAAGTTCATTACTTACATTCATCTTTATGCAATGTAATGCAACTCTACATCTCTTTTTGTACTTTGCCAATTCAACTCCTCCTTGAGGTTCTACTTCCACCTCAAGTACTATGTCATAAAGATCATGAAGTACAAGTAAAGACTCCATTCAAACTATCCAAGTAGCATAATTAGTGGATGTAAGCCTTTCACTAGCTTCAAGCAAAAAACCACCCACTGATGCCATTTTTTGAATGTGAAAAAGCACTAGAAACTCTTATGGTTTCTCTAAGAGATCTAAACCTAAAGTCTTCTAGCAATTAGAAAGCTTATAGACTCAATCCTATCACTCATGAACCAATCTAGAATGATGGAAATTTAGATTCTAGTCTCAAACTTGCAAAATCACTCCTTAATCTATGATTTTTAGCAATATCTCTCTCTAACTTCAACATACACTCAAAAAATCAGAGATAGTCAATTAAGGCACCTAGTTCAAGCTTCAAATTTAATTTTTTGGCTGATCTAATCCAAGAACTAATCAAGGGATTAGATTCTCTATAGAAAATGCTTGATTTTGCACTAAAAAACTCTCAAATTGGGTGTGTGAGTCAAATTGTATATTTTTTTGAAATTTCTCAGCCAAAACCGGAGCTGTACGGCCTCACACATGTGAAAAAGTGTTCCTACAGCCCACAACAAGTTCTGGTCCAAAAATTTTGAGGATATCTATCAAATCCAACTCGCTACACAAAAATTGGCTAGTTTCCTAAAACTTGCTAATTTTGGCTTTGATTTGGATCAATCCTATCAATTTCAATAAAACCTCTTGTACTTGGCTTTGATACCATGTGGAAAAAGTACAAAATGGACCAAGAGTGGATCCTAATCTGATCCTCAAGAGGGATTGGATGTTAGATTTACTTGATCTATCAATCTACATAAGATTAAGATCAATCTAGATCAATTTTAGACATAAAATCTTAACAAGAACAATCATTTAATGAAGGTAAATGTACTTGCTGGTTTCACACGTGTGAAACTTTGTCAGAGTACGGACTCCAACCTGAAAATAAAGTACACTATGATAGAACCTCAAAACAATCAAAACAAATGTAGACAAATAGAGAGAATTACACAAAATTGCTTCCAAAATCAAAATTGATGTTTCATATTGATTGTGGCCAAATATGCCTCTATATATACACTTCTTGGAGCTCGAGGTACTGATCATGCATCAGATCTCACACGTGTGAGGATGCCTTGTCATCATCATGCAATTTTGGCACTTGGATCAAACTTTTTATTTTGGGCATTTTTGGTCCAATTTCCTACTATGTGGAGATCTTCATAGAAATCTTCTAGAAGCAAAAACTCGCCTACTTCAGCTTTTTCCACACGTGTGAGCTGTCCTCTACACATAAGATATGACACCTATCAAAAGTATTTGGCTCATGCAATCAATAGATTGATGCCATGTGTCATATAACTAGAAAACTAGTTTTTGGCCTTTTTAGCCACTAGAACTTGAATTAAATCATATGTACAACATATATGATTATGGTACATGACAAGTACACTAGTTTCACACGTGGGAATAGGCTCCACACATGTGTTTATCCTATATACAAGATTTTTGGCCTCTACCAAGCTTATTTTTGCATTTTTCAAAGACGATAGTCAATAGAGTTAGCCATTCTCCGACAAGTCGGCCTTTCTCGATAAGTCGGTTGCCATTTGGGTGCCTGTCTTCGATAATAGAGTATTTCTGCAAACTGTGCGACAATGCATGTAAAACTGCACCAATGTGAATGGAACTAGATTAACATGGGATTTAGGAGAGTAGAGGTATAAATCCAACACACCTAAAGGAAAGAAAACATCCATCCCTAAGAGAAAAGAGAAAAGGGTGGAGAGTCATACTTACTCGCACATACTTGCACTTAGGTTGAAATGACCCTTGAATTTTAAGTCCAATCAAGAATTCTAAGGGTGATTTTATTACTAAGGTGCTCAAGAAGTCCTTTATTCAAAATGGATCTTTGCCATTGCTCCCAGGTAAAAAAAGGACCTCCTCCATTTTCAAATTGAAACCCAATGAGGTTTGTTGAGTCGGTTAGCTTGGCATCCAAAAGTTTCTTTGGTCCCAAGTTCTAGCCTCCTCCTGGAAACCAAAATGCACTTTTAAACTGAGCACCATTTTGCACACATTGAAATGGCAAGGGCCTTTTGCGACATAAGGCCAACTCAAGGTGTGTTTTGTAAGCATGGGGACATTGCTAGGGGCAATATAAGCAAATTGGACTAGGCGAACATGAAAGGGGGTGGTTGTTTGCACATAATCTCACGTCGATGCACAAAGTGGGTGGTAAAAAAAAAAAAAAAGAGCCATGGAATCAGGCTTGACATTATTCCAAATTTGCCCTGAAGAAAAGGTGTTGATGCACTGTATCTCCTTGCCTAGAGATATAATTTTTTCTTCTAGAACAGTACAATGTCCTTAAATCCTTTTCCAAAAGCATTTTGACCTACATCATCTTACACACATACATAGAAGATTGCACGCTTCCGTCATCTATGTGTGGTCCTGACTTGAACTCATGGATGTGGTCTTGACTTGAACTCGGGTGGTCAATCCCACACCAAGAATTGTCTACATCTACAGCTACATTGTGATCTGGACTTTACAGGTACATTGTGAAGTGGCCATGAAATTTGCTCCAATGGCCTTAAAACCACTTGGATAGGGTGAATCCTACCATTTGAAATTAGTGGTGGTGAATTGATGACCCATTTTGACACGCTTTTTGCATTTTCACGTTAGATTTGATCTCATTTTTCACTCCTCGTTATTTGCTTTTGCCATAGCGGCATCAAATATTGAATAGGCTGATGAATAGCCTCAATTCTCGCTTTTCTTTTAAGGAAAGCTGAGTTTGCTCGATCGACGATCGATCTGTCGTCTTTTTGTCTCTCTTCTGCACGAACACCCTCGAGCGACGAGCCTTAGCGAGCTTGGGACAGACAACTGACAACTGCTTCGTTTTGCTGTCTGCTTCTAATAGCCTTATATGCTGTGTACAAGCGGAAGGAGACGGCCTTAAGACTTGAGTTCTAATGTGGACAGTGGAGTAGAGTGCTTTAATTCTTGTCTTGGCGCTCGGATCGAATCCAGACTCGTTGAAATTTGACATAAAATTCACCTCAGGAATCAAGAATCTTTGTTTGAATTTCATCTGTGTAGCCTGTGTTTGTGTTTTCGCTGAAACTCTGGGCTCCGAGAGGAGTTATAGCTTGTTCTTTTTTGGTCGTGAATGAGGTGACAGGTCTAGCATTCTGACAAAGGTAGCTTAACATGAAGGAACCCTTGCCCTTGCTCGGTAAAATGTAATGCGGAAATTTTTTCTATTTTGGTCTGATGTACAGTTTATAGCTTTGGAATTTGGACTGGCTGCTTCAAAATGAAATTGCTTGTGAAGTGGCGTACATCAACGTAGTAGGACTAGATAATTGACATCTGTGTTTTGAGTGTCTGGAGATGAGAGGTTACAGTCTGAAAGACCTTACTATCTGAAAACAGCTTATTAGGACTAGATATTGAAGTATTCAGTGTTTTGAGACGTGAGCTTTTCGCTATTCCTTTGAAAAGAATTTGTTATCTGGAGCTTCTGCTCTAATGAAATGCTGGGGTTTGGAGGCTTTGCTTTGGTGTGCAAGGATTCACTGCACGTTATCTTCCAAACGTAGTCTCTGGTCGGTGGCTAGGAGTGATGTATGAGTTGGGGAGAGTCAAGTCACAGACGATGGAGGGCAGGAACAAGAAATTTGTCAGGTACGTACTTTATCTGCATAAGCACGTCCGGCTTAGAACGTGGACTAAAGAAGCCAAGTAGAAAAATCTTTGAACCTTATTAGAATAGAATGTCCAATATCTGCAATAAGACGCAGCGTAAATGTACGGAGGTTCATTACTTCAATGGGGAGAGAGAGAGAGAGTTTAAAAGATTCAATGTTTTCTTGGTCAGATTTCATAGCGACAACAACAGTTGGGAGAGGTCAATCGCGACAGACTCTGATAACTTTTCCAATTTATCATTCGGCTCCGTAAACATAAGATCCGACCCCAGCTCTTCAAAACATAAACGACCATTTGGCTCACACAATTTTGTTAGGCTAGGTAAATATTTGCAGTATGGTGCGTCCAAAGTATTTCCGGACGATGAGAAGAGATCTGAGCGGCCATCAAGAGCAAAAATCTTGGATCCAAGGAGTAAATTTGTTCAGAAGTGGAACCAGTTTTTTGTTATATCCTGCCTGGCTGCAGTGTTCATTGATCCCCTTTTCTTCTATCTGCCAGTTGTGAATGGTCGGGACGTATGCATATCGATCCAGGAAAACCTGGAAATTATAGTGACAGTTCTGCGCACAATAACGGATAGCTTCTACCTTTTCCACATGACACTCCAGTTTAGAACTGCATTTGTTGCGCCATCGTCTCAAGTGTTTGGTAGAGGGGAGCTCGTTGTTGATTATCTACAGATAGCACGGAGATACTTAAAGAAGGACTTCTGGCTGGACTTGATTGCGGTTTTACCTCTTCCACAGGTAACGTTTTTGTTCAGAAAAGCGCCTTCCATTTTTTGAGAAGTTTGACCTGGTCTATCAGTTCTAAGTTTTGACACCGTTTCTTCAGTCTTGTCAGATTCTACATAGCATTCTAGGATGAACTGCCTCCCTGCAACATTTAACCAGTGAAGCAATCAGCACAGTAATTTTTTGGATAGGGTAGAGCTATATATAATTTCTGTATCCTGTTCATAGGCTTCCAAGTATGATATCTCTGTTTTTTGGGCCATTTTTGTCGACATGCTATCAATATATTTCAGAAGGTTTTCTCGGTCACATTGTGGGGATTTAATTGTATCTCCTTTTCATTGCCCGAGGATGAGAATGCCTCCATTAAGTTGCATGTCATTTTTGTCTTTTTCTTTGCAAATAGGCTAGAATTCTTACATGAAATTATTCTGAGATCTTTATCCAAGTTGAAGCAGCTGCTGGCAAATGTCGAACCTTTCTACCTTTGAGGGGGTAACATGTTTGCTTAGCGGCAATATTTTAATGCAGTTCGTCACCCTCCTTGTAGCTATGTTGCAGATTGGAAGGTAAGAGGGACAATTTTTCAGTATGTTAACAGTTCGTGGGATGATGAAAGATAAAGCAAGTTTGAAGAATGTTTGGTGGAGACACTTTGGTGCTTAATTTTTAGCCACACATATACTCAATGACTTCGTGGGAGGTCAAGTTTTTATTAAGCGTAATGTACCACAAAACTGATCATGATTGTGAGCAAGAGCTGCCAGCAAAATAGTAAGCAATGATGATGTGGAGTCCTTTAGTTTGATGTCAGTGTCGATGTGCACATTGGGTTAATCTGAAGCATCTCTGCTGGAGTTGAATTGCTAGTCGAAGCTAATGCAGGAGTTGGATAGATTTCTGGTAGAATGCTTGAGAATATATGTGAAGGCACCACAGCTTTTATGTTAGTGTCCAGAATTGGAGTTCTGCAGCACCAGAGATCGACAATTTTATGTATCAGAATAACCTGATGGTAGCAAAGAGTGTTCATCTGAGAGACTGTTGCCAAGGTCTTGAGCCAATAGTTTGAAAGGCTGCTTGATTTAGTTCCATTTGATGATTACAGGGACTTAATAGTGGATAGAATGCGCACATGTAGGGCTTTTCCAAACAGAGCTGTTGTGGTTACCACATGCTCCAACATGGGATCTCCCAGCGAGGGTGAGCCTGATGAGTATCTTTTAGAGAGCTAATAAGTTGCTCTTTCTTCCCCTTTCTTCTGTCAAATGTACAAACGAGAGAGACTAATCCTTAACAGACCATTGCCAATCTGGTTAGGGGGGTCAATCAAAACTCTTGATGCTAAGTGCACCGATTCAAGGGAAAAAGGGGATTCAAGGGAAAAAGGGGTTCGTAACTTGAAAGGTGTTATCAATGAAGCGTAGAAACATCAAAAGTCATTCACATAGCATTCTCCAACTAAGAAATCGTATGAATATCAATGGCCGCTGATAGCTTAAACAAACACAGAAGTGTATGTCATGAGTATATCAGAAATAATAGATGGCAAAGGCGTAACAGGGGGCAGAGAAGTAGCCAACTGAACACAAAAGTTAGCTTGGCCATAAAATGTAGAAATTTGATAAGGAAGAAGATGAAACATAGATGTGCTCTGAAGAGAATGAGAACTAGCGACCTCAACGCGCAGAGGAGGAGAAATAAGAATGGTAGGGGTGTGGAGCGAGCAACAACAGAGTGGCTAAGAAAAGAATGAGTGCTACAAGAATCAACAAGGGTGATAAACTCGCGTCCAACAACGCGAACATGTAAACGGATATGACGAGGGCCCACACTTCCAGACCAAGTGGCATAAGCTAACTGGGCCAAACACTTAGCAGAAGTATCATGAGGAGTAGAAGGATGGTCATCAGAAGGGGATTCCTCAACAAGATAGAGAGAAGAATCATCAGTGTCAAAAACCTTGTGAACCTGTAAAGTAGCTGGTGGGCATGGATGTGGGCAATTACGGTTCAAATGGTCAGGGCTACAACAGTTAAAACCTAGATTCTTAGAATGGATCTCAGCCATTTCTTGTGATGTATAACACTTAAAGACAATGGGGTGAAGGGGGACGAACAATAGAGGAAGTGGGAGAAACAAGAGAAGAAACAGTCGACGAAGCAGATGGTGGAGGGGAAGAACGAGAAAATGGAGGACGCGACAAAGAGCAAGACTGAAAAGAAGGTTGCTGATCAAGGTATTTATGCTGTGAAGTAGAAGCAAGCCACATAGCACGGTCTAATGAACTAGGTTGAATAGACTGAACATCAAAGCATAAAGAACCACGTATGCCAGAAATGTAGTGACCAATAACTTCAACAAGTGGAAGTACAAAGAAAAGTTAAGAAAACTCAACAAACTTTTCATTGTATTCTAAAAGCATACGTGTCTGTGTGAGTTGTTGATAGTGGTCAAGTTGAGACTGAAACCAAGTCGGATCGATTGTCACAGAATGGGTGGCCACTTTAAACTCATCCCAGGCAGTAGATACATCAAGCAGGGACTGATGAGTATGCCACCACGTCAACGTGAGTCCCGACAGGTGTAGCGCAGCAAGCTGAAGTTGTTGTGTAGGATTGCAAGAACTAAGCTGAAAATAAGTTTCCAATTGAAAGAACCAATTCTGCAAATCCTTACGATCAGAAAAACCATTATAAACAGAAAGTGTAACTTTATCTCGAAAGTCACGAACAAGAGGGGCAAGATGAGGTCTGCTGGGTAATGAGGTGGTTTATATGAATCGGATGACCATCAAGCAGAGAATTAGAGACAGGCAGCATGATACACGGGCAGGGTAGGCAAACGATGGAATATGCAGGAACTAAGACAGGTGGGCGTGACTGGACAGGCAAGTTCTGGGGAAGGCAGCGCTTGGCAGGCAGCGACTGGGGAGGCTGCAATGGCAGGTGCTGGGGAAGGCGGAGCTGGACAGGCAGCAGGCAAGGCTGGGGGAGGCAGCGCTGGACAGTTAGATCTAGGGCAGGCAGATCTGCTGGACAGGCAGATCGGGGGAGGTGGCGCTGGGAAGGCAGATCCGGGGGAGGCAGCGATGGTGGAGAGAGAGAGAGAGAGAGAGAGAGAGAGAGAGAGAGAGAGAGACGAAGATGACGTCTCCTCCAACAGGAAAGAGCTTTGATACCATGTTATGAACAGATTCACAAGTATTAGAATCAATGAAGCATAGAAACAACAAAAGTCATTCACATAGCATTCTCCAACTAAGAAACCGTATGAATATCAATGGCCGTTGATAGCTCAGGCAGATCTCCAACTAAGATCTCCAAAAATAGTACAACTCCCCTACAAGAAGCCCAAGACTAGCAATTGACTAGCCTTAGTTGAAAAAGGTCTAACTACCTCATTAGTAATGAAGTTAAACATTTCCTTCTGCTGGTTTGAACTTCTCCATGGATTTAACAGTCATAGACATGTTGGTGTCTTGGCGTCAATGTTTACAAAGTTTGTCAGTCCCTTTTAGCACTTGACTTTTGGTTACTTGCTTCTAAGTATAATGTCACAAGGCTGGTATTTTGACGACCTCATGAACCTCTTTAATTTGATTGTGTGAATTCGTAGTATTGCTCATGATTCTTAATTGATATTTATGGCAGTTCTTTATTTGGGTGGTGATTCCTATCATGAAAGGCACGACAGCAGACAACACAAAAAATGCTTTGCGTCTTATTGTTCTCGTCCAATATCTCCCACGATTGTATCGCATTTTTCCACTGACGTCACAAATGGTCAAGACCACAGGCGTTGTTACTGAAACCGCCTGGGCAGGTGCTGCATACAATCTGCTTCTTTATATGCTAGCCAGTCATGTAAGTTCATTGTGCCACCATTATCACCTATGAAGTGTGAATGGTGTGTGCCGTCGAGTTCTTAATTCATGAAAGTTTGCTTTGCTTCAGGGCATACCGTTTTTAAGGCATTGGATTCTAAGAGGCATTAAGGCACTCTAGACGCAAAAGGGTCTTTTTTTTCTTAAATTTCAAGAAGACCGTCATGCATTGTACTATTCAAGTCGTCTTTTATAATATCTAGGATCTCTTAACTTAAAGAGCTACCTTCAGAAGGCTTCCCCTATGGCACTAAAAGGTCCTTACTTTTAGTTATGTAGATAGTCTCAGGTTTTACAGTATACTTTGTGCTCTGAAGAGGTAAAGATTGTGACAATAGTTACACCACAAATTTTTTTTAGTTGAAGGAGCAGAAAAGAGCCTAAATTTTCAATATTTTTCAACGGTTCTTCCAGGCTTGTTCAAGGACTAGGCGTAAGAAGTTTTGTTGTAGTGTTAGTGCAGGCCAACCTATGTCTTCATATGGGAGCATTATAGTTTCATTTATTGTTTTAAGCAGTGTGTGCCTATTCGCAACCCTTTAGAGACTACCCAATGAAATCTATGGGGGATTTGTATCCTGTGGCCCAAACTGTGTCATCAAAGTTGCTCCATTGTTTATTGAATTCATGGTGTTTCTCAGGTCTCTTTTCTACCAGCTTTCATAGTTTGTTGGCCTCCTTTGTTATGTCCATACTCCATAGAAATCCGTTCCAAGGTTTTGGGGTAGGAATGTACTGGTACAATGCATTTATTTTTAAAATTTTGTAATGCTAAATAACAAGATCAGTCAGGATCTGAAGCCTGAAAATGATGCAATGATGAATAAGCGATGCGTAGCGAGGGAGGACTTTTGAGAACTAGTTGCCACCCTAATGAGAATATGGAAAGTCTTGATCCAACTGCTATTTGTGGAGGTAGAATGTTGAGATAAATGAACGTTTCGCAAAACCATTTCAAATGAAGTTAGAATAGAAAAAGGCACCTTCTGACACAACTTCCACTGATGATGCAAGGATGAATAAGCAATTAACAGCACCAAAACACCTTCAGAAGTCAGCTGTTAAGATCAATGAACGTTTTTGAAAAACTTCATAGAAACTCAGAATAAGAAATAAAAACATACTTTTTTTAACACAAAAAAAACAGCCTTAGTAAATAGAACTGTAGATTTGTTTAAAACCCGAAAGAAAAATAATGATTTACGTTTTTGTTTTGGAACCGTTTCATTCAACCATTTTTTTGGTAAACTGGTTCTTGAAAATCACATCTACTACCGATTTTGGAGAATAATTTTCTTCTTGAATCATGACAGCCTTCGGGTCTTTCAACTGTTGGAGCCTAAACTTCTTGAGATGCTCAACATTCAAGCTTCTGTAGTTTATACTTGAATGGTCAAGACCTCCCACTCACGAAGTACTTCTCACAATTGAATATTCCATTGTCAAGCCCCCTACTTTCACCATCTCAACATCAAAATATATATCCTCCATCATACTCATGTGATCACTTAATTGGAACTTGTATCAACTCCAGGAACATAGCGCATGCTGATTATGTTTCTTTTGAGCTTTAGAATTCTCTTTGAGAGGTTGAAGATTGCACCATTCTAAATTGTTTGGGTGATAATCTAGTTCACAAACTAATAATTCAAGACAGCGACCTACAAAGTTGAATGAAGTTGACTATAGTCTGAAAATCCGTTGCATACAATCCGTTTGAAACGGAGTTTCATTGGATGAAATGTGTTTCAGTGAAACTGTGATCAAGTTGCTCATGTGCAGGTCCTTGGGGCATGTTGGTACTTGCTAGCTGTTGAGCGTCAGGATACTTGCTGGCGGAAGAACTGTAAGACTGAAAATGGATGCAAGGTGAACTTTTTTGATTGTGGGAGTCAAGATGGTGGACAAAGCCTAGACCGGAAAAACTGGCTAAAGTCTAGTAAAGTTACAGCTAATTGTTCTCCTGGTGACAACACAAATGGAGGTTTTTTCAATTTTGGAATATATGCAGATGCTCTTACGAATGAAATCACGTCAGACACCAACTTTATTGTCAAGTACTTCTACTGCTTATGGTGGGGACTACGAAATCTAAGGTATAAGCTTTCACCATCTATGTGATTGCAAGTAAACAGATTTTGACTGGTTTTCTAATAATTGCATTTGTGAATACGCAATATGCTCGATATCACTATCCGTACACTTCACCAGATGCAATAACTTTGAGCTTATTAGAGCTAGTATCCTTGCAGTACACTTGGACAAGGTCTTACTACCAGCTCATATATGGGGGAGGTGCTTTTTTCTATAGCTCTTGCTATACTGGGGCTCATCCTTTTCGCCCTTCTTATTGGTAACATGCAGGTAATCCTTCTCTAACTGAAGCATCTTCTTCATTCTGTCTGTTTTTGAAATGCAGCTCACTTGGTCAAAACCTCTCAACGAGTACCTTTGTTGGGGAGATAGCGTTTGCTATAATGATTGCCATTGTTGGACTTGTTCTATTCGCTCTCCTTATCGGCAATATGCAGGTAGCTTCTATTCACATGGAAAATTGCCCAAGATTGCCTATTTAAGCATTTTTTTGTGTAAGACATACTAGGAAGGAAAAGAGGGAGATTGAAGCAGTTCACTTGCTTGTATTTACATGGAAGATTGCCCTGGATGTTCATATGTAAGCATTGCAATACTGCTACAGCCGCATACATCCAAAACGGAACAGGCAAGTCTAGTGTCCCTCACACAACACCACATGAGCTATGGTGGGGTAAAAAGCCCAATCTGTCTCACGTCAGAATCTTTGGTTGTGCAGCTTATGCACATATTCCTGATAAGCTTCGAACCTGTTTTGTACGTCGTTTCGAAACGCGTTTGAAACAAGAGGTCCAGGTTCGAAATAGGAAGACTAGTACTAAGTAGATACATCCAATTTCTATCTCCAACTTAGTGGCTTTAGTGCTTATTGTGATAACTTCAAGTCATAAATTAAGAAGATTAAAACTTGGGGAGCTCTGAGAAATTGTTTTGAAACACAATAGCAGGTAGATGATTAATGAAAGCAAGACACCTAGTATTCGAACCTTAGAAGTTAGAATCAAGATTGAAATCAATGGCTTCAATGCTCAGAGTCAGAGCTTACAGTTTAACAAAATTGAAGAACCTTTTAAAAAATTTTCAAAACTTTGGACATGGTCACCTCTCAGAACCGCACGGAAATGCAAAAAATTTGGTTTTTTTCTAAACGGATCCGTTTCGAACGTGGCATTTCGAACGCGTTTCATTGCTCGAAACACGTTCGATACAACATTGAAGCATTGTTTTGTATAAGACATGCTAGGAAGGCAAAGAGGGAGATTAAACACAGTCACCATGTTTGTGTCTCAATCACTTGACAAAGTTATATTCATGTTATAAAATCTCTGATACCAGGCTGCATGATCAATTTCTGACCTGGCAGTACTGAAAAGCAAAATTGCTTTACATACTCAAGTTGGAGTGTGTTCCATATGCATGAATACCATTGGATTCTCCTTTTTTCTTTGGTTCTCTTACTGCCCAGCTTTGCAGTTCTGTTATGTACCACTATTACATAAGAAGGATGTTGGTGCCTTGATAAGTTTTTTTCAGTCTCTTTCTACTAGCAACTTACAATTGAGGGTGATTTGAAATCAGATATTTCATATAAATCTATGATAGTGGTAGGTTCATACTGTTCTCCAGTTATGCAGGATGTACTTAAGTGGCTCCATAGATCTTTCACTATTACGCTCTAGAAAAACTTTAGTTAGGGTCCACCCTTCATTTCAGAACAGTGAGAATTACCAGAGGTTTTCTGATTGGAACCTCTTTAACAAACATGCTTCTCTGCTTGTAGGTGGTTACATATGGGTCACCTGGTTGATTGTTATTTCTCAGAAAGGGGTCGAATGGTGCGGAGTCATGCAGAAGCATTCTCTGTATAGTTCATGGAAGCTCTATTTTTTTGAATTCAGATGGGCATCTAAGTGAGCATGCGACACCAGAATTGAAAGAAAGAATAGGCCCAATTGCTTTTCTCAAGAAAAAGTGATCCTCAGTTTCTTTGATCCCAGAAATGGATTGTTAATACAGCTTTGTCCGAAACATTATATTTTTTCCTTAGCGTTCGATCATTATTCCTGACTGTGCTTGGTTTGCATTGAGTTTGCGCATTTTGAAATTCACATCTCAATTGTATGTCATATCATGGGAACTATTGTTTCTTGGCCGATTCAAATTGGTCATTTGAATTGGGCCTATTCGTCGATTTCGAATCAGTCCCGGCCAGTTCGAACAATGAACCAGTTTGAATTTTTTTTTTTTGGTTCATTTTAGTGCTAGGCCTTCTGTTCTTCCACAAGCAAGTAAATTACTGTTTATAGCTCTTTATATACAACTGCAGTCAAGCTTGCCGCTTGCTACATGGTCTGCCTAAAGTAATTCAACTCATCACCTAGGCACCATCCTTGTCTAAGCTCACTTGATCACCACCCATGTCCATGTCACACTTCCAAAGCAAATTCCCGATCACCACTATGGAGCACACAGCGCAGCCATGAAGCAAGTTTTAAGACGCCTAGCTGTTACCTACCACCATCCCCCAAAACAAAACTGCCCGAGTTAGTATGTGGGAAGACAGGTGTCGTGGCTGGGCATCAGTTGTTATTCATGTCCGAAACGAGATTCGCGCAGCTCGAGTGGTAGGCCATGCGTAGTGCACACAAGGAAATTGGAATCAGGATTAGGATCGACATTACTTTTAACTTAGTACTTACAAATTACAATCTACAATCTAGTATCTAGTATATCTACAAAGTACTAATATAAAGCAGTGAATCGGGGAATCGAGAATAGAAATCAACCTGCAGCCTCTAAGGCCTCCCGATGGTGTATAGCACACACATCCTCCTCCTCTTGTGATCTTGATTCATGCTAGAGCAAAGCTCATCGAATACCTTACCAACATAGTTGCCCATTCCGAAACGTGTATACAAATGTGACCTGATATGAAAACTCAAAACATATTTTTTTCTCCAAACAAAGAAAACTAGAATGTTTTAAAAACTAGTTTAAAATAGGGAATCACATTGGACTACCTTAAATGGAGAGCTTAGACGAAAAAAATCCATTTATAGATTTCATTTTGAAGGGGCTCAATCATTGTAGCATTCAGAAGAATATTGATTCAAACAATATTGAAATTTGAAACACGGACCTTTCCCAAAAAAATAATGAATACAGATCCAAAAAAGATCCTTTTCCAAAAGGTTTGAGATTGAATACATACACTGGATAGACATACATACACTCAGCATGGAGGGACATAGAAATAATTCTATAACCTTCTGTGACAGGCACAGACACTAGATAGACATCCCCCCCATCCCATCATAGACATCCAAAAGTAGGTGTACGTCATCACATGCATGTTAAAAACAAGTTCAATTTCCAACACTGCTTCCAGTTTACACATAAAACAAAACAAAAAAAAGCAGTTGACGAATCTTCAGCTCTCAGACTGCAAGTACAACACTGGAAAGGTCCTGGTAGGAGTGTTGAGCATCGGATTCTGAACATTATGCACTTGAACATACATGAGTGAAAATAGTAGGTAGCAGTCGGGATTTTTTTAACGTCTCTCATCTTCACGATGATGACAGTGGTGGGGTCGTTTGCAGAAAACCAGCAAGCAGAAAACAAAAAAAGTCACCGCCAAGAGTTCCAAAAGCAGTTTTGAGTGTTTTCCTGAGATGTGACTGCCCACAAAAGAAATCTGGAAAACACCAAGAAGATGATGACAAGTTTATCGAAAAAACACTGAGCAGTAAGTTGTGAAGATGTACCCAGGAGTATCTCTTGTAGAGTTCAAAAGCTTCCTAAAGTGGAGTATGAGCTCTGAACTCAATGTAGAGTGTAGAGGGTACCAAAAATTGGCCAAAATTTGATCCAAACTTGGTGCAAGAGAATCAGTGAGCTGCTTTGCAGAAAGCGAACATATTTGATCTGGTATAAGGTGCAAAAATCAGACCAAATGTGACCAAAAGCTGTCCAAATCTGACCTAGCCAATCAGCACTAAACACATGAGCCTTCGGCCACTACCTGAAATCAGCGGTAAAAAACGTAAGATGGTCTGAGGATTAGACGTAGAAAGCTTCATATCCTCGAACAATGATGAATCTATGATGAAGATCACAATAAAATTGTCCAAATGGCTCCAACAAGTTTTTCTACAATTGGCTCTGAAGTCTCCAAACACTTGATGGACTTTCTGGTTCATGTTATGTGACTCAAGTGTACAAACAAGTCCTTCTTACCCAATCTAATAACTATCCTAGGTGCCTAGGTGAGTTCATAAGGACCCAAGTACAATAGACTATCAATATAAGCCCTAGTCTCACGTCCAAGCAATCATGTCAATAATAGTTGCATAAGCCCTTTCCAGCTGACTGCTACTAACCATGCACGCGCAAAATTGGTGCCAAGAAAAAGGATTGAGGCAAATTGCAATATATGTTGAGCATTATCTTTAAGATGCTGACCTGTGAAAGTAAAGAACTAGCATATTTGAAATGTTGGCAGAGATTGCTCATTGAAGACGAGTGTACCTTATTTTGAGAGAGAGAGAGAGAGAGAGAAACCCACGAAGTCTGGATATTCTTGGGGACTTGGTGGATCTTTCAAATTTTTTTTATAATCTTTCCACAAAAGCAGTTTTGGAATGTATATTGCTATACGTAGCAACATGTGCTCGCTTTTCCCTTTTGTTTGATCTTCGGAGGAAGTAATGCACTACGAGGGGCTTGCAGGCATATCTTCAGTCTTTGACCGTGCGACTGGAGGAAATGAGACTCAATCGACGGGATACTGAACAGTGGATGAGTCATAGGCAACTGCCTCCAGATCTTCGAGACCGCGTGCGGCGCTATGAACAGTATAAGTGGGTGGCAACTAGAGGAGTTGATGAAGAATTATTAGTTCAAGGCCTACCAGCAGATCTTCGACGTGAAATAAAACGCCATCTTTGCCTAGATCTCGTCAAGAGGGTATGTTCTAGTATTAATCATTTTGAGCACCTTCAAGATCATATTAGAATCAGATTGTTCTTGGAAATGTGATGAAAGTTCTGAAATGGATGATCTAGTACCAGTTATCGTATTCATGTGCATTTCTGCAGGTTCCTATTTTTGGACAAATGGATGGTCGGCTTCTTGATGCAATGTGTGAACCGCTCAAGCCAGTGCTGTACACAGAGGGCACCTATATTGTGCGAGAAGGAGATCCTGTTAATGAGATGTTATTCATAATTCGTGGCAATCTTGAAAGTGTGACCACAGATGGAGGAAGAACAGGCTTTCTGAATTCTGGCTATCTTGGGCCTGGCGATTTTTGTGGTGAAGAACTATTGACTTGGGCTTTGCACCCAAAACCAAGCAGAAACCTTCCTTCATCAACTCGTACCGTAAAGGCTTTGGTAGAAGTTGAAGCATTTGCTTTGAGAGCTGAAGACTTAAAGTTTGTGGCAGGACAGTTCAGAAGGCTTCATAGCAAACAACTGCAGCAAACGTTTCGTTTATATTCACACCAATGGCGTACATGGGCTGCATTATATATTCAGGCAGCTTGGAGGCGTTATCAAAGGAGGAGGCTTGCTGAACTGCGTCGGAAAGCAGAGGATCACAACTTGCAAGAAGCTATGTCGGCGGGTGACAGGACCATAGCACCGAGCCTTGGAACAACTTTGCTTGCATCACGCTTTATAGTCAACGCAATGCGTGGTCTTCATCGAACCAGAAGTTTAGCGTCCTCCGAAGCACCAGTAACAATATCCAAATTGTCAAAGCCTGAAGAGCCTGATTTTTCTGTTGAAGAGGATGAGTAACTGATTTGCAACACAGAATCCTTATCAAGATCCCGCAGTTATCTTGGATCTAAAGTGTTGAAGATTCCATTTTACTTTGTGGTTCTTCGTTTGAAGTATCTTCTTAATACAATGTTGCAAATTCTCTCTCCACCTTAAGGCCTATTATGTGCGTAATGAGTTTCTCCTGTGATCGTCACAGCATCCTCTTCACTGCGTAATTGGTGGAATCTTCTATATCACAAATCAACACACCATTAACGTTTGAGCTTGACAAGCATTGCAAAGTTACATGTACCTCCCAGTCTAATTGTCAGCCTATCAGCAATGGAGTCAGCAAATGTAAATTATATAGCAACCTTTACAAGTGAGGAAGTGAGTTTTGCAGGTTTAGCAATGTAGATTGTATGCTAAGTTCAAAGAGGACCCGAGAAGTCCCATTCTCGCATATGAAAGATATTGTAAAGCACTTTATAAGATCCAAAGTTCTTCTGTCTGAACTGCCAGTATCTAAAAGAGAGTAGCATAGAGCAAGAAAATTTTGTTTTAGTAATGCCATCAGGTTGTATAAAAGTTAATATCAGGATCAGGAAGTGCGACTAGATTTATGACTGTTATTTGTTAAAATAGATAATGTACGTGTTCACACCAGCATGAAATAACTAGTTAAAGAGACTTGGGTCCCGAAAGGACGCGTTCCCTTAGAACGTCGCCTCCTCATCCTCTCTATGTATATGGGCAGTTCGCCCTTCATTATAATCAGTTAATAAAGAATGTAGTTACTTACAACACTCTCTCTCTCTCTCTCTCTCTCTCTCTCTCTCTCTCTCTCTCTCTAATACAGTGACAACAAACCAACATGAAGAATAAGAGGAAAAAAATCAACCAATCAATTGAAAGTTGTTGAAACAAGCAACTAATCAACAAAACAATGATCAAAGCTAGCTCTTTGTAGATGCCAGAAAGCTGAATTAAAGCAAAGTCCGTGTGCAGGTGAAGGAAGAGACGTCTTCTACCATAGTCCACATGAAGATGCAGTTTAGAAGCATAGATCAAAGAGAAGAAGGATCAAATCAAAAGCTGAAGCTTTCACATGAAGTGGGAGCAATGGCAACAAAGCCAAATACAATTAATCAGATCTGAAACAAGATCAGTAGAATGTCAAAATAATAATAATACTGAACTTAATAAGATCTATAATACGTTTAGTGAACACTTCGTTAAGTGGGAGTGTTAAAATAGATAATGTACGTGTTCACACCAGCATGAAATAACTAGTTAAAGAGACTTGGGTCCCGAAAGGACGCGTTCCCTTAGAACGTCGCCTCCTCATCGTCTCTATGTATATGGGCAGTTCGCCCTTCATTATAATCAGTTAATAAAGAATGTAGTTACTTACATCTCTCTCTCTCTCTCTCTCTCTCTCTCTCTCTCTCTCTCTCTCTCTCTCTCTCTCTCTCTCTCTCTCTCTCTCTCTCCTACTGCGTTCTTCTCCTGAAACGTATCATTATTGTTTGGGTTTTTTTAACAATATGCACTATCATGCTATTAGTCATAGAGGTCTATATTATTATTGTATCAATCTGTTATAATTTTGACTTGAACCTGTGAGTCTTAACCCTTGATACAGTAGTAGTTCAGGTGATCTAGCCCCAACATTTTGTATTGTAGAAAGGATTTGTTTACTTGGTACAGCTAGAATTATGCTTTCATATGAAATATAATTTGGGATGGTACTAGGGCCGAGTGATGGAAACTGAAAAATAAGTTCAGGTGCTTTTCTAGAAGTGGTACATAAGGAGGCAGAAACAAGAAAAAGACCATTCTCTGTCTAAAGTCTAGCAACTAAATTTCTGTATATTCTAGTGCACAAAGTCTATTAAACCTAAACTTAATGGCAACTTGCAAAACAAAGTAGAATTATGGTGAGTGAAGGGAGGGAGGGAGCACCAACTTTTACTATGAGCTCATTGACAAGTCAGGCCAAGAACAACATGATATCACATAAGAAACAGTGAATTGAGTAGCTACAAGAGGAATGGCAAGAAGTGCACTGGGAACATTTGGGAGGTAGTGGACAAGGAGGAGGATGAACTATTATTGTATTGACAGTTTGGAAGAGGAAGTATACCCAAGGAGGTGAGCAAGATTACTGTGGAGAATCACTCTATTTGCATGGAAGCTTGCATCTAAGAAAATTATGAGAAAAGTTCAAATTGTTTTAGACTCCTTGGTTTTATCTTTGGTATTTCAGCTTATGGTATGTTTAAGATAATTAATACTAGTCCATAAAAGTGGGGATCTAAGGAGCCCGATTTGTTTCTATTATTTTGTCTTTGTTTTGTAACTCGTCTACATATTATGATCCAGGTGCAGGGATGACATGCTTAGGAGGAGGTGGGTTTAACAGATTATACACCGCACCGGGGAAGTGGAGTTGTTGAAGGAACTGATCCCGTCGGGCTTTGTATGTGTCAGCTGGAACTTTTGATAGGCCCATTATTCTTCTAGGAGGTGGTGGAGAGAGGAAAGATGAAAAAATAGGATAAGTTGGAATGAATATTTTGGAAAAATTAAAAGCGAAATAAGAGGAGGTCTGGCTACCCGATCTCGAACTACCATCTTATGGTCGGATTTGCCATCCTTATTTCCGGCTTCGTCATTCTCATCATCGTCTTGTGGTTTCTTCGAATGAGCGCCTGCTTGGGCCTTGCACGTCGTGTCCCACAACTAGTTCACCTTGTCCAAGACTTGATGCAGGGCCTTCTTGTGTCTTCAAGCAGCTTCTGGGACTCCAGGATGATCTCTTCTTGCTTGGCCACAATATTTTCAAAATTCTTTTTCTTGGCTTCCCGTTCTTGGATCAGCCGCACGTACCTTTCCATCTGGATGGCTAAGGCCTGTGGGGCCATGAATTGTATGTCCTTGGGCTTATTTAGAGGGGCATCAACTATCATTGCACCCAACGATCCATCTCGTACTTGGTCGATCTAGACCATCTGGTGCTTCAGTTGCTGCTGAACCTCTTCCAAAGTGGTCTTTTGCCCGGCCATCGCGGATCTGATTTTCTCTGTCTCTTTTTTCTTTTCCTTGTCCAGTTTCTGTTGTTGCGCAATTTCTTGGTCCTGGTACTTGACCTTGTTCTCGAGCATTTGATGTTGGCTTACCAACCAATGCATGTGGCAGCTTGCTTCGGATAGGCCGATCATTGAGCGCTTAGCTATTTCGGAGAGCTTCTCAGGGTTAGTAAGGGTTGGGTACTGGTCAGGGGTGTGAGCTGGTGAAGCTAATTCAAAGAATAGGCATTGTGTAGGCACTAAAGATGGAGGTGGAGGGAGCCACTCAAGATGATATCATCCACATAGATTAGCAAGATGGTAACATCACTTCCAGTAAACCTATAATAAAGTGAATGATCATACTCACTCATAACAAAGCCTTGAGAGAGTAAAAAAGTGCTAAGATTAGCATACCAACTCCTTGGTGCTTGCTTAAGGCCATACAAACTCTTTTGTAGTAGACACACATGATTTGGCTTTGTTGATGAAATATAGCTCTCGGGCTGCTCCATGTACACTTCCTCCTCAAGATCACCATTCAAGAATGCATTTGAAATGTCCATTTGCCATAGATCCCATCCATAAAGTGTAGCAGTGAACTGATGACTCGAATCCTTACCATCTTAGTCACAGGTGCAAAGGTCTCATCATAGTCAGTCCCTTTTATTGAGCATAACCTTTTGCCACTAACTTTGCCTTGTACTTGTTGATAGATCCATCTTTGTTCCATATCGCTTTCGAGCGCGCTTCACCTTGAAGATCCATATTACAGCGACCTATCATTGGGGAGAGACAAATTCGTTACTCAACTACATGCATATACAAGCCATGCAACCAATCCTAGCTCAAAATAGATCAGCGTTCTGAATTAGGGAGCAATTCTACAATCTATGTACTAAAATCAGGGAACAAAACAATGACAAGATTAAATACTCAGCAAGAAACAAGAAACAAGAAAACTAGATTCCTAACAGCACTCTAGCAGCCCAAGAATCAAGAAACACTCATTTCTTGATGCTTAGAATGCCCAAGAACAATAAAAAACTGGAATGTAAGAGAATATGCAAGATCTACACCACAAATCCAGCCTATTTAGTTTACTTGAATGTTGATTCCTACATTAATCCACAAACAAGAAATGAAATCTAGTCCACAACTAAAAGCAAGAGAGTAAGAAATATAATTAATCCACAACAAAAAGGAAATTAAAATATGCTCATAGGAATTTCACTCAAGAACATTGCCATGAACAAGGAGCTTTACAATCATCAAGAACTCATGGAAGATCTTCTTTATTCACTCAAGAAAACTTGACAATACATTCAAAGCTCCCTCACAAGAGAGGGGGGCCCTTAAATAAGCAAGAGGGCTGTCCATGTGGAGCCCAAGTGGCAATTCCACTAATTTGGAAAATACAAGTGGAATTTGCCCTTCCACTAGAGGTCACCATCAAAAGATGGCTCACTCTAAATTATTTAAGGGGGAGTCTACATCTATTTACAAAGCCTAGGAAATATTACTAGCTCCTACATGGTCATTCCTTCTCTGGTTACACCATGTAGGCTCACATAGATAATTCACAGTCATCCTAGCTAATAATTTCTCAGCTCTCAACTTCTTCTGCTCTCCTCCTTCTGAGACCTCCTCGGTCATGGGTGAGAGATAATCTATGTCTTCGGCTTGGCTCGGCATCTGGGGATTCCCTGAAATCTGCTAACATATACATAGTTGATTACTTTCTAGGTTAACTTCTTCTTCAATTCTCTTAAATCCCATTTTAATTTGTCTCCATCTCACGTTGTCGCACAGTCTGCATATTTATATGTAAATTCTCACAGGTGAAGAAAAGACGAAAAATGCTGTAAAAATTACAACAAATAAGGATCCTAAAACACTTGAAATGATGAGGGAAACAATAGATTATGATTTCATAAGATTAGCACAAGTTGAACCACAAAAATCTATGCTTGAACCTCACTAAATGGCCCAAATCCTTGAAGAAGGCTTCACACGTGTGAAAGTACGGCCTCCCACGGTCTGAGTACTGTACACCAGACCTACATTCAATCCTATAATCATTAGTAATCACAAGTACTCAAACAAATATGAACATAGAGAGCAATTGCACCATTATGAGAGAAAAAACATGAAATTGCTTGATTGATTTTGGTGAGATATCATCACCTATATATACATGATCCATCACGGTTTTGGGCAGGTATGAGTAGCCCTAAACCTATCCCTAATGCTAATTTTGGTGGATCTTTCATCCCTACCAAGTTAGGGTTGGAATCTTGGAGATCCCTCAACAATGCAAAAATTACCAAAAATAGCTCCTATTTTATCCAATGATGGAAAAATATTATTCTCAAATGTCCTTAGGTATTCTAAGATGTATATATACAAGGATCCTGCGATCGCATGAATATAGATTGTTTGCACATTGAACTTGTTCTGCACAATGGCAAGGGCGAGGATTTCTTTTTGATGTACAGTTAGTCTAGACCATAAGGTATTTATGTTAGAAAAGGTCCAACGGTTTTTCCATTGTTCCTTTGTGTAACCAAAAAGTTTAGATAAAAAAAGGTAATCCATCCTCCATTGGAGTTCTGGACTACAAAAAGTTGGAATAGAAAATGTCAGTTCCTAATGACATGTCTGAAATTCTGACCTTAGTAGTGAGTAGACAATCTTGTTTTTCTTCGTAAGTACTGCACTTATTTCTGTATCAGATTTTCATATTTAAGTCACTGATAGTTTTCCCTATCACTTAGACTAATCTTCCACATGGATTCCCAACGGAAAGCCAGTCCTATCATGGACAAGCTTGATGGAGCCAATTACCATCTATAGAAATTTAAGATGAAAACTGTACTAATGGCTAAAGAATTGTATGACGTTGTTACAGGTGCAGAAGGAAAACCGCTGCAATCACCAGATGGAAGTTGAAGGACGGAAAGGCTTTCGCACTCATCATCCTCAACATTACGGATACCCAGATTGGCCATGTATCCGAGGCTCAGACATCGAAAGAAGTCCGAGACATCTTGAGCACATTATACAAAGTGCAAGATATAGCTTCCAAGCTACATCTCAGGAAGAAATTTTACTCACTCAAGAGAGCGAATGGTGATTCCTTGCAGAATCACATCAATCAATTCAAGAACCTACTAAGGTAAATGGCCGATGTCGGTTCTGGCATAGACGATCAAGACGTAGTGATGCAACTGGTTACAAGCTTGCCAAGCTCATACGACAGCTGGGTGATGATCATCATGACACATCTAGAACTTACTCTTTCAAGAGTCATTACTATGTTGTTGCAGGTTGACACGCGGAGGAACGAAGCCTCAAGTTCCTCAGTTGATTCTCACACTTTATACACCAACAAGAGCACGACTAAGCAACAGAAGAAGAAAGGCCCAAAGCAATCAAAGCCAAACCAAAAACTAGCACAACACAAAGAGCAGTCGAATCCGCAGATGAAGAAGAAGTTATTCTACAGATACTGCAAGCGAAACAACCATGAAATTCAAGACTACCAGATACTGCAAGCAAAGAACAACAGCAAGGGGTAGTCGAATCAAGTGGCAAATGCAGCTGCAGAAGCTCCACAGCCTATTCAAGAAGCGGATCATGATGCCTTCATGACCAGCCATCAAGGAGCATCTGGTGACAGTTCTTGGTTCCTGGATTCCGGAGCCACTCAGCACATGACCAGCCTCATTGGTTGTTTCCAGTCCTATACACCTTATAGTACCTAGAAATATGTTCACCTTGGCGACAATAGCACACAAACTATTAAAGGTGAAGGTACTATAAGATTAAGCTTTGCAAATGATCGGTCTAAGCTACTTTCTAAAGTCTTGTATGTACCAAATTTATCTACGAATCTGCTCTTTGTGAGCAGAATCATAGATCTAGGACATAGAGTAGAATTCGAATGTGATCAGTACAAAGTAATTGATAGGATAGGAAAGATCCTAGCACTCGGAAAGAGGCATGGATACTTGTATAAATTAAGTCATTGTTTTTTTGCCTCTAGTCAGGCGCTCAGTACTTCTATTCATGCAAATAAAAGTCTACTTTGTCATTATAGACTTGGTCACTTGAATCATGTTGTTGTACAACAAATGTCTAGACAATCTATTGTTCTTGGTCTTGACTATCCTCATGATAAAGTCGAGTTATCTGTCTGTCAAGACTATCGAGTTCGTAAACAGACTAGGAAACCATTAAATCAAGCCATCAGCATACTGCTAGAGGATTGTTAGACATTGTACATTCAGACATTTGTGGCCCGATGAAAAATCCTTCGCTGAAGGATGCAAAGTATTATATAACTTTTACTAATGAATTTTCTAGAAGGACTATGGTGTATTTTATAAAGAAAAAATCAAAAGCTTTCAACTGCTTCAGAATCTTCAAGGTGCATGCAGAAAAGGAGACTGGATGGACGATCAAGGCTCAGACAATGGCGGAGAATATATCTCTATTGAGTTTAAGGACTACTGCCAAAACCAAGACATTGAGCAGCAATTCATCACTCCTTACAGACCTCAGTCTAATGGTTTAGTTGAGAGGAAGAACCATACTCTGGTTGAATCGGCCAAATGTATGCTAGCGCATGCATCGTTGCCCAAGAGATTCCGAGCCGAAGCTGGCTCCACTGTAGCTTACATCCAGAACAGATGTTCGACCAAGGCCCTCTCAGGCAAGACACCCCACGAGGTGTGGACAGGCTCTAAGCCTTCTGTGAAGAATCTAAGAGTGTTTGGATGCGTTGCCTACACGCAAATCCCAAAAGACACAAGGAAAAAATTGGACTTCCAAGGCCTCAGGACCATCCTGATTGGATATACTTCATCTGATAATACATACAAGCTGTATGATCCTGATAGCCAGCAGATCTTGTATAGTCTGGATACAGTCTTTATCGAAGATCAGTTTGTCGACATCAAAGGCAAGGATATTGCTCCAGGAGAACCTTCATCACCTGCCATTGACACAACTATTCGAGCTTCTGGCTCAAGCGTGTCTATTGTCGACCCACTTTGTGACAGCGAATCAGACAAAGACGTTGCTGCTACCCAGCAACAAGTTCCAAGAGTGGTTCGTCAGTTGAATCCTCTTATAAGATCAAGCCAAGTGCGCACACAGCCCACAAGGTATACTCCTGAGTCTGCATGTCTCTTGATACAGGAACCGACGACAGTCAAAGAGGCACTCAGCCAACCAGACTCTGATCTCTAGAGAGAAGCTATGGATAGAGAGTACTCCTCCCTGATCAAGAACCAGACATGGTCATTAGTCAAAGCTCCTATTGGCTGCAATATCATTGATTGCAAATGGATCTTCAAGATCAAATACAATGCCAATGGAGCATTGATCAAAGGAAGGCGAGACTGGTAGCACGAGGATTCACTCAGATCCCCAATGTCGACTACAGCGAGACTTTCAGTCCAGTAGTCAAAGATTTGTCG
This sequence comes from Diphasiastrum complanatum, assembly GCA_029204225.1. Taxonomy (NCBI): domain Eukaryota; kingdom Viridiplantae; phylum Streptophyta; class Lycopodiopsida; order Lycopodiales; family Lycopodiaceae; genus Diphasiastrum; species Diphasiastrum complanatum. The sequence goes on from CM055099.1 coordinate 34,318,216, forward strand.
ATCCAAATGCTCATGTCTTATGCTGTAGTTTTTGATCTCGAAGTACATCAACTTGATGTACAAACAGCCTATCTCAATGGAGTTATACAAGAAGATATCTACATGATCCAACCCGAAGGATACGTTCTGGAAGGTATGAAGAATCATGTCTGTAAACTCCACAAAGCATTGTACGGCTTGAAACAGTCTGCCAGAGCTTGGTTTCAGAGGATCAACACATTCCTCATCGAACAAGGATTCAAACCAAGCACTGCTGATTGCAACGTCTATTCCAAGTAAGCCTCAGTATTCCTTTATTATCATCATCTTATACGTGGATGATACGTTGTTTTTCAGCAACAATACCAATTTGGTCAAGGATTCTAAGCAGATCTTGTTTTCAGAGTTTGACATGACTGATCTAGACAAAGCTCACTTCTGTCTGGACATTCAAATCCACAGAAACAGAGTGAGACGACTGATTTACATCACTCAACAAAGGTATCTTCACAATGTTCTTAACAGATACAATCTAATGAATTGTAAATTAGCTCACTCACCGATGGATCCAGGCCTGCATTTGTCAAAGGACCAATTCCCCCAGACCAAGCAAAAAGAGGAGCAGATGAGAGAGTATCCTTATCGATCGATACTTGGATCTCTCATGTATGCAATGGTCTGTACAAGACCAAATATCTGCTTTTCAATCTATTAAGGAAGCGTTTTGGTTGAGAGATTTACTGTCAAACGTTAATCTGTATCAGTACAGCCCTACAATTTTATTCTGTGATAATCAGAGTGCTATTGCCTTATTGGCCAACCCTAGATTTCACTCTAGGAGTAAGCACATTGAAATTAGATATCACTACATCAGGGGCAAGGTTCTCAACAACGAGGTAAGCTTAACGTACTGCAGAACGCAGGACATGGTTAAAGATATATTCACGAAAGCACTAAGTTTTAATGCACACAACAAATTTTGTGCATTGCTCAATCTAAAGATCAAGGCATTCACGGATCCAGATTAAGAAGGGGTGTTGGATTTATCTCCTCTACTCTCCTAAATCCCATTTTAATCTGCCTCCATTCATGCTGTATTTCTTTTACTCACGTTGTCGCACAGTCTACATATTTACATGTAAATTCTCACAGGCGAAGAAAAGGCAAAAAACGTGACATTGTGTTTTTACACGTTTAAAAAAACGTGACACTGTGTTTTCGCCTGTGCAGAGATCAAGAGATTAAGCAAGTGTGTGTAAAAATAATAGCATCAGAAGCTTATCAGAGATAGACGAAGTAGATGCCTTGTGCATTGACTCTTTATTTGTCAATAATAGGTTCATTCCTCTTACAGATTGAATTAGCTTTGTAGAGCATGCAGTTTCGTCCGCTATTGTCTTGTCCTCTACTAGTAGCATTATTGACATGTATATTTACTATACTTAATCTGATAACAACTCTTTTATTCTGCGTTCGGATTTGCGTCAATATTGCTATGCTTATTTTCAACAAAGTTGTTCGCGACAAATTATTCTTCTGGTGTTTTTATTAATGTTTGTCTACGTAATCAGAACGACCGTGATTTCCATCACTAACGTTCTGTTTGTTACTGATAGGCGTAGTCATGCTTAGGGAAAGAGTAATATAGCTCATTCCGCTGCGCACAAACACTTTCTGTTTGAGTTTGTTTCTCGTTCAAGTTTCGAGTTCGCTTCTCTTCGTGTTCGTTTTCTTTTCAAGTTATTTTTGTTTCTCACACACGACACACCCTCTTTCTCCAACACTTCCTCTTTTCCATATTGATCCTGGAGATATTAATATAGCGCATCGCTAAAAACACTTATAGCATATTAGAAGAAGTGTCAGACAGAGTTAATCAAATACTTAGAGATAGTTTTGAGTACACGATTGGATCCGCTATTGATTTGTGCTCACGATTCTTCTAATTTGTACGTGCTACTTACTAAATTGATCATACAGTCGCATTCAATATTATGTCAGAAAAATCGAATGCTTCTCAATTCTTTCCCAAGAGATAATAACAAGTGTCTTGTCCAGGGTTTGGACAATTGAATCTAGTAGAGATGGAAAAGGAGTTTCAAAGGTAATTTTTATTTTTGTGATCATTAGCATTTTGCCTTAAACTGCCAAAATTGCGATGAGTGCCATTGTCTCTACCACAGATGAAGAGCTTCAGAGATTGAGGTAACATTGCATGAACTTTAAGGCATAGCCCTACACGAATAGAAAATTCTCTTTCCCTGAGACCCATCTATCATTTTTATGAATGGTTTTATTGTGCAAAAAATGATTGAGAAACACTAATGTGGCTTGGCATGTGCAAGTGAGTCCATCTTTATTCTTTCATGTGTTTCTACGTTTTTGTTTTGTTTTAATATTTGTTGAGCATAGCATTTCCCTTGCAATCAATTATTTTTTCCTCACAATTCAGGTTTTTCTTCTTTTAATGAGTCTCTATTGGTTTTGTTTTGTAATAATCTATGATAAGCATAGCTTCTCCCTTGTGATCAATTGTTTTTTTTCACAATTCAGATTTTCCTTTCTTTAATGAGTCTCTAATGGTTTTTGTCTTGCATTAATCTATGTTGAGCATAGATTTTCCCTTCAAATCAATTGTTCTTTTTCACAATCCAATATCTCTTTTTTTAGCAAGTCCTTTTAAGTTGAGCATAGGTGACCATTCTTCATCTTTTTTTAATTTGACTCATTTTTCATGTTTTATTCTTACATGATTAGGGAATTTTAAATGGCTCATTGATGCCAACCATGCTAAGCATAACTCATATCTTAACATTCTTAATAGTTACTCCTCACATATTAACGAGGATAGGAAGAGTGGCCAACTTCTTGAACAATTTAGAATCATTTACAAAAGACCAAAGCAAAGAAGGGCCATAGGGATTTTCAACAAACTAGAGAGGTGATTGTTAAAGAAGATCTAAATGAGACTTATATGCACAAGTATATTGATAATCAACCTTGCCATTACACCATTCAACAAGACAATGCAAAGGAGATTTCAAAGTTTGTTAAAAGAAGACCTTACACACTCTACATCGTAGATATTCCTCATGGCTTGAAACTCAGAGGGTCTCTAAATGATGAGAGACCCTTCAAATACGTGGAGGTGAAGGAAATTGTTGCATGTTTCCTGAAGGTCACTACTACTCCACTATGGAGAATAGTGATTTTTCACTCCAGCTGGCAACAAGTTGGTGTCAACAAGGCCTTGTTAGAGGTGTGCAATGCTGGCATCAGGAATGCCATTTGGTAAGTAAGAATTTTGTGTTTTCACTTTTGTATTTATTTTATTTTTCAAATAAAAGTATGTTTCTCTATTACTTTGCTTATGTTTTCAAGTATTTGCAGGTTCAAACCAAATGTAAGTAATTATGGTGGTGCTCGCCTCTTCAACACAGTTGAATACATAAGTATTGGCTATTTTTCAACTAAGGGAAAGAGGTCGATGCTACATTACAACAGTTGAGTACGCATATTTTTCAAATCACTTTGATTGTCCAGTAGTGAAAAAACAATTGCAGAATTTGATGACTAGTTCTGTGGCTTGCCCATAACAAAAGCTGCAACAGCCTGTAAATAAATTAATTGAAATGTTTCCACACTCAACATGTTGATTGGGTTTTAGATTTATTTAGTGTAGTGGCACCACCGGTGCATGCATGTGTTGTCATGTCGCAGTTGTTAGATTCTAGTTTAGTGAGTTTCATAAAGATGAGATTAACAGGTATTTCAGTTTTGCTAGTTGGGTTTCAAGAGGTAGTAAGAGTTCTCCCACTTTGTAAAGAGCCTCAACCACCTAACAGTGGAATTGTAGGTAACGAGGATGACTTAGAAGACCTTGTAAAGCAAGAGTACAACATCATTACACAGGTTGTTACTCAAAAGGCTCTAGCTATCCCCTCAGCAGTTATTTAAGAAACTGTTGAAGTCGATCCAAATAACTTAGTGGAAAAAAATTTTATTGCAATCTAGACACAATTTTTAAAATGATTTGTATTCATATTTTTTACTATTTCAAAAATGAAATTTGTCTTTGTTGTTGTCAATTGCAATTGTTTTTTCTCTCAAAAAAAATGTAAATCAATTTTTGTATTACTTAAATTGATTGATGTTGGATAATACCTGGGTTTAAAGTTTTATTTAGATTTTACATTTTACAATATTTATACAGATCCTAAAATATTACTACCTAATAAAAAAACAAGCTTTCAAAAAAATACTGAGATCCTTTAAATTATATGTTTGGAAAAACTTTTAACTAAATATATTTTTCAAAATTTTAAATTTACATCTTTAAACAATTATTATTTATTGTAACAAATTGCATGAATTTAATTTTTGTAATTTTTCATAATCTGAATAAACAAATTTTAGAATACTCATCTCAAATTTAAAACATTTGCAAAATGCAAAATTTAAAAAATAATCAATTACTTTAAAAAATTAAGATTCAAAATAAGGTGAACTACCAAAAAATTGTAAAAGCTTTTAAAAAAATGGGTCTCTCTGCCATTTCCCGTTTCAAAAGATTTCGTGTTTTGTTTTATCATGTTATTGTGTTGCTTATCAATGGACCAACTGTTAGGATGCTATAATTGGCACATGACAAGATAATGTCCACAATGAAAGCTTTATGTGGCATTTACATTGAATAGAGCCTTGGGCTAAGCCTTCTTTTTGGACTCTTCCCTTGGGTACGGCCGTCACAAGCATGAAGTCCTAGGGCCAAGAATTTATCCTATCATAAAATTGTAGAGACAGTAATAAACATGTAGTTCAGCTCTACTACATACAACAGCTTTCTCTAGCCTTCAAGTTCTTGGTGAAAAGCGACTCAAACCTATCAACGCCAACATTTTCCATGATTGTAAAAGTGAGGGGGCCATCTCTCAACACAGTAAGAAAGATAGTCCCTCCATTAACTTTGAGTATGTAGCCTTCAAACTCCAATGGTTACAAAGTCAAACTATACCCTTGAGAACATACCTCTTAAGTGGCTTCTTATTATTATCTTTGATGCCGTCACATTTTGTAAAGATACAAGTATAGGCTTGTGAAAACCTATTCACATATAATTATGATTGCCTATCTTCTAGTTACAAATTCATTTCAAAAAGCTGAATTTGAAGGAGGCATTTCACAAGAATAAGCAATGCACTCCCTTGCAGATGGTTTTGCATTACAAATGGAGTAAGTGCGAGTCTTGATTGTAGCATGAATGGACATGTAGGGGCCTGCATGCTCCATTTGGGTATGTACCCATGCATTGGCAAGGAATTGACTTGACTGGTCAAGCCCCCAACCCAAGTATGCTACACAATCACACCATGTTAAGGACTAAATCTTCATGCTAATATGAAACAAGGAAAATAAGCTCAAGATTACCCTTTATTTAGAATAGACAAAGACGCATGTTGTAATTGCCATATATGGCAAATAGAAGATTTGCATTTAATAAATCCATAGATTTTAAACTCCTTATCAATGTGTCATACTAACAAGCCACTTGCATTTCTCCAAATCTATGCATGACCCTTCATCATTGTTACCGAGCTTGAGACTTGCAATGAATTCTAAAACAAAGAATTATTGAAGAATTTTTCAAGATTCATTACAACCAATGATTCCTTGCAGATGTGTTTCGTGTTTTGTAATCGATTAACAACTTTGTATGCACTTTTCAATCTAAACTGCTAGTAGATTTTGATTTCGTACACACTTCTCTTTTTAAGAAAGGCGTTATTTTTTTGTGCCAAAGCACATTGAGCTTACATTACAATTTACACTATTGAAATTGTACCTCCTTAAAAGAATAACCAATTCTGGACTAAGATTCGACCTCATAACTATCACAAGAACTCTTATCCAACTTAGGTGTTGTGGGACCAACTTAGTATATCATATTATGATTCTTGTACATATTATGTAAATACATTTTAACAAGTAACACTACACGTAAAAAGTGAAATCACTTTCATGATGAAAGATAAAGTTGTCAATTGAAAAAAATAATTCTTCATTAAAACTTACAAATATCTATATTATTGGTGGCTCAAAGATGAGGCTAAAATTTACTCTCAACTTGTTCAATAATGATATATTGTAGATCAACTTTGCTTAATTTTTAGGACCGTCTTTGCATCCATTCATGATGCTATGATAATGTCAACTCACGTCAAATGTGTTGTTATGCCTAATGTTTCTAGGAAGATGTTTTCTCGGCAAAGCTAGCCACCTTGTTTTTTAACATTGAAACATAGAGCACATATGTAGATGCTAATCTCATCTTGGACAAATTCACTCTCTCATCATTCTATATTGGAGTTCTCAATCCAATTAAGACAACAATTTATTAAGCTCAAAGTTAAATTATAACAAATTGCTCTTTTATGTGGTTCATATTGCCTCACCTTTTGGATAGTCAGCTCTTTCAACATTCATGATCTCAAGAGAATCGCCCACTCGATTTTGGTAAACTGCACAATTTCATATAAACGCACTTTTATTTATGGTCAAATGTGATGTCATCCATAGTGCAACTTAGTGACAAATGAAATTGAATGCATTCCCATCGAAGTGTATCTATTTTGCTGCTAACTTTTGCGTTTCCGATCCACTCATCAAGCTCGCTCCCAGCTTCCACACAGCCCACTGATTTTCAACATTAATTAGTTAGCCATGTGTATATATACATCAACTCATTAATTGCTCAGTTAGACCTTTAGCAGATCAATCGAACATCCAGAGCACCATTGTTTTGTTCTTTTTCTTTGTTATTACAGAACATTGTTTCAAGAAGAACACAACTCTGTCTGCATTTGGACTGTATTTCTTCACAACTGAATAAACAATGTCCCAATCAACACAAATGATATTGAATGTGTTCCCATCAAATTATGTCAGCAAAAGGTTATGGATCTACATTATCACTAAAATGCTTTCAGATGAAATTACATGTTTTAAGCTTTATGCAAACAATGACACAATTTTTCAATGGTATCCAAAACGACCCTAAACAAGTAATCTGTGAATGTCAATTTTGCTGTCATTATGAGGTTCAAGTCCTGTCACTACTGATTATGGTTCCTAAAGTTGAACATTATCCATCTAAGGTTTTTGGCTTTCGCAAATCCTCCTGGTGCAATTTTAGTCATGCAAATCTGTCCCTCGTAATCCAACAAATTTAAGGAATCTTGGAGCCCTTCCAAAGTTAAATCAAATCTTGGGTAACAGGATCATGTCTAAATATCGCTCTAAAGTGTGGGTGATGATGGCTATGCACCACACAAACAATATGATGCTGTACCAATCTAGCACATTATCAATCCTAAATAGTGTACATTGTGCACTCCAGAGTGGAGCTCTTGCAAGTATCCAAGAACTGCAAGAACCTAGATGCCTTGATATGAACTCCTTATCTAAAAAAATTGCAGGGTTCGCAATAGCATTCATGGAGGCTTTTATGCTTATAAATAACTATACCAGAAATTGCATGTTAAATAAAAAATCAACTGATAGAGAAAAGTATGTTACAACTTACAAATATAAAGATGCTGCAAAGACTATATCTCTTTTTATACTTGTGATGGCATTTTGAAACCGTGCCTCCATATCTGTATCACCTATTGATTGCGAAGCAACTACAAGCTGTTGAAGAACTTCTTCTAGACGTTTCATCGCACGAATGAGACTTCCCTCAAACACTTCTGCTAGCTTCATGATCTCTGAGAACTTCGCGCCCTTACACCATGCATATACTACCTCCATGATGTCAGGACGAAGAGATGCCACGTAATCTTCAACATCTATAGGCATCTGATATCAAGGAAGTACAAATCCTTAGCAAACACCAGGTGCAGTCAGTATCACGGCAATGAACAAGCAAACAGAACCAATGCATATAGTAGGCTCTATATATAGAGCATGTTAAAAGCTGAGAGTATCAAGAACAAGCTATTCCATGCGGAATGGTGACAGAAATACCCCATGTAGCAAAATAGAATTACCTTGCACTCCATTTGAACTTTCCCCACTCTCCTTGCAGTATCTTGGAGCTGAGAAAATGGCCCTGCAAGGTCTTCACGGAGCTTTTTAAAATTTTTAGTCTTCTCCTGCCATACTAAACATGACAATAAGGCTACAATCTGCTCAACTGAAGCCTCCTTCAGCACACCATTGAATATAAGTTCAGTTAAAATCAGCTCATCAGCACTGCTAATTTCACAGGCGACTCTGCCCTTGAATTCTACAAGATCATCTGCCGTTGCATACCTGTAGCAGTACACATGGTCGGAGCAGAAATTCAGTAAACCATATACCAAAATTCAGTTCACTACTCTCTCATAAACTGAATAATGAAACTACACTTTTACTTTTAGAATGAAAATCACGTATCTTAATCTTGCAGTAACATCATGCCACAAGTACTCGAACCTATACATGGGACGGTCTGCTAAAGCAGTTAAAAAAGTCCGTATAAGGCTGACCACCACAAGTAAATCACGACTAGAAGCATAGCTGTCATCATACGTTTGAGTTTCAAATTGTCTGCAATTTTGCAAATGTTTTCATGGAGATAACCCTAATTTGCCCCTACATTCACATTGAAATTTTTGTGATAGCTTTAAAATATGCCTCAGGTTTTGAAAAATGAAACATCAAATTACCGGTGTATTACAATTTCCAGAATGTCACATTTGTAAATAATAGTTCACATGAAATTCCCTATCATAAATGTTGAAGTTCGAATACGAGTTTGCATGCTTGTGAGTTTGCAATCCAATGCAAACGTACTTGCCAGTCAATATGTCTAGAAGGCAGATGCAAGCTGAGGAAATCTCACCCAAGGCGTCTCAGAACCCTCCTTCGAGCCTTTAACTCGTCTTTAAAAACAAGGGTTGAGGCAAGACGAACTTCCTTCCGAGTAATGCGTATGGCTGCAGTTAGATTTTCCTTTTCCTGTAAAACCTTCAACCGTTCTACTAGAGTGGTTGAATTAGAAAGAGCATGATTTGCCAACAATGACTCTAAGGCTTCTACTCGTCGCACAGCTTTCTTGTAGTCACCACTTTTCACCTGTCAGTGATCCTTATTTCAGTCATTGCGGCGTAGGGCAGTGACAGTTGGTCAAAGATGAAACACTCGAGCAGAAACAGACAATTGATCCATTCAATGATTAGCTTTACTCTTCCTCTGCCTCTACCACAACCTTGTTGTGTGGCATGTCCTGGACCAGTGCCATGATCAAGGAATGCAAAAGTTCCCTCATTTTCAGCACATATCCTTGACAAGCAATGAATGGTGAAAATTCTTACCTGCATATCATCTTCAGGATCCAATAACTGCACACCATCAGGAAATCTTCGAAGAACTTCTGCAATAATTTTCAATGTGCGTTCCCGTGCTTCAATTGGTCGAAGATCCTTGGGAATGCGGATTCTTACGGCACTAAGACTGTCCACCTGCATTCTAAAGACAAACTTTAGTGAAGCATTCAATAAATGACCCAACAAAGATGTAAAACTGTGCTAGATTTTATTATGAATAAGCTATAAGCACTATGCACAGTTCCAACAAATTTAGAACCAAACATGAAAAGCCACATCGCTGCAATTACGGTCGACATAACGTCAGGTGGAGCAAAGCTAGATCAATAGGACATTGATGACTTCCAAGAATGGTACAAAATCTTCACAAGTTATTTATCTTCTTAAAAATCTTTTCAGTCAGGATAGATTTTGTCTTGAGTCACAACTTTTTTGTATACACAAATGGATTTCGTCTAGGTCCTCGACGCACTGGTTGAAAAATAGGTTCTCAAGCTGCATAGCCAAGAGAACATCTGGGTACGTTTCCCACAACATGTGAACGTGGGAACAGGAATGCGTTCTCTGGTACACTGATTGTAGGTCCAAGCAAAACTAATCAGTAAACTTCTCAAGGCCAAACTTCACTATGCAGCCATCAGCAATAGCAATGAAGCACTTTGGGGATAACTACTAGTAGCCATTTTTTATTCCTACATCTATCATGACACAAAGGGGAAAGTTGAAACCCAGGATCCCTTTCATTGACCGAAAAATTTCTAAAAAAGGGTAGAAGTGACAGGAAAATGGGAGTTAAAATTGTGCCGTGAGGCTGGAGTTCGGAGTAATTCTTGGAAACTATGCATAGTATCATCATAGAATCTGAGAACCGTGAACAGTTCACCGCGGTTCTCAGAACCGTACAGTTCACAAAGATTTTAATGGTGAACCATACTAATTAATTAATTAATTAATTTTATGTTTTTTTTAGTTCCCACCCCCAAAAACAGCCAAAAAAAAAGCCAAAAAATACCAGAATGAGGGCCAAAAACAGTGAAATGAGGGCCAGAAACAGTGAAATGGGGGCCAGAAACAGCGAAATGAGGGCCAAAAACAGTGAAATGGGTTTGGGGGGGAAAAGGGTCCAAAAAAAAATTAATTTATTAATTACAAGAACTGTACCACGGTTCATGAACCGTGGTACGGTTCACCCAACAGTTCTTGGGACCCACGGTTCCAAGAACTGTTGGTTCTATGAGTGTATCATTTAATGAGATCCAAACCAGTATTAGAGATAAATCTCTAATCATGTAGTTCATTTAAATAAATGAGTAGAGTTTTTTCTTGAAAATTTTGCTTAGCAGTCAACCAATATAGCCATTAGTGATTCAGGCGTATAGCAAAGGCATTGTGTACTAGCTAATGACATATAGTTCTAATCACATTACTGGTAGTTTGTATTGTCAAGCTTATCTCTTGAGCCTAGAGGCTCTAGTTGGTGAGGGATTTTGCTTAGCAACCAATATAGCCATTAGTGATTCAGGCGTATGGCAAAGGGATTACTGGTAGTTAGTAACGACAAGCTTATCTCTTGAGCCTAGAGGCTCTAGTTGGTGAGGGATACAGATATCTTGTTACTAATATAATGGAGGTTTATTGTGATGAGAATAACAATAAGAACGAAAGCCTCCAGTTATGATATCTCATTGCTTTTTAAATGCAATGATGGATTTAAGGATCCATGATAGTTATAGTAGATCTAAGAGACGATTGCTCTAGGTTACGGTTGTAAGAACATGGTCCTATATGTAGTATAAAGCATTCCAGATGGACCGTTTGATCTTTGGATAGTTAGGATCATGAAGTTGAGGATCTTCTTGGAAGAAGAACTTCTGGTATGGGACGCAAGTGATTCCAAAGGAAAGTTCTAATATTGAATAAATCTAGTTGACAATGGTGAGACTGGATTGGACCTTGGCGATCCAGGGGATGCCTAATGCCATTGGTCACGATAAGGTATTTTGTAAGATCTTTATGGTCTTGATCTAGACCCTATATGGATATTAGATAATAATTCCAGAAAACAAGGGGATGGCCTTAGGTAGAACTTTCATATGTGGTCTTATAGCCACATGTGTACAGCGGGCATGGGGGTGGCATAGCATTAAGAAACTGTATTCAGAAGAGAAAAATTGGCCCTTTGGCCCCTTTCAATGGTTCAAACACATTTGAATTGTCTATTATTTTAAAATTTTCAAGTTTTTTTTTTTTTTTTGGGGGGGGAGGAGCTTCCTTGGCACCAAGAAGACGCCAAAGTGGCCCTATTTCTTACCCAATATTTCGTGCATGCATGTTGGTGTTCATTAAGATAATGCCCATGAATTATCAATCGAAACATTTGCACGCATGCCCCCCCCCTGGCAAACTTGTGAACAGACTTGCAACCTGAACATTTGACAATAACAGTTATTTGCTGGCAACTATACCATTAATGTTGACAATACACAGAAGAGATGCATATACTGAAAAAGAGGGGGGGTAGGAGGGCACTAATGCAAATGCCACAAACTAAGATGTTGAATATGAGATTGGAAAAATTAATAGTTGAAGATGTCAGAGAAATGTCAATGTTTAATAGAAGACCACAAAAACACTTACTTTGAAGTATACTGACACTAAACTTAAAATTTCAACTATGTAACAAGCAACAAGAAAGAAAACACTAGATGAATACTTTTCAAATGATGATTGAAGACTCTTTTGAGTTATATGTATGGATGAAGAATGCCAAAGGAAAGGATCACAAAGAAAGTCGTAGGTACAGAATGTGACATACCCCAAACAAACGTGTACCGTGCCATCCATACAGACCAGAATTGCACATGAATGCATCAATAAAGAATGCAATAACATAAAATTGCATATATGTGATATGTTGCCAAGCATACAAATTATGGAACAATAATGTCATTGAGAAGAAGAACCCCATCATGGCCAAATAATATACTTAGAAATCTATTCAACATAATCATAAATGTAGAACTTATCGGACCGGACAATCTGCTACTTAGAAATGTGGAATTCTGTATGTATGCATCAAGAGATGGACTGAGAGCGAAATGGGGGGCAGTACTAACTAGACCGCTGAACGTCAGAATCACCTACTATGGAATTCATGCAAGTTACCAACTTATATGTTCTAAAGAGAACTCTCCAAGAAGCTACCAAATTACAAAATTAACATGGGTTCCAAGATGGTCTGCATCCTACCACTTGGCCCCTGGTGGCCCAATCAACCTAAGTTTATCGACTAGCAAATAAAAACAGGGAAATCACTATATAAATAATAATGCTTCTTGGTTTCCAAGGGGAGGCTCAAACATGAGACCAAAGAAACCTTGGATGTCAAGCTAACCAACTCAGCCAATCCCGTTGGTGAATAATAATGAATGAGGGATCAAATGAATAAAAGCCCATATAAAATCAACTACTAACCCCGATCATACGCATAGTTGTCATTCAAGTTGACTAAAGCAAATGGAAATTTTGACATAAGACTCAAGAGAATAACTTTAAATTGTCACAATCTAGAATTTATTCAAAAATCATCAACTATCATGGCTCTGTAAAACAATTATCAGTAACTATCCCTTGCTGACAAAACATTGCCCTCAATGTTGGGAACCTGAACAAGAGATGAATATGCTAAAATAAAAAAAATAGATAGCAAATGTGAAAGTAGTAGCCACAAAACCACAGAAACCAAGAAATCTTCACAATAGCATTCTCTCAAGAACAAGGACCAGAACTCGTAAATAAAATCATTGTCCAAAGATCACACCAAACAGGAATTCCCTACTAGAAGTTGTTATCATACATTTCTCCCTAAATGCAGAGAGGACCTTGATTTCCACTATCGACTCAATACGTGAATGCTAGGCATAGACATCGACTGCATTTGTTCCTATTCCAAAGAACACACCAAACTGGAAACTCCCTGTCGAAAGTTAATATCAAGCAATTACCTAATGTTCCCACCAACAGATTAATTTAAACCAAAACTTGAGAAACCAAGGATTCAATCTTTTCTTACGAACTTGTAGAACACTGAAAATATAAAACTTTTGACCTCAATGAGTGCCTTGTTATTTCAACCATATCAACAACTTGACACCCATTAATACTCTTTTTTTTTTAAGAATATAATACAGCATTGTAGGTGTTAATAAACCTAAGATAACCAGGCATAAACTTCCAAGTATATATAATCAGATTTGTGAATATATACAAAGTAACGCATGAATGTGCTGCCATAGTTATGCATAATAGAAGTTTTTTGTTTGCTTTTCACTTGCAAAAATACAATAAGCTACCAAGTTTGATAGGATTTGACAAGATCAATCAAATAATTTGGCTACATGCCATCTATGATACCTGAGAAAGAGGAATAGCTGTCACAAGCGGTTCCCCAGGCTCATGAAGGGAGATAGGTTGGACAACTTTATGTCTACGCCCTTCAACTGCTGCTGTGCAATTGACTAATATATCTACAACAAATTTTGTCTCAGGTGTTTTATCTTCTGAACAGTCATCTGCATCACAATTACTTGATCAATAGTTTGGTTTATTTCAAAAACATTGTTTAGCCCAAAGTCAAAAGTGCCATAGTCAATTTTTCCAAGATTTTCTCATGGTGTAACCTACACCGACATGCCAGAAGAAATCAACATATTACGGAGCAAGAGGGGTTTCCATATACACTACCTTAAAACAAAAATGCCAGATACACAGTACAAAATCTCAATTTGGAGCACAAGTTTTGCTATAGACAGGTGTTGGGTGCTTTTACCTTATATAGAGACATTAATTAGATTGCTTTTGCTTTTTGGCATAGAATATTGTCTATAAGTATTAAGGATGTAGTGCACCCTAATTCATTTGCAATGGGACATAGTTGTAGTACATCTCATCATTATACCCCATCATTGTTGTTTGTGTTCTCTTTCATGCGTATGGCTATTGTCTACAACAATAGGAATTTTGTCTTGGGTTACTTGTATGAGCAAGTCGGTTTTCTAACACGTTCAGCAGAGGAAGGTGTAAAGCTATAATCACATAGGCAAGCACACAAGCTCAGTTCCAAATAATATCCTTCCGCCTGTCCCTCAGAGATAATTTAGGAATTACGATATGCTACATGAACTTTAATTGCATGCGAGAAATCGAACACATGTACGTTAAGACCTTTAAAATCAGGAGGGACCAAATCGTAGCCTTTTCCGCTAAACTTTCTCATAGATGGGTCATTAAGATTCTTCAGTGCAAATAAACCAACCTTATTGTCCCGATGGTTGTTCTTGACAAGTGCAGGTGAACAATCGATTCTAGTTCTGACAACAACTCCTACGACATAAACAACAACGTAGCTCACCTTATCCTTCCATATAGATTATCTTTTCCACGCACACTTGATCATTAGCAAATCTATCTCTTTCATAAAAGATTCTCCTTGTGCTCACTTGCTCAAAACCTTCCTAAAACAATAGTGCTCTGATTAGGACTTCAGAACTTCCAACTGCAATGATATTTTCCAACCCAAAAAAGCTCCATCCTTGAATATAAGCCAACAAAAAAATGTTAAGTGATTTGCTTCCATTCTTAGTTAAAGTAAAAAAAACATAGACCTCTACCTACCTAGCGTAGACCGACAAGGAGTTTTATTTACTTAACAAACCCATCATCCTCTCCCTTGCACTGTTTTTCCTCAATTTCATTCTTCTTTTCCCCTCCTCAACCAACCAGAAGATTGAAGCACCTCCAAGATCATGCTTACAAGACACACACAAAGGAATAACAGTGGAGCCAAACCTCCCAACCAATGAGAAACTACTGACCTATCTCCGATAGCATCACCCCCGCGCCATAGGATAGGATGCAAGTGTAGAGAGAGGATCCTGGCAATGAAAACACACAATCTGGAATGGGAGTAGGGCGAGTTCCTACAGGAGGATATAGCCCCTACTTTACCTATGCATGTGCCCATGCAAAGCCAGAATATTCCCATACATGCTTTTTAATAATATTGATACTCTACACCATGCCAATAGTCGTCCTAACCCATGCAATAGCTCCACATATCATAAGTTGTGTGACTGGGTCCGTTATTTATTACATTTCTAGCCGAGGCGTAACCAATAATTTCGAGGACTGGAGTACCGTGTATCCAAGTCTAGGATTATGTAGAATCCTATATACAAGACGTGGATGTAACATTCTTCCCCCCTTAAAAACGTTCTGTCCTCGGAACAAAAAATAAAACCCAAACAGATGAATCCTAATGACTCACAAATCATGCATCATACAAGCAATATAAATCGAAACAAATACTTTATGGTGAATTCTCTTCACATTGCTCGTTTAACCAACTAACTTTATCCAAAAGTAACCAAGCTACTCAAGTTAATTGCCAATGATTAAAACATCTCAAATGTACCGGTGTAGAACTCAATTGTACTAGTACAACACCACATTCAAATTCTTATCCAAATCATTTCTAAGTTAACAAATAAATCTTTCATAAAAAGATCTATTAACTCTGCAAGTATTTGTTCTAAACAATACTTAGTCATATGTCTATGTTCACCGACTGGTTTAGCACCAAATAAACCCAATAACAAAGAATACATCGTAGATCTATACAAGATTAATCGTGCACATATGAGAATAATCTCACTATGACCCAATACATAAACATGTATCATTATCTGCTAGATTCCTCCAGAATCCGGATATGTTATATATCTCACTGAGAATCTTGTAACTCAGCTACCAAAGAATTCTATTCCTCCTAAGTAAATAACATATCTAGGAAATCTCTGAGACGGAGAACATATCCACTCTCACGAGTTTTCCAACCCAACTTACCTCTAATAACCAAATTTCTTCGACTCAATCAACCCCACACTAATCCTAGCCTGTAAACTAAGATTAGGTTGATCCAATACAGACAATATCATCAAACTTACTCCAACCCAGAAATAAACTAGGATTAGTAGCTTTTCATCTTTCTTTGTACTACTTCAGCATTTTAAAGTTTCAAACCACCTCCAGTTCCACATTGTTTCACACAATCCCTAGAGAATTCCCTTGTTCGAAAAGTTCCAGTTCTGTATCTCACTCTGGATTTGTCCAAAAATACTTTCAAATCACATTTCCATACATACTCTTGCCTTCTTCTGAAAACTATGCAACCAATGGATCCTATGATTCACCCCCCCTTTTAAGAACCAAATTTCTATAAAAGTTAGCTAGAGAGATGATACATGAAAATATCTAGAATCATGAAAAGTCAATAATAAATGCCTTCCAAAAAACTTTTCTTTTATTTCAACCCGAGTGACTAACTATCATCCATCTGAAATCCATCTATGCAAAATAGATAACCTAGGTTTAAGAAATTGAAACACAATCACCCTAAAATTTACTTGAATTCCAAGCCTTATTCATACTAGTAATTCACATGATAATAACGTTCTTTCAAAAAAATACCTTCATGCGTACAAAGGTACATCAGTCAAACTCTCATACAATCATCAAAAAAATCCAAGATAAATGGTTCAATTTACTTTGACATATCATATCTCAATATTTGGCACAT
This sequence comes from Diphasiastrum complanatum, assembly GCA_029204225.1. Taxonomy (NCBI): domain Eukaryota; kingdom Viridiplantae; phylum Streptophyta; class Lycopodiopsida; order Lycopodiales; family Lycopodiaceae; genus Diphasiastrum; species Diphasiastrum complanatum. The sequence goes on from CM055099.1 coordinate 34,335,199, forward strand.
GTAAAAGTAAATGGAAGGTACAATATTAATTTTAGACAATTAGTTGCAAGATTCGGAGGTGATTATACAATCCTAGTCATTAAGATTTTGTTGGATGTGAGTTTTGGTAATCATACAACTAGATAGGGTGATGACTTAGATTTGAACAAGATCTAGTTTGATGAGATGGCAGGTAAACAAATCCTTGAGCAACAACAATTGTTAATCAGAAGAACAACTTGCTATAGTAATGAAAACTCCTAAAAAATTACTAATGACTAAACTAGGAGCAAGCTTTCTCATAGGTAGTAGTAGCTCTACTTTGGTGGTGACTCTTTGTAACTATAAGACTTTTGGAGACATGGAGCTATTAACAAAAAAAAATCCATTTTTTGGGGGAACAACGTTTCGGAACGTGGGGGTCCAAAACGTCGTTCAGGTGCTACTTAGGATTAATCTCATGAAACGAATTCAGTTTTTTAACTTTAAACAGTTCCTATCACTTACCACTTTTCCAATCAAAAAATTGGACAATTTTCCTTTTCCGTAACTAGCTTGGCATTACTCCGTCAATGTCTTTAAACTCTCATAAACTCAATATGAAATTACGAATGGGAATCCTTCAAATTTGGATTTCAGTAACTCTTATATTGTATGCAACAAAATTCCTTTGTCTGAATAAAGAGTCCAATCCTCATGCTTTTTGTCTAGCCATTTCATATTATCAAACAATTTTAAATTCAAATTTGACGAGTATCTTGCACAAGCTTTTACTCAACCCATTTCTAATGATCAAAATCGATTAAAAATGTAGCAAAAAAGAATTGATTTTAATATTTGACCAAATTTGAAATTTAACAGAAAAGGAAAGAATTTATTTCAGTTCTCTACCTGGGAGAAACTCAGCTCCAGAACTTAAAATGTCATTACAATGTTCACTTTTGTAAATTTGCATGTACTAAAGTACACCGGGACTTGTAACCAAATCCGACTGAACAAAATTCTCAGTATGGTCATTTCACTAATCTAAGTTCATTCTGTAGATAATGTAAAAAACAGAAATCTCAAATTTTCGAAAAAAATAATTGGATTTTTTAAAAGTTTTACGCAACTCGAAAACTCTGACAAAAATACTATTAGTACTAAACCGGTTCAATTCCTAAAGTCACTAAACCAATGCCTCATTAGCATGCAAATCATGCAACATCAGTCACAGGTCGTCATTTCAGACTCAGTTACCTAGAATCCATAAGCCATATCTACTGGTAAATGACAAAATAGTCAGTTATGCATGCGTGTAACCACTCAAAACAACTGTAGTCATCCATGCATGTCACAAACCTTCACAAATTCGCCATGCAACAAATTCCCAAAAGCAGAATACCCTAAAGTCAAGGGAAAGCTGGCATGCATCAAAACAATTCGAAATATTGGCAAATTTTATATAGAAAATAGTAGAACTTCCGACGACGATATCTTGAGCTACAGTGCACCAAATTCACACGTGCAAGTACAGAATGACTGAAAATCAGGTAGGAGGGAAGATTGGATCCTTGTATGCATCACAGTCTGTTCATCTTATATGCTTCTTTAAAGGAATGGGGATGGATTTAAAATTTCAAAAGCACAAGAAAGCTATTTACTACTATACAATTCAACAAAACATGTGATGTATAATCTACAAGACTACATTACTTTATGATCATTGTGATAGAATGTTGACAGAATTTTTCTATTAAATGAGTGAACCAATATTTCTGCTTGACTTGATTTCTACCAAAAAAGACCTAGAGCAAATAAATTTCGAAGATAGGATATCTTTCAAGCAAAATACAAAATCATTCATAAAGCAACATCAAGGTTCAATTTTTAGGGATCAAGCGACCTCCTTTTGGCTACTTTTCATCACTTTCACATACCTTCGTTACTTTGGGAGAGCCCTTGAGCTTTTTCAAAGTTTACAATGACACCCCACACAGTATTTTCATCTCTCGTCAGAACTGATGTGCTGTCTTCTGCTCCATTAGATGACGACTTCAATATTCGTATAAGTCTGCCCGGTTGAAGAAAGGGGAGGGAGTAATGTGGAGCAAACACAATCGCTCTAATGTCACTTTTTATTTTCTGTAACTGCTCCACAATAGAGGAATAATCCTTCACTTTTTCTTCCTCCTCAATAACAATGGAATCTCTTTCTTCCTCAAGTTCCACTACACGTTTCTGTACAGAAGGAAACGAGTTCCTTATTAAATACAACTTCACAAAAGTGCTTCCTCTCCAATAAACATAACAGCCTTTTATTAAACTATTAGAAAGATGAAAGTTCATGTTCGTATGTATAGAGGCTTAAGTTCTGGTAAGAACTTTAGGTTCGGTGCTGTATCAGCCCATAAAAGAAATGCAAGCATTCAACAGAGAAGGTGATCCTACAGATCACTACAAAACCTGGATTTGTGGTAAAGCACGGTCTGTCTGAAATTGGTGAAAAGATTGACGCAAGATAACTTCAGGGTTGCTTTCCTCGCATCGCATCTGATTCAGCAGCATGTTGTAGCTGAGATGGAAAGCACTGTCAAATAGCAAAATCCAATAACACGATTATAAATGAGCCGAATCCCTGTTCATCAGAAAAAAAAAAAAAGCCAGTTCATTGGTTTTTCACATATATTACAAACAAAATAGTCACTTCTAGACTAAACTTTTATGAAATACTAAACAAAATCAAGGAGCTCATGAATTTGAATGATATAGGTCCAGCAAGAAATCATGGTGGTGAAACAAAACAACTGAATATCTTTAAACTCCAAAACAACGTATGCAGCCAAATGACGATACTTTTGCAATTGCAAGCTACTCGACTATCACAATTTATTAGTTATAAGAGCTCCAGATTTTGAAATATAACAAATCCACACACAAATATGAAGTAAAAAACAACGTTCTTCCAGAAAACCGAATAAACTCCAAAACATGTTATGCAATCCTTTTTGACATACTTGTCACATCGACACCATGCAAGCACAAGAGAATATGCTTCATGGAAGAGAAAATTGCTAACCAGGATTCGTAAAATTTTGTACACAACAAACCAAGTGTCTTGCAATGTGCACATGAGGGGCTGCAGGGAAGCGGGCCTTACGGACATATACAACAAAATCAACAAGCACACATCCAAATACCAATATCACATTGGAGCTTGCATGTATCAAACATCAAAAAGTAAATGGAAATGAAACCTGTCGCTCCAAAGTACTAAAGTTCGTTTGTGAAACGAAGAGTAGGAAAACAGAGTATACCAATCAGCTCTCTGATAGCTAAGATAAATACCCATTGAATAAAAACCAAAAGTTAGAGATAGACTTCCAAATATGAGCCTGTTGACAATTAGGATAGATGCATAACCAAACAGTTATCTACAATGGCCATGTCAATAAATATTGAAACTGCAGCCAACAGGAGAAACTTCTCACCTGCACTTGAATAGAAAAATTTTCCCCTGTGCAACGCGAACTACAATTCTAGCATGCCAGTGCAGCCAATGACGGAAGGTCAAAATTTTGTTTCAAATACCTTCAAGAATTAGCCAAGTGTGGAGGATCATGCAATCAATACATAGCTCTTACCTATTTAATGGATCTGGAGCACCCTTAACCATTCCCTTTGCAACTGCTGGCTCCAGTTTTTCATCCAACATCAAGATACAGATACCAAATGCATCAAGACCTCTTCGCCCTGCTCGCCCACTCATTTGGACGTATTCACCACTTGTAATCCATCGAAATTTATCTCCATCAAACTTGCGAACATTAGTGAACACAACGGTTTTTGCAGGCATATTCAACCCTATACTAAATGTCTCTGTTGCAAACAAACACTGTGACAGGTGTAAATGATTACTCTCAAAAGAAAATTTCTTATATAAATGTGCACAAGTCAGGGATGATCACTGAGAAAGATGTCTTTGAAGAATACAGATTAGACAAGAAAAAGAATTGTGAAGATGACACACATGCAACAACTATCAAAAGTAGGCAATGAGATAAGCAAATCTTCTGGTTTTCTTCAAGAGATGCTCACAAATCTGCCTGAATACATTACACATTATGTCATAATAAGCCTTGAAACAAAAGGGAGCTTCGAAAAATCAGAAAATATTGGAGCATTGCTTTCTTAAATAAGTTTCATAAATACCTTGATTAAACCCTCTTGAAAAAGTATCTCAATCACCTCCTTCAAAATAGGAAGCAGACCAGAATGATGAACCGCAATCCCTCTCCTCAAATGCGGTAAGATCTGAGAAACCTGTAAAAAGACAGAAATATGAATCTCTCTCTCTCTCTCTCTCTCTCTCTCTCTCTCTCTCTCTCTCTCTCTCTCTCTCTCTCTCTCTCTCTCTCTCATTGTGGGATGACTGTCTGAGTGGGATGACTGTCTGAGTGCCTCCCCTCTTGGCTTACGAACGATAATGGCCACTTTGATTGTGGGATGACTGTCTGAGTGCCGGTTCCAGCTAGCCATCTATTGAAAAGTGCTTTGGAGAGGCCATCGCTGTCTGAGCGCCACCCCTCTTGACTTACGAACGATAATGGCCGCTTTGATTGTGGGATGACTGTCTGAGCGCCACCCCTTGCTGGCTGACCATCACTGTTGGAGTGCCTCCCCTCTTGACTTACGAACGATAATGGCCGCTTTGATTGTGGGATGACTGTCTGAGTGCCGGTTCCAGCTATCAGTACTGGTGTCCACATTTCTCTAACTCCAGCCTGAGCGGAAACCTGCCTCAGCGGACATCCTGATTGTCAACGCTACCTCCAGCCTGAGCAGACCTCCTGACTGTCAACGCTACCTCCAGCCTGAACGATCTACCTGAGCACAATCTTGACTACCTGATTTCCCGTGGAAGATCTATGCAGCAGTCAACTCGCTGATCTGGCAACCTGAAATCGTTGGCATCTACATGGAGCCATTGGCAATTGTTGAATCTGTACCACCTGTGATGGTTAATTCACAATGCACTTTGAAGGGAAGGATGTCTCCCTCCACCCCTCCTGCCCCCCCTGCTGTCTCATTCTTTTCTTCATCCTCATCCTCATCTCCCCCACCTTCTTCCTCATGCTCCGAATCGGCCGATTTTCGAACCTGCTGATTCGAACCGGCTAGCTCAGTTCGAATCGGGAAAAGGTTCGAATATTTTTTTAAATTGATTCTAAATTTGAACCTAGATTCCAACATGCCGATCTCCTACCACTCTCTCTATTCATTCCTTCCTTTTCTTTAGCCTTGGTATTATTTCTTTGCCTCGACAGTTCTCACCCCCACCATTGTCTCGTGCACCCAAATACATTTTTGACCACTCACTCGCACCTACCTATCAGCATTCGCTTACCCCGCTGCTCCACATTTTCCCACATCACAGCTCGCTTAAAGCGCAAGCTTCCTTCCTTACCACAGCACTCCATACGGCTGCCGCTGCTTCCTTCCCTTATAAACCCCATCATAACAAACAAAAACAAAATACCAAGCCTAGATCGGTGAGCCCACCTTGGTATGACGATGAGTGCCGTTCCCACCATCACCTTGTCACACATGCTCGCATACACACACCTCATCTCTTGCAATCCACACGTCGTCTCTTTACCCGCTTACTCCGTCGTAAGAAACGAGCATATGATAGCTTGGAAGAGCGACAACTTATTGGTCTTCTCTATAGTTCTTCCACATGCACATTCTGGCGTGAGTTTATTCCCCGTGCTCCACCTTCGCTCCTTGATGATCTGCGCGTTTGGACTGATTATGCCACTGCCTTATATACCATTGATACTGACACACCTATTTCCATCTCCCCTAGACCTTCTGAGTTTACCTTCTTCACTACTGATATGGTCCACAATGCCATCAAGAAACTGAACACCAGTAAAGCTAGGGATATTGATGACCTTGAATACGAGCTTTTAATCCATGTTGCTGATTTACTATCACCTCTCCTAGCCACTCTACTCAATCAAGCCGTAGTCTCCAGTTTTCCTCCTTCTTGGTGCACCAACATCATCCATCCCATACACAAAAATGGTGATCCCATGAATCCTAGTAACTATCGGACTCTTATGATTGGGCACGTTATCACGAAGTTGTATGGCATTATTCTTCAATCAGCTGTGAGTACTGAGGCAGAGACCAGGAGATTGCATGCTACGGGCCAAGCTGGATTTAGAGCCCATTATTCTACTACATATCATATCTTTACTCTCACAGCCATTATTGAGGAAGCTCGGCACCGACGAGAGCGAGTTTATTGTTGCTTCGTTGACTTCAAGAAAGCCTTTGACTCTGTCCCACGCTCCTTACTCATTCCGCGGATACGAGATCTTGGTTTCTCTGATGACACAGTCCTAGCAGTGATGGCACTTTATGAGAGAGTATTGGGATGTTTTCAAAGTGACAGAGGTATCTCAGAGCAGATCAGGAGCACTATTGGGGTGAAGCAGGGATGTTCCCTCTCTCCTACACTTTTTGGATTATATATTGATGAGTTGGAGAGGGTTATTGAGCAATGTGGCGGATCTGGTTGCAGACTTGGAGACATCTTGATCGCTATTCTTCTTTATGCAGATGATGTGGTTCTACTTTCACCTACTAGAGAGGGGCTACAGAGACAGATCGATTGTCTTCACAGGCACCTACTAGTAGGCTTGGGAAAGGCCATGCTTCCCTTGCCCAGATGGAGAGATTTTGCTTCCATAAGTCTATTCGAGATGCCACGAGTGTGTCTCGGCTTTTTGACACCATTGTTTCTCCTACAGCCCTATATACATCAGCTGTATGGTGCACTAGTCTTACTTCATCTAACTGGGCCAGTATCTCGCGATTACAGATCACTATGCTTTCACGCATGATTCGGGCTAAGCTTCAGTTCCACACCAGATCATCCTTGCTCAGTTTGCGGTCCCACCTATGTACCTTGATGCCCTACTCCAGGTCATCACATATATACAGCGTGTCAGTGCGTTCCAGAGTTCTGAGCAGAGATATACTCAGGCTACTCTCATTTTATCTCAGAGCCTTCATAGTCAGGGCTACCATTTGGCTTGGTTCTCTCAGGCCTCCAAACTTCTTGGCACACTCGGTATCTCTACCACTGCACTTCCTTCTGGTACCCATGACGACATCCGACGATTCATCTATAGAGCTTACCTTGATCGAGCCGAGCATGGTTAGTTGAGTGTCAAATCTGACTTTTATCGGCTTCAGTTTTTGGAGACTGATGTATCAGGGTCCCCACTTCTACCACACTACCTACCTGGGTTATCACATGGTCTCAGATTCATATTGGGTCAGCTCTGTGTCTCTTCACACCACTTGAGATTGAGATTGGTCAATTTCAAGGTGCCCCACAAGAGGATAGGATCTGCCAGCTATGTTCCCTTGGTGCAGTGAATACTGAGGAGCATTTTATCTTCATTTGCCCAGCTTATTATGAGATTCGCAGGAGATACTATTGCTTGTTCAGGGATACACCACTTACTTTGCGCTCACTTGTTACCTATAAGGATCCACGATGTGTTGTACTTATGATCCGAGAAATGCTTCTATTACGATGAGATCTCCAACCTCTGCGTCACACTACTCCAAACACACAGCGTCAGATTACCTCCTTTTTCTCCAGACGATGCTCACGACCAGTCCCAGACTCAAATGATGATGTAGATGATGAGGACACGACTTCCCACGAAGATCAGAGACGGTGCACCTTCCAGCATTACCCTGCAGCCAGACCTATTCGTCCTACCTCAAGGAGACGTCCTCCCTACATTCAACGATGGCAGCAGATCACAGTTTCACTCCCCACTGCAGCTTGTATTACATCTTTCTTCAGTAGTAGCAGCAGTATCATCATCACCTCCAAGACATGATTTGCGGCTTGCTCCCATCATACAAAGCTATTTCTTGCTTTAGTTAACACTGGTAATTGTATTTAGATCTATTTTATATGCTTTTCTTTTAGTCTCGGAGATGTTTTTCATACGCTCCCATGTGGTCCACATACTTGATATGTACTTATTTGTCTTATATGCCTTTTGGCATGGAAAAGACGTCAATAAAGCTCTCTCTCTCTCTCTCTCTCTCTCTCTCTCTCTCTCTCTCTCTCTCTCTCTCTCTCTCTCTCTCTCTCTCTCTTTTGAAGGCTGCTTCATAAGTTAGTGCTGATTCCGCATCTCTCTCTCAGCGGATCTGGTGATGGCGCCTCCACGCAAGAGGGCCAGCCCTCACTCCATCTCTCCACGGGCCAGCCCCATCTCTCCATGGCCCAACAGTGCTCCTTCCACCATCGCGCCCTCTCCCCCGTGTTCCCCTCCAGCCCTCGCTGTCCCTCTACCTCTGACCCCCCTCGCTGATGTGCCTCCTGCCCTCGCTGATGTGCCTCCTGCTAATGCTCTGTCTCCTGCCCCCCTCACTTACCCCCTGCCCTCGCTGATGTGTCTCCTGCCCTCGCTGATGTGCCCCCTGCTGTCCCCTTGAAGGCTGTATCTCCTGTCCCCCTCGCTACCCCCCCCTGCTTGCTCCGCTCCAGAGCAGTCTCCTATTGGCCCCTACATCCCTCCTGCCCCCTTCGTTGTCCCCCCTGCTGCCTCAATCTTCTTCAATGCCCTTCCTCCTGTTGCGCAACAGGAGGAAGGGCCTCATGCTTTTCTTCCTGCTGCTACTGAGCAGCCCTGCTCCTCTTCTGCTTCCCCACTCTCCTCTTCATCCTCCTCTCCCACACCTTCTTCATGCTCCTCTTCTTCTCCTTCTGCTCTATCTTCCTCTGTTCCTATCTCCCCTTCCTCTTCTTCCTTGCCTATCAATCCAATAACTCCTCTTATCTCCTACTCTCAAGAACCATACACTCCCACAAAGGCAATGGAGTCCTATCTTGCCTCTAGCCTGAGTGTGCTATTACAGGATTTTCAAGGTCTGAAGACATAATTACATATTGTTAAAACTGAGATGTCTGCTCTCAAAGAAACCAACGCCAAACTGCATCAAGAAATGGATCTTCTAAGAAAAGAAGTCAAATCTCAGCCTCTTCTTGTTACACCTGAGCCATCGCACAAACTTAAAGAATTGGAGGACAAAATTGAGAAGCAGAAGGAGGAAACCCTTTCATGGGCAGCTATTATCAAAAAAGGTAACACACCAAGTGCCCCTATCTCTTCTTTCAGCTACTCTTGAGGAAGAAAGATCTAGGGAGCAAAAGGCATACAATACAATATTCGAGTAAGGGGCATCGCAAACTCTCAAAATGCTCTTGAAGAAGCAAATGTTTCCTTGAAAGTACACTTGGACACAGATTTGGATTCAGCATGGAGAACAACCAGAGATAATGCTACCCTCATCATTCGTTTTACTTCCTTGGAGAGCCGTCGCGATGCTTTGCGTTGTAGAGCCAAACTACGTGGTTCTCAAATATATATGGATGATGATCTTACATATTTACAGGTTGAGGAAAGGCGTAAAGCCTTCCAAGAAGCTAAAGCAACAGGTAGACGTGTTATCTACAAGGATGGTCAAATCCGATACATTGATAATGTGTCCAAGGATGCTGAGAAATAGGGACTTGGGGCGCCCGGTATTGGGAGCATATTGGGGCCCCATCCTCGCCGCTTGCAGATTGGGGTTTGGAATTGTAACGGCATACATTCATCGTCCATTGCGGGTGATCTGCTTGACTTCATTGGTAAGAGAGATTTATTACTTTTCATGGAGACTCATGAGAGTCAGGGGAGAGGTTTACCAACTTTTCCAGGATACAGATGGGACTCAGTTTATCGACATGAGATGGGATCTGCTAGTGGGAAAGGTTCTGGTGGGGTCGCTTGCCTATATAGGGAGTCACTGCATCCTATTTTTGAGTTCGTCAGCCATGATGAACACTCACGGTACATGTGGTTCAGCATTGACGGACATAGCGTTGGTTCTGACAGAGACATCTTTGTTGCAGCTTGCTATTTCCCTCTAGTATCTTCTTCCTTTGTAGAGGGTATTGGTTCACCCTACATTGATCTTTCTACAGACATTATCAGATATGCAAAGCGAGGTTACATTTTTCTCACTGGTGACTTTAATGCCAGGACAACTTCACAACAGTCTGATTTCTATGATTCTATGGACTAGCTTCGTATACGTGCCCTTGATGGAGATGACTTGTGTGTTACTAGGATTTCTGAAGACACTTTGGGCCCCATTACCACTTATGGCAAATACTTGCTGCAATTAGGAGAAGCTCATGAGTTGGCCATTTTTAATGGTTTAACCTGTTGGCCCGACTCGGGCAGATACACCAGCCATCCCCACAGTGGCGGCCATAGTGTTGTTGATTACCTTATGAGATCACCATCAACCATCTCCCTCATCCATGATTTTCATATTTCTCCTACCACTCTTTCTGACCACTCCTTCCTTTCCTTTAGTCTTGGTACTATTTCTTTGCCTCGACAGTTCTCACCTCCACCATTACCTCGTGCACCCAAATACATCTTTGACCATTCACTCGCACCTACCTATCAGCATTCGCTCACCCCACTGCTCCACATTTTTCCACATCACAGCCCGCTTGAAGTGCAAGCTTCCTTCCTTACCACAGCACTCGATACAGTTGTCGCTGCTTCCGTCTCCTCTAGACCCCATCATAACAAAAATAACAACAAACCTAGACCAGTGCGCCCACCTTGGTATGACGATGAGTGTCGTTCCCATCATCACCTTGTCACAAATGCTCGCATGCACACCCCTCATCTCTTACAACCCACTCGTCGTCTCTTTACCCGTATAGTTCTTCCACAAGCGCATTTTGGCGTGAGTTCATTCCCCGTGCTCCACCTCCGCAGGATATTGATGACCTAGAATCCGAGCTTTTAATCCATGTTGTTGATTTACTATCACCTCTCCTAGCCACTCTACTCAATCAAGCCGTTGTCTCTAGTTTTCCTTCTTCTTGGTGCACCAACAACATCCATCCCATACACAAAAATGGTGATCCCAAGAATCCTAGTAACTATCGGACTCTTATAATTGGGCACGTTATTACGAAGTTGTATGGCATTATTCTTCAGTCAGCTGTGAGTACTGAGTCAGAGACCAGGAGATTGCATGCTATGGGCCAAGCTGGGTTTAGAGCTCATTATTCTACTACAGATCATATCTTTACTCTCAAAGCCATTATTGAGGAAGCTCGACACCGGCGAGAGCGAGTTTATTGTTGCTTCGTTGACTTAAGGAAAGCCTTGAACTCTGTCCCACGCTCCTTACTCATCCAGCGGATACGAGACCTTGGTTTTTCTGATGACACGGTCCTAGCAGTGATGGCACTCTATGAGAGAGTAGTGACAGAGGTATCTCAGAGCAGATCATGCGCACTATTGGGGTGAAGCAGGGATGTTCCCTCTCCCCTACACTTTTTGGCTTATACATTGATGATTTGGAGCGAGTTATCGAGCAGTGTGGTGGTTCTGGGTGCAGACTTGGTGACATCTTGATCGCTATTCTTCTTTATGCAGATGATGTGGTTCTACTTTCATGTGATGGTCTTCAACACTTTCAGGAGCTTTATGTTGAGACAAGAGCTCCTTTTTGACAGTCGGCCGTTAGAGATTGTCCCTTCTTACACTTACTTGCGCACCCTTTTTATTGGTCCTATTGATTATTGTTTTTGCAAAACACGACTTTCATAATTTTGAATTACAATGTAAAAATTTCAATGTCATGATAGTCAGTAATTAGATCCAGTTACACAAGATCTCTCTCTCTCTCTCTCTCTCTCTCTCTCTCTCTCTCTCTCTCTCTCTCTCTCTCTCTCTCTCTCTCTCCTACGTAGATAATGTTCCTTCTTTTTTGATGTACTTTCTACTTGTCTTATGTGCCCTCGGGCACTTGGCAGACATTAATATAATTCTAATTCTAATTCTCTCTCTCTCTCTCTCTCTCTCTCTCTCTCTCTCTCTCTCTCTCTCTCTCTCTCTCTCTCTCTCTCTCTCTCTCCCCCTTGCATTATGTGGCACAATTATCTCCATATTGTTGGCTGAAATACAGCGTGACTTAAAGCCATAAGGCCTTTAAATATAAATTCAAGCTAATAAAAACCTGTGGAAGCTTCTTATCATCATCTGACAAAGAATCCATTGCATTGCCAAATACGCCTTCCACCAATTTCTTTTCATCATCATCGTTCAGGTCTAGTGTCACCATCTTCAGAAACAATCCCAAAAAACTTCTTAGAATCTCTCTCTCTCTCTCTCTCTCTCTCTCTCTCTCTCTCTCTCTCTCTCTCTCTCTCTCTCTCTCTCTCTCTCTCTCTCTCTCTCTCTTCTTGAGAGATTGAAATAGAACATCCTTGCAATGGACTATTTCATTTGACTGCATAAACCATTGACAGGTATTTGACAAGCAGACAATTGCCACACAGAAAAATTAATCCAGAACAAAAAACCAATGCTTTCAAGAATCAGATACAGCATAGCATGCACATAATTTCTGGTAAGCTTGACAGCTGATATGCATTTAACTCTTGCACTCTGCTTGTCAACACAAACAAATAAGGTGCAGACGAATACAAAAATGAAGAATATAAAATTCCTTGAGCTAATCGAACCGCTTTGAGCACTTAATTTCAAACACAGATGAACATATGAATGACCAAAAATCATCATGCTTTTTTTGCAAATGGCAAATAGATACCTGCATAGCAAGATGTTCACATTCCCTTTTGCTGAAACTAAAAACTATGACCGGGTCATATTGTCGAAGCATCAACATCTTCACAAGCTTGAAAATACCACTTGATTCTCCGTTGTCCCCAGAATCAACCTTTTTCCACCTTCCATTTTCCTTTGTACTCGCATTAGCTCCAGATTCAACAACTGCATTGACTGCTTTTTGAAAATTATCTTCACGAAACGTGCCCATTTCATCCGATACAAGATACAAACCATCACCTCCAGAAGGAAAGATGAAGTGTTGCAGTGGTGTCGGTCTAAAATCAGTATAAACAATATGGCATGGTTGTTGATGCACCTGAATGAAACCAATGTTTGAAAAACTTCAATCTTTGACATTAATAAGAGACATGAAAACCGTACAAACAGACAAAAAGTATGATTTTAATAGGACTGACAGAGTAAACAAAGGCTTTTGTAAATAACTTCCAGGTCCAACAGCACTTGAATCAAAACATCTTAATGCATCAAAGCAAGAAACAGTACTCAAAGATGCAATAAAAATCCTATATTATATCTGAAAACTTTTTTAAACATGTTCCTTCCCATTAACTCCAATAACAACCCAAGTTGAAAGTGTGTTACTCTACTTGCACAAGTAACACATTACACAATAAGGAAAAGCTTTTCATTACCTTTGCAACCCAATCTGCAAATTCTTTGGCATTTGGTACTGTAGCAGATAAGAATATGAATCGTGCATTTTTGGGTGCCATTATAATACTTTCCTCCCAAACAACTCCCCGTTCACGATCCCGCATATAATGTACTTCATCGAAGACAATCCATGCAACCTCACGCATGATCTCTGAACCACGATATTGCATACTTCGCAATATCTCTGTGGTCATAACCTAACAAAAATCATCAAATTTCTCTCAATACGTAATATGCCAAATATAAGATGCCATATTGCAACAAAGAGACACGTAGTAATGGACAAACTGTTTAGAATAAAAATGCATCATATCACTTGCATTTATAGAAAAAAAAAATTCCAATATGTGTTTCACACAAGATCGAACTGAATGTTTAAACTTGAAATAGGCATATAATGTTCACACAATTTGAAATGAGAAGTAAATTCCCTCTATACTAGACTCTAGTTAAAAGCATGTAATAAACCTGAATTGTTCTATTACTTGGGCATCACAAATTTAACTTAGAGATTACAAAACATCACTCATTTTTGGTCGATGTCAAGAAGATAGCATTTCAAGAAGGGGCCCTCAAGATAGCATTTCAAAAAGGGGACCTCGATTAGAGGGGGACATGCTACTAGGAAACCTTAATTGGTACTTGTAAATACTCATGAATGGGCCATAAGTTAATAGCATTTTATCTAGTAATTGTGAGCTTCTCATGTAGCAGAGCCTACAAAGCGATCCATTGCAACTATTTTTTTCATCCCCTAATATGATCAAAAACAAACTGTTTATCTCAAATCGAAAATTTATTCTTCTTCAGTAAGGCTTCCCAGGAAAAGGATGTTAAATATTCTAAATTTTTGTGTTCAACTACTAGAAGAGGGTTTTGGGAGTTTTCCTACCAAGGTGTGCTTGGGGGAGAACAAAACAAAGGTGTCAAACGGGGATCTCTTTATTGCAGCTTGCTAAATTCCTCCAAAATCCTCCTTTGTGGAGGGCATTGATTCTCCTTATGTTGACCTTTTCTTTTTGTTGGTATTGTCAATTGGCTTATTCATGTGAAATGTTGAGATGTCAATTTCTTGAAGGCACAAGGGTGGCTGGGTGGCAGAAGTTGTGCTCTCTACTTGAGCTTGTAGAACTATTAGATTATATTAGATTGAAAGATGGTTGAATTATATTAGATTGAATTCTAATGAATTAAGAACTAGTGAAAAATGGTTCTTATTTCATGTCACGATGATATATTTGATAGTACCTTACACGTGAGAATGTGATTGACTGCTGACCTAAACTTGCTCAGAATCTGCGTTTTCAAATATTTTATCTATTTTCTTGAAGAGGGTGGATTCAAGGGCCAACCTTAGAAACCCTAATCAAACGGACTATTAACAGAACTTTGAGCCTTTCTCTATTTGATGTACATTATCACCACGTGAAATAGATCGAATTTTGTTTGTTAGTTTCGTATTAATCACTGTGGTAGAATTTGGATTCTCAGTCATTGCTTGAATATGTTTAATCCACCAATTCACTAAAATCCCAATATAATCAAACCCTAGAAGAATACCTACAATAAGCCAAAATTGTTTCAAAAATCTCAAAAATCTGATGTGTTCGTACCATTGTCCTTGTTAACTTTGACACCCTTCTAGAGTTTCCAGCCAATTCTTTAATGAATAGTAACAATCCTGATTATTCCAACATCCGAAAAGTGGCCCCAACAAAATCTTTTCAGTTCTGAAAAATCTTATGCAATTTCAGTGCATGTACAACACATACCAGACAAGAGGCGTTTGGATTTATTGTAATGTCACCAGTCATCAAGCCTACGTCTGTGAACTCTTCCGATAACTCCCGAAACTTTTGATTACTAAGTGCTTTGATAGGAGATGTGTAAATTACTCGTTGGTGGTCGCACAGAGACATTGCTATCGCATATTCTGCAACAACTGTTTTGCCAGCAGATGTGTGAGCAGAAACCTGCATAAGAAAAAAAACTTGAGTTAGTCAAAAACCGTTTGTCCATTTCTCCTCCATAGTGAATTATTCAAGGTGCATAATACTGTGAAAAAAAGCAACCCTTGTAGAAACTTCAAGCTTCACATTTCTCCACTACGCCAAATTTTAAAAGGAAAACTAACCAGGCAGGCACTGTAAGGAAAGAAAGGATATCTTCCTAGTAGCAACTACACATTTCAAACGTCAAAACTTAAAATGTTTGAAACACGTTTCAAGCGTTTAGAAAATCACCTAAAAAAGTTTAAATACTATTTTGCAAAATTTCAGGTTGGCAGAAAATTGAAATTTTTTGCTATTTTGTAGGAAACAATGCCCGTTATCTATTTTGAGATTATAAAACATCAACTTAGGGAGTATAGAATAATACGATATCGTTAAAATAGGTGCCATATAGTTGACGAATGGATAAAAATGATTTTTATTTTCAAAAAAACAAAGCTAAAGGAGTTTCGAACATGTTTGAAACGAAACGTGTTTGACACAAGTTTGGCTCTGGCTACTATGGTTTCTAGAAAATGTGTGTGCTTAAATGTAGTTAATATTGAAAAATGAAAACCCTAATTATTATAACATGCTAAACGCCAACTTATGGAGCTGAATCCTTACACGAATTCAAAAGCTCTTATTTGAAAAAAGTTTGAAATACAACGTAAAAGCCTACAATGGATAGAAACTTTTTCTGCTTAATAGCCTTACCATGACGGACTCTCCCGCCTCCAAGCACTGGATTGCTTCCCGTTGAAAGGGATCCAAAGTGAAGGGGTAGTGTTTCGCAGGTTTTCTGGAAAGGGATGGCTTAGGGTCCTGAGATGCCTGATATCCTTCCGGATAAGAAACCTCATGCAGACAGCTAATATTATTGGAAGAATTGTCATGGCTTGAAGGCTCCGCATGCTCGGAAGCAGCAACAAGATTCAACGACGTAGCTGAAGCTGCTGCGGACCGATTGGACTGCGACAAATTTCTGGCCTTCTGCCTGGAGGTTGTTACATCTTCAGAACCGTCTTCCTCCGCATGGCGCTTCCCAGCTGCCATATCTCTCTCTCTCTCTCTCTCTCTCTCTCTCTCTCTCTACATATATATATATGTATCTGCTTGATACAGATATGCTCATACAAGGTTAGAAAAACCCTAATATTTCCTCTAAACCTTTGAATGAGATGGGGGATATTTTTAACATTTTTTGTACATTTTAGGTAATTTTGCTCAATGCAAAAAAAATTTCAAACCTGAGTGTTTCAATTAGGGATAATTTACTATCTTTAACCTACGAGCGAGGAACAACCTAAAACTCATTTGAACTAGAAGTGATCAAGAGGTGGTCGGGGAGAGAGACAAGCTGGGACAATTGCGCGACGTACCCAGCTTGACAAGTCTCTCGGCAATCTGCTTGCATATGACTTCCATAAGATTAGTCTTTGAGCAACAACTTGTAATGCTAACAAAGCAGGCATTGATGAGAGCAAGACTTGTAATTTTTGTGTGCGAAAGATATATCAAGAGCACTATCTTTCTGGCACAGAATCATCAATTTTAGCAAATATCCACTACGAGTAAAATTGAAAAGGAATAGTTGTTACCCAACTTCTAGAAATTAATAGCTAGGACTATTTTGTCGAAATCTGAAAAGATTCATCTATAGTCAAGTGCCAATCATTGACTTTTAAAAAAAAATTGGGCAAAAATGTGCCCAATGTTACCAATAAGTACGGTATGCAATTACATCTACTTTTTTTTTTGTTGTGTCATATTTTTTGCATTGCATGAAATCATGCCTTTGGTTTTTGTGAAGAGTGGTCGCACACCTCATGCACCATAATGAATGGTTGCATACTAATCTTAATTTGTAACGATAACAAAGCATTGATGAGAGCAAGATTTGTACATAGAGCTTTTTGGCCCTGCATTGCTTTGCAAAGAGGACTTAGCATTCATTTACCAGTCATTTCGAACTTTGACGTGCTTGTGTTTAGGTTTTAATTCACATAACATAATTAAATGTTGTTGTTTGTATTTCCAAGTTTTGTGGGTTGGACACGTAGTGTTTTTTGGGGCAAACTGGTTATGTTTTTTTCTACGCACTAGTTTTCCGATTTTTGTTCCCTTTATTATCTTCTCATTATTATTTTATTTATTTTTTATTAAAATATTTAGGTGTCTTTTTGGAGGCGTAATCATTATTAGGAGCTTCACAAGTCGTCGGGCATTTCATGTCTTTTGTCCGTCACATTTCTTCCTATTCTGAAAACGTTTGTTGTCGCTGCATGCAGTGTTATTTGGATGGCACGAACGTGAGCTGGAGGATAACCATTTTTGCATCTGGCGGTGTCTGCTCTCACACAGATCTCAGTTTTGGCTTCTGCCTGCTAGAGATTGTAGATTATGAACGAGTATCATTTTTGAATAATTTCCATTGCTCTATTTCAATCTCGTTGCTTCAAATCGGATGGAGTGAACCTAGAGTCGTGCGGCTACATTGCTCTATTCCAATCTCGTTGCTTCAAATCGGGTGGAGTGAACCTAGAGTCGTGCGGCTACATTGCTCTATTCCAATCTCGTTGCTTCAAATCGGATGGAGTGAACCTAGAGTCGTGCGGCTACATTGCTCTATTCCAATCTTGTTGCTTCAAATCGGATTGAGTGAACCTGGAGTCGTGCGACTAGGACTACGTGAACTTTTGCTTGATCCAGCCGAAACTTCAAAAGAAGTTTGGGACATCCTGAGCTCACTATAAGATGTGAGAGACGTAACTACCAAGTTACACCTACGAAGGAAATTCTTCACACTCAAGATGTCAAATGGTGATTCTCTTTAGAGTCACATTAACCAATTAAAGAATCTCTTGCAACAGATGGTCACTGTCAGATCAGTCATAGACGATCAAGACGCAATTATGACATTACTTTCAAGTCTGCCCTCTACATATGAGAACTAGGTGATGATCATCACGACACACTCATATTTAACTCTTACCAGAGTTATCACTATGTTGTTGCAAGAAGATAATCGAAGAAGTCAAGACACTTCGTCTACTTCCTCATCTCAGGCTCTATACGTCAACAAAGGCTCAAAACGACAGAAGCAGAAACGCTCCAAGAAGGCTGCAACGAATCAGAAGCCGACTCAAAGTCAAGGACAATCATCAAATCCACAATCGAAGAAGAAGATGTTTTGTAGGTATTGCAAGCGCAATAACCATGAGATCCAAGATTGCCAAATTCTCAAAGCGAAGAATGCAGCCAAGCAACCTGATCAACAAGCAAATACAATTACATCATCCCCAGGTTGAAGTGGACGAAGACGCATTTATGGTCAATGACCAAAGCGTAGTTTTGGATGATTCTTGGTTTCGGGATTCTGGAGCTACTCAACACATGACCAATCAACGTGAGATCTTCAACTCCTATACGACTTACAGCACAAAGAAATATGTTCATCTTGGTGACAATAGCACGCACACTATTGAAAGTGAAGGTACTGTAAGATTGCGATTCCAGCATGATCAATTCAAAATACTGTCAAAAGTTTTATATGTTCCTAAACTCTCTACAAATCTGTTATCAGTAAGTAGAATTACAGATTTAGGTCATAAGGTGGAGTTTGAATCTGATCAATGCAAAATATTGATAGGAGTAACAAGATCCTTGCACTCGGCAAGAGACAAAGATACTTATATAGATTGGTGTATTGTCTGAGCCTTGAAAACCTCTGTTGTTGTTAATAAAACATTATTATGGCATCATCGCTTAGGACACTTGAATTATGCATCTGTATTGAACATGTCCAGACGATCCATGGCTCTTGATCTCGACTATCCTTCTGGCAAAGTCGATCTCCATGTTTGTCATAGTTGCTGCATCCTTGGAAAGCAGACTAGGATTCCTTTTAGATCAAGCCATAGGCATGCAGCAAAAGGTCTGTTAGATGTTGTTCATATAGATATATGTGGACCTATGCAAACTTCTTCGTTACTAGATGCAAAGTATTTCATTATTTCTATTGAATAATTCTCCAGAAGAACAGTTGAATATTTCATTAAACAGAAATAAGAGGCTTTCATCAAGTTCATACAATTCAAAGAGCATGCAAAAAATCAGACCGGTAAACAAATCAAAGCACTGAGGTCAGATAACGGGGGAGAATATATCTCCACTGAATTCAAGGAGTACTACCTTAACAACGGCATTGAGCAACAATACATTACCTCCTATTTGCCTCAATCAAATGGTCTTGCTAAGAGAAAGAACATAACCTTAGTCGAATCGGCAAAGTGCATATTATCACACGCGACACTTCCGAAGTGCTTCTGGGCTGAAGCTGTTTCGATAGCAACTTATATTCAGAACAGATGTCCTACTAAAGGTCTCTCAAACAAAACACCATTTGAAGTTTGGATAGGTACCAAACCTTCTTTATCAAACTTACGAGTTTTTGGATGTACTACTTATGCGTAGATTTCTCATGATCTATGGAAGAAGCTCAACTTCTAGAGTATCAAATGTATTTTCATCAACTACACTACTTCAGATCAAGCCTATAAGTTGTTCGATCTCATCGAGTCAAAGATATTCAATAGTTGGGATATCATTTTCATCGAAGATTAGTTTATCGACCTCAAAGGAGAAGCCAGTGCCCACGTAGCCAACCTGTCAGATTCTCCTGACATATTGAACTTCCTAGTTCCTCAGTCGACTATTCTCATTGAAGGTCCAAGCTCATCTACTTTCGACAAACAATATCAACGACGACTCAGAAGATGGTGATGTTGCAGCTTAGCAACTATAGTATGATGAAAATGATCAACTTCCTCTATTTCCCAGAAGATCATCAAGAGCTAGTAGACCACCTATCAGGTATATCGACGAGTCTGTGGCCTACCTTGTTCATGAGCCGATGACTGTCGAAGAGACACTCAGTCAGCCAGATTCCGATCTCAGGAAAGAAGCTATGGATAAAGAGTATTCATCTCTTATCAAGAACCAGACATGGACGATTGTCGAATTACTTGCTAGCAGAAACATAGTTGATAGCAAATGGATTTTCAAAGTCAAGTACAAAACAGACAGAAGCATCAACAGAAGAAAAGCCCGACTTGTCGCTAGAGGATTTTCTGAGGTATACGATGTCGATTATACTAAGACTTTCAATCCAGTAGTCAAGCATTATTCTATTCAACTTTTGTTATCGTTTGTTGTTACAGCAGATTTGGAAATACATCAAATGGATGTACAGACAACATATCTCAATGGAGTTATCGATGAAGACATCTACATGGTGCAACCCGAAGGTTATATTATCGAGGGTAAGCACAATCATGTGTGTGAACTCCATAAGGGACTTTATGGCTTGAAGCAATCTAGTCGAGCATGGTTTCAAAGGAGATTCCTCCTCACCTTCCAAGAAAAATAATTTGTTGAGGCAAGCCTATCATTGCCTTCCAACATGAAGCCACTTGATGTTGTCATGTTGCAATGATCTGATCTTCTCTGTGAAGCTATTACAATGCACTAAGCACTCCCTTCATAATCAAGAAATTAAAGTAAGAAGAAATGACAAAAATATGGAAACACTCTAGCCTCTCCTTTTTCTCTTTCTACAAATCCTAGGACATAGAATCTTGATTTCTTGATCACAATAGATCTAGATACAATATGATGAACTTTTACCAACACCTAATATTGAAACACACTCTTGACAAACTCCAGAAATTGAAAATCAAGATCCTATTAAATTTGGGGTTTCACCAAAAATGCCAAATATTGAATCAAGCAAAATCTACATGCAAAAGCTAGAATCTAGATATCTCATCTAATAGAGTGTACCATCCACAATCATGAGCAATTTTATCTCCACATTCCAATAAGTGGTTTCAAAAATCGGCCATCCACAAGTGATTTGACCTAAAATTAAGATTGGACCAAAAAGATCCACTTTCTATACTTGAAAATGCGAGATTTGATCTAGAAACACCTCCAACTCCACATAGAAGTTATGGTGCTCTTAAATCCCCCTCTAGATTTGTCACAAACACCAACTTTGGCCTGCAACCTGACCTAATACCATGTGGAAATCCAACCATACTAGTTGACAAATTTTCACATGTACATATAAGTATGAACATTCAATCGAATTTGTTGTGTAATGTGCAGTAAGTATTGCTTGAATCTGACTGGGGGCCTTCTGAGCAACTCTTTCCATCATATTCAACTAATCACCAAAAATTTGAGCAAGATATGTCAAGATACTTATACTCCTATGAATTTAAATCTATAAGCTTTTGATGTCAAGGTAATTGTTAAAATTGGCAAAAGCTAACTTGATCAAATCTTGTAAATACCATTATGAGTAGTACATATCATCATTAGACATGTGTGGAGCCTGTTCCCACGTGTGAAATAAATGCATTTATCATTTAGATGAGTCATATAGGTTGTACATACCATTTCATTTGAGATCTAGTGGCTAAAATGGCCAAAATCTAGTTTTCTAGCTATATGCCACTTGGCATCATTTTATTGGTAGAAAAAGCTATTTCACATGGATAGGAGTGATCTCACACGTGCCAAGGACTTCTCACATGTGTGAAAACATCAGTAGTAGGTGAGATCCAACTTGTAGTAGATATTTGTGCAAGTTCCTATAAATTAGGAAAATTGCCTAAAATCAAGGGAGGGGGCTATAAGTTAGGAAACTTGGTCCATGTGCCATATTGATGATTATTGGTGGATCCTTTGATGAGTAGGCACTCTCACACGTGTCAAATCAGCTGAGTAAGCATCAACTCTTGTGTATATATGGTGGCTCATTTGGCCATAATTGACATGGAAGCTAAATCTTGGTTTTGGAGCAATTCTAGTGTTTTCTCTCTATTTGTCTTGTGTTTTTATGCATTGATTGGGTTCTAAGCTTAGTATACTTTATTCTCAGCCTAATGTCCGTACTCTGACAGGTTTTCACACGTGTGAAACCAGAAAGTACAAGTTTTGATCAATAATGATTGTTCTTGTTAGATTTATTCATCTAGATTTGATCTAAATGCTATCTAATCTTGTGTAGATTGATAGGTTGATCTAATCTAACATCCAATCACACTTGTGGATCTGATTCAGATCTATTCTTGGTCCATTTTGCTGTACTTTGACAGTAATGATAGACATTTATGATGTCTCAAAATATAGGAGTGTGCTTGTGCAACTCATTGAATTTCATTACTTTTTTCGTAGCTCTTTCCAATCCAATTAACCTATATGTGACCATATCAGCATAAAGCAAATTTAGTAACGAGTTCTTTAGATATTTATGCGATAATTCAAAATGTTCATATCTCATGTGCTAAAAATTGTAAGAAGCAACAAGTTTTTAGTTTGCTCTCTTGGTCATATCTTATGCGTGTATTACCATGATTTTTGCTACATTTTTATTAATAGTTAACTGTTAAAATTCCTATATGACCAATAAGTATTTCCAAGTTTATTATTTTTTTGATTATAGAGTTTTGTAGAGATACATTCATGCATTTAAATTTGCCTATGTGAAGGGTTGAAAGGTGGTTGAATCAACAAATTCAGAAGCATGATGTATAGTAAAAACCTACAACACTAGACTACATGTGTGCCTATGTAGGAATGACAAAACTTAAATACCACATAAATTCATTGTGTAAATACTTTCATACACATAACAATATCACAAACAAATCATATTAATAGCTCTCTACTATTGGTAAAAAAAAGCCCTCCACGGTATATTTAGGCCATTTTTTCAACAATTAAATTAGACCGTTTTTGAGTGAACACAAGAGTGTTCATAAGCAAGCAGGTCTATTTTCATGCTCAGTTGAATAGCATAATCTGGCACATGTATCCTTGTTTATGCCTTTGAAAGCAAGCAAAGTTCACAACACACTTTTGTGTGCATGCCACAAAATTGTGCATGTTATAATCGTAATGTTGGCAACTTAAATTATGATCAAGATCTACAATTTATAAAATATACACTCAAATTGTCTAGTGATTAAAAAGTGTAATTATATAGCAAATTTTAAAATTGAACTTTCTTCATTTTGCATTCTTATCATTCGATTCCATTAAGGGGGGTTATGCGACAACCAGGGCCTGGGATTGATCCATTCAAATACACACTATATCTATTAAAGTTTGGACACTTGACTCACTACCCAATTGTAGAGCATATTGTGCTCACCCACAAGCCTAGAATTCTACAATGACAATCACTATTCATCCATACTATTGTGTCCTATATCATTGTAACCCATTCCATCAAAGAGATGTCTCACCTATCTAGATGATCATTTGTCCTCACACAATTGATCATGCCTCATTTGATTGATTTTTGAGTAAGGAAAATCTAGCTTTTTCTCCATGTCTCAGGCAGAGAGACCTGAGGCTCACTTGCCTTACCCATAGATCCTTTCTTGCATGAAGTTTACGATAAGATGCTTGCATTGTTTGGGCAAGATCATCAAGTCAATCTTGGGCCGATTGTATTGGATTTCATGGTGGATAACACGAGTTCACACTCAAAACAAAATTCATTCCCCAACTTGATTTTGTATTGCACCAATTCATAAATGCAATTTGTTTAACACACAGTTCTAATTAATTTATTGATTTCGTGTCCACTTCATTGCATTTCTTTAGTACAAAATCTTCACATTGAATTTTGGTTTAGGATTTGTGTGATCTCTACTTTTCCCATACAGGGAAGAGCAAAGAGAATGTTGGTACAGATGGTGCGGCTTTCAACAACAACAATGACCTTGTTCTTGTCGACATTCAAGACTCGCCAATCAAGGATGGAGCAAGTAGCAGAAAAGTGAGAAGAAAATCTAGACGTCTCTCTCTAGAGGATGACGATGGAGACACAATCAAGAAATTGGTCAATGCTTTTGAAACTCAGAGTAGATATAGAGCTCAGCAGTTCGATATGGTTGAGTTTGCTAGAGAGAGCCGTGAGAAATCTTGTGCGGACATGGTCGTTGAAGCATGACTACATATAGAAAATTTGGAACATGCCTGATTGGATGGACAAAGAGAAATAGCAAGAGAATCCACAACATCGATTTGCAATTATCTCAACAAAATTGTTGTAGCATTGCACAGTTTGCATACCGAACAACGTCCTCCATACCGACGAGAATGTTGTAGTTGTTTTTGCATGGGAAGCATTATTTTTATAGGCATTATGATGCAAAATGAGCATCGTGAACTTATAGTTTGTAGTGGATCACGCCTTATTTTGACTTTGGAAATACCAGTGTAGTTGGTTTTGAATGCTTCAAGCAAATAAATGATGATCAAGTTAATTATGTGCAGTGTTGGGTGGGTATCAAAATTTTTTATACCCACGGGGTCAAAGTATTGCAAGTTCTTAAAAAATTTAATACCAGTAGGGTATCAACATAAGGAGGCATAGGAGTTGTAGACTGGTGTAATAGATCCTAACACCATAGTAGGGCAAACACTAACTGATTCACCCAACCTTGCCTACTCCCTGATATAGGGTAAGCCCCTCCTAGCCCAGTGTGAGGACTGGTAGCATGCATACTGCCAAGTGTGGCCACGTGGCACTGACGTAGCCGACTGCACGTTGGGACCCAATTGGGGGCCATATCTTGCTGACATAGTCCCTAGACTGTGTTAGGCCCGCCATGGCTATGGGCCATGCTGGGGCACACTACTCACACTGTCTTGCCCTGTTGTTCATGCACGTTGGACACGACCTTGACTGTGGTATCTGACCTTCTGTGTACCCTAGGGTTCGGCACTGGTCACGTGCTCGTAACACTCCCTCCCCCTTAAGAACCGTCCATCCAAGACAAAGTCTGAAAAAATCTTGTGAAGGACGCTGCCTCTTTCCCAAGTGACATTCTCAACAGGCTGATCATTCCACTTCACCAGGTATTCTCGGTATAGAGTATGACGAGTCTGCGTCTCTCTACTATCAAGAATCTCCTCTGGCTCACATGGAAGTTGCTGAGAATCCAATGGGAGAACTAGAACATTGTCCCCTACCAGATTTTCTGATATGGCTGAGGCTTTTCATAACCGACTTACATGAAAGACTGGAAAAACCTTACTATTGTGTGGGAGTTCTAGTTCATAGGTGACCTCGCCTAGTCTCCTATTGATGGTAAAGGGACCGCAATACCTAGGAGACAACTTAGCAGACACTCCTAACTGGGACTCTCAAGTAGACTTTTCCACCAGCAGAGAACTGCACATCCCGTCTGCGTGGATCGGCAAAATGTCTGACTCAGTCCTGGGACTGCCTAATGCTACGCTTAGCATGTCCTATCATCTGGTTTAGGTCTTCTAAAAAGTTTCTGGCTTCAACTTTTTCTTGTTTAAACCCTACAACTGTGGGTGAGTGTGACTGAAAACCGTAACAGCATAAATGGGCTGTATCCCATAGCTGAATGTTTGGTACTGTTATAAGCAAACTCTAATATCGAGAAAAGCACAAACGTTCTTGTTTGGCTTTCTCAAAATCTTCTGGTTTTAAGGGTTGTATGAGTGAAGGGCGTTTCTGAAAAGCTTCGCCTTTAACTTTATCTTCTTTCTTTCTTTTTAAAAATTTCTTTTTAAATTGAAAGTCTTTCTGAGGAGGCTACTTAGAAAGGGATTGTTGTCTCGCCCTCTTCCTACCCACTGAATCATCATAGATTTGAGCATATCTGAGAGCTTGCTCTAGGGTAGTAGGCGAGTTTCTCTGGACCTCTACTTTATATTCATCCTTGAGGCCACGGACAAATCCCCTGATTTTTTGATAATCATCCATATTTTTAATTTTTAAAATTGCTTCTCGATACTGCGAGATATATTGGATTAGGGACTTTCCATTACTGGTTTCTCCCAGGCTTCCCAGACTCTATCAAGTTTATTTTCCGATAGGAATTCTCTTAGGAAGGCTTCTTCAAAGGCCTTCCATGACCGGGGAGTCTGCCTAGTCTCCTGGAGACTTAACCACCACTTATAGGCCATGGGCCCTAGGGAAAGACTGGCCTCTATAGTTTGCAAATGGTCAGGGGTCTGTTTAAGAGCATGAATGTTCTTCCATTTGTTGAGGAAGGTTTGTAGAATGTCTGTGTTTCTATCCTTCTCTTCCCCAATAAAAGTAGGAGGCTTTAAGTCTTTAAAGACACTGGGGTGAGACCGCATAGGCTCAACTAAAACTGATGGAAGTGGAGAAGGGGACAACTAAGAAGTGGAGGGAAGGCTTCCTCTCGCGGAACTCAAAATCAAGCCTTTGAGTTCAACAAACGAGTCGTCCACACTGGACTTGAAATTGGCTAATGCCAACTTCAGTTCATCCATTACGAAGTGGAGAAACTACTCCTTGGTAACCAATTCGTCGAGTTCTTTGGTGAATTATTCATGTTCTTCAACTTCCATTGGTTCTTTCCCTTTACTGAACCTCAGGGATTTTGTTTCTAATTCATCAATGCCTCTTGTCAAGGGTTGATCGGATCCCGGAGAAGTGGTCATTTTTAGAGATAGAAATATATTGTCTGAAGTTTTCCTTCAAAAAAAAGGCCAAAAAAAGACTAATTTATAACTGTACAAAGAGGGAAAGAAGACTTAGCTATTTCCGAGGACTGTACTTCCAAAGAAAATACAAAGAGGAACCCTTTCAGCTCTTCCACCCAAAATTTCAGACCTGTTGTCCTAAAAAATCCCAATTTGAGACTCCAAAATGGTACAAAAATTTCCAGTTTCCTAAATAGAGTTGCTCGCTGATCTGATTTGCAGACTTGGGGCTCCAAAAAACCAGGCAAAGGGCCCAAAAAACTGCAAAACTTTCTGAGGTTGATAGTTGCCTACCCTCATTGATTTGACAACACTCTGTCTGGCCAAGATTTGTCAAATTTGAGTCTCAAAAATCCGCTTGAATTTCTGATTTGGCCTCAGCCCCTTAGTTGCTGATCTGTGGCAAGAAATTTCGAAGCCCAAACTTCTGAAAATCTCTAAAAACAAGGATGAATCTTCACTCCTTTCTCTTCCTTGTCCAGCACTGACCCTACTACTCAGTTTTAGATTAGAACTCGCTCTAATCTACTCAAAATTTTGTACGAAATTCAGAAGTGAAGGCTGACTGTACAACGATGGATGTACTCCAGCTTTCCTTTTAAATTTTCGCTCAAATTACAATGATCTACACTCAAAAATCAGGGAGGAAAGTTGATTTATCAACGTTGAAGTTGTACAAGGAATTGTACTTCCTACTACTGTGAATTTTCAACAAAATTCAAGGGTTTGAAAGTTGTTCCTACAACGATTCTCCTCCTCTATGCTTTTTAGAAAATATGAGAAATATTTTCTATCTTCTGAAAGCTTTCTCTACTGCTGCTACTTAGCTCCCAAAGATGGAAATGACTCTGATACCAGTGTAATAGATCCTAACACCACAGTAGGGCAAACACTAACTGATCCACCCAACCTTGCCTACTCCTTGATATAGAGTAAGCCCCTCCTAGCAGCATGCATACTGCCAAGTGTCGGCCACGTGGCACTGACGTGGCCGACTGCACGTCGGGACCCATCTGGGGGCCCTATCCTGCTGATAGGGTCCCTAGACTGTGTTAGGCCCGCCATGGCTATGGGCCGTGTTGGGGCACACTACTCATACTGTCTTGCCCTATTGGTCGTGTACGCTGGACATGACCCTGACTGTGGTATCTGACCTTCTGTGTTTCCTAGGGTTCGGCACTGGTCACGTGCTCATAGCAACTGGTATAGACCGGGCTGGTATCACAAGGGTGATAGCAGCCAGTTATCAACCCGGGTATAAACATGTACGAATTGTTTTTAATATTCTTTTTAAAGAGTAATATCATAATTTAAGATATCAAAAATCTGAAATATAAAAAAAATACTAAAAATTAGTACAGCTATTGATACCATGATAAAAATCCATAAAATCTCCCGAAACTGGGTATCAACATAAATAATAAAATAGTTAATATTGGGTGCCCGGTTCTAGACCCTAGTATTAGAAATTCATATGCCAGTCGGTTAATACCATGTTGATACCCATTATTGATACCAGCCGTGACCCTCTATACCCGCCCAACATTGGTTATGTGCTCAATGTTTGTATCTCGAACAAATGTGATGTGGTATATAGTTTTTTGTGATAAAAAATATCCTTCTCATTTTATTTGTTAAGAAACAAGACATGTGCTTCTAGTTTTTCCTAAACTTTTGTGTGTTTATATTTTCAAGTGGTTATGATGTGCACATTTGAATGAATGTTGTACCTCTTACGGAAAATGAGATTTCAATAGTAGCTGGGAAGTAGTGTTGGCTAATTTATGTGTTTTGTTATGAGTGCATTCATACCCTACCTGCATACAAAAACTTGTATTTGTTATTATGTCTTGATTCAGCATATATCCTCTTGCCCAAATCACAATTGAAGTGAATCCAATCATACATGAACTACATTTATTAAAACCCTTGCATGGAACCAATCTTAATTTTTTCTATGCTATCTCTGAGCGGCTAAAATGAAAGTTTGAATTAAGCGTAATGCTGATAAGCAGTAGCGCAATAGCAATCTATAAAACAACTCTGAGAAGTGAGCTAGAATGCTCAAGAGTGTTCAAGCTCACAGGTTTGAGAGAGAGAGAGAGAGAGCTAACTATTCAAATGCTTGCTTATTGATAACTTCTAATAATTTTGATAATAAAACTGTATGAATATAAACAACTATTTATACTAAAAAATTAGGTCATCAATTGCGATTGCGAGTTGGCTGGTGATCCGCTGGCATCCATCCGGTTCCTTATCATTGATTACTGATAAGCGGTGAAATTGGCCATAAACATTCTGTCTATATAAATGAACTAAAATTGTAGCTCTGCAAAAATGCTTCTTGGTTTCCAAGGGGAGGCTCGAACCTGGGACCAAAGAAACTTTGGATGCCAAGCTAACCTGCTCTGCAAAAATGAACTAAAACAGCCACAGACGACACTGTCGCAAAAAGCAACAGTGTCAGAATTTTGCAAAAAAGACGACAATGCCCTTAAATCTCATTTAGGGTTGCCCCACACTTTGCCAGAGTCATTTCCTTAACACTTGAGGCTCTTTGAAAAAAACAAAAAAATGCAACCCTGTGATTTTACACGAGATTTCTGACATGCAAAAAATGTGAAAAGGCGACACTGCATTTTTCAACGGGATTCCTAACAGGCAAAAAAGACAACATTGTTGTCAACTTCGTGTAATTCTACAGATTGTGTAAAAACACTTGTAATTTTGCAGACTCTATAAAAACACGGGAAAATCCGCAAAACTGGATAAACAATGGATGAAGATTTAGTCGATTAGTAAGAAGGAGACTAATCCAACACTCCCCCTTAATTTGAGTCCTTGAATGCCTTGACCTTCAAACTTAGTTCTACACAGAATCTTCTGTGTGCTTCCAAACTTAATGTTTGGTCAAAACGTCTACTGTCATATCTTGCGTTCTACAATACTACAATCTGACATCTTCGTTGAGAGCTTTAGTTATGATTAAATGATACTTCAGTTTAATGTGCTCACTCCTAGAATGAAATCTAGGGTTGGTTGATAAAGTGATGGCACTTTGATTATCACAAAATAATGTCGTCGGGGCATATTGATTCAGACCGATATTTGAGAGTAAATTCCTCAACCAAATTGCTTCCTTTGTAGCTTGAGAGGCTGCGATATACTTTGATTCAATGGAAGATAGAACTATCGAAGATTGCTTGCGACTGTTCCAGGAAACTAGACCATTGTTGAGGAAGAATGTAAATCCGAAAGTAGATTTACAAGTGTCTACATCTCCTGCCCAACTTGCATCTGTGTAACCATTGAGTAAATTGAGTTTGTCGTTGCCGATTGCTCCATAACAAATGCAAAAGTCCATAGTAGCTCGAAGATATCTCATGACTCTGATAAGAGCCTTCCAATGTGTTATACTAGGGTTAGTCATAAACTGACTGAGAGAGCTAACTGCAAAAGCTATGTCCGGCCTGGTACAGATCATGGCGTACATAAGAGATCCAATAATAGAATGGTAAAGATACTCACGCATTTGCTGGTTCTCATGAATTGTTTGGAGACATTGGTCCTTTGACAATCAGAGTCCTAGTTCCATCGGTGAGAGAGCTAACTTGCAATTCATCAGGTTATATCTGACTAACATGTTGTAGATGTACCTCTGTTGTGTAATGTAGACCAACTTCTGTTTTATGTCTCTGTGGATTTGTATACCAAGGTAGAAATGAGCGTCGCCCAGATGTCACGTCGAATTTGGAAGATAGCATTGTCTTGGCTTCTTTTATCAGATCGGTACTGTTGCTGAAAAGCAATGTATCATCTACGTATAAAGTGATAATGATAAAAGACTGCTGCACTGCTTTGAAGTAAACGTTTGAATCTGAAGAGCTAGGTGTGTAGCCAGATATGGAGTTATGCCATTCTTAGCTTTCAGAGCTAATGGAAACATTATTTTGGGGGACATATAAATGTATCGATGTGTGTGCAAGCTAGAACACCATTACCGCTCACATTCCATGCATTTCATGGGGGAAAAAAAAACTGCAAGCACCTAAGGCTAGAGACCAAAATTTGGACTCAATGGTGTGGAAGCAAGCAACTAGAGTCGTGAATATAGTAAAACATGATGACAATCACATGTATTTGAACAAGACTTCATTCATTGAACAAGCTAAATGTTGCATGGGTGTCTCACTTTATTTTATGATCAGATATAAATCTTGAGTGTGATCATGTTGTCAAAGGTCTAAAGCCTTGGGGTTATATCTCTTTAAGCGTCTCGAATCTTAATCACATGTGATGCTAAGCGGATTCCTAGATATATCAACCAACCATAATGCCCAAGGATGTAAGGATTTTTAAATTCTAATATTGTCCATATTAGCACTTATGGTTGTTGGGCAAGGTTATAACAATGAGCACATGGACTACGTGTAGATGGTGGCAATTGTGGTCCACAATTACCATAAGTCTATTCTTAATGACATTGGTATGATCAACACTAGATGCCAACATCTTTTCGTTACAAAGATTTGTTTTCTCTTTTGTAGGGTGTGTGTGTGTGTGTGTGTGTGTGTGTGTGTGTGTGTGTGTGAGAGAGAGAGAGAGAGAGAGAGAGAGAGAGAGAGAGAGAGAGAGAGAGAGAGAGAGAGAGAGAGAGAGAGAGAGAGAGAGAGCATGTGAACATCCCTTTAAAGAGTTGTCTTTACCTCAAGCATGCATCAAGTCCCTTGATTGGATAATAAGTTAAAGAGATAGCTTCTATGAAATAATTGACAAGTTAAATTGTTCTAGGGGATTTGCAAGCCATTGGCCCTCACCTAACGTAATTTGCACTGAAGACACCAAATAATCTTCCAATAAATGCACAATGGCCTGAATTTAGAGCACCATCAAGTATATCTACAGGCCATTGGCCCTCACCTAACGTAATGCCTTGTGCTCGTGTCCTTTGTATTTTGGGACCACCTCCAGGAGCATAATGTCCATCCAATTTTCTCTCTCCTAGGAATCTGTCGTTCTCTCTCCCCTCTTCGGTGGAATTCACTTTCTCTCTCCTCTCTCCGGTGAAATGCACGTTCTCTCTCCGGTGGAATGCACGTTCTCTCTCCTCTCTCCGGTGGAATGTGCATGTGCTATGTGGCAGCCCGTCATTGGCTGTCCACATCCACATTCCACCACAAACGTAAAAAAATTTGCGAAAAAAAAACGGCAAAAAATTGAAAAAAAAAAAAACTGGTCCACACGTACCGTCGTTCCGTACGGCCAAAAAACGGAAAAAAAAAAAAAAAAAAACCTTTGCACAATGGCATTACGTAGGGGAAGGCCCGAGGCCCGGGCCTTCCTTGCTGGTCGGGGCCTGCCCTCGGGCTCCCGCCCTCTGGCAAGGGCCCTCCCAGCAAGGAAGGCCCTCAGGCAAGGCCTTCCTCCCCACGTAATTTGCACTGCAACAATGCCACATGGCAGAAATGGATAGATTCCAAAATCAAAGATTGCTAGAGTGGCCAGAGTAGTCATAGAATTGCCAAGTGGAAGACACCAAATAATCTTCCAATAATGAGTAATCCACACAAAATGCACAATGGCCTGAATTTAGAGCACCATCAAGTATATCTACATGTAAGTATTATTATGTTGGGCACGTGCCCAATGCACGCCCCTCCATGGTAACCACGAGCATCCTCATGCCTCTCTCTCTCTCTCTCTCTCTCTCTCTCTCTCTCCTTATATTATATCCCTAAACTTTAGGAGTTCCCCCTAATTTCGCACATATGTTGAGCTCAACAACCCTAATTAAATTTTTAGGGCTTCTAAGCAACACTTTGACCCCAGAAACCTAATTGCAGTTAAGAGCTTCTAAGCACCAGCATTCTGCCTCTTTGATCTTAAAGACCCTAATCACATTTGAAGGGTTTCTGAGCAATAGCATTATGGTTTTTGGGCCTGGTTTTCAATTAGGGTTTCGAAGCACTACTCTTATAAAACTTTGGTCAAGGTATGACAATTCTCTTATGGATATGCATAACCCAGGTGGCACATTTGTAGTTGGCCAAACTAGCACCTTCGGGCTCCCTTTTGCTTTTAGGCTATGCATAAACCCTAAACAGTGATGTGGCTTTACCAGCTTTCATAAACCTCCCTTCCCCCCCCCCCCCACCTCTTTCTCTCTCTCTCTCTCTCTCTCTGTCTCTCTCATATGTCCGAGAATATATGCATATTCTAACTCTCTGTCTCATCTTCGTTGCTTGCTGTTATTTCTGACCCTATATATCTCACCATTGCATTGGGTTTTCTGTCAATGCAGGCATGGCCAAGCTCTTCGGAGAAACTTTAGTTTCTGGAGACGGTGACGACGACGATAACTCCTCAACTCCTCCTCCTCCTCCTCCTGATATTGCACCTGCTGCAGCTATTGAAGAGGATACAATCGTAATCTGTGATGCTCATCCTGTACCTGCAATACAATTTGGTGTATACTTTCATACTAACATTTCGCTGTAAGCTAGCATTATATGACCTTTGGAATAGAAAGCAGAATTGGGTCAGGGAAAACCTGGGTTCTTGTAGCAATATGACGTAGCAAGTGTTAGCTATTAGTGTTCTTCCTTGGTTCACATAATAACAACAAACAGAGGCACATTCGTGGGAAAGTTTTCTTCTGCGCATGCAGAGAGAGGAGAATTGAGACAGGCTCCATGCAAATCAACTCTGGGCACAATGCTGATTGATGAGAGGTGGGACAAGCCAAGATGCACGCTATGCAATGCAAGCCGATGCTTCCTAATTCAATTGTGAGTTGGATCAAGTAATCTTCGTAACAGTAGTCATTGGCACACGAGAGAGAGAGAGAGAGAGAGAGAGAGAGAGAGAGAGAGAGAGAGAGAGATTGTTCTAGGAATAACTATAATGATGACACAAGTGGAAGATATTACTACATATGTACTTCGTTCGAGGTAAAGGGATTTGATAATACTTAGTGGCTAACATACAATTGCTATTGTTCATTATGAAATGCAATGCCTTATAATAAGCCTAGAATCTGGACTCTCAAAGACATTCCAAGAATGACCTCAAGTGAGGCCCTCTTGGTAACTGAACAAAGAACCGTCATTTTGCTTAGAAATACTTTTCATTTTTCTACATCCAATAAAGTGCTAAGGAGTAGTCTTTGCAAAATTACGATTTGTGAACATGCTCATAATCTATGATGCTGGATTGCTTCTTATCTTTTGAAATACTGATAGATCTTTCAAAATATGGAATCAAAGGTTGTAATCCCATGTGTGTTCAAGTTCATGAAGATCATTTCAAAAAATCACCAATTAAGAATTGGCCATTCTTGATCATGAACATGCAAATTTTGATTGTTGGTAATATGCAATTATCAGATTAACATAAAGTGTTCTCTTTTAACATTTACCATGGCACAAATTATACTTTAGTTTTTTTATATTTTTTGATCAATTTTTAACTAATAGGTCTCTAAACTTGACTTTAGGCCTCCAAATTGCATTTAATCACAATAATATTTATAAGGCTATTGTATTGTGCTTCTTTGACACAAGACATTATTGTACCAATTGTTGGTGTGACTTTATAAAGTATTTGCTATCAATCTATGCAAAATTCACTACGTCCTCCACAACCTTAGATAATGTGTTGCCTCACCAAAACTGCAACTGAAATTTGCCACAAAAGTAAAAATGTCAATATAGACTTGATCTAATTGTCTTGATGTCACAAGATCTTGATAGAAGACACAAGAATTTAAGATTTGAGTATAGACCCTACTTGCATTGATTGTTTGATTTATCCCATGCTTTTAAAGACACAAACGCCAAGCATCAAACTTGATATAGAAACCAAAACTATTTCAATGTGCAAAGTTGATCTGCTTCTACTTCCCAAATGCCTGTGAATCATGAGTGATTGATGTTTAGTTGGACTCTAGGATATTATGTGATGCAACAAATTGATTGTTGTTTTGGCCGTCTTCCAAATCTGAGATTTTCCACTTAAGATCTTGGAGTGGATGAAAATGGTTCTTTGATTATAAACCACTATATAGGTGTCAACTAAACATGTTTAATACACATGAAATAACTCTTATGGAATCTCATAAATGAATCTTCCAAAGAATTATACAATATGCCCTCAACCCGATGTTAGTCCCTTGTGGCATTCTAAGTACAATTCTTGAGTTGCTCCCCTTTGTGAATACTTTTCTATCTTTATTTATTCTTAGTGTAAGAGTGATCATGTCATTGACGAGGGGATAGGTGAAGGAAGAAAACTTGGATATTTGTTGCATGTATACCCTCTTTTAACTTATAGATGTTTTGAGCAAGGGGAGGGGAAGAGAGGGGGGGGGGGAAGGGGAAAGGGGGGGGGGGGCATTATGATATTCACATCCCTTGATCATGGTGGCACCGTGACTTCGAAATTGTACTTGACATGTACATGCTCATCTTAATTTACTTAGCGACTTGATTAACTTAGTCATTTATTGCTATAACATACTCACATTTACTCAATAGAATTAAATGACTAAGAGGGGCTCAAGAGCCCGTAGACAATGCAAGCTAACTAGCAAACCACATTGCAATGTGAATAGCCGGGACATATCTTAAGAGGTTAGATGGGTAGAGAGGCACTACACCCTCCTCCCATTTTGTTGTTGTTGTTGTTGTTGTTGTTGTGTGTGTGTGTGTAGTTGGCACTCCTCTCTCATTCTATTATATTGTACATTCTCTTAAGCAACCTATGGTTATGTTCTCTCTCTACCCCCTTTCTATGGATTAATTCATATTGCATGCTTTGATCTCTCATAGTGGACCCAATAGAGTTATTATGCAAATCAGGCTATGCAAAACATTTAATCACATACAATATACAAGTAAATAACCTATGTTTTGAAACTTTATCAAAAGTATGAGAAATGTCATTTTCTAAATACAAGGATTGATGATAAAGTAAAAATTACTATAAATCACTTGTACATTAATTAAAAAATATGCAAAAAGGAAGCTTGATGGACATCAATATGATTGCCAAAAATTGCTACTATGCTCTAACTCAAAATTATCATCATACTTTAATAAGCTATTATTAAGATTAATTGTCTAGCTGGCTGCTGTTGCACTCAGTCATTGGGAGATGTCATTTTGTTTCAATCTCTGACTTGCACATCATAGACTATGATCTTCTTGATTTCATGCCTCCGTTTCTTTCTTTTGGTTCTAATTCGTAACATATCCCTAATTTTATGGCAGTGGATGTTTTTTAGTCGATCTTCTTATAATATCTATATTATATCATAATTGATTATTTATAGAATTAGTATGCTAACTAGAATAACAAGATATCCATTTGATCACTTATTACATGTAGCAGCCTTGTAGACTTATGTTATGAGTTCCCAGATTTGTAAGAGTTAGTAATCTAACTCACTAGGATCTTGTTACAAACTTGCAAAAACAACTAATAAGAGCTCATAGGGCAACTCACATGAGCTCGTAATAGCTTGTAGGTCAACTCATGGGAGCTTGTAAGAGCTTTTAGAACAATTTACAAAATCTTGTAAGGTAATCCATAAAAGCTGTAACAGCTCCTAAGAAAACTTTTAGGAGTCTGTAAGAG
Organism: Diphasiastrum complanatum; assembly: GCA_029204225.1. Taxonomy (NCBI): domain Eukaryota; kingdom Viridiplantae; phylum Streptophyta; class Lycopodiopsida; order Lycopodiales; family Lycopodiaceae; genus Diphasiastrum; species Diphasiastrum complanatum. Next base: position 34,371,785 of record CM055099.1, read on the forward strand.
AAACCATTAACACACTCGTTAATCATAGTTAATGACTAGCCAATGACACAATTGTTAGATAAGCCAGTAATTTTTTATCTTGTAATGTGTTGGTTTGGTAACTAGTCCTACGAGACTCATGAGTAGGATTGTAATTGCTTATTACAACTAACTAACGCAACATTGTGGATGTAATTTTCACACTTAGGCACGTCATGATTGTAATGCACTTGTAATATGATAATGAATACCCTCAGGAAGGATTTGTTGCTCCTTCATGTTAAGCATGCTTGTTTGATATTCTCAACAAATTTTTGAATCGACAAGGTTGAGATCTTTTCAATATCCTACTTATCAAAACCAAGACTAGGTACTATAGATTTTTGAACTTGGGATGAATCTAACATTCAGATCTAGCACAATGGTAAGCTATATATTATCGAAATAACGAAGAATTTGTCAAAAGAAATGATATGCACATTTTGGCTAGTGAAATTGTGAAGATTTAAGATCCATAGATGATCCTAAATGTAGATCTAGGCCAACAATAGTTGCATCGGAACAATCACTTCCTAAATTATATTACGCAATTTTGATACTAACTAGTTTGATCAAAATCACTTACCAAAATAAATAGAATCAAAACTTAATAATCTAATCAACACATGTTTAAAGTGTATTTCTATTGGATAATCATTAACCTACGAGGCATATAAGCTGCTTGATCCACACATTAGAAAGATCGTTATTAGCTAAGATGTCATCTTTGATGAAGAAAAATTTCTTGATGTTTCTCAAGAAGAAAAACCAAATAAGCATGTGATCATACATGATGTTGATGGAGATGTTTGTAACTCTTCGTTGAGGTCTAATTTGTATAAAAATCATTTTATGATAGTATAAGTTCCAATTTTATATTGAAATACATTTTTTTTTATCCATGAAATCGTTCAATATATCTGAATATAGTAATTTTTCAGCATCAATTAGAAACAGCTCTTCATAAAAAAAAAGTATCTCCAAGTGGTTCATTAGATTTCATTCCACTTAATTGTGATAGGAAATCAACATTTATATGAAACTTGCCTTGTCTCATTTCAACTTGAAAGGCAAATTCTTGTAGTAGTAGTACCCATCGTGCAGTTCATCTTTATAAATCAACTTCAATTTCAAGGTATTTCAGAGCGAAGTGATCGACATGGAACACGGATGGATAGTCGAGTAAGTAATGTCGGAATTTCTTCACTATACAAATTAAACTCAATGCTTCTTGCTCTGTTGCTCAATAGTTCATCTCCGAACTGGATAATTGATGCCCTGCATAGCAGACATGATAATCCTTCTTTGTATTATCTTTTCAATTTGAGGCTTACTCCAATCACAAATGAAAAAATTGTCAACATAGGCATGAGATTTTCTTACCCAGTATGGGGGTGAAAGACTGGAACTTCCATTAATTTCTATTTCAATTGAACGAAAGCTTTTGTCTATTAGTTGTACATATGTGCTCTTCTGTATCCTTCTTCAATAATTATATTAATGGAGAAGCCTTAGGTAAAAATATATCATCTTTGATAAAACATCTGTAGTAGCCAACATGGCCTAGAAAACCTCGCAATTCTCTCAATTTATTGGTTCACTTCAAAACTTCGATCTTACCTTGGTCTACTTCATGCCCCTTATAGAAATTTGATGTCCCAAGAGAATATCTTCTTCCATTCCAAAGTAGCATTCTCTAGATGTAAACATAAAGACTTTTCTTGACACCTTTGCAAAGTCATTGAAAGCTTAGATATATGGCATTTAGTGGCACTATACACACAAAAATTGTCATGAATACTTCCAAGAATACTCGTAGATTTAGACAATACTGATTCCATCAAATAGGAATAGCATATTTTTTTAGTTGCTGCACAGGTTTAGGTTGCAAGATTGCAAACCAGTAAACACTCCTATTGAACCAGGTAAAAAGCTTTCTAAGCTTGATGAGTCAGAGTCATTTGATGCTACGCTATATAAACAGTTAGTAGGGAGCTTGATTTACCTTACCACGACTAGACCAGATATATGCTATGTTGTTGGCATTGTAAGTCAGTTTATGGCAGCACCTACGGAAACGTATTGGAAGGCAGCTAAACGCATTTTGCGTTATGTGAAAGGGACTTCAGAGTATGGCTTGATTTACAAGAAGCATGATGGTTTACCTGAGTTGTGTGGCTATGTGGATGCGGATTGGGGAGGTGACTATGATGATAGTAGATCCACCACAGGGTATGTATTCCAGTTTTGTGGTAGTTGCTTTTCCTGGTCTAGTAAGAAGCAAAGTAAAAAATTCACGAAACATTCGTGACTCTCCTTCGAGATTAGGATGGAGTTCAGACGCGTTCGCTGGGCACTGCTAGCTGAAACACTCCTACAATTCTCCAGAGGGTAGTCAGGTACTACTGATCTACGTTCATAGAATTAATATAGCATTCGACTTCATTTTAACCAAGGTGCGGAATTCAAGGGAACAAGAGAAACTCAGACATATTAAAATAAACAGCATAAGAATTCGACATTCAAGATCAGATACAACCAGAAAATAATCTATATTGATTTTTCTCTGATTTCTTCAGGGGCACTGCATGCGAATCCACGCGAAAACGTAGCTGATTGCAAATGGATTTTTAAAGTCAAGTACAATGCAAATGGAAACATCAATAAGAGAAAGGCACGACTTGTCATTAGAGGATTTTCTACGTCGATTACACTGAGACCTTCAATCTAGTAGTCAAGCATTCTTCTATTCGACTTTTGCTATCATTTGCCACTGCAGCATTTGGAAATACATCAAATGGATGTACATACATCATATCTCAATGGAGTTATCGAAGAAGACATTTTACATGGTTCAACCTGAAGGTTATATTATCGAGGGTAAACACAATCATGTGTGTAAACTCCATAAGGCACTTTATGGCTTGAAGCAATCTGCTTGAGCATGGTTTCAAAGGATCAATACATTCTTATTGATCACGACTACACACCTAGCTCTTCAGATTCAAATGTTTACTTCAATGCAGTGCAACAGTCTTTTATCATTATCACTTTATACGTGGATAATACATTGCTTTTCAGCAACAGTACCGATTTGATAAAAGAGACCAAGACAATGCTATCTTCTGAATTCGACATGACCGATCTGGGCGAAGTTGTCTTGGTATACAAATCCAAAGAGACAGAAAACAAAAGTTGGTCTACATTACACAACAGGGGTACATCTACAACATGTTAGTCAGATATAATCTGATTAATTGCAAGTTAGCTCTCTCACCAATGGAACCAGGTCTCAAATTGTCAAAGGACCAGTGTCTCCAAAATTCATGAGAAGCAGCAGATGTGTGAATATTCTTACCATTCTATTATAGGATCTCTTATGTACGCCATGATCAGTACCAGGCCAGACATAGCTTTTGCAGTCAGCTCTCTCAGTCAGTTTATGACTAATCCTGGTGTAATACATTGGAAGGCTCTTATCAGAGTCATGAGATATCTTTGAGCTACTATGGACTTTTGCATTCGTTATGGAACAGTCGGCAATGACAAACTCAATTTACTTAGTGGTTACACAGATGCAAGTTGGGTAGGAGATGTAGACACTCGTAAATCCACTTTCGGATTTACATTCTTCCTCAACAATGGTCCAATTTTTTGGAACAGTCGCAAGCAATCTTCAATAGCTCTATCTTCCACTGAATCAGAGTATACCACAGCCTCTCAAGCTACAAAGGAAGCAATTTGGCTAAGGAACTTACTCTCAAATATCGGTCTGAATCAATATGCTCCGACGACATTATCTTGTGATAATCAAAGTGCCATTGCTTTATCAGCCAACACTAGAATTCATTCTAGGAGTAAGCACATTGAACTGAAGTATCATTTCGTCATAAGCAAAGTTCTCAACGAAGAGGTCAGATTGCAATACTGTAGAACGCAAGATATGACAACATATATTTTTACCAAAGCATTAAGTTTGGAAGCACACATAAGATTCTGTGTAGAACTAAGTTTGAAGGTCAAGGCATTCAAGGATTCATATTAAGGAGGAGTGTTGGATTATTCTCCGTCTTACTAATTGACTAATCGGTTTTAATCCTCATCCATTGTCTATCCAGTTCTGCGAATTTTCCATGTTTTTACACAGTCTGCAGATTTACAAGCGTTTTTACACAGTTTGTAGAAATACACGGAGTTTGACAACAGTGTCACATTTTCTCTCTCTACAATCCAAACATTGTCGCCTGTCAGGAATTATGTGTAAAAATGCAATGTCGTCTTTTTCGCATTTTTCGCCTGTCAGGAATTGCGAGTTAAACTGTAGTGTCACATTTGTTGCATTTTTCAAAGTGCCTCAAATGTTAAGGAAATGACTCTGGGAAAGTGTAGGGCTACCCCAATATTAAGGAAATGAGATTTTATGACATTGTCATCTTTTTCGCAAAAAGCCGACACTGTCCCCTTTTTGCGACACTGTCGCTTGTAGCAGTTTTAGTTCATTTCTGCAGAGTGACAATTTAAGTTCATTTATTCAGACAGACTGTTTACGACCAATTTTCACGACTTATCAACAGTCAATTTCTGAGAATGAACTAGATGAATGCCAGCGGACACCAGCCAACTGCCAATCGCATTTGACGACCTAATTACTTAGTATAAATCAGCTGTTCATACATCTCTTTTTAAGTTCTAAAGAAGCAACGAATCAACATTGTGAATTGTGAAGGAGTTGAGTGTTATTACACGGCGCTTCTTGTGCTCTTATCAAGCAGATCATTCACAATTAGAAAATATTGTTGTTAGCTCTCTATCAAGCTTCCAAACTTGAACTCTCTTGAGCATTCTAGCTCAGTCTTTTAGAGATTTATTTTAGAGTTGCTATTGCGCCATCGCTTATCAGCAGAGCTGCTTATTATCAGACTTATTCTCAGTTACTCAAAGACAACTTAGAGTGCGCGGTTTCTATCCACTATTGTTTTGCGCTCATTAGCATCTGATTTTGTTTTTCTAAATCAATACTATCTTCTTATTGCGTTCAGTATATGTCAAAATGCATGCATCTTTGTATTGCTTTTGTAGCTGATAGAAATTGTCTGACAATTCAATACTTTGTTTGGCTACGTAATCACTTAGTATCTAGCAATTTCAAAGTTAGTTGCTAAAGATGAACGCGATTTTTCATCACTACTACTTTGTTTGATTTTTTATAGGCGTAGTCATGCATCGGAAGTAGGAAGTTTTCGCATTACATTATCTATCCTATTTCCGACATTACGTTCATCTCCAGTATGTGGGATTCGGAATAATTCCTGACATGGATAGCCATACAGAGAAAGATCAAAAGTTAATAATTTAAAATTTTGTTTGAGATAGGAGTAAGTTTGGTCATAGCGTTGAGTCTGGAATGTTTGTATTAGATGAATCTAATGTTTGTTTGAGGACTAGAATCAGGAAGTGGTTGATTGAGTGGAAGAAATTATGTGGTAAGAGGTAAATTGGGTTGGAAAACCCATGAGAGTGGATGTGACTAACATATGTGGATTTTGGAGGAATCTACCAGATAATGATATGTGTTTACGTACTGGGTCATAATGGGATTATTCTCTTATGTGCATGATTAATCTTGTATGGATCTACTATGTATTCTTGGTTACTGGGTTTATTTGGTGCACTTAAACCAATCAATGAACATAGACATATGACCAAGTATTGTTTAGAACAAATACTTGTAGAGTTAACATATTTTCTTATGGAGATAAATGATTCGGATAAAAATCTAAATGTGGTGTTGTACTATACAATTGAGATATGCACTTAGACATTTGGGATTTTTGAATCATTGGCAATTACTTGAATATATTGGTTAGTCTTGGGTTAAATTAATTGATCAAATGAGCAGCATGAAAAAGAAATTCACCAAAAACTGTTTATCTTGAATTATACTACTTGTAAGACACATGATTTGTGAGTCATCAGGATTCATCAGTAAAAATTATGTTCATTGGATGTACAATATTCTTGGTTTAGAGTATTCCTCAATCGAGGAATGGAATCAATTTATTAGTGTTTGTACTCCAAAGAGCTCAATTGGATAACAAATCTTAATGATTCCAAAAATGACAACTGAATTATATTTAGCATAACTTTGGGTGTCTAGATTCAGTTTTAGATGACAATCTCAAATTTTTGTAGCTGAACATAGTTATCAGTATCATTTAGATATGTTTGATGGCTTTAATTACATGTTGCATATAGAACTTGGATATCTCACATTTTTATTAAGAATACAGTTTGAAAAATATTATGAAAATCTCGTATTTTCTAGAATGATTTTTATAATTCATGAGTTATGTTAAACTTATTTAATGATTAAGTGTGGTTTTGAATTCCCGTGAATTATGATTGATGAATCATAAGGATCTAAATATTTATGGTTCGCGGATCAAAGTAGATACTTAATTACTATTAGAGGATTATAAAATACATAATGATTCTTAAGTATGTTGAGTAATTCTCGATTTATTGAATGAGTCAAGAATTAGATCAGTGATATGTAACTCATGCTAATTCTTTTTACTCTAGCAATTTGAGAACATTTGTGTCTCATAGACATTCTCATAAAGATAATTGTTTTTACTTGTGGAGAATTTGCTTAATTAAGTGGATGATATTCTACTACAGATTACAGTTTGTAAGTGCTTGTGTATAGTTTTGAGACTAGATCTCTGGTTGTATAGGGGACAAACAAATTTATTAAGATTGGATTATTGTTATTTTCCTGCATGAGATGCTAGAAATAGGAGAATTTAGCTCTAAAGAGCATCTGGGGCACTCATAGTTGAGTTAAATTCATTTTTATCTTGATAGATCTCCTAGAGATCCTAGTATGATGAATTGTTATACCTAAGGTTGGATATTCTAAGAGTATTTGTACCAAGAAGTATTTATCAATTATCTTCAAAAAATTGTGGAGGCTTTCGTGATTCAAATGACATCATGAAAAGATTGAAGCACATTTCGCCTACATTCATTCATATAATCCAATCGTAAACCTAAGACGAACTGCCAAAGAGCCAGTTTAGAATCAAATGACGAAATCTTATTACATCAATTCATAACTGTCTATTTTATACTTGCAGTATCTTCGGCCATTATTGATGACCTAAAACAAAAAATTGCTAAACTTAGTTGACAAATCCAAAATTTTCAAGTTTAAGTGAAATTAACTGTGAATTTGAAATCTAATTTGATTAAATCTTAGTAAAGCCATCACTTTTTAAGCCAATTTTGATAACTTAGTAACCGACAAATTTTAAAAAATTTCAAAACAATTTTGATAGTTAAAAAAAATTACGTAACTGGGATTTTTTATCCAAGCTCGATAAAGACTGAAAATTGCATTCATGCATGAAGTTTTAATTAGAATTAAAGTAGAATCAGTGTGCTATTGTACTGTGGGTCCTATCAGTTGATAAGGATCAGTTGGCCTAGCCACGAGGCAAGTCGACGGGACACGCGTCCCGCCAACGACAACCTGGGTCATGCATGGGTTGCTTGAGTGAACAACTATATGTACAATATATCTCATTTTGAGAAATACAGTTGCTATGTGAGCTTGTTGTGGAGAGTGTTTTCTGTTTGTGTTATTGTGTAGCATGATCTGTGTTCCTGTTTGAAGCAAATTCTAAGTTGGTATCAGAGCCGTACATGGAGTGTACATTGTACAACATCATCGTTGAAGAGAGCTTCGAAAGAATTGTCTTCTGAGAGTTAGGGGTTTACGACGGGTTGAAGACGAAAAGAGAAGCACTGGTGCAGAGAGTTTAGCACACAAAAGCTTGTGTGGGGATTCAGAGACAAGAGCTGTCGGCTGAATCAGAACCTCAACAAATGGAATTTTGAAATTTCGAAAGAAGGCTACTTGGTATTTACAGTCAGTGTGCACTCAATCGGACACCGTTTGACAAACGGATTGAAGTATTAGAGTTCCAACAGTAGGGCAATCTCAGAGCAAGAGGACAGGTGTTATGTCCATGACCAGTAAGTAGGATTCAGTATACTCCTAGTCTTGGAGACACGGTACTCCAGTTTAGTTATGCCACGTCATACTGGATGTGACCCGAAAGTAACTAATATCTTTGTGAGGCACAGAACACACTAAATGGAGTTTAGACAAGGTAATATAAGGGAAGCTCCCTAAGATTATGCTTACAAGATAACACACTATGGAGCAACCACCCAACCAAGTAGAAGCAACCAATCAACTCTATAAGCTTCACCCCCAAGCCAAGGAACAAGAGGCATGAATGTAGAGTGAAACCCTGACAATGAATCCATGATCACAATGAGGAGTAGGGCGAGTTTGGCCTCTTCTTATAGAGCCATAAGCATCCTGGGCACATAGCCATGCATAGCCCTAAGTTCCCTATACATAGATTCACCTAGAATAGAGTCCTATGCATGGACCAACTATTCATAGAATTGCTATTGATAACTCTACATATGCATTCACTGTCTCAAACCTTGTCTAAACTCCATTTAGTGTGTTCTGGACCTCACAAAGATATTAGTTACTTTTGGGTTGTTAAAAATTCACAATTCTAGCTTGACTAGTTTTGGTCATATGACTTGTAAATAGTTAGATGGTCATGATGTGGCTTGTCACACGTGCCAAATAGCATAGGATTCCATTCATAAGGATGTTCTCAAGTAGACCTAAGTGTTAGAACCTTTGGAATGAGTCCAAATTATGCTTAGATACAAGGGAGAAAAAATAGGAGCTATTTTTGGTAATTTTTGCACTGTTGAGGGATCTCCAAGATTCCAACCCTAACTTGGTAGGGATGAAAGATCCACCAAAATTAGCATTAGGGATAGGTTTAGGGATACTCATACCTGCCCAAAACTGTGATGGATCATGTATATATAGGTGATGATATCTCACCAAAATCAATCAAGCAATTAAATGTTTTTTCTCTCATAATGGTGCAATTGCTCTCTATGTTCATAATTGTTTGAGTGCTTGTGATTACTAATGATTATAGGATTGAATGTAGGTCTGCTGTACACTACTCAGACTGTGGAAGGCCGTACTTTCACACGTGTGAAGCCTTCTTCAAGGATTTGGGCCATTTAGTGAGGTTCAAGCATAGATTTTTGATGGATTTTGATGGTTCAACTTGTGCTAATCTTATGAAATCATAATCTATTGTTTCCCTCATCATTTCAAGTGTTTTAGGATCCTTATTTGCTGTAATTTTTACATGGTATCAGAGCCTAAAGGCTGAAATGAGCTAAATCCTTGGTTTTCATTCAATTTGATCACAATTTTTGATCTAAATCTTGTGTAGATTGGATCTTAGCATCTAGTATTGATTCTAGAACTCAAAGTGAGTCAAATACATTGGAGATTGGTGTTGTGTGACTTCATTTGCAGGTGTTTAGGTGTCTAAAACCAGAGGCAAAGTTGAATTCAATTCACATTACCAAGATAGCAAGTTTTGCTTGCTCCAAGCATTGATTTCTAAGCGAGTTTTGGAGGTGATTTCATAGAGGAGGCTTTCTAGCATTCAAGGAGAGGGAAGATCAGAGTTTTGGGGACTCTTCAAGGCTGTTCTAAGGTGTAGTAGGCACCTCCTAAAGTGATTTAGGTTCAGTCCAACCATTGCTTGACTTATGCACCAAATTAGATCAATTTTTCATCAATTTTGATCATTTTTTGCTTGTGATTGGATAGTAGATTGTGTTGCATCCTCATTAAGTTCCATTTAGATCTTTTACAAGTGATTTTGGAAGTATATTAGGTTGCTGAAATTCACTCTTGATCAGATCATTTGGAAGCTTTAATGTTCTTTATAGAAAGAGGGGCAATTCTACTAGTATTGTCTACTTCAATCAAGCAAGTGCATTATTTCTAGTATTCTATGATTTGATTTTGTTAGAGATCATTCTTAGATCTTTATAGGAAGTCTATTACTGATCTTTTCAGGTCCCTAAGAAGTGGGATAAGGTAGACCTTCAATCAAATCAATAGAAGTAACCTTCATTTGTGTCAAGTCCTTGATTAGGAGACTAGATGGCATCTATAAATGCATATCTTTTGGATACTAATGAAAGGCTCAACAAAACTAACTATTCCATATGGAAAGTTAGAATGGAATCTATCATGATCATGCAAGATCTGATGGAAATTGTAAATGGTAAGGAGGGTGAACCTATTCATCCTCAAGAAAAAGCCAAATACATCAAGAGGTGCAATGTTGCACTACATTGCATAAAAATGAATGTTGCAAATGAACTCTTAAGAGAGGTAGGAGATTGCACTTCAGCTCAAGATGCTTGGGAGACTTTGCAAAAGGTCTATGAATCCAAGAACCAAACTAGAATGTTAGCTTTGAAGAATCAAATCTATAGAAGCTATCAAAAGAAAGGAGAGAGTGCACATACTTTTGTCCTAAGAGTAAAGGAATTGAACAAAGAGCTAGCCTTTATAGGTGACCCTATCAAGGATGAAGAGCTTGTTCAACTCATATTGAATGGACTAAGCTTTGAATTTGACAATTTGGTTCAGGGATATGCAATTATGGGTAAGCTACCCATACTTGAAGAACTCCAAGGCACACTCATGGCCGAGGAATCAAGAAGGAGCCAAATGCAAGAGAGGATGGATAGGCTTTCCATCCAAGGTGAAGATGACCAAGCTCTCTTCACCAAAGGCAAAGGCAAGTCCAAAGGCAAAGGATCAACATTCAAGAAGTCTACAAAGCTTGAGGATCAAGAAGGACCCCCAAAGGCATCTCCATCAACCACCAAAGTCAAGAAGGACAAATCAAAGGTGAAGTGCTACTATTGTAGCAAGATGGGGCATTATGCCTCGGAATGCTTCAAGAGGAAGCAAGATCAAAGCCAAGCCAACATGAGCAAAGAGGAGGAGGAGGAGAGTTCACATGAGGACTCTCTCATGATGTCCATATTTTCTTCAACAAGCTTCAAAGGAGAAGATCCTTGGTGGATTGACTCGGGTGCTAGTTCACACATGACTAGTAAAAGGGAGTTTTTCTCTTCTCTCTTATCTTATGATGGACCTATAAAGTCTATCTATACAGCAAATGATGAAGCTTGTAAGATTGAAGGAGTTGGTAGCATTCCCCTTTGCTTAGGATCTTCCAAAAAGATCAACATAGAAGGTGTTTTGTACATTCCTAAAATAACAAAGAATCTACTAAGTGTTGGCCAAATGGTAGACAATGGTTTCAATATTGACTTTGCTTCAAATGAATGTTTCATCAAGAAGAAGGGTAAGATAGTGGCTAAGGGCACTAGACTTGGCAAACTTTATAAGTTGGATGCATTTTTGGATACTAATGTTGTCATGTTGGCCGAGAAGAGCAAGATATCTACCTTTACTTTATGGCACAAAAGACTTGGACATGTCAACTCGGGTTCCATGGAGGCTATGATCAAGGAGGAGTATGCTTTAGGCCTACCAAGGTCTATTGGGAAGGAAGACAAGGTTTGTGAAGCTTGTGCCTTATCCAAGGCACATAAGAAGGTGTTTCCTAACTCCATCACAAAGTCATCTCATCCTCTTGAACTCATACACTCGGATGTGCACATTGCTAGCACCAAATCTAATGGAGGTTCATCCATGTTGTTAACCTTCATTGATGACTACTCAAGATATTGTTGGGTGTTCTTACTTTCCTTCACGTCTCAAGTATTTGATACTTTTGTAAAGTTCAAGTTGTTTGTGGAAAAGCATCATAATCATAGCATCAAGATTCTTAGAAGTGACAGTGGAGAATTCATCTCCAATGAGTTCAAGGCCTTTTGTGAGGAGGAAGGGATCAAGAAAGAGACTTCTTGTCCTTACACTCCTCAACAAAATGGAGTTGCTGAAATAAGGAATAGAACATTATGTGAATGTTCTAAGGCTTTAAGATTAGATGCTTGTTTGCCCAAATCCTTTTGGGGTGAGTCTCTTGTATGTGCAAACTACTTGATGAATAGGGTGTCTTGCAAAGCAATTGAAGGCAAAACTCCTTATGAGATGTTGTATGGAAAGAAACCCAATCTTAATCACTTGAAAGTTTTTGGGTGTATATGTTATGTGCATGTGCCATTGGAAACAAGAACCAAGGAGGATCCATCTTCCACAAGAGGGATCATGCTTGGATATGCAAGCTCAAGCAAGGGCTACAAAGTCTATCTCCCATCCTTGAACAAATTTGTTGTTTCAAGGGATGTCATCTTTGATGAACATCATATGCATATGCTTGAAGAAGGCTCAAGTGCTCCAACAATCAAGAAGAAGATGGCCGAGGAGCAAGATCTTGGTTTTGAGGAGGAGCTCATGGAGGAGCAAGCACCAAACCCACCTATCACACCAAGGAGATCTTCAAGGGCAAAAGTGGAGCCATCAAGGCTCACATATCAAGGCAAAGGACAGCAAGTTGAGGGTATCTCATCCACTTCTTATGCTTTATCTAGTTTTGAAGAACCGTCTAATGTTGAAGATGCATTGAACTCCAAAGAATGGTATAAAGCTATGTTGGATGAGTATGATGCCTTGATTGAGAATGAAACTTGGTTGCTTGTTGAGAGACCTCAAAGGAATGTAATAGGATGCAAGTGGGTCTTCAAGCTTAAGTTGAATGCAAATGGGAGTGTTAACAAACATAAAGCAAGATTAGTTGCAAAAGGTTATGCTCAAGAGAGAGGGATAGACTATGAGGAAACTTTTGCACCCGTGGCCAAGATGGTCACAATAAGACTAATCATTGCACTTGCATCACATTTTGGATGGATTCTATGTCAAATGGATGTCTCTAATGCTTTCTTGAATGGTTTTTTGGAAGAGGATATCTATATGGAGCAGCCACAAGGGTTCATCAAGCTTGGAATGGAGAACAAAGTATGCCATCTCCAAAGAAGCATCTATGGCTTGAAGCAAGCCTCGAGATCTTGGAATTCAAGATTACATTGCTATCTTATTTCACTTTCTTTTGTTCAAAGTGAATATGATCCCACTCTTTACATTAAGATTGATGATGTTGGTATTGTACTTTTACTCATTTATGTAGATGACATCATCATTAGTGGAAATAGTGTTGATGGTATTGAAAAAATCAAGATAGATCTATCCTTAGAGTTCAAGATGGTAGATCTAGGGTGTCTTCACTTCATCTTAGGCATAGAAGTACTTAGAGGGTCTGATTTTATCTTTATAAGTCAAGTAAACTATGTTCAAAGTCTTTTGAAGAAGTTTAAGATGGAAGTATGCAAAAGTGTTGACACACCAATGGAGCAAGATGTAAAAGTGCCAAATGAAGATGATGAAAGATCCTTCATGGACATCACTTTGTTTAGGCAACTTATAGGTTCCTTAATGTGGATCACTATAACTAGACCAGATCTTAGCTTTAGTGTATGTAGGTTGAGCCAATCCATGCAAAAGCCATTGAATATCCATTGGAAAAAGGCTAAGAGGATTCTAAGATACATCTCGGGTACATTGGATTTTGGGATTCTATATAGAGGAGATGTGATTAACCTTCATGCATTTAGTGATTCAGATTTTGCAGGGGACAAGAGGGATAGGAAATCAACAAGTGCCTATTCAACTTTCATAGGAGAAGGTGTGGTTTCATGGCTTTCAAAAAAGCAAGAAACTATATCTCTATCTTCAACCGAGGCCGAGTACAAAGCTTTGACAACCACTACAAAGGAGGTACTTTGGATCAAGAGATTATTGGTGGAACTAAAGATCATGGATTCAGAGAAGGCACCAATCATCTACAATGACAATATATCAGCCCAACACCTTGCATCTAACCCAATCTTCCATGCAAAATCTAAGCACATTGAGATATGCCATCACTTTGTGAGAGAAATGGTGCAAGCCAAGGAGATTGCTTTGGAGCATGTTCCAAGCAATGAATGTGTAGCTGATCTACTTACTAAACCACTTCAAAAGACACCTTTTATGAAGTTCAGATCATCACTTGGAGTGATTAGTAAAGCAATGATTGAACCAAGCTAGATAGTGAGGAGGAGTGTTAAAAATTCACAATTCTAGCTTGACTAGTTTTGGTCATATGACTTGTAAATAGTTAGATGGTCATGATGTGGCTTGTCACACGTGCCAAATAGCATAGGATTCCATTCATAAGGATGTTCTCAAGTAGACCTAAGTGTTAGAACCTTTGGAATGAGTCCAAATTATGCTTAGATACAAGGGAGAAAAAATAGGAGCTATTTTTGGTAATTTTTGCACTGTTGAGGGATCTCCAAGATTCCAACCCTAACTTGGTAGGGATGAAAGATCCACCAAAATTAGCATTAGGGATAGGTTTAGGGATACTCATACCTGCCCAAAACTGTGATGGATCATGTATATATAGGTGATGATATCTCACCAAAATCAATCAAGCAATTAAATGTTTTTTCTCTCATAATGGTGCAATTGCTCTCTATGTTCATAATTGTTTGAGTGCTTGTGATTACTAATGATTATAGGATTGAATGTAGGTCTGCTGTACACTACTCAGACTGTGGGAGGCCGTACTTTCACACGTGTGAAGCCTTCTTCAAGGATTTGGGCCATTTAGTGAGGTTCAAGCATAGATTTTTGATGGATTTTGATGGTTCAACTTGTGCTAATCTTATGAAATCATAATCTATTGTTTCCCTCATCATTTCAAGTGTTTTAGGATCCTTATTTGCTGTAATTTTTACATGGGTCACATCCAGTATGACGTGGCATAACAAACAACTTGATTTACTGGAGTACCGTGTATCCAAGGCTAGGAGTATACTGAATTCTACTTACTGGTCATAGACATAACAACAGGCCTGTCAGAACACTGTGAATAGGAAGCCAAGAATAGATTTGTGTGAAAAACCCTGGTCTGGGGTTTGGGAGCACAAAATCAAAAATCTCTCTCCATTCTAACCTTTTTGGAAGTTGTGAAGTTCCAGAGGAGGGCACCCTAGCAATGTGAATCAGACCAGAGAAGGCCATGGCTGGCCGTGGAAGCGTGAGGGTGCTAGTTCAATTCTCTGAGGGCAGCCATAGCTAGAAAGCAAGAAGGGCTTGCAAAGAGAAAGAGAGAGAGGAGTTCGGACAGCTCACGCGCGACCACCGTGTTACTGTACCTGCAGGTACGGTACAACAAAACAAAGTGATTGCAATGGAGAAAGTGTTCGAAATGTGCCAAAAGTGATTTCACCATTCCACTGGGCACGTAGCTGGGAGTTGATGACTAAGTGCATTTCGGAAGGCGACACTGATTTGGCTTTCAAATTGGTGGAAAAGCGGCGAGTGGCCTGGTAAGGAAAAAAGTGCAGGTCATTATTTTCAACTTCTGACATCACAGTTGGCCTCGGCATACTGCTTTTAGCCTACGGTAGAAGTTTCAAGCAGTTTTGCGATGACAAACATGGGAGAGTCCATTTTGAGTGAAAGTAGCAAATTGGACGGGATTTCCAACTATGCAGTTTGGAAATTCATAATGTAAAACATACTGATGGAGAAAGATGTGTGAAAAGTCATCGCAGGTGATGAGAGAAGGCCGTCAAATGAAGCGGATATCAAAGTGTTCGACAAAAAGATGAGGAAAGCTTTGACCTTCATTAACTTGTCAGTGAAGGATCACATCATTACCCACATTTGTGATGCTGTTACACCAGACAGGCATGGGATGTGCTAAAGGAGCAGCTTGAGACGTCAAATTCGTCAAGAATCATGTTTCTAAAGTCAAAACTGAATAGTGCCCACATGGAACAAGGAGAGCACATTCAGACTTACATGACCAGAATCAAGACAATGAGGGATGAACTGATTCTATTGGTGAGCGCATACATGATGTGGAACTGGTGCACAATGCATTGTGCGGCATTGCAGAACCCTATCAGATGTTGTTGAGAATCGTGATAGCGCTCCTTTACCACTTTTGGGAGTCGAGCGGTGCTCCGATACGAATGATGAGAATCGTGAGAAGAAAAAAAAATTCATGAAACATTCACGACTCTCCTTCGATATTCGGATGGAGTTCAGACGCGTTCGCTGGGCACTGCCAACTAAAACACTCCTACAATCCTCCAAAGGGTAGTTAGGTACTACTGATCTACGTTCATAAAATTAATATAGCATTTGACTTCATTTCAACCAAGGTGTGGAATTCAAGGGAACAAGAGAAACTCAGACATATTAAAATAAATAGCATAAGCATTCGACATTCAAGATCAGACACAACCAGAAAATAATCTATATTGATTTTTCTCTGATTTCTTCAGGGGCACTGCATGCGAATCCACGCAGTGCGTTGGCGTGAGGGAAGCACGGTTCTCTCACAAGTAGTAGTCTCGCTTTACTAGCAGACAATTGGATCTTCTGATCCTAGACAGAATTGTCTCCTCGCACATAGACGGAGCTTCCGTCTGTGTTCATCTTGATTGCTTACTAGCATTAGACTACTTCTTGTTCTTCTTTTCTTGCTTAGTTACACACTGTGTATCCTATTGTTATATGTCAAGTATTGTTAAGTAAGTACAGTCTCTGTATGCAAATCTAAGATTAGAGTAATAGACCATCTACAACTAACCAGAGAATTACAAGAGTGGCAGTTTAGCCACGACCTAGGGAGTATCTGCTGATGTCATGCCATCAGGTCAGATCTCTGTACTTCTGGTACTTGCGTGATCTCTGGTGGTACTCCTTGGAGCGTGAGGACAGAACGGGTTTCGTTTTCACCATTGGTTTCGTTTACCTCTTTCGTCTTTCTCTCATATAGGACCGCAAGGAAATCTTGTTCGTGGATCGTCGTGTTCGCGAAACTATTTGTGTTTCACGTCTTCAAATGTTCGAGTTCGCGAACATGTTGGTCTTCGTCTTTGTTGACTTTCGTGTTCACGAAACTCTTCATGTTTCGTGTCTTCAGATGTTCGAGTTTCGCAAACATGTTCGTCAGTCGAGGGGCTGTAAGCTAGCAAGGCTTTGTATTCAGAAACACTTTGTTTCTTCAGCTCCCTCTCAAAGCATGGTAGCCTTATGATCCCGAGAGTGCTCCTTTGTCTCTCAAAGAGTCCTTTGTCCAGAGCCTTTGTGAAGTTGTCAGTAACCATATCTTTCGTTCCAATGAAAGTGGTCTGCATCATCTTTTTCTCAATCAGATCCCTGATCAAGTGATACTTGATCGCAATGTGCTTCGTCCTGGAATGGAACACAAGATCCTTCGTGAGGTGTATTGCAGAGGTTTTGTCCATCTGCAAGACCAGTGGCTCGTTTCTTGTTTCGTCCAATTCATCTAGGAACTGCCTTAGCCAAATTATTTCGTTGGCCATCTTTGCTGCTGTTACGTACTCTGCTTCGCAGGACAACTGGGCTACAATGGTCTATTTCTTGCTGACCCAGAGAACTGCTGCTCCTGATGCGATGGTGCATCCTCCTGAAACGCTTTTACAGTCGTCCCTGAGAGATGCCCAGCTGGCATCATCGTAGGAAAGTATCCTGAGACCTGCACCACGACAATAACACAAGCCATAATCTCTCGTTAATTGAAGATATTGCAAAATTTGTTTCGCAATCTTCCAATGTGTCGAGCCTGGATTCGTGCAGAATTGGCTCATCTTGAATACTGCATATGCAATAGTAGGATGTGTGTTGTCTGCAAGGTACATCAGTGAACTTATCAGCCTTCTATAGGGAGTGAGCTGCATCTGTTCTCTTTCTTCCTCAGTCTTTGGACAGTCGTCATTTGTTAGCACCATTCCTGCGAGCATTAGAGTGTTCGCTCCTTTGCAGTTCAGCATCCCAAAATCCTCTAGGATCTTCTGGGTGTATCTGGACTGGTGAAGGTATAACTTGCCTCCCTCATAGTCCCTTTCAATTTGTAAGCCTAGGT
Source organism: Diphasiastrum complanatum (assembly GCA_029204225.1). Lineage (NCBI taxonomy): Eukaryota > Viridiplantae > Streptophyta > Lycopodiopsida > Lycopodiales > Lycopodiaceae > Diphasiastrum > Diphasiastrum complanatum. The sequence goes on from CM055099.1 coordinate 34,389,706, forward strand.
AACACATGGCTTCTCCCAGATCCACTATCTCGAAATGTTTCGAGATGTCTGTCTTTACTTCAGCAATTAGCCGCTCACTCCTGCAAAGTATCAGAGTGTCGTCCACATATACAGCCACTATGATGATCTACCCATTTGTAACTCTGACATACACATTGGAGTCAGCCAACAGAGGCTTGAATCTCAATGATTTCAGGGCCTGATCCTTCTTCTTGTACCATTGTCGGGCTGATTGCTTCAGACCGTAGATGCTTCTATGCATTCTACATACATAGTCAGGAAGTGCGAGGTGGATCCCGAATCTAGGATCACCTCGTGCGTGTCAGACGTTGATGCTGCACACACATCTTCACAAATGTAGGCGGTCGAACAATTTTTGTTCCTTCTTTCTTTGCCCATCTTCGAGCTCTCGGGCTCCTCGACATAAGAAGAACTATTATCGTTCTCCTGTCTGTTATGTGCTAATCTGTTTCTTGGATTCTGGCGGCAATCCATGGCTACATGACCCTTCTTATGGCAATGGATACACTCAATCTTGGGATTGAGCCAACAGGTATCTACTGTATGCCCGTCTCTTATGCATCTCGTGCAGGTCTTCTTGTCGGCATCTTGTCGTTTCGACCTTCCTTTGGTCTTCCAATTGCTTTTGCTGGTCCCCTATACTTGCTGGTCACGGTCCTGCCTCTGATTCGACTCCCTCTTAGGCTTGAACTGTTTCTTTGATTTTTCTTTGTTGTCGTAGAGTGCCTGGTCAGAACCATATTTGTGATCAAGATGCTCTCTGGCCTCGACTTCCTTTCAAATCTCGACAATCGCCTTTTCGAGGTTCGTGGTAGGGTCTTTCGCGAGTAGGGTTCATGTCGTCTGGAAAGATCTGAGTAAGGCTCTCAACAGATATGTGAGCTGCTTCTCAGTTGATACTGCATTCTCTGCTCCTGAGTTGTGTAGTGATAGAAACAAATCCTTCATCTTTCTCACGAAAGAGGTGAGGTCTTTTCCATCCCACTACAGATTCGTCAACTGATCTTCCAGCATCATAATCTGACCTATTGATATATGTCAAGTATTATTCAATAAGTACAGTCTCTCTATGTGAATCTAAGATTAGAGTGATTAACCATCTACAACTAACCAGAGAATTACAAGAGTGGTAGTTTTGTCACGACCTAGGGAGTATCTGCTGAAGTCATGTCATCAGGTCAGATCTTTGTACTTCTGGTAATTGCGTGATCTTTGGTGGTACTCCTTGGAGCATGAAGATAGAACGAGTTTCGTTTCCACCATTGGTTTCGTTTACCTCTTTTGTCTTTCTCTCGTATAGGACCGCAAGGGAATCTCGTTCGTGGATCGTTCATGTTTGCGAAACTTTTCGTGTTTCGTATCTTCAGATGTTCGAGTTCGTAAACATGTTGGTCTTTGTCTTCGTTGACTTTCGTGTTCGTGAATCTCTTCGTGTTTCGTGTCTTCAGATGTTTGAGTTTCGCGAACATGTTCGTCAATCAAGGCTTTGTATTCAGAAACACTTTGTTTCTTCAGATGTTTGTGAGCGGAATAGCATCAAGAGAAAGGTTGCCAACCTTTGACGAGCTCATAGGAATCTTGATGCAGGAAGAGCAATGGCAAGAAATGGTGAAAGCTAGACGTCAAAATACTGACGATCAAGCACTTGCAACACACCAAAAACAAGGCAAGGGCAAGGGCACGAAGAAGTCTAAACACCAATTTGCCAAGACTTAGGAGGATGAGGGATCTTCCAGTAAGACCAAGAAGAAAGGCAAGTGCTTCCATTGTGGTAAAAAGGGCCATTGGAAGAGTGAATGTCACAAATTCCTGGCAGAACAAGGCAAAGGAAAACCAAAGCAAGCAGGTAACCTTGTCGATGAGGGTGAGGTTGAAGACTCTAGTATCTTCATATCTACATTATCATCTAATCAAGATGATCAAGCGTGGTACATTGACACGGGAGCCACAATACACATGACAAGTAACAAGAATTGGTTCAGTAGCTTGAAAGTGTTGGATAATGGAACGTCCATTTCACAAGCAAATGGTGATGTGTGCAAGATCAGGGGGATAGACACCGTTTCAATCCAACTACCTGATGGCAACAACAAGATGATCAGGGAGGTACTTTACGTACCAGA